>OZ005741.1:46963753-48163753 GCA_963930735.1 Dioctria linearis | reverse complement strand
AAGCTATGCGGAATCATTTGTTTCTCTTCAACAATCATGAAAACTTGCATGAAAAATCGAAGAAAATTCATGTAAATTTTTAAAAAAATTACATAGTAATAGGAAAAGTCTGTGGAAAACATGGAAAATCGGGAAAATTCAGTAAATCAGTGTCTTTTCAGCCGTTATAAAATTGTTTTAAAATATCTCCATGCAGCACGTAACAACCATTTAGTTAACGTGAAAAAGGCAGAATATTCAAGAGAAATGTCCCAATCAAAAAATCTGAGTCCTCTGTGTGTGAAGAAAAGTTTATTTTCTACTTTTTCATGCGGCTTGGCTTCAGTTTTGTTTGAAAACTCGTTTTTTACTTATTTTTATAGTTGCAGTGCATAGTACATGACGAAATGGTAACCATTGTACTAGATAAAAATCTGAGGTTAATTATAATTCAAGAACGGAAGTTGTAATGACTGTAATGGGAATTATTTGGTCTAAAAAGTTAACAAGCGGCAAAATGTGTAGGTAAGTCCGTTAAAATTAGTACGTGGTAGAACTATTCTGCGTTTATATTCAGTATAGCAAGTCTGACGTGACGTAGAATGAATGGAAAATGATATTTTGCATTAAAAATGAAAAATATCATTTTAAATTTGAGCACCTACGATCCGAGAGAATATGGGTAAGGTAGAATGATCGATGTGTTAGAAAAATTTTCCCAAAATTGTCTTCTTTCCAGAAGAGTATAAGCAAAAATAGCTGAATGAATTATATAAAAACTGGCCAAGTCCGAGTCGAGCTCGCACACGAAGGGTTCCATATCATTGTACAATTTAACACTACATATGTACTTTTTAGATCGAACAAAAACAAAAGTTTATTGTAGGGGACCCCCTTTAATTTTTAATTTAATTTTATTTTCATTATTTGTTGTTATAGCAGCTATAGTATTACTCACTCTTACCTATTACGGATCAAGCGATACAGTCCGCTGAATAGACAGACGGACGAATGGACAGGGGAGGCTTAGTATAATAGGGTCCCATTAGCACCCTTTGAGTTCGGAGCCCTGAGAACTATGAAAATATTTTAGAAGATACGAAATGAAATTTACTGACGAAATAGCATTTGGCATGGCTCCAAATCTATCATAATCCACCTCAATCCCAAAGCATTCACTTGTAATTATAATTTAAAATGAATTTAAAATTGTTTAGAAAAATTGAGCTCAAGTTTTCTAGTGTGGAAGGACAGTACAGGTATAAACTATTAAACAGAGCAGAACTCATGAAGGAGCAGCCATGTTATTCTAATAGGAGTGGAAATTTGTTGTCATTTTCTAACTATGCCATTGATTTATCATCGAAGGTCCCACTTGTTACTTGTCTTTTTTGTGCTAGCATCTTATTTGCTCTGCATTTTTCGTCCCTCGTTAAAACGTACCCCATGGAGATATTATGAGGGGTTGTCGGCTTGACTCATGTAGGTATACACGAATTTTTTATGATACCCGCATTCCTATTTGATGCATTATTATCTAAGGTACATTTGAGGTTAGTTGAGAAAACTAAGCAGCAATTCCATGCAAATAATTCCAAGTCGTCCTTCATCGCGGTCGGATGTTTCATTTAATCCGTCCGCTTAGACTATTGGACCCGAATAGGGTTTTTCCTTGATGCCCCTTTTCCTCTAGTGCTGCTTTCCATACATCACTGGACTTGCAGTCTCTCGGCTGGTGTTCACTGTTCAGGGTTGAGTGCTGTTTATCTCTATTTTAAAATCAAAGTTTTTTCTTCAGTTGATTTCAACTCTAACAGTGAATGGAGCGTGGCGTCGGTTAATGGTATAGTTTCATTCTCATGAAACATATTTGTTTTCCATCGACCTAAACAAAATTACAATACAAAAAAACTATCATATTATAAAGCAACTATATATCTACCCTATAAATATCAAAATGTACGCGTCATCCGCATCTGTTTGTCTTTTTAATTCTAAGGCTGGCCAGGTGGTGCTTATTCATGTTTTATATTAACGGATTGTTTGACTATTAGTCATTTGGAAAGAAGAAGAAGAAAAATAAGAAATTCCATATCAAAGCGATCTCCATTTGACCCGACCTCCTCCGATTTCGATGAAACTTTCAGAATTTATTAAAAAATATTGGACCCGTATTTTTTTGATTAGTCTGCCGACCTCAGTTCAAGGATACAGGCTGACTCAAATTTTAATATTATCACTGTGGACGTGTTTGTTTAATTTGCTGATTACTTGGGATCGGGTTACTCGATTCACGATATCCCAAATTAATGGTATTAACTAGGATTATTTAAAGAAATAAAAAGAAAGAAAAAAAAAACACAAAATTTTTATTAATTTTGGATTTTGGAAGAGAACCCTCCCCCCCCCCCCCCCCCCCCCCTTCCCCCACCTAAAAAATATATATTTTTAAATGCTCTAATATTAATACATATCATAGCAAAAATTTGCGAATGCTCAATTCTTAGTTTGAGAGATACATGTTTTTTTATTAGCTCTGCAAAATTTCCAATGCAAATTTTAGCATTTACTCCAAAAAAATTTTTTATTTGATTGTTTTTAGATACTTATAAAAAAATTATAGTAATAGGTTCTGTTTTATTATTTCATAAATTTTATAATTTTATTTTTATTACAAAACGAGTATTCTTTAACACTAACTAAATTCGTGGTGGGTGATGCACCTAAGCCAATTTTAGGTGACGATTTTTTTGGTTCATTTCGCGATCTTGGTCAACACAAAGCAGAAGGTGATTAAAATTTGAGTCACCCTATATCCAAGAACTGAGGTCGGCGGGCTAAATAACAAAATACGGGTCCAATATTTTTATACCCTTGATGAAATCTAAAGGGTATACTAAGTTTGTCATTCAGTTTGTAACACGCACGATGACTCGAGAACGCGTTCACTTAGAAAGCTGAATTTTGTAATGAGACAAATTGGGCAACTCCTTCGTGGGGTTGCCATACAAAAATTTAGGTTTTTTACATATAGTGTGAAAACGATCAGTCCTAGACATTTTTATTGTACTAAACACTTCTTCAGAATACGAAATCCTATAAAATTGGTCATAATCAATTTTTCTGTCGGACGAACCGTTCTAGAAATATATGCGAAAAACCCTTCAAAAATCAAACTTGCATAGATCGGTGACGAAATTTTATACGGGCATTCATCTAGGGTATCATAAGAATTGGTTTTAGACCAATTCTAGCTTGTTTACTTGTTTAATACTTAACTAGTTCTAAAAGTTTCATCGAAATCGTAGTGTGTCCGGTCTTATGGTGATCGTTTTGGTATGGAATTGCTGTTATGTACGACAAAAATGTGAGAATCAATTTCGTTGCGGTCGATGCTAGCAAATTCGGTTATTTAGACGTAAGAAGAAATCAGAAGAAATGTAATGATGATGATACTGAAATGGAAGTAAAAGTAAAAAAGATAAAGATCAGAAATTTCTGTCCATTGTCCAAATGGAATTTTAATTGCTCTTTTAACTTGGCAATGAGAACAGACTGAACTGAGTACTTACATACAATAGGATCGATCTGTAGATGCACTGTTAAAAGGGGGGGGGGACAAAAGAAAATACTCGCTAAATTGAATTAATAATGATGGCTATTTGCTTTATTGAAGTTAATCGGAAACGACTGGCCTACGCCCTTATGAGGAAAACGCCAACGTATGTATGTTATATATGAAGCAGTATGCTGTATGAGAACCAGTTCATTTTATACAAGGACTCGAATGCCATAAGAGATCTGTTTAATGATTAAATAAAATTGAATTATGTAATTTAGAATCCTGTGTCCGAATGACTGCATATACAATGTTATAGTAATCCCTTCGCCACACCATTCTCTGGACAAATTTCATTTTCAAAAATCATTTTGTGAGTTGCCAACTCCTTCTTCAATCAGTATTTCTTCTTCTTCAGGGCAATCCTCACTTAAATTACTTTAAATGCTGTGCAGGGATCATTGGAGTACTGAGAAATCTTTAGATTAGATTTCATTGTATGATGCGACCGACGTTTGACGGGATTATTATATTTCAAAGCGAATCTATGCGGTATTTTGCAGAAAGACTAGTCACAAAGAAAGTAATTACTTTTCTGTAATTTCACAGCATGTGTGTATTGTGAGTATTCAATTCCCTGGTAGTTATCCATTCGATATTCGCTTATATGAGCATTAGCAAAATGAAGCAATTAGAAGGAATATTTTTGCAGTTCTATACACAGTGACCATCAAGAGTGCGGTTCTTTTCAATTTCTTTGGAAGCTCGACCACTTCTTTTGATTAATGGACAATTAACTACGCTTTGAACAAATTGAAAACATTTTGTAAAATAATAATTGATGACTAGTCCACTTCTGTGAAGCGCTGAAATATGCTGCATGTATGCTGCACATTATGCGTTCTTTTTGTAAAACTATCCGAGATCATTTCATTTATTTCGGATTGTTTTATTGGTGGTCCAGCATTGAACAAATGGATTTTGATACAATGAACTCTATATATAATGTGCAGTAATGCATGTAAGGTTAGATCTGAAAAATAATAAAAATAAGTAAAGGAAATATAAATTAATATTAATGATAAACTGTTTGAAATAAAATTATATTAAGTTAATTGTAAGACTACTTTGATGGATGTCAAGATTATACTAGAGAGAAGTTTGATTTTGATCTTCCAACTAAGAAATTGTGGGAAAATCTCTGGAACTTCAGTGTGTATGAAGATGGAGCTTCTGAGTATCGGTCCAGACACTATGAATTAGTAGTTTTTATTTTCCAACAATGTTTCTTGGGTTCGTTCTGACATTTCTTTAGTATCTAGTCCCCTTCGATTCCCAGTGGGTATAAACGATTTCAGTTTTAGCTATTTAGGCATTAGTTCAGACTGAACAATTTATTAACTTGAGCAAGTCAGATGCCGTGATATCTTACAACATATATGCATTCTCTATTCTCTTAAATTAAAAAAAAAAATTCTGCAGTACTGCCTCTTGTTAAGCATACTTCATCAAATGGTCCAAATAAATTTCGGGTCAATCAATATTTTGGTACAGGTTATAGCTAGTCTTAAAACTACTTTACTAAATAAAAATATCTGATATACGTAGATAAATCTTCTACGTCTTGATAAAAATAATAGCGCCTGTAGATTACTCAATTTTGATAGTTGGTTAAGTGTATTTAAACTTCTCACCAAGCTGATCGTGATATTTAGATCAGAAGCTCGTTCATTAATCCATATCAGTTGGTTAAGATTGATAATTTGCTATTTCGAAACTTATCCCTTGCATTTAAAGCTGCATGGTTCAATTTTTGGTCTCCTATTATTCTGTATGTTCGTAAAACCTATACTAATTGGACAACTTCAAGGTCGCAGCAATTACTGATACGATTCTACAGGTAAAAGAATTTATGTTTGTATAGACATGCACACATACATATACCCAAAAAGCTGTACAAAGGAGACCTAGTTTCCCACTGTGTCCGACGAAATGAATAAAAGGAATAACTATGAAAATTAGGGAACTAATTATGATATGTAAACTAAAATAAAAAAAATGCTTTATTAAAAATGAATATAAAAGCAAGGTTCAAACTGTTGATAAAATTTATTTGTATGTACACTGTAATTTAAAGAAATATAACATTTTACGGTAATCTAAAAGCACAGCCTAGGTACAATATAAAAATATTTACGTGTTTTCAATCATATTTTCACACTTATTTGGTTTTTGTAATACTGTAGGCATGTTTCTTTTTGTTGCGTACTTTTTAAGTCTACAAATGCTTGAAAGAGCGTCCTTAATAGTCATGGACGAAATTTCACTCGAAGCTTCATTTTCGGACTCGACAACATCTTCGAAACTGTTGCTAGAGTTACTTATAATATCTTCAAAGTCTTGTCTATTTTCAATCTGTTGAAAGAAATCGTCCTCCCAGTTTTCCGGTGAGGTTTCATAAGTGACAAAAAATACATCAACATCTGCTTATTCCCGTACATTTTCCTCTACAATTCTATCTTCAGTAATTATTTTTTCGATACTATTATCGTGCGTCAAACCACACCATCGAAAACATTTATGGATTGTTGATTTAGTTACATTGTCCCATACAGATTTAGGGCAACAGAGAGTATCACATGGAGAAATTGTCTTTGAAAGTTCAGAAGACTTTTCAACCTCATCCAAATAACAAATTGAATGGTTTATCAGGTAGTTACTGTAGTTTACTTTTAAATTCTGGATGATACCTTGGTCCAATGGTTGTAAATGTGAAGTACAATTTGGTGGTAGATATTGAAGATGACAGGCAGCATTGTCGAGGAAGATAATAATTTTTATTTCCTGGCTTTGTATTTTCACATCTAGTGTATGCATCCATTCACTGAAAATAGTAGAGTTCCTCCACGCCTTTGAATTGGCTCTCCATGTAATGGATAAATGCTGTTGAATATTTATTCTGCCAAATAACCTCGGCCTTTTAGCTGAGCATTTTCATTCTTCAAATGAATAGACCAGGTTGGTGCTGCTCGGAAGAATAGTCCTGTTTTATCCCTCGCAAAGGCTTTGAATAGTACTGCTATATTCCTCAACCGTACTCAGATCAACATCTGCTACCTCTTCTGATAGCACACCGAAAGTAATGTTGCAACGCTTGCGGAATGACTGTAACCATCCGTTCGATGCCTTAAATTCAGTCAAACTTAACATTTCTGCCTTAAAGCCTTCTTTTGAAGAAGTGGTCCAGATACTGGTAAATTTTTTCCACGAGCTTTCACAAACCATTGAAATAAAGTGCTATTCAGTTTTGCATACCGGACTATTATTTTTAAGCGTTTTCTTCCAGTTGGTTTAAATCTCTCAAGCGACTTTTTTATTTCAATTTTATTTTTTTTAAATTCGCTGCACTTGGCTGTTGCTAATTTTAAATTTTGCAGCAATCTTCCTCTGACTAAGCCTATCTTTTCCAAACACTTTTATGACTTCTAACTTTTTACTAACGTCGGATTCCTTGTATTTTTTTTCAATTTTTAAAAGATGTTAGATTGGGTATTTTTTTCTTTAAAATTTACACAACATTAAATATTTGTTTTGAGTTCCCATTTGAAAAAACTTACCTAATTGAAAATAAATTGTCAGGTTTAACGGGTCCTTGTATGTAGCTTGTTTATTTTTGTTCAAAACACTTAATTTCACAAAAACAGTTAGGGTTATGCTTCACTTAGACCACCAGTGGGTCCATTGTGCCCTTTACCTTGTCCTCATGGGATAACTTAAAAATTTGTCCTAGATTCATTCTGCTTCCCTTAGGAAACTCAGGGACAGGATGCATATGAACTCTTTATTTTACGTGCTGGACAGATTCGTTACAGCTTACAGGCTTTTCCGCAGGTCCGTAGCAACCTTTAGTATGGCTGTTTCGCAATTGCGATTTGCGTGGAAACCTGACTGCCAGCGTGTCAGCATGTCATTTCTTTCCACATATGCTACGATTTGCCCATACATTATATTTTCTAGTACTTTGACTAAGAAGCACAAAATGTTAATAGGGCTGAAGCCTGTAGACTTTATAGGAATAGGCAAAATCGTGGCCACTTTCCAGTTAGTAGGGAAAGTAGATGACGTAAGGCAATGATTTACTAAGTACAGGATATATTGACCTATATAGGGGAGCAATATTTTTATGAATTTAGGTGAGATTTTATCAGGGCCTACAGATTCAGATTTGACAGAAATCGTTAGAATCAAAGTTGCTATTGTTCAAATTGCCTTGTCTTCCATATACACCAGCTTTTTTTAGGATTCCTCCACAACGTTTTTGGGGGAAAATTTGCATCGAATTTATTGCCATAATAGCGAGGTTTTGCCCCACGTTTTTTGTCCTAAAAGCTTAGCTTTAAAATTACCTATCACATTCTGTACCCAAAACGTAACCCTTTTTGCGTTTTTTGCACTTTTTCTTAAGCATTAATCATAACCACAGGGTGTAACGTTCAGATGTTACAGGGTGTTCTATAAAGGCATACCCAAGTTTATTTTAGTCCCATTACCTCGGAAACACTAAGATTTCCCCTCCCACGCAAATTTTTGCTTGTCTAAGCATCATTTATCCATAGCCTTCGGGTGCAAGACCACATACGGGACATCTTGTGTATATATATTGTTACGCGCCACAAAGTGATACAAGCGACATCTATTGGGAATGGAAACAACTTTAGGTTAGTGACATCCTAGTAAACTGGGTTTGGAGAATGGAATATTCAGGAAGGTTCTAGGATAATTCGTAGAGTATAAATACGGCGCTGCTCACATCCAGGAGGCGAGTATTATTTCAGACAGCGAAGTGAACGAAGTAAACTATTGGGATTGCGATAATTAGAAGTACAGTACTAGCGATAAATAAAGAGTTGATTTGATAATTATTTGTGAATTTGTGAGAGTAAACAGTAAAGTTAAATAAAGAAAGAACTTTTGAATTATATCTGAAATATTTTGTTTTAAATAACGAACTAAGGCCACGCTCGTAACAACTGGTGTCAGAAGTGGGATAAAATCGCGAAATGAAGTGGTGGCTTTTGAATTTGAAATTCAAAGAGTGATTAATTTTGTGAAATCGTGTGTAAAAATTCCGAAAGATAATTTTATATTAAACTGTGAGCAAGCTAGAGGAGCTTCGCATACAGGAATTGAAAGTGGAGTTGGGGAAGCGGTCATTACAAACGACTGGCCTAAAGAATGTTCTAGTCGAGCGACTTAGACAAGCTTTGATAGAGGAAGAAAAGAATCCTGAGACATTCGTTTTCGAAGAAGAACCAGAAATTGAGGAAGAGCCTGCAATGAACATAGAACAGCTTTTAAGTACTTTAATGAGCGAAATGGAAGCCCGTTTTGATGAACAAAAGAATTCTCTCCAGGAACAAAAGAATTCTCTCGAGGACCACAAGAAATCTATGGAAACCCGTTTGGACGAACAAAAGAATTCTCTCCAGGAACAAAAGAATTCTCTCCAGGAACAAAAGAATTCTCTCGAGGACCACAAGAAATCTATGGAAACCCGTTTGGACGAACAAAAGAATTCTCTCCAGGAACACAAGAAATCTATAAAAACCCGTTTGGACGAACAAAAGAATTCTATGGAATCCCGTTTAGATGAGCAGAAGAATGCTTTGGATGAACAAAAGAATTCCATGGAGTCCCGTTTAGATGAACAGAAGAAATCACTGGAAACGCGTTTGGATGAACAAAAGAGTTCTCTGGAGAATTGTCTAGAAAATCGCTTAGAGGAACAAAAGAATTTCCTGAAAAACTCGTTAGACGAACAAAATTTAAAAATTGAAGGAATCGAGCAAGAAGTGGCGGAAGTTCAACAAAAAGTGACCGAACAGCTTGACAACTTCAAATCAGATTTGGAGAAGATGAAGCATCGACAACCACGGCACGAAGGAATTGAAATATCCAATGCAGGCAGAATGAAACCTCCAATATTTGATGGACAAAATTCGTGGCATATTTTCAAGAGACAATTCGAGGCTGCTTCCGAAGTAAACGGATGGAATGATGCAGACAAAGCTACAGCTCTGGTATTAGCACTTCGAGGTTCTGCATCAGAGCTTTTACAAACTATACCGATAGAAGGGCAACGTGATTATACTTCATTAGTACAGGCGATAGAGTTACGTTATGGAGATGAACACATGCAGCAAGTATATCGCCTACAGCTACGTAACAGGATTCAAAAGCATGGCGAATCACTACAACAACTGCAGGGTGATGTGGAAAGATTAGCTTATCTCTCATACTCTAGCGTAAATGCAGATTTCCTTAATGAAGTGGCAACAGAAGCATTTGTGAACGCTATTGCAGATCAAAATTTACAACAAGCGTTGAGGCTAGCAGGAAAGAAATCAACAGCAGAAGCACTAAGCTATGCACTAGCGTATGAATCTGCCAGGCAAGCTTCCCGAAGTGCAGTACGAGTGAGAGAAATTTCGGTGGAGGAATGTACTTGTAATAGAATGCAGCCATCACAGAGCAATTCTTCACGTGGTATTCTGCGATGCTGGAATTGTAATAGACCAGGACACCTCCAAAGGGACTGCAGAAAACGCCGTCGAACAGAATCACCAGAAGAGGAGGACAGAACAGAATGCCAAAGATGTCGAGCCAGGGAGCAAGCTATTCGGGGAGAGCCTAGAAATCAAACAGCGACTAGTCGCATCAGCTCCCCTGTTCAGCAGTCGGAAAACATGTAAAAACCAACTTCGGGGGGCAGAAGTTGGTTGGTAGAGTCGACAGCCCCGAAGTCATCATTCAGATAGCCCAGTTGCAGAGAAATAATAGCAGTCTTGTTATATATGGAAGTGTAGGAAAAAATGACTGCGTTGTCACTATCGACACTGGAGCTTCGAGATCAATTATTAGAGCGGATCTTGTCAAGAACAAATGGCTTCACAATACCACCAAATATTTACTAAGAACAGCAACTGGAGCCGCAGCACAAGTTTTTGGAGAAATAACTTTGGATATTCAACTAGGTGAACTACTATTTCCTCACAATTTCCTAGTTTCAGACATAATGGATGAATGCATCCTTGGAGTAGACTTTATGACCACATATAAAATAAATTTAGATGTCGGAGAACGAATACTCAAATATGGCAACATAGAAATTCCTATGAGACTAGGAGGAGGAACAGATTATCCTGCAAAAATAAGGACGATGGTCTGTGAGAATATGACTCTCTCTGCATTCTCGGAGACGCTAGTATGGACAAAGCTTACTGATGACATCGGGACCTGCCGATTCTATCTGGTGGAGCCTAACCCTACAAAAGTAACATCGAACATCATCGTTGGTAAGACTTTAGTGAAGACAGAAGGCGCAACATTAATTCCAGTCAGAGTGCTCAACACATCCGAAAATGAGGTACAACTAAAAGAAGGTGCTATAATTGGAAATTGTGAGCCTGTTTATCAGATTGTTAATTTGGAAAATGGTAGTAATATTAAGGAGGCAATACGTATACCAGCTACTACTCAACAGGTTCAGAAACTTCTTTCATCTAGTGCCTTAAGTGAACAGCAATACAACGATGCCAAAGAGATGATCGATGAATTTTCCGAATTATTTGCATTGAATGATGATGATTTCGGCAAAACAAATCTTGTCCAGCATCGGATCACAACAGGAGATTCTAGGCCCATTCGGCAACCACCGCGAAGACTACCATTAGCCAAACAACCAGAAGTTGCAGATATGATAAATTCCATGAAAGAACAAGGCATAATTGAGGAATCTAACAGCCCTTGGACATCGCCAGTTGTTTTGGTCAGGAAAAAGGATGGCAGCACCCGATTCTGTGTGGACTACCGCCAACTAAATAATGTAACAAGAAAGGATAGCTATCCGTTACCAAGGATTGATGACACATTGGACACCCTTTCCGGAGCGCAATGGTTTTCCACATTGGATTTGAAGAGCGGTTACTGGCAAGTGGAAATACATCCCGAGGACCGAGACAAAACTGCTTTCTCAGTTGGAAGTGGCTTATGGCAATTCAAAGTTATGCCATTTGGATTATGTAATGCTCCAGCCACATTCGAACGACTCATGGAATGTGTTTTACGAGGATTAACCTGGAAAACTTGTCTTGTCTACTTAGATGACATAATTGTGATCGGAAGGACATTCGAGGAACATAAAAACAACTTACGGGGCGTACTTCAAAGACTGAGGGATGCGAAACTGAAGCTCAGTACGAATAAATGTGCTCTATTCAAGAATGAAGTAAAATATTTGGGGCATATAGTTTCATCACAAGGAGTAAGAACTGATCCAGAGAAGATAAGAGCTGTGAAAAATTGGCCTGTTCCAAAGGACAAACATCAATTAAGGAGTTTTCTTGGATTAGCTACCTACTACAGGCGATTCGTAAAAGGTTTTGCAGATATAGCAAGGAGCCTACATCAACTTACAGAAAAAGGAAAGCCGTTCATATGGTCAGATAAATGTAACGAGAGTTTTGCAAATTTGAAGCAACAGCTCTGTGGAACTCCAGTGCTTCACTATCCAAAGCTGGGAAAAACTTTTATATTGGACACGGATGCCAGCAATGTAGGTATTGGTGCAGTGCTTTCACAGGAGGAGGATGGTCAAGAGGTGCCAGTAGCTTATTTTAGCAAAGCACTCTCAAAAGCAGAGAGAAATTATTGTGCTACAAGGAAAGAGCTACTTGCCATTGTAAACTCAACCAAGCATTTCCATAAATATCTCTACGGGCAGAAATTTATCCTCCGCACTGACCATGCAGCGCTTAAATGGCTTGTGCAGTTTAAGAACCCTGAGGGGCAAGTGGCGAGATGGATAGAGCGACTCCAAGCTTATGACTTTGAAATCCAACACCGAAGAGGACGTATCCATGGAAATGCAGACGCCCTTTCACGACGTCCATGCAAAGTTGAATGCAAACATTGCGTTCGGCTGGAAGAAAAAGAAACGGAGGCAACTATACAGCTGATGACGGTGGAACCATCGACAGGTTGGAACAACGAGAGCTTGCGAACGGCTCAACGGGAAGACCCAGACATAGCACCAATTCTTGCTTGGAAAGAAGACATGGAAAGACCACAATGGCAAGATATCTCGGAGAGGAGTGAGAAACTGAAGAGCTACTGGGCTCAATGGAACTCTCTTCACGTTGAATGTGGTATATTAAAGCGCAAGTGGGAATCAACTAACGGCGAGTCATTCCGAATGCAAATAGTCGGACCACCATCCCAGGTCAAAGATGTTCTAGAAGAAATGCACAGTGGATCATCTGGAGGACATTTGGGGGTGAATAAAACAATTTCCAAAATACGTGAAAGGTTTTATTGGTTACATATGCGGGAGGATGTTGAGGAATGGTGCCGCAGATGCACTATCTGTGCTTCTTGCAAAGGACCACCACACAGAAGTAGAGGAAAAATGCATAAGTATAATGTAGGAGCCCCATTTGAAAGGATAGCCGTAGACATCGCTGGACCTTTTCCAGAAACAGATAACGGTAACCGTTATATATTAGTTGCTATTGACTATTTCAGTAAATGGCCTGAAGCTTATGCAATCCCTAATCAAGAGTCTACCACAGTAGCGGATCAAGTAGTAATGAATTGGGTCAGTAGATTTGGTGTTCCTCATGAACTTCATTCGGACCAAGGACGGAACTTCGAATCACGGACTTTCCAAGAGATGTGTAAAATTCTGGGAATAAGAAAAACCAGAACAACTCCTCTGCATCCACAATCTGATGGCATGGTAGAGCGCTTCAACAGAACATTGGTCGAGCATCTAAAGAAAGTAGTCGACTATCACCAGCGCGATTGGGATCGACATATTCCCATGTTCTTAATGGCCTATCGATCAGCTGTACACAACACGACCGGACAAACTCCAGCAAAAGTGATATTCGGAAAGGAGATGCGTTTACCTAGCGATCTCAAGTTTGGTACACCCAGAGGTGAACAAAAGTTACCAGACGATTATGTATCGGAACTTAGACAACAACTAGCTGATGTACACGAAGTCACGAGAGCAAAATTAGCAATAAATACCGATCGGATGAAGACCCGCTATGACTTACGTGCTAACTCAGCAGGATTTAATGAAGGTGACCTTGTTTGGCTGTACAACCCGAAACGACGTAAGGGACGTTCTCCCAAATTACAACAACACTGGGAAGGACCGTATTCAGTAGTGACTAGAATAAATGACGTAGTATATAGGATTCAGCGGGGTACAAGAGGCAAACGGAAAATCGTTCATCTAGATCGTTTATGTCAATACTGCGAGCATCAAGACCGTGGATCACCTGTTGTTCGGGACGAACAATTTTAAGAAGGGGGCAGTGTTACGCGCCACAAAGTGATACAAGCGACATCTATTGGGAATGGAAACAACTTTAGGTTAGTGACATCCTAGTAAACTGGGTTTGGAGAATGGAATATTCAGGAAGGTTCTAGGATAACTCGTAGAGTATAAATACGGCGCTGCTCACATCCAGGAGGCGAGTATTATTTCAGACAGCGAAGTGAACGAAGTAAACTATTGGGATTGCGATAATTAGAAGTACAGTACTAGCGATAAATAAAGAGTTGATTTGATAATTATTTGTGAATTTGTGAGAGTAAACAGTAAAGTTAAATAAAGAAAGAACTTTTGAATTATATCTGAAATATTTTGTTTTAAATAACGAACTAAGGCCACGCTCGTAACAATATATATTTTAAATTAAAAGCAGGCGGATGACAGATCCCAAGCACGGAGATCATGGCGGCCCATTGTACTGTCCTGCTAGAATCCCTATAACCAAATCCTTCCTGCCCTCTTAATGAAGCACATCAGGATTTGGTGAGGAAGATTTTTCAACTCCTCTACAGATAGGAGGCCAGAACCTAGAATATCTAGCCTGTCCGGTCAAAGGCCGGACAAGCATACAAAAAATGTTCGGTTGTCTCAGGCTCTCCTAGCTGTCAACAGCTCCCATCCTTGTTAGATGAGTGTGAAACGATGTGTGGACGGTGATGATGCCAAGCACAGTTTTACATTGTTTCCTTCCGAGTTCTAAGAGAAAGTCAGTGAAGTTCCTTATTGATCCCATCAAGTAAAAGTTTTGTGAACCTACAAGTACTCAGGTTCGCCCATCTCTGCTGATACTTCCTATGAACATCCGATTTGATGAGCTTGTATATATATTACATAAAGATAATCGGATCGCCCTGGTTTATCTTTAAAGAAAATTTCTTAAGGATGAGTTTAGCATACGTTCAAGAAATTCTAACTTTTATAATACATTTGCCTTGAAGTTCTTAAAGAATCATAGTTTAACAACACGAACAATGTTAGCTCTTCTTTGACATTTGAAAATAACATTTCTCTATGAGAATTTCATCAAATTGCTTACTCAGTAGTTGAATTATTACATTCCATAATCCAAATTGTGGTATTTTACGAAAGGCCATTACGTCATTTATGTTTAATCATTCTAGCAAATAAGTAACTCAATTTCAATGCTTTTTCTCTAATATCATCTTGAAACTTCTCTAAACCGTTGTTGGTGGAAATTTATGGCGACATACACAGCCACGTATATAGTTTGAAACATTTGGGGAAGCGAGCATATTTAAAAAAGGCCTCACTGCGAACAGCGTCAACGGACATTATTTTCATCTGCTGAATAAAAATTTTCTACAGATGGTCGGCTTAATATAGACAGAGTGTCTCCAAAATATCTTAATTTTTAATTAAATGGAGTCAAATGTGTAGTGTGTCACACAAATGAGGTGCATCAAGGATCCCTGATTCAATTTCAAATGGAGAAAATTTTACTCCGTATTAGTGAAGTTGCACTAAAAGTCACACCTACTCCATTAAAATACACTAAATTTATTGGAAAGTTGAAAGATTTTCTAATCATCAGCTGATCATGAAATCCCTTTTTTTGAGGCCATTCCCTTTAAATCGTACACGAATTTGTCTGTCTATTTATTTATATATTTCTTTTTTACTATTTTCGACACTCCCGTAGACCCACTTTTCGTCATCACAGCGAGCTGAAATTTGGCACACAGGTTCATGTCGCGTGACAATTGAATCTATCAAAATCGGAACCGGAAATTTCCATGGAAAACCCGGAAAATCGGGAAAAATCATTTTTAATTTGTGATTAGTGATAAATCCGTTTCAGAAAAAATGCAGAGTTTTCCGATTTTTCCGAAAAATTTGTCCGGTATTTTCCGACTTTTCCGAAAAATTTTCCGGTCAAAAAGTTTTCTAAATTATGCAGGATCAAGTTCCTTATCAACTGGCATCATTACTTTCTCTCCGACAATGGTGAAAACTTGCACAAAAAATCGAGGAAAATTCGTGTAAAACGATTTCCGGAGTATTTCAGACCAAGGAAGCGTTTGAGCGTTTTGCAACCTAAGACAAAGTTGTAGAGCGAAATGAGTTGCATAAAGTTGCTTTTGTGGAAAACTCCGTGGAAGACCCGGAAAAGCGGGAAATTCATCGGACAAATTTTCATCGATATGATTAGTGATAAGTCTGTTTCAGGAAAAATGGACAATTTTCCAATTTTTCTGGAAAATTTTCCGAAAATTTCCGGAATTTTCCGACTTTTCCGAAAAATTTTCCGACAAAAAAGTTTTATAAGCTATGCGGAATCATTTTTTTCCCGTCCTACTGGCATCAATACTTTCTTTTCAACAATCATGAAAATCGGGAAAATTTATGTTATATGGGATCAAGTTGGAATACAGCTAAAAGGCGCTGTTTAAAACATAATTTGAATTTCAGAAAACCGTTGCAGTACTTCAACGATTTGATACTCGAAAAATTTTTGTTTTCGAATCGCCACCAAACATGACTTAAAAATTCTTTTAAAATATCTCCACGCACCACGTAATAACATTTTAGTTAAAGTGAAAAAGGCAGAAAATAAAATAAGTTAAAAACGAGTTTTCAAACAAAACTGAGGCCAAGCCGCATGAAAAAGTAGAAAATAAACTTTTCTTCACACACAGAGCTGGACTCAGATTTTATTCGCTGACAATCACCGATATATTTCAGTATGATCAATCAGAGGTAATAAGTGATTTGATTCATGAAGAGAAAGAATATTCAAGAGAAATGTCCCAATCAAAAAATCTGAGTCCACCTCTGTGTGTGAAGAAAAGTTTATTTTCTACTTTTTCATGCGGCTTGGCCTCAGTTTTGTTTAAAAACTCGTTTTTTACTTATTTTTTGTAGATTTTCTTGTGTGTAAGTTTCTGTTTCCGGAAATGTTCTCGACCATATGATAACTAGCGCATAAAAATTATGAGGAAAATTTTTCGGAAAAAGTTCATATGGAAAATGATTATTTTAGCTTGCTTGCTCATAAAAATTGTCACGGGACCAGAGAACCGAATGCAATCGAATTTTGTAGAAAAATTTCCAAGAAATTTAGCAGGAAAAAACTGTTGCAAATAAAAGGCTCACATTTACATCCTTGCGAGGAGGATTTCTTTTCCATGAAGTGGATTTAGGAGAGGCAAACTAAAAACGGGTAACATTAGGTATTACATTGTATTGTTTGCTATTTTATCTTTTTATTTATTAATGTAATACTTACATAATTTTGCAGCATCGCAAAGCCGTTCCTAGGGAAAATATAGGTAGATACTGTTTTCGGAATGACGAAATAAAATTGTATCGTCTCTAGAGTTATAGGTACTTACTACTTAGCTAAGTATGAGAAATTACCTGATTTACACGAAAATCAGGGACTGAGTATATTTAGCTTAAATTCATATCATCTGAATTTTGTGATTTTGAAGGTTCTACATTTTGATAATGTGATCCAGGGAAGCTACGCCCCCCCCCCCCTAGATACGCTACTGAACATACATACTTATAATGTATAGTCTACGATGGCAGAAATGTTAATGGAAAAAATTAAAGGCTAGAGCGGAATTGCGAACTAAATTTGACCATTCACACTTGAGTACATATTACAATAAATTTTCCAAAAACTTCAATCAATATTTCAAAATTTTCACGTTATGACAAATTTAAGTAATTAAAAAAATTTCAAGACGATGAAATTCCAAATTCCAAATAACAACAGCAGTAAAAACAACAACAACAACAACAACAACAAAAAACAATGTAGATAAAATATAAAAGGCGGAACGGAATACAGTGGTCAGTGAAAGAATGTTCATAGTATAAGGATAGCAGCTCCGCCCAATCAAAGATTGATACACTTCGAACTTAAACCAAAGCAGAGCAAATTCTCTCACGTCATGGTCAGCAGTTTGTTAAATTGTTTTTAGTAAAAGCATTTCTAGCATGATCCATTGTTATTATCTGTGCAGTTTATGCTTTGGTCTGATTACGTGCTTCACTTTCCAGGAATTTTCTGGCTTAATGAGCGTCTTGCAGCCCTGTAGCATTATCTTCCATAATCAGTAGCGTTAAGGCCCCCAATGCATAGTCTATCCTCAACCTCACAAGTCTGTAGACATGAGTCTGCACCAGTTTTCTATAACATACAATATACATACATATGCACATAACTATTTGTGCACTTTGGGAGCCCCCTTTATAGAAATTCTATTTCATTTCTTCAAATTGGTAAGCCATTAATCACTTTTACCACGCAATCGTAGATGCCCACATATTATAAGCTGAGAGAACTCAGAAGCTAGGAGGAGCCTGCATTAATAGCATCAGAAGAGGTACCTATACCTACCTACCAACCTATGTAGTACCTATACCAAACACGGAAATTTGATCGGAAATTCAAACTCAATAAAGCACCTATCGATGATTTTAGCGTGCACTGTATCAGAGCATTATTTTACAGCTTATGAACCTGCTGACGTTAGGTGCAATTGAGATAAAATCTAAAACGGGAAAAATTGTCCGTTGCAAAAATGAAATAGACTGTGATTTTCATAGCTCCTTTAAATAAAGGAAATATTTATTTGTTTTTTATGTATATTCTTAAAGAGGTATAGTTTCATCAT
Source organism: Dioctria linearis (assembly GCA_963930735.1). NCBI lineage: Eukaryota > Metazoa > Arthropoda > Insecta > Diptera > Asilidae > Dioctria > Dioctria linearis. The sequence goes on along the minus strand of OZ005741.1, from coordinate 48,145,164 downwards.
ATTGGGAATGTGGAATAAATGCTTATTGTATGATCGTTCATCTTGAATTATCATTTATTTGAAACATAATTGGTACATGGGATTGGGAATGTGTTTTATGTAATATTAGTTATCACAACATGTTGCCAAAAGATTTAGGAATGCTTTTATCAACTTTCATCGGCAGATGTAGGCAAAAAATGTGTTCAGTAAGAAGATGATCTCAACATGGATTCTTTTTTGTCCTTGAAACTTTGTGATATGGTTACCTTTGAATTGAATTGAATTGAAATCGTAATCGAACTCTTATATACCTTGGACACAGCATACTCATACAGTAGAACAGCCCTGTCAAAACTGTCAGTTGAGTAGGATGCTTTTATAACTTAGAATATAGAGAATACAGGAAGGGTTCATACCTTCGAAAATATATCACTAAAGGAAGCGAAATATCGTGTAAAAACCCTATGGGTGTGAGGAAATCTTGGTTCTATAGCGAAGGGGTGGAAAGGCAAGAAGAGCTTAACCAAGTCTGACCAAGCCTGTACCAAGCCTAAACCAAGTTAATATGCTAAAATGGCAATTGTCCCATTTCCAGATTTAGTCAGATTTGTGTTTTCTGCACCGGGTTTTGTTTTTTGTGCTTTTTTTTATTAAAAAAACTTTAAATTGTTCCGCAAATTGTGTTATTTTTAAATAAAAACATTTGAAGTGACAACTTTGTGATTAAATCTTTCTTAAAGACATTTTTCAGGCAAGGTGAAGTACTGAAATTAAACTAGAATGATTCTTTTCCGAAAATACGTGCAAAAGAATTGAAAAAATGGAAAAAGAAACAAAATAAGTGTTCAAAATATTTCATTGTTTACGTTTTAGTGTTCCCAACTTTTGTTTTTTTGTTCAATGTGTCAGTTGCAGTTCACAATTTTGATTTATTTTAAGCAATTACGCCTAATTCCTCTCTTCAAAAATATTTCAGTTATACTACTTCCATGAGCATAACAATTCCATAAACATAATTCTACCACATAGGGCAAAATGCAGCAATTATTCGGGCTTATTGCGCTTCCTTTAGTTATATGTTCTAAGGTTGATACCTGTAAAATTCATGTGCATGGACGTGGATTTCTTTAGAGGCTCATGAAGTAGGACAGAATATATTGAAGAAAGAGATAAATGTATTTTCAGCTGTCAAACGCATTTTTGTATTTTTCAATTTTGTGATATTAATTACGCTTTTACTGAGCTTTCACTAACTAACTTTAACTAAGGCACTGGTAAATTTTTAATATAAAATGTATAAACTTGTACTAGAGGAAAAGGGGGCAAAATGACAAGCAAAATTATTTCTACAAGAAAAATAAAGCTAATAACATTTTGTCCCACTTCCTATGTCATTCAGCTTTGTAGAACTGTCGAACTGTCACAAACAATATTACAAACATTTGCCTATTACGCTGTCCATGGCATTTTTACACAGGTTTCAATATATTGAAGTCCGTCAAAACTCTCGAGAATACTTCCCAAGCCATGAAACAGTAACGTATATGTATGCGTTGTGAGTCCGTTTTTTTTTCAAATGTTCTATATGGATACTTATGAAAAAGTGCCAAACATTGACTTTATATATGGTCTAGAGCCTAACTACTATCCATACAAGAAAATAGTCTTCTAGTAATTGAAAGCTTGGTTCCTTACCTTCCCAAAGGCTATACTTCCTATATACCTACTTAACAAAATAATAAAATAGTTTTGATTACAAAGTAACCTTACCATTTTACGCTCAATACCTCTCAGCTGAGTGATAAAAAAAAATTATCTAAATTTTTATGTCAATTCTAATGCATTCCAATTAATAAGCCCGTACTGTTTCCAAAATTGGTTACAGTTCAGTGCACATTTTTTAGTTTCAAGGAGTTAAACAGATTTTACCAAAAATTTGTGTTATTTTTGACTATAGGAATTTAATAGGATAGCTCCGGATAGATCAGTCCATTCTTATTATATGTCAGTGCATATTTCCGATTTTTCTAAAGGGAAATTGTATATATATTATTTTATATAATCTTTAGCTATACCAATTCAAATATTCCAAAAAAACATTATTAATTATTTTCAAAAGAACTGTAAAATTAATTAATAACATGAAATGTATATGACATTCGAAATTTACAATATTTCTACCAAAACTTAATTCTTCACCGATGGAAATTCCACACCTTCATGATCAGTTAAATCTCAATCGCGTTCACAAATCATGAGAAAATCGTTGATCATTTCTTTTGAATGTACCTTTCATGTGCGCACGAGTATCGAAGCTTTTATATAACCCCTCGTAAATAAAACACTGGAGAACAAATTAAATTTCTTTTAAATTGTTTTCACACCTTGACACTGAATTTTAAATTGGCCTCAGCAAATATTTAAGTGCGTGAAATTAAAATTTCGAATCGAAAGAAACGTAATGGAAGTAATTAGTTTTTTAACCTCTCTCTTTCGGCGAGTCATAAAACTAAATTTTATTCACTACTTGGTCAGACAGATCGTAGTGTTTTATAAAGTCATCGACTAAGAACCGGAAGGAGTTGCAAAAATCGATCGTTTTTTATTCGCTGTGATGGTTTTATTTTAATCGAAATGAAGAAATTAACTTCGGTGGTAGGTAAAAAAGAATACCTACTACTAGGACGACTTATACAGTTTTTGCTTCATCCTTGACATTTTATCTAGAAGATTAGTTCTAGCGCGTCTTTTCATGTTTTTATATTTGGATAATAAATTTGAAGCTAATTTATCACCTCATTTGCGCTGTTTAATGATGCAAGGTGTATACAGGTGTCTATATATATGGGAGTAAGTGTTGTTTTAGTGAAAATTACTCAAATTAAGTAATTTTCGTTATAAATATTGTCACGGTACATCGTTTTATTCGGTAATTTATATATAAAAAGTTTATTATTACATTTTTTCAGTCGCTTGGTCTTTGCAAATTTAGTAGGTACTTAGTTTTAGGTTCGATAACATCAATCTTTTATTTTTTTTTGCTTTTCACTATTTATTATACAGTAAATTTCTCGTAGTTTAACGGTATAATTTGGAAAATACCATTTAAGCAAATTAATAATTTTGATAGTATTATTTATTTCGTGGATAAAGTGAATGTCGGCATCGACTTTCAATTTTTTTTTAACATCGGCATCATCATCGGTGTTATCACGTACATAACCAAATTATGGCATTGTAAGCATTCTAAAGAAGTATTAAAAATGCGATGAAAATCGATGAAATTAACTTTAAAATTATCTTTAAAATTATAGAAAGCGTTATAATAGCAAATTTACATGTAATTCCTATAAAATGAAATGGTTAAGAAATGCTCTTAAAAAAAAACAGATAATTAGAAAAATTATTAGTACTCTACTGAAAGATAGATGTCACTCTTCAAAAATAATCAATTTGCTAAAATTATCTTTAAGAAATAAGTATCGATGGATGTATGTGCTGGAAATTTTTTGTGTTTTGTTCTGATTATATACTAGATGAAATCGGTATACTAAGCAGAGTTGCTAACTCTTGACTAAGCTTTGTGTCTAAAATCTACTTTAAAAGTGGCTAGAAGTAACTAAATTTCAAGAATTTGTAAATTTTCAATGGTAGCGTGTAGAACTGTCAACAAATTTGCACACATAATTAGAATAACTTGGCTGCTCCTTCATGAATTCTGTTAGCTGACCTGCAGGCATTATGCTCTCACACTATTTTATATTTTATTTTAAGTACTGAGCAATTCCAATAATTTATTCGATTTGAGTTTATTACTACGTTTTGTATACCTATGCAGATTCGGTGAAAATGAACTTATTCACATGTATGCAAAATAATTTTTTTTTTGCTCCTTGATTTATTTCAACTTAATTCAACCCAGCATTTTACCTTCGGTGGAAAAATTGTGGTATACCTAAAACATCCCTTACGATACCGGTTTCACCCATGTTTTGCTACACACAGTAAGCATGGAATTTTTCCTCAATACAGAAATCAAATAAAGCGTGACTTCTGGTTCGATCTACATAGTGTGAAGCATACGTTTTCGCTACTTTCCCCATGTACGGTCTAATCCCGTACATCCATAGCATACAAATATTTGAATGTTATCCGTATATATTGTTTGAATTATTTTAAAACTGTAAGCTTTGACAAAAAAGTAGCTAAAAAAGTGGTTATTTGCTACAAGTTAAAAAATGTGGCCAAATGCTTTAAGAAAATCTAAATCTAGCCATAAAGCGGCTAAATTGGAAACACTGAAGTTTGTCATTTCGTTTGTAATAGCTAGAGATAATGATGGTAGAGCTAAAAAGATTGACAATCCACGTATAATATTAAATGTTATTTTGAATTACTCATGTCCGTCCGTCTGTCCGTTTGTCCGTTTGTCCGTCTGTCCGTCCGCATGATAGTTTGAGAACGCGCGTACTTAGAGAGCTGAAATATTTCACATGGGCTTTTAAAAAAAGGAAAGATAAGTTTGAAAATGGGACAAATCGCCGCATAGCAGCATGAAGTGTGGCGCGAACAGTATTCGGTATGGATGGAGATCGAAACGTGTCGAACGCACCCAAATCGAGAGTCGAAAGGGGACTGTGGAAAAAGGTGATCGAAAAAAGAAGAAGAAGAAGACTTTTTCCGGGTTGTCATATTGTTTTTTTTTTTGTGCTATATTGGCTGGGGAAAAGTTGTGTAAGAGAAAAATCAAGAAAAACCATGAAAAATCATAAAAAATCGGGAACAGAAAAAGAGAGAACAAGAGAAAATCACGCCAAACGGACATCCTTCGCTTAGGATTACGGCTTCTAATAATTTCATTCGAGTAAATCATACGAATTTATTGTAGAGGCGATAAAGGTATAGTCTAATTCATAATCGTCTCAAATAACATGGAGTTTAGTGATTTTTCTGGAAATAGCCAACCTAAATCGTAATCTTCCACAAACTTTTGTAAAAGAGGAGGTACCACGCCGACTAGAGTATTACCGCTAATGGATTTTGTGTCGTCTCATAATAATTATTCCTCATAACTGTGTTCATTTCCAAACATCGAAGAACTCAACTGAAGTAATCAAAGTCGAATAACAGACCAATAAGTCCCTCTGAGGCTCATATCATTCGTGGAAGGTGTCAAGGTTGGAGTCGTTATTGATCCCTGGGGTTTTTGCTGGAGGCCTATTCTTGGCACCCCCACATAAACCTTTCATAGCTTATCAAATACTAGACTGGAGGGCATTTCGTCAGCCAGTGTCACTCCCCCAGGGCTGTTCATCCGCATGTATGCCATCCGGGAACATAATGGTCTAAGAAATGTGCACTACATTGGACTCCATCCCTCCACCTTTTTGTCTATGCGCCCTTTGAGCATTTTCGCAACTGTTCAGCCAGACTAACAGAAACATAATAGCAGGAAGTTTGAAAGAAAGGATTAACAATAAAGAATGTTGGGTGGAGAGCTGCAATTACCGGTAATTTGCTCAACTGTTATTACTATTTCATTATCGCTTTTGATGTCCGTAGTCTGTAATTTAGTAGTGCATCAAATAACACTTTGTTTAGTATTTACTAGTAATAAGGCTCTTATTTAGATTTCTTATTAAGGGGGCATACATTATCGCTAATCATGTCTCATGCTATTTATAAGTATATCAGATTGGTGTTCGACCAACAGGGTAATCTAGACCGCATACGCTATTGCTGAGTGCCATAAATACCATTGATCCATGGTAGTGCCAAGAATTACATAGACACGTATTGTATTCGATGATTTAAGTCAAATACTTTTGTCAGCCTTGGGTTAATTTAAATACATACTGTTTAAATTAAACGGATATCTCGTAAAACAGTGTTGTGTTGCTGATTCACATAATTATGAGTGAACGGGGATTCATACACGTATGTGTACTAATTGAATTAAACTTAAAACATATTCACTACTATGCCACAGTCTTAGTTATTTGTCGACCATATTGGGTCAATTAATTACTTGAAATTATCACACAACACAAGAGTGGTTGAGTTTCTTTATTTTTCTTAATGTTATTATAGTCTCCATTAGATATTATAATCGCCTAAAAGTTTAGAGATAATTTGGACAAATAAATCGTACATTTATTCCCGAAAATAATTAATTGAACAGAAACGAATAACGGAATTTTTACATATTTTTAGTAAATGAACAGTTCAATTTATTAGATTCATGGGATTTGTTGCGACAAGATAACCTTAGGACAGAATAGCTGTCAAGGAAAGATAAAATAAGTTAATCTAGGAATAATGGAAGTTTTGTTTTATAAATTACATTGAAAGCGAATCAAACTAATCATGCGAACTAGCAAAATTAATGTTATTAACGACAATGTAAGGCAGGGCAATCAGAGGTAGCAACTTAAAACCTTCGGACTTTGAAATTTTCATACTTTAAAATAGGTACTGATTTATATTTGCTTTTTTTTTCAATATACATATACCTATATATACCGTTATTTTACAATAAATCATCTGCTACTTAAACCCTCTCTGTGTTGCGTTCGCCGTAGCGCCAATAGTGTATAAACTGATGTGCCATCTGCTTCGCTAAGATTCCTTTTGTACATAAGCAGGGTCTGTAAGCCTAGCAATTCATTTAAGACTGGGAATTCAATTAAATTAGTACAGTGTATGAAGCACCTTCCAGAAATAAATTAATAGAATTTGTAACGTAATGGCTCGATAGATTGGGTACTTATTTCTCCTTCACTCCCCTGGGTCCTTGGATCAATGGCAGTGGTTGACTAGTTCCGCTACTTCTCCTGTTTTCAGGTCAACATAGGGACACTGAAAAAATCTGCCCTCAGTGTCATTGGGAGGATGGGGCACGCAGCAGAAGGCAGTTCATCTGCGCCTTCAATAAGGTAAGGGTAAGTGGTGTAAAGGCCCCTTCAGGGCTGGAGTGTGTGCTACAGTTTTTGTTAGGCACGATATTTTTTTTTGATTATGGCAGGTGGCGGCAGCGGAAAGAGTTTGGTCCACCCCCCCATGCTGACAGCTGGGACTTCACGTCCAAACGAAATCACTCTCAACAAAGTTCCATAACAGCGGAAATATAAATTTGTAAGCTTGAAAGTAAACTTAATAGTGGTGGCTTTTAGTCACATCTAGGCCTTTAAATGGTGGGTTCTGATACCACCTCTTTGAAACTTACCTGAAAGTTGATTAGAACTCCTCTAGTTCCCCCAGAGTCAGCAGCCACAAGAGTTGATGCATTTTTCTCTAAACATTATGGAAAAGTAAATAAATTACAATTTCTTCGCAATAACCAATCAAGCTAATTCATTTGCCAAATATTCAAATATATTAAATTATGAGTACATGCCTGGGTAATATATGTATGTATGTAATTACTATCGAAAACAGTTTCTACTTGATACTAACGCCATCTAAATCTCATATACAATCTGAAAATTTGAATGAAACGTGTAGTAATAAATTTTTTCCTAATTATAGGGGTCTCAATTTTTTATATTATAAAAGTAATATAATATGAAAAATATTAACAAATTTGGAAAGTTATCTCCGGTAGAATTTACAAATATGTATGTATGTTTGGAAAACCTATCTATAAAAAGTAACAAAATTTGTTGTGTTTTTTTTTGGAACGGATGGAAAATGCAACCAACATGTTATTCAAAAATCTAAGCCCGGCTGCATTTGATCTGAAGAGTGTCTTATATTTTGCCGAAGGTTTCAAATGAATATCATAAAAATTGTGGAAAATAAAAAGGTGGAACAAAATGTTTGCAAATTTATTCAGCTTTAATAACAGGTTTTCAAAATCAATAGACAGTTTTTAAAAAATTAAAGAATAAGGAATAAGTGTATATGACAGATCTTTCCCAGGTACCTTTGTAGCAGCGAATTCAACTGGCATGTAGGTTAACTAGTAAAAATTAGTAAAATTTTTGTAGTAATTTGTTTGTTTACAATTTAAATTGCAATAACTGTTGTAAAATATACTCTTCAACTTGTATGATTTTTAAAGTAAATTTTTTCAAGTGTGTGCAAAGTAGGCATTTTGATACTATAATAAAGTTTATTATGTAAATTCAATATGCGCGATAGTAACCCAAAATGATGATGATCATGGAAAAAATTCCATTCAATATTGATAATAATAATAACCTGGCATACAAGTAGTAGATGACTAATTTAAGTTAATATTCAAAAATTTCCATTTGAATACTCAAAAACATGTCGCTAATTTATTATCTCTTAGTACTTTCATACCTATATTTATAAATTGAAGTTTTGTGCCACTTCTGACTTATTAATTTATATTTGCGTACAACAATTTTTTTTAATTAATTCTATAAAAAACCGGAAAAGTGGAGAAGCAACAAGGCATGCGGTCTCCACCCGTCTGATGAAATCGAAGTGATGACCCAGCCTCTTTTCTTTATTTTTTTTATTTTACTTTATATTTTTTTTATTTTTTTTTATTTATCTATTTATCTCTACGTCAATATTCTTGTAATGGAAGTGATAGTGTTCTACTTCTGAAGATGCCTTGAGCAACGTCAGTCTACAGTGTCCATTCTTTCGTAGACCTTGTTTTATTTTTTAATAATTTTTTTCTTTAAATTTTCATTTTCTATATCTTTCTCGAACAGAATCTAAGTTTTGCTTTATTTCTGACCGCATGTCTGCCATGTGAAACTTGTTTTACTACGGAATAAGTATGTGGCGCAGATCTATAAAGCTGATGAAATTCTGATTCTTTTGATTGAGAAGTTATCTTCGTGTCGGAATTGGACTCCCGTTCAGGTTGGACTTGTTCTCACTAAGAGCTAGTTAGTTCGTTCACGCATAGGTCATGATTTTAGCCATCAATTATAATTTTACTGTCAGTATGATGTCGAACTTTTTATAGGCATTATTTGAATTATTTTAAATAGAACTAGAATTTGAATAATTATGCTCTACGTCTTGATGATATGTTGAATGAAATCGATCTAGTGTAGGTATGGTAAAAAATGATTTAGTTAAATTGTGGTACTTTCCAGGCTTTGAAAAATTATGTACAGAAAGAATGTGGTACATATGTATATATTTACGTTAGGGGTGGCTGGGATCAAGGATCAATACATACAACTTAATACGCTATATGGTTGTCCGTAAATATACCCTTGACCCTGTTGTAAAAATGTGCTCACGCGTTAAATGATTAAAATTGTTTTCGCTGACGGTTCTGCGCTTTTCCTTGAACATATTTAGTGAAAATGGCTTACAAAGCTCATTTCCTAAAGATAATTGCCTACTTTCTGCCAATAATTGAAATTTTCACTGGATATGCTAAGAGAAAGCGCAAAAAACCTAGAAAGGGTTACATTTTGGGTGTAGAGTGTGAAAAGTCATTTTAAAACGAAGCTTTTGGACTTATTCCAATATGAAAAATGGGTGTTGATGACAAACATGGATTAGTTTATTTTTTTATATTTTGGAAAACATATTTCCGTAAAAATCACAGCTATCAATACAGCAACAGTCTCGGAAATACTGTGCAGAAATAATTTTGTGAATGATTCTAGAATTCGTTCATAAAAATACAGGCAGCAGTGTCGCGGATTATTGGTATAGGTAGAGGAGGGGAATCTTCTGGGATGCATGGCAAGTGACGCTAGTGTATACCTACTACATTCTAGCCGTGAGCACTTTAAGAAGGAAATGTGGTCTCAGCAGTTAGTTTGGAGATTGGTTCACCATAATGACAGGGTCCACGCCGCCAATCAAGGATCACTTTTTATTCTGCATATCATATCACCTTTGGTGAGGTATCTTAACGATCTCTTAGAAATGGTCGTAGACGACGGAAAATTTCCAAATTTCTTTTGCTGAAAAAATAATAACTTTAAAATACGACATATACAAATTTTGCGTGAATGCTATTGTAATATTGGCGAACCAGTTAAATCTTTGGAAATGGGAACATTACATAATCCCCAAAAACAAAATCTGAAATACTGAAAAACAACTTCCAGCACAATCCATCTAAATTCAAAGTCGCTAAAATCAAAATCTCTAAAGCACAAAATCTCCAGGAACAAACCTCTTAAGGCACAAAATGCACAGGATTACAAACAATCTTTATTTAATCTTCCGAAAACAGATAAGCGTTAGTATTAAGGCTGGTACACAATAAAAGAGAAAAAATGCAAAACACAATAAAAAAAAAACGAAAACCTTTCAAGTAAATTAAACTAGGAAAAAAAGGTGTAATTTATTGGTCTAATCCAATTTAATAGTAGTACCAGATAAATATCCGTAAATGATAATGTTTCGAAAATGCACTTGTTAGATCCTTGGTATTAGTTTTCCCATTACTTTTTAGACCAGTTCCAAGGACGGTGAAAATTTCATAAGCATTTTCATAGGGTTTGAGTAAATTAAAAATATCAAGTATACGAAAAAAAATCTGAGTTCATGTGTGGCAACTCCACAAAGGGTATGCCCGATTTAAATAATTTTTGAGATTTAATCTTAAAGTAATTTTTATTGCACCCTTTAACCGTTTAACTATATACATACATATATATAAATACATCGGGAGTACAGACATGAACAGATACTTTATTTTAAACAAGTAGCCTTATGTATCTCCTGATTAAAAAATTAAGTAACAACGTATACATATAATATATATAACGTCTGTTCTTACATGACAGCTTTAATCTTTGCATGGTCCTTAAAACACTTAGGCGATTTCGAAGAAGTCACGCCGATTGTAAAATGAGGAATCCAAATTCAGTTTGCTTCTATTGGTCACACTTCCTCCGCATTTTTGCATTTCTTCCATCCCCAATGGAAATTGACATTATTTTACTCCCCCCATATTTCGCAATTTTGATTCTCTAGCGGTGAATTGTTTTTGTTTTCGTTTCTTATTGATTTCAATTGTTGTGGTTTCCAGAATGAATTATTCCTGATTGATTTATTTCATGACGAACAAGGTATTTGGAGTCATCTTGGTCAGCAGACATAAAAGATCATTCAATTAATTTGCTCTGAATATTTACAGTCGTCACGAATAAAATACTGTTGACAAGCAATTGCTCGGGCTCAGAGGACAATTACTATGTTTCCATGAGCCAGAGTTGAGTTAGAGTTGAGTTAGCGTTAAGTTTTGCTGGTTGAGTTAAGACTGAAACCACAATGGATGTATACGTGAGTAAAGTTACTTACGTAAGGAGAACGTGCCCTTTACATTAAACAGACGTACCCATAATAACCTTAAGGTGAATTTCCAATATTGCGACATTCAAAACTTGCAGATAATTAGAGCGAGGCAACCACATTCTTAACAACGGCATATGAAATAACAAGTGAGTAAGAAGAGTATGGCAAGAAGTCGAAAAAATTTTGTCGGACATGTACTGTAAATGAAGGGAAAAAGTCAGAGATATGTCAGAAAACAATTCTCAGCACTAGTTCGACATTATGGCATATCTCTGTGTATTTTAAAACACATGCATGAAGGAATGAAGAAGAAGACAATTAATTATATTAAATTATATTTGTAAATCTGATACATATATGATTTTGAAAAAAGTATTCTCTTTGCGAATTAAAATAAATCATATGATATTTTCGATTGATTCTAGAAATTTTAAAAACAAATTACATAATTTTCAGCACGCAGAAAAGAGAATCTCTTCTAAGAGAAAAATTTGGGAAGGAGCTAAGAAAGCGAGATATTGCTTCTGGAAGAGCTGCCGATTTTTGTTCATATTATTCTTCAGATTCTTCTTATATTTGTTATAAAATGTCCATAAAAAGCACAAATCTTCAATTAAAGCAATTTTCTTTGTTAATTTTTTTCCATTTATCACTTTTAAAAATTGAGAGCATTAAATGTCATGATAATAACCCCATACGAAATGTGACGTCTATTTAGGGCAAAATGTCAATTATCCGTAAGTAAACCTCAGTCTAATTTAAATTCGTAAAGTTCTTTACGTCCATTGTGGTTCAGCTCTTAACTAGATGCTGGTTCCATGAACGGCTTCTGAGTTCAGTTGACAGCTGAAATATTTCGTACAAAGTAGCTGGATTTGTGTTAGATAAAATACCCATCCGCACTTTTCTAACAAATACTTACACAAAATCCAACTCAACTCCACTAGTTTTATGGAGTTAACATACTATATTTAACGAAATTCAACTCAATTCTCGTTTCCACGAGCACTAAATTTTGAAAACTTCCTTCCTTCCTCTTTCTTCTTAGGGAAAAAAACTGTAGTTAAAGGTAGTATTTAATACCGATTTCTATTGATCTAGCAGAAGTGTTACACTTTTCTTGCAGTGCTACAGGAATATCGTTCCATTGAAGTGCACTGCTAAAAAAGAAGTTTACGTCAAAATGACCCTGGTGTTACACTTGAAAAATCGGCGGTGTTATACCCTAGACAGACTGTGTCCATAATGACTTAATTTGAAATTTAGTCATTTCAAGAAAATGAAGATGTGACAGACTATGAACGAAATTTATTTCATTTGGAATATCATTGCCAGTTCCTTAATATGAGTAAAGATCATGCAAGAGTTCAAATTTACTGAAGTTGCAAAGCATTTAGATTTAGTAGAAGACAATTTTTGTTGTTGCAACAGACCAAAAATAGAAAAAAGCGGCAAAGAAATTTCTTTCATGATCAGCTGATGGCTGTCTACTGCTAACTTGATTGGAAAAGCTTTCCATTCTCCAATAAATTCAGCTCAATTTAATGACATTAGGTGGCACTTTTACTGTAATTTCATTAAATGGCGTTAAAATTGCTCCCTTTGAAAATGAAGCGAAATGTTGCAAATGGGTCCTAGATGGACTTCATTTGTGTGACACACTGCACATTTGAGTCCATTTAATTAAAAATTAAGTCATTACTAATGCTCCCGCAGGCCCCACCACGCATGGGGGGCTCATAATTTTTTTTCATATGAAGTGATGAACTTTATTAATAAACAGTTAGATTCACTCAATTAAAATTCGGTTTTTGAATAGAAACTATATTAACTCGGTAATGATTTCATTATTTCAGTTCTATTTGCTTTGAGAAGCTGCAAATACGCTGGATAGACAGTGGTGATGATACAACAATAAAAAAGTCAAGAATTCTTCTATTTATTCTTTGCATTTAAACGGAGAATAAAGGTACGCTTGAAACTGAAACACTGTAAATGAATTTCTGGGAAATATTTGGCTAGCTTCCTTCAGCTAGGCGTTCACGCTGCTAGCATGCATCAGAGTTCGTAGAGGACTTTAGAATATTAGATGAATAAGCAATGAACGGAAATGAAAATATGTATAAAATCAAATTGTTCACGTTGAAAAGATTTGAAATTTCTTTAAGCTCCCAACACTGTTGTACCAGTGATTAGTAGACTCGAGCTCTTAATTTAAGTAAACGGATATTTCCTGCTACTTATGTGGGAAGCTTTTTCCCCTTTCGCTTTGGCTTGCTTAAGCATTTCTCACTTAGAACATATAACTAAAGGAAGCGAAATATCAAGTATCGGTGTGAGGGTATTGCGGTTCTTTGGTGGAAGGGTGGAAAGGCAAGAAGAACGTACGTAACCAAGCCCAACCAAGCCTTTACCAAGTCTGAACCAAGTTAATTTGCTAATGGCAATTGTGCCATTTCTAATTAAACGTCAGATTTGTGTTTTTTGCACCGGGTTTTGTTTTTTGTGTTTTTTTTTAATTAGTTCCGCAAATTGTGTTATTTTTAAATAAAAACATTTGAAGTGGCAATTTAGTGATTAAATCGTGGATTTAAGTTCATAAACTTGTGAATATTTCAATAATGAATTGTGCTGTGCAGCTCTGTATAAATAATCGCCGAAATAGTCCTGGAAAGACGTTTTTTAGGCAAGACAAGGTGAAATGTTGAAATTAAACTAAAAGAATTGAAAAAAAAGGAAACAGAAGCAAAAATATAAAGTTACGTGTTCAAAATATTTCATTGTTTAACGTTTTTGTGTTTCCAATTTTGTTTTTTGTTTTGTTCAATGTGTCAGTGGCAGTTCACAGTTTTGGTTTATTTTAAGCAACTACGCATAACCTCCCACTTCAATAATATTTCAGATATACTACTTCCATGAGCATAACAAATCCATAAACATAATTCCACCACATAGTGGGAAATGCAGCAACTTTAAGGGCTTATTTCGCTTCCTTTAGTTTATATTCTAAGATGCTGGGGCTGCCAGTGGTTTTTTAACAGGTTTAATGATGAATGTAGAGCACGACGTATATCTAAACAAATAAGTTTGGCAATCCAGATTTCGGCAACACTACTCTTAGTACCCACGATATCTTTTTATTTTTTTGCTCAACTCTGGCTTGGGGTGAGTGGAGTGAAGGCAATGTTGGGAGATCGTGGGAATTCTCCCATATTGAGGAATTTCTCTGGCCTGAAAAGAATTAAAAAGGGAGAAGGTAATAATTTCTTCTCCCCGTACAAAATTATAGTAAACATCATACATCCGAAGCTCAGAAAATATTTCCTTACAATTGACACAACAAATTAAATTAAATGCTGGGGGGGGGGGGGGGGGGGGGTTGGGCCCATACATCCTTAGTTACACCACTGTCCATCACATATCTATCTTCAATTATTATTTCACCAAACTTATCCACATTCACAGTAAAATCTTTCAAAATATAGTTTTCATTATTTTTACGATATTTGTGGTGTTGTTTTTCCCAGGAAATTTTAATCTGACAAATTACACGGATATGAGCTGCTATTACGTTCTCATCACGTTAAAGTTGTTCCATTGAACTTCCATTGATTGATGTACAAATTTCTAGAAATATCAATGGAAATCGGTTCGTGTGTAGAAAACAATTTTATATCTAATGTTATAGCGCCAATTGAAGACATCTTCCAATTTCTCAGAAACAAAATCGTTAGTTAGAGTTGCCATTTCGATCTTCTTACCACTCCTCCTACATCGCAATCAATTAATCTCATAACTACTAACGTTAACTTGGTAGAAATTTTCAGTTATGAATGAGCAAACTTGAATTTGCTTCAAAATGTGCTCTAAAATGGAAATCAGATGGTGTGAGACCAGATATTCTGCTTAAATCATAAACGCGTATAGTCATCTTATCGTCTTACCATTAGTAATTTTACCGACTAATTCTGCTAATAAATGATTTTGCCTGGGTTTATTTGACCTCCATTTTGAGCTAGTATATGTATAGCTGTAGCAAAAGGGTCCATTTTAGTAATTTCTAAAGGTTAGGATAATTTGCTCCATCTGCTAATAATAGTGGGCTAGTTACAATTTTTGAAAAAATCCTATAATTCATTGCTATGTGCAAAACATAAAAACCCTCGCCAGCACACGTCAACACATTCAAGAATAATTTATGTCCATTTTAATAAATTACCGTCGTACATTTTATGAAATGATTTAAAAAAAAAACACACAAGTAAAAAATAGCTAACAACATTGGCTAGTTAGCTTTTTACGAATTCAGTGAAAGTTTATTACACATCTCCTTAACCCTATATATTTGCGATATCTAAAAAGCAAAAACCTCTTGGAATTCCATGCATACCTATTTATAGTTAATAATGACGTCTAAAAATATTGCGTGCATTCACCTGTTTATATACTTAAATCATACCCCAGCTATTATACGGAAAGGTATTTTTTTCTTCTGTTTTTTACTATTTTTACGTTGAAATAAATCGAAGCGACAAACGCGATGGCTATCATCCATCCTGCCTGCGCTATTTGTTATGTCACAGAAAATAGCACTTTTTAGTCGAAAGTTTATCGAAAAGTATTACGGGTTACTGGGTTAATTTAAAACAATTTGTTGACCGAAGCAGACAAATCAGAATTCTTTCTTTAAAAAAAAAAAGTGGGACAAAAGTTTTTTTCTTTATTGTGGATGATGAGCATTAATAATAGTTAATTTGTAGGCGGAAGAATGTCCAATTTCTTTTTTTTTGTTTTTTTTTGTGGATACAATTTCAGTAAATTGTACTACATATGTATTTAAAAAAAAGTTCAGTAACTACACATTTAGTTTGTAACTGTGAATCACTTTTTTGTACTAGTAAACTTGTTATAAATTTTTTGTTTTTTCATATAATAAGTACATATTGCAATTGTAGTAGGCGACAGTACGATAAAGGTAAGGAGGATGACAGAGAAAGCAATGATTGGACGAACAAACTTTATTATTATAAATTATAATTAATATTGGGAGAATTAGCTTTTACAAAGATTTTAGAAAAAAGTTGCACGCTTTTGGAATTGCAATAATTAATTTCAAATGGAAGATAAATCTGTCAGTTGTTCAAGATGGGTTTTTATATATAATTTTTCTATGGGCGATTATCTTATTTTGCAGGTAGGCATATTTTAAATCCTTTACTAGAGTCGAGTTGAAATTTGCTGTTTTTTATGGTGGATTTTTTTTTTTCGGAAGTACTTATATTTAATATGTTGTGATTTATTTTTATATCCTAGATAGAATCATAGGGTATACTAAGTTTGTCATTCCGTTTGTAACGCACAGAAATAATGCTGGTAGGGGTTGGACACCCATGCACAATATTAAAAGTTATTTTGATTTTACATGTCTATCTGTCCGTCCGTCTGTTCGTCTGTCTGTCCGTCCGTGTGTCCGTCCGTCTATCCGTCCTGACGATAACTCGAGAACCCGTTCACCTGGAATGCTGAAATTTTGTACATAGGATAAAAAAACAAACAAAAAAGTAAAATTAAGTCCGAAAATGGAACCAATCGCGCAACTCCTTAGTTGGGTTGGCATATAATAATTTCGGTTTTCACTGTGCATACAGTGGGCGTGCAAAAGCTTCCCGCCAAAGTCAATTTTTGCTATATATAACAACGAAAATAGCAACATGAATAACCATTTTGTTAGGTAAGTAAAGGGCAAAGGAGTGAAATAAAGCTACATTAAATAAATATATTTGAAATTAATAAACACATTAATTTATAAAAAAAAAACTTAAAATGGACTGTTCAAAACTTTCCGGCCAAAATTTAAATTTACCAAATTGAATCTATTAATTCTAGAAAATAGAAAGGTTTAAAGGAAAGAAGTATCTAATGCACTATTTCCGTAGCATTTGCATAAATTATTACTTGGTGGCCATCCCTTTTGCCGCTTTTTCGGCATCACAGCGACGACGTGGCATTGACGCAATCAACCGATCAATGCAATCCTGTGGAATTTGTTCCCATTCTTCCTTTAGATGTTCCATCAAATCATTTTTATTTTAATGTTTTCGCGTGCCAGATCGACGAGCAAGCTCTTCCCATAAATGCTCAATCGGATTAAGATCCGGGGACTGAGTTGGCCATTTTAAAACACGAATTCTATTTGATGCAAGCCACCCCTTAACTAATTTAGAGGTGTGTTTGGGTCGTTGTCGTGCTGGAAGGTCCAATCTTCTGGCAATTTATCTTGGGCATAGGACAGTAGATGATTTTTCAAGTTTTTTTTATACAAACGACTATCCATAATACCGTTAATTTGTACCAGAGGTCCTACGCCTTGTGCTGAAAAAATTCACCAAACGATTACACTTCTCCCGCCGTGTTGGTATTTGGTATCTGGCATCATTTCTACTACCAACTGGACGTCGCACGTATCGTCTACCATCACTTCCAAACAAATTAAATTTGTTTTCATCTGAAAAAGCAACCTTCTTCCAGTCATCAACGGTCCACGCCTGATGCTCGTGAGCGAATTCTAAGCGGGCCTTCCTATTTTTTTTGCTTATGAGTGGTTTTTTAGCTCCAATCCGTCCAACGAGCGCTACATCACGCAGTCGTCTCGTGACAGTACTGCGGCTGATTACAGCGTCGTTTTCAGCATTCAGCTCACGGATTGTAGTTTTTCTCGATCTCCCTGAGCGTTTTTTATCTTCTACACCAAATCCCGTACGATATTTAGCAGATTTAGTAGATTTTCCAATACAAAACAAAGCTGCAATTTCTCTTGATGTTTTTCCTTCCTGTTACAGTTTTATTTGGCGCTTGCGCGTATCAATTGCGATATTCCGACCCATCTTTACACTTGCGAGAGTACAATGCAACTGAATTTACCGATTAATTGATACCATTGGTAAGAGTGAACTTTGACATCTTCTAGAACATTGAGAAAATTGCATGGCCGGAATCTTTTGCACACAGTTATTTTCAACATTTTATATATAGCTAAATAAATAATGATATTGATTTAAGTGTATTATTAACTCTATTTTATTTGCTGGTTTTATCGGTAGGAGTAATATTAAGTTTCATCATTATATGTGGGAGATTGCAAGTATAATGTATTTGGCAGGAAACTTTTGCACGCCACTGTATATGTGCATATCTTTAGATGTATTATGTAGATAGTTGAAATTTGGTGCATGGTGTTTTCGTAGCAGTAGTAAATAAAATAGATTAAATCGGGCCACCCGTTCTTGGTATTGCCATACAAAACTTTTGTTTTTCACTAAATATTTGGACACTGCAAGACAATGCGTCAACGTAGAGAGCTGAAATTTTGTACACAGCGTTTTCATAAAAATAGTAAATAAAATTTCACAAATGAACTAAATCGGGTAACCTCTTCTTGGTGTTGCCATATAAAACTTTGACTCTTCACTTTAATTAACTTTTATTTTCATCTAGGGCAGAGGTGCCGTTGGTGGGGAAAAAAAATATTACTGAGTTTAGATGGGCCACACATAAAAGCAACAACAATAAAACGAAAATTTATTCAAAATATTTTATTACCTTGTAGCATAGATGGCACAAGAACTAGATGTCGCTGGCATACCAAAGCAGAGTATACAGATTGTGGAATGGCTAGTACATTCTGGAATAGACCATAACATGTTTTAGAGCGCGCCGAAAGTAAATGTTTTTATAACAGTATACTTTTGTATACATTTGATCGACTTCCCCAACACTATAGATACGAAAAATATGAATCAATCGACGTATACATCATTTCAAATGATGTGGTCCATTCCGGAATGGACCACCCAGCCATATAAATTTTGAATACTTTTTTGGTACTGTATGCGACATCTAGTTCTTGTGTCATCTATGCTTGTAGTTACTGTGACACTTGTGTTTGTATCTTGCTTGATATCTTTTTCATGTATCATCCTGTAATTCAGGCGACGGTCATCGATAGGTATCGGTGGTATTTCGATCGGACAACCTGCTGCGGCACTTCAATTTTACTACATTTAATTTTGAAAAGAACAAATTGCAGCGATACTTAGTCCCAAATACTGCCATTACAGCATTGGCAATCGTTCTAATTTTGAAAATCTATCTTCGAGGATACATTTCTGATAAAATTCAAGCTTATTTCCTTCGAACATGCACTTTAATTCTATGCTTCATTCCAATTCTATTAGCGCCATTTGTAGATTTATAGATAGATTTTAAATGGAGTTAAGAATATTATGTTTTATTTTTCTCATACTTTTGCATATAGAAATACGAATCTCGTATCTAATTGCTTGATTAATTTTGTGACTTCAATAGAATATTTAAAAAAATCTTTACGGTCACTATTGAAGCCATTTAATAATCGGAAATGAATTGAATTATTTTATTGTAATTGGTATTCATAAAGCTTGAGTTTGTTTCGAAGTATTTTATATGTTGATAACATTCTGTAACCAGATTACTTTCGCCTTGTATTTTCTGATTAAATTCATTTAATTTCAATTTAAGATCTGTTAGTAAACATAAATTTAGAAGCCATTGATTATCGTAAAATTCACATATATTATTGCCACTTTTTGTTTATAAGAGTTCGAATTTATTCTCTTAAGTTCTAAAATCTTAATAAAAAGTTTCCAATACTTAGCCATTAAATTTCCACATTCGAGTTCCCTAAGATATTCTTGAATTTGATAATGCTTCAATGATTTGATTTTAATTGACTTAATTATCTTGACAACAACTGACTAATACCATATCCATTAAAATTACAAATAAATGAGTAGGTATGTAGAATAAAGGTAATTGAGTTTAATTCAATAAAGAAATATACATATATGTACATAAAAGCAAAATATGATAATTTAATTAAAAAAATTGAATTAAAAACTTGTTTTTCAAAAGACTTTAGAATAAAAGGTCGGTTACTATTTGCCAATATTTCACAGTAGATTTGTTTACCAGCACCAAAAATGAGATACTTTTCAAATCTATACGATGAATTTTGAAGGAGAGTTAGTAGCTCAGGATCATTAACTTGTTCGTAGGCATTGGAACCAAAGTCTATCAGACTAGGAATGTGAATATCTTCTAGCATAAATAAATTTCAGCTACTACATTGTCCTTACCGGGCAACTGCTTGATGTTAGTGGTAAACTGGCCAATCAAATCAAAATTCCGTAGCTGTACGTGTGACCCCTTATCAGGGTTCTGGTCGAAGGCGAAAGTCAGAGGCTTCTGGTCAGTAAAAATGTGAATGGTCCAACTTCTAAGAAACAAAAAACGACAGCATTTGATACCTTGATAGGCTGCCTGCAATTTTCCGATCGTACGCACTGTACTTGCGTTGCATACTATTAAGCTTGACCTAGAAGAAACCCAGAGGCTTCTAGGTGTTGTCCGGCTTGTGCTGCCCCGCAGCTCCTACGGCCATATCAGAGGCATCAACCCATAGGGCTAACTCTGAAGAAGAGTTAGGTAATGCTAAAAATGCTACCTCAGCTAATTGCTCAGACCAGACTTCTGAGAGTTTGCATATTTTACGACACCACACATAGTATACGTCATTATGGTTTGAAAATCAGATCATAATGAAGTACACTAATGAAGTGTTTTCTTCCTTTATTATAGCTATAATCAGGAAAAATGTGCTAGATTTGGCATATAATATAAATCTGGAGCTCCCCTGTGCATCTGTTGATTTGAAAAATAAGAAGAAGAAATGCAAATCACAAACTATATTGCCAATATTCTTTTTAATATAATGTTTTATTCTCATTTGTAAATTGTTCAATTGAAAATAAAATAAACAAAAACAAAGTTTTTCGCGTTAATTCAATCCATATCGCTTCTTTAATGTAATAACTATATCAAAACCAGTTTGACAGAACAACTTAATTAAAGAAATGGCTGTGTGTCTGCAGTTCATAATGAATCATTAGTTATTTCTTCATTAAGAGCGCTGTGTGTGCAGGGCATTAGCTTTACATATGTCAGCGGTTAGACAAATGTGCGTCAACCTGCCTAAAAGTTTTAATATAAGGATTTCCATACCCCAATTGATCTTATTTTATATTTTAAATTCTATTGAATTATTTGTGTACGTGAAATTATATATTTTTTTTAAAGTATTTAAACATATTTTCTGATGATCAACACAACTAAAATTCTGAGAAAACCTATGCACATATGTATGTACAGGGTGTTCCAGTTTCACTATGCAATACTGAAACCTCTTAAAGATGAAGTGATTTGCAATCGAAAATATTATATTAATTTTTTTCGAATTCGTGTTATTTTCGAAATTACAGGGGATTTTAAATTTTTTTTTTCGAAAATATGGTCCTTCCAACGCTTTTTGACTGTAACTCAGCTAGTTTTGCTTACTGAATCGCCATTTTGGTCTTTTATTATTCGAACTACTACTGGTTTTCATAACTAGCTTTCAAAACAGTTAATATACCATATAAGTAACAAATTAACGATATAACTTCAAAAACATTTTCATATTCGAAAAATTATGATTTTGGAAAGGCAAAAATCCCCTTCAGAAAAATCAAACATTATTCGCCTGGCTTAAGTATTCCCCGCGGTATAGGAAAAGATGTCTTGCAACATTCCTCGCCCAGACTTGAACGAAATTATTTCGAAATTCAAAATATTTTTCAAGGATCGTCTTCTGCCATTTTGTCGGGAAAACGTGGATCTTTTTCGCAAATTTCTTCAGATTTTAGTTTGAAGGTCCTGCGTCAAAAGAATCCTGCTCTGTTTAGTTCAGTGACAAAAAATTTTTTTTCCAAAAGATATGACAAGATTGATACCTACATAAAGATTAAAAAACATTAGCTAAATTTTTGAATTGATTTTGACGGGAGATGGATGATGGATTGATGGATCATAAATATAAAATATTTTTCAAAAGGACTCTCACTGTTTACGAAAGAAACGCAAAACGGTGATAGTATAATTTACTTAGAATATCGCAGAACAAGATGCTGCTTCAATTTGCAGATTTTACTCTCATAAAATGTTCCCGCGCTTTTCTGAAAACCGGTTTTTGCTGAAATATTGAGAGAATTGGCCAATGTTTTTTATAGCAATGCCAATGATTGCGAGTGTAATTCCTATGATATTTGAACAGCACGTGCTTCTGTTTACATTCGTTTTGCTCTGAACTCTGAAGAGATTAAGTGGGAGAAACTCATGCTGGATTCTCTGATATTTTTGGAAAAAAAGGAAATTTTATTTGAGAGGAATTTTACATCTCCTTTAAGCACCTTCGCCAAAGCGAAAGTTATCTTTATCTTAAAAATGTCACGTAGTGTGACCCGATCTACATTATTATGAGTAGTTTGAAAGGATTTGAAGGTATTCAAGAAGATTTTGTCGTTCGGGTAAGCCTACGTTCACTCGATTTATGTTTTTAACTCGTTGTCTCAGTCGCACTACAGTAGTGCATAGCCAAGTTCTTTTCCCCCATTCGTGCAAAAGACGAAAGTATATGACATTATTTGTGTCATTCTAAAAAGCACCTAAAATTTCCAATTTTGGTCGGCCGTGTCCTATCTTCTTATTATGTTATATTCCACATTAACTTCTTAGGTTCTAGATACATATACATATTTATTCCTTAGGACTTTTTCATGTTGCCTCAGGGGAAGGGGGGGGGGGAGTTTATAACTTTATTACTGAAAAGTAAATGGTCTGCCACCATAACAAAAATAAAGTTTCCGTTAAAATTAGAATTAGAATATAAGTATAGAAATAAAATGTAATAAATTAAAAAAATATTTTGGTTTTGTGTTTTCCAGCTAGACAAATTGTTACAAAATACACAACAGGACGATGTTAGTGCTTGTGTTTCTGAGAATAGTGTAGCAGAAACTGTATTGTAAATATGACTTCAACTTCCATATCTGAAAAAAACTGGGCATGCTAATCACCTTTAAAAAATTAATAAAACGAAATAAAAAGATATTCCAAGAAATACAATACCTATGATGCCTTACGTGTCCTCTGTACCTTGACAAAATCTTCTGTACAAATCTCAGGAACAATTCCACTTATTAATTACAATATAGAAACGTTAAACAAATATAAAAGGGGCACATAAATATCACTAGAAGCAAGAAACAGCAATTGCTAGACGTTCATCAACTGTGAATGCAATAATGGATCTGGTGTGGTCCATGGATGAATTAAGGTCTTTTTGGTAGATTTTATCCCACTATAAAAATTATTCTTGTAAATGAAGTGTTCATATCAACCGGGGACGGCGTCAGATTTGAAAATATTAAA
This sequence comes from Dioctria linearis, assembly GCA_963930735.1. Taxonomy (NCBI): domain Eukaryota; kingdom Metazoa; phylum Arthropoda; class Insecta; order Diptera; family Asilidae; genus Dioctria; species Dioctria linearis. The sequence continues at coordinate 48,121,587 of OZ005741.1, read as the reverse complement.
AATTTAAAAAGGTTATGTCTATGACAGAAATGGTTACATTACATTTAGATGACCGAAATGTGATTGGAATCCTTATAATATATATGTAACTAAAGTAAACGAAATATGTTGTAAAAACCCTGCCCCCTATCAACAGACACCCCCTGAAATGGTACCTTTAGAATTTATTGACATGAAAAAAATTGCGTAAAATCGCTAATATCTCGAAAACCGTTGGGCGAAGGGATGGAAAGACAAGAATAATTTAACTTAGTTTAATTTACTAATGTCAATTCGAATTAAACGTCAGATTTGTGTTTTGTATTTTCTGTTTTCTTTAATTAAAAAACGTTAAATTGTTCCGCTAATTGTGTTAATTTTAAGTAAAAATATTCAAGGAACAAATCAGGGATTAATTTTTGGACTTAAGTTCATAAACGTGTGAATGTTTCAATAATGAATGGTGCTGTGCGGTGCCGTTCGAGTAATCGCCAAAATAATTCCGGAAAGACGTTGTTCACGCAAGTTGAAGTCTTAAAATTAAACTAGAGAAAATTTCTTTTCTGTAAATACGTGCGAAAGCAATGGAAAAGGATAGATAAACAAAAATATCAAGATAATTGTTCAAAATATTTCTTTATTTAAATTTGTCTGTTCTTTAAAGGTTTAGTGGCAGTTCAGAATATTGTTTAATTTTAAATAATTGCGACAAGCCCCCATTCAAAAATATTTTAGATTTACTACTTTCATGAGCATAAGGAATACCATAAATAAAATTCCACCACATAGTGGGAAACACAAAAACAAAATGGCTGATCTTGTTGACAAAAGATTATTTTTCTATCAATCTTCAAGTTTCTATCAAGTTTCACATTAAAATTCCAATTTTTTTTGTTTTTTTGAATTTCTGAAATTCTCTCAGAATTGGCACGATTCACCGAATTGTCAAAAAAATTGGTTTGCAATCACTTTTCGGTTGTCCAAAATGTAAAATGTAACCATTTCTGCCACAGACTTATAGTCCAGTCAGAAGGGGTTTTTGCCCTACAAAAGGTGGGGTAGTCAGTAATTGTGATTTTTATATCTATTATTTAGTTCCGAGCACCGATGAAAAATCCAAGTATTCACATTTGGGGGGCGATCCGCCATGTTAGATTAAAAGTACCAAAAATCAGTTTTTCAAAATAATTCCTCAACGGTTGATCCTACGACAAAAATGTAAAAAATATGAATTTGCAGAATACTAAATTCCCAAAATGTTTTGTATAAACACTTTTTTTGTAAGTCTGATGTGTATCGAGTTACAGTGGCGGAAACGTGAATATTCTTCCAAAAAAATATATACATATAGTACCATTTATACAGGGTGTTTCGTCCATTGTGGTCTATAGGATAGGAGGTGATAGTAGTCACCGAGTCAAACAAAAAAATTTATGGGATGGGGGGGGGGGGGGGAGTTAGGAATTACACGGTGATTAAGACAATTTGCTAGTCTTTCACAAAATACCTTGTATTTTAAAAAGTGCAGAGTATATGGTCACTTACAGAGCTCATTGTATGCATAACCTCAACTTTCCAACGACTGCTGGACGAGCCCGGTATTCATCGGAGTCCGGAACTAAATAACATATATAAAAATCACAGCTACCCCATCTTTTGTACGGCAAAGGCCTTATTTAGTCCCTATTGACTGAACTATTGGCCTTTTTCGGATTTTTATTATTTTCAAATCTGACGCCCTTCTCCGCCCTCCACGATTGATATGGACACTTCATTTAGAAGAATAATTTTTAGAGCACTCATTTCATTAGTTACTATAATTTGTGTCTGTTTTGGAATAAATGGTGCAATAAATTTTCCTAATTATTTGATGTCATTCTACGAAATTATCGGAATTCACTGAACCAATTTTAAGGATATTAAAAAAACTTATAGGTCCTCATTGTTTTCTGTATACTTTTCAAATAATACGCAGATTTCGTTGTTAGATGACATTTTGAAACCGACTGAACAATTTATGTCTTATGTCCACTCCAGTTAATGTTGAAAGATAATTAGAAGAATGTTGGTATACGCAAGGAATTTTGGATAGTTATATAGTGTAAAATTACCTGATCAGCTTTTTTTATAGAAAATTATGCATAAACATGTTGCTAATTAAGAATTTTTTTTATGTTAATGGTATGCATATATAAATGATGTGTTTACTTTGATTCTGCAAACATTTCGGGTAAGTATATTTCGAAATACTTAGTTTCCATTTTAGTGGGAAAAGCAAAAATCTTGAATCTTATAAGAACATTACAAACAAATTTAAATAAAACAAATATCTATAAGCTATATTTAATATAATGTTTTTATTTAAGTATTTTACTTAATATTGCACAACGGCATTTGAAGTACAAAACATATACACATCGGAAAACTATTGTAATATGACAGCGATTCTTATCCTATAATATGCGATGTACGAAAATAACTATATAAGTCAAATGATACTAGGGTAGGTATATAACATTTTGAACTAAAAATAAAAACAAGAATTTTATTCTAAAATAAAAGTAAAAATGTATGCATAAATATATACAACAGTATAGAAGATTTTGGACCAATCGGAGCTTGCTAAATTCTGATTTACTAAACTATGAGACATTCGTATGTTTTTACTATTTTTTTTTAGTATAAATTATTTCGTATAAAGTTAAAAAATTTATCAGAAAAATCAAGATTTTGTTTTTGTTTTTTTTTTTAATTTTGTAATACACAGCCAAGAAATGTATAAAAATATAAACATACATGCTCATAGATATGTATATCAAATGACTTGAATTCGGAAAGCTTCCTCGTTTTTATTAATTTATTAATTTTTAATTTTTATTTACATACGATTCATAAATATTCTTTCAATTATATATAGAAAAGAATTATTGAAACTGTTCGAAAATATATTCAGACTACTTGCACTGTTGCAAAAGCACTAAATGTAACTTTTTTGGGAAACTCTGGACCCGGTGAACCTCTTGTTTTTATCACTGGCTTAAGTGGTTGTCGTGGCTTTAACGACATTAGGCCTGCTGATGCCGCCAATTCACGAAGTTTTTGTGAAAATCCACTATTCGATGATGATGTTACTGATGCTGATGAAGACGATGATGAAAGTGATCCAGATGGTGAAAATGTTGTATACTTGGCGTGACTCGATCCAGATGGAAATGTAAGACTATTGTTAGTGACTTGTTGTGACAAATGATGTTGTGTTGAAGGCGTAATATATCTGAAATGGAAAATATAATAATTATAGTTGTTTAAAGGGGTTTTGTGGAAAAAAATAATTTATTTTTAACATTATTGTAAATTAAAAAAAAAAATTTGAAATATGAAAAAATAACAAGTGAAAAAGCTAGAATTGGTCTAATTGTAAGACCAATTTTTATGATACCCTAAATGAATACCCTATACATAATTTCGTCACCTCTCTGCGCACGTTTGATTTTTGAAGTTATTTTTCGCATATATTTCTGGAACGGTTCGTCGCATAAAAAAATGGTTATAACCAATTTTATAGGATTTCATATACTGAAGAACTTTTCAGTATACGTGAAAACCGTGTAGGACTTATCGTTTTCACAATATACGTAAAAATCCCAAACTTTTATTTTGCAACACCAAGAAGGGGTTGCCTGATTAAGTCCAGTTTTGAAATTATATTTAGAATTTTTATGAAAACACTATGTACATAATTTCAGCTCTCTATGTTTTCGCGTTCTCAGGTAGTGTCCAAATATATATCACTATATAGTGAAAAGCGAAATTTTTGTAGCGCAATCCTATGAATTTATTCCATTTTTGAACTTAAATTTATTTCTTTTTTTAAAAAGCCCGTGTGCAAGATTTCAGCTCCCTAATTTAACGCGTACTCGAGTTATCATGTGGACGGAGAGACGGACGGACAGGCGGACGGAGAGACGGACAGACGAACATGCAAAAATCTAAATAAATCTTAATATTATTGCGTAGGTATCCAATCCATTTTGCTCTACCCCATTATTTCTAGGTGTTACAAAAGGAACTTAGTATATCCTTTAGATTTTATCCAGGGTATAATAATGTCCACTGATTTAAATAATGTGTTTTTTTATATGTGTCTCTCTCTTGCCTCTCTTTATGAAGAACTGAAAACTTACAACAGCAGGCATTCTTATAGTATACCCAAGAAACTAGACAGGAATCCAAGCAAGAAATAAAAAGCATGTTCGAAGATCTAATGTCAGATACAAAAAACAAATATTTGAGAAATACTGTTTGAATCCTATTGAAAAATTCGATTGGAAGTACAAATAAGTTTCCGCCGTTTGGCAATAGATGGCCCCACCAGAAATTTATGGTTGACATTTTCATGTGTAAAACGTCATATCGTAAGGCTAGACATCTGGAAACACATTAACCGTGAAGTATGCGCGATTTTGTAGCAGCATCACATGATTTTCTACGCGCAAAAATATCGAGTTTTGAGCGTTTTGAGCCGAATAAGTATCATTTGCGGGAAATTTTGACTTACTTCTTTAATTTTAAGAAATCTACAACTGAGGCGCATCGATTGCTTGTAGAAGCATATGGTGCGGCTGCTTTAAGTGAGAGAAGTTATCGTAATTAGTTTCAAAAGTTTCAGAACCGTGAGTTTGACGTCCAAGACAAAGAACGTAGCGGAAGGCCGAAAGTGTGCGAAGACGCGGAATTGGAGGCATTATTGTAGGAAAATTCGTGCCAGACGCGAGAAACAAATTAGCAGTAACCCCAAAAAGCAATTTCACATCGCATTTAAAAACGTTGGGAATGATTCAAAAGTGAGAAAATTGGGTTCCATATGAACTGAAGGCGAGAAACGCCGATTTGGAACATGTGAAATTCTGCTTGCCAGGCATTAACAAAACGTGTTTTTTTTTTGCATCGTGTAGTCACTGTTGATGAAAATGGATTCCCTATAATTAGATTAGATTTGTGAAGGGGTGTGCAGGCGTTAGCCTCGCTATCACTGCGTCCTGAAAGAGTGTTAATAAAGTCTAGAACCATTCTGGGATTTAGGTTCCATTCCTAGGTTAGGGGAGGAAAAGCATGTTCGATGTGGAGTAGTCTCCTCCTGGCCAATGCCTGGCAGTTGCAGAACATGTACTCCAAGGCTTCGTGAGCATCCTGACAGAAACGGAAGGATGAAGTCTCAGCCAAGCTCAGCGTATTTATGTGATACCACAAGGTGCAATGGCCTGAGAAGAGCTCAGTAATAATTTTGAGCTCTGTTCTTCTAAGGAGAAGGAGTTCTTTTGTTTTTCCGCGAGAGGTATCGATAAACTTTTTTGCCTGACGAAGTCCTTTTAGCCTTTCCCAATACAGGGATTTTTATTTATTCTCCCAGTCGTTTAGGGCAGCTCTGAGGTAACACTTTGAAGTGCCGCAAAATGGCTCTGGTCCGACAAATTGAGTTTCCGCTCCTCTTTTGGCTAGGCCATCAGCAATTTCATTGCCTTTGTGGCCTTCATGTCCAGGTACCCACATGAAGATAACTTTGTTTTTCCTTGATAAGTTTTTGAGGGTTTATAGACATTCCCAGATTATCCCTGACTTGACAGTGTAGGGTTTTAATGCCTTGAGGGCAGCTTGACTGTCCGAGAGGATATTGATGGTTGAGCCATTTATGGCTCCTTTAATGCAGATATTGGCACATTCTGCTATGGCCAATACCTCAGTTTGGGGCTGTATACGCCCAGTCTGACTCCATTGTTCATGTTTGTATACCACACCATCGATCCTTGTTGGAAGGACGGTTTAGTGGAACGCCATTGCAGTCGGTCTGCCAGAATCACTTGGAATAGTCTTACAAAATTCTCCCTGGGTGTGATTAAATCAGATATTGTCCTCATTTGCTCAAAGAATATCTGTTTTAAGATATTTAAATGACCAACCAGATCCACTGGCTTCAAATGTTTCTCCTTTTGCATTCTAATAGCACTGGAGATCGCTTGCTTTTTCACCTGTAAATGTAAGGGTGGAAGATTCAGTAAGGCTTCAATGGCTGCTACAGGACAGGCTCTCATGGCACCAGTTATTTCTAGACAGGCAAGCCGCTGGGTTTTTTGAAGCAGTGTCTCAGCAGTTTTTTGATTAGTTTTTGACCACTAGGAGAAGGATTAAGAAAAAGTGCAAAAAACGCAGAAAGGGTTACATTTTCGGTACAGAGTCTGATAAGTCATTTTAAAGCTAAGATTTTGGACTTCTTAAATCCAGCATGAAAAGTTAGTATTGATGACGTGTTTTTTGATAAAAATAGTAGTTAATTAAAAAGTAACAAGTAAAAATTCTGAAATTTTAACTTTGTTGAGCCAGAGCCTGAAAAGCGACAGGAGGACGGAAAAGCCTATAGACCATTAGAAAGATTCAACGACTGTTTATCTACAAAAGCTTAAATCTTCATCATAGGGTATAACGTTCAGAAGTTACAGGGTGATCTATAAAAACATGCCCAAATATCCAACCCCCCAGCCTATACAATTTTTTGTTCGTCTAAGTATGACCTATCCATAGCCTTCGGTTATCATACCACTTACGGGACACCCTGTATAAGTTCTAAGTAAGTGTGTAAATCTTTTCCAAAGTCCGCACGTGGTGCTAGAAAAAAGGCCTCAGTATAAACCCCAATAAAACGGTTATCGTTCCGTTCACGGGAAGAACGAAGCTTTCACTAACGGCTCAACTTCTTGATAATGCGGAATTCGCATCTGTCCAGAGTGAGGGAAATACTGGTAAGATCTTTCTACATGTGTCGTCGCTTTATTGGTAGAACATAGGGTCTAAAGCCAAAAATGATTAACTGGATGTACATCATTGTTGTTAGACCAATGCGGTTAGACCTATGCGGATCTCGTACGTTGGCCAACAACTAATTAAAAGAAAATCTATTCTCTTCTTCAAAAATACCAGCAGCTTGCCTGTCTAGGAATAACTGACCATGAATACCTGTCTTACACCTACCAAAAAAGCCTTATTAAACTTTCCACCCCTGCATTTGTAGGTGAAAAAGATGCGATCTCTAGTGCTATTAGATTGCAAAATCAGAAACAGTTCAAGTCAGATGATTTGGTTGTTAATTTAAATATTTTATAACAGATATACTACGAGCAAATGACGACAATATCTAATATAATCACACTCAAGGTGGGTTTTCTAAGATCATTCGACGTGGTTTTGGTTGACAGACAACAAAGGATCGATGGTATGGTATACAGACGGTTCAGAAATAAACAGTGGAGTCGGAATGGGCGTATATGGCCCGAGATGCAATATCTTAAGGGCCCTGTGCTCTACCCCTACAAACATCAATATCTTCTTGGATAGTCAAGCCGCTCTCAAGGTTTAAGGCCTTCACTATTAAGTAAAAGATAGTCTGGGAGAAACAAAGTTATCCTCATGTGGGTACCTGGCTATGAGGGCCATAGGGGCAATTAAAGTGGTAACGGCTTAGCCAAAATAGGATCGAGAACTCCCTTAGTCGGACCAGAGCTATTTTGTGGCATGTCTAAATAGCTGGGAGAACAAACAAAAATCCTTTTATTGGAAAAGGCAACACGGACTTCGTTAGGTAAAAAGTTTATCGACAAATCTGTCGGAAAAACAAAAAAAAAAGCTACTTCTTAGGAGAACAGAGCTTAAAATTATTACAGAGCGCTCTTCTCAGGTCACTGCTCTTTGCGGTATCATCGAAACAGATGGGATTGGCTGAGACCTCATTCTGCTGCTTTTGTCAAGATGGTTATGAAACTTCGAAGCATCTTCACTGCAATTTCGAAGCATTGGCCAGGTGGAGATTACTCCACCTCGAACATACTATTCCACTACTAAACTACGTATGGAACTTCAATCCTACAATGGATCTAGACTTCATTAACAGTTTAAACCCAGAAAGGAAGTAGATCTTTCAGGTCGCAGTGAATGTATGACTAACGCCTACACTTCCCTCCACAAATCTAATCTAATCTAAATACGTTTGCGTTACATACATAAAAATTGAAATATAAGTTTTTGTTTTAATTGACAAATTATGAGAAAAATTTCATTTTCGTATCGGTAAGCATTTTTTTTACATTGGATTTAGATAGAAATTGATAGGAAAACTTTAAAGAATAGGCAAAATAAAAGGAAAATTAGTTAGGCGTCAATATTAAAATCCAAAAAAATTTCAATCTAGCTCTAATCTTTGCTTTAGTCAATTATTTCATAGTCATGTAATCAAAACATTACAATTCTTTCAAATTACTTAAGAGTTCAAATATGATAGAATGGGAATTGATTGCTGATTGATTGATATTGATTGCAAAAGTAACAAAAACTTAAAAAATCATTTCTCTTAAAGAATATTTTCCCACAATCGAGAAAAAGTGTAAGTAAGTGAAAATATGTACATCTCGTATACCTACCTCTGCATAATATATGCACATCAAGATTGGGCCTATTACATTTCTCTGTGGAACCATCGATATTAATTTCCCCACAATTCGTTTTTCCTACAGGTTGGATGGATATTGGATGGATACCATCCAATCTTCCTAGAAGGCACGATATTTGCATGTGCTGCGGTAACCGGCAGCAATTACAACAATGTAAATTTATCTCATCTACCACCTTTCAGTTTCAGTATCGACGGAGAAAGTTCAATCAATTGAACCGAACCGAACGAACGTACCCACTTATAGTGATCACATTTTTTTTAAAGATTTTGCTTGATCTCCGTTGCCGTTGAAAGAAAAATAATACCTGAGATTGTTTGTTACCTTGAAATAAATTTTCTTGGATTTCATTGCGGGATGCTGGCTATATCAGATAGATTTAATCGATTGCGCTGATACGCGGTGCGGTAAGGGTTCAGGTAAGGAAAAGAGTCAATTTACATTGCGCATATGGGTAAAGCACTGCCGTTGAATTGATCTCAAGGTACTTATCGGTTTCATCCGAAAGTACTTTCGCTACAAAGACATTTGCTTTTCTTGCAAATTCTTTGGCTTCTTATAAAAAAATAAATAAATAAAACAATATTTTTTTTTACAACAACGGTAACAGGGAAGCGATGAGAAAGTGAAATTATACATACTTACCTACCTAACTTATGTATACGGCGGTACGGCGGCGGTCGGCGATGATATGGCGCAAAACTTTGAATTATTAGTTTCGTGTTATCTGTAGAATTTTGTAGTGCTGCGGTATTGGGTTTGATGGAATTTTCAGGTAATTGAGCATACATATATTTCTAAGATAATTATTTACCTATGTAATGATCAATAATAATAATTATACATGTACAATAGGTAAATTAAAAAATGAATTGAATACTAATATTATGCTGCTGTCGGATTAGAAATAGCCTGTACTGAGATTTATAGGATTGGCATGATGTCTATCAATCTTCCATGAATCAACCAGCCAACTATGGGGCATGGGAAAGATAGCCGGATTTGAAATTTGTGATTTTTTCTTCTTCCAATTTATTACTATTTAAGGATTGAGTGAAATACAGTAATAAGAACCCTTCAGCTTAAGTCAAGGAACTGTTCTAGAAAAAAATCGATGTAGACTATTTTTTTTCCAAGGCAGGAAGATGAAACATCTCAAGCGCGGAGGCCAAGGCGGTCCATTGTGCTAATATGAAAAAAGGAGAAAATACCTCTAAACGAATCATTCTAATGCCTGTCCTCTTAATGAAATGCTTCAGGTGCAGATGTGTCTTTCAGTTCATTTGTAGACAGGAGGGCAGACTAGACAGTATCCAGCCCGCACAGGGCAAAGGCTGAAAAAGCATAGAAAGTGTTCGGTTATCTAAAACTCTGTTCCAGACAGAACAGATATTCAGGGCTTTCAATAGCTCCCATATTATGCCACTGATGTTACTAACCACAGTTATGTATTGTTTTGTTCCGAACCCCAAGACAAAGCCATAGTGAACTTCCTATTTGGCCCATCAAGATACAGTTTCGTACACCTGCAAGTGCTAAAGTTCGCCCTTCGCTGCTACAAACATCCGCTTTGATCATTGAGGTGACAATTCCCAACCAGGTTCTGGTCAAAGAAAGCGAGAACTAGAGCCAAACTTGACTAGTAAGATAGCCATCTTATTCCCCATGATTCCCGTATGCTCAGGCACCAGCTAAAGACACCGTGCTATGATAGCAATTTTCTTTCCCTTGATTTCCAGATACCTATATTACACTTATTCCCTTCAGTATGATTTCAACATGATTTTTAAATTTTTCATTCAAATTAAATGGTGAAAAAAAAAAACATAAAAATGCTGCTTCCAGTAGATGTTATATAACCAAAAGAATCCTAGTCACAGAACTCTTGCGGCAAATAAAGCCCGGAGGGTAATAAGGCCCACATTTGAAAATTAGCAACCTCATACTTAAGGGCGAAACACAATTCCACCGTTTCGATCCATTTCGTACAAATGTCAAATTTGATTATATGAGACATACATGCAATTGGACACATTACACCGAAATGGATTGAAATGGATCGAATCGAAACGGAGAAGTGGAACAAATTTCAATTTTTACGAATGACATAACCTAGAAAAATCATCTGTAAAGATTTGTTTGTACTTAAAGATGCATGAAAAGGCTTTTGTTGAGGAAATAAAAAAAGACATGAATTATATGACAAAAAAGGAATGTGTTCATGGATGGATGTAAAGTGGAAAGACAAAATCTGGCAAAATTTTAAAGTCAAGTATTTGAAATCGAACGCAACAATTGTGCTCATGCATCCGTTTGGATCGAAATGGGTTGGATCGAATCGAATCGAAACGTCGGAATTGTGTTTGGCACATTAAGCCCGGTACGCTAGAGTCAAGGAATTTTTGTTCCAATACAAAAACTATGTAAAAAACGTGTCATGGAATGCTCAAGGAATTTTTTTCTTGGCCGATTCCTTGAGGTAATACGCCAGAGAAAAGTAATTCGAACAGAAAAACTCTACTTCTCGATTGACAAAAAGATGTCGTTCTTGTCGAAAAATCCATTTATGTCAATATTTCTTGAAGAAATAAGTACCGATACACTTATTTCTGTAAGGAATTTTGACGGTGGTGGAATAATTGAAAAATTGAACGAAGGAACGGCGATTTTGCAAGAGGTGTATCAATTTTAAAATGACAAATGGACGAATAAAAATTGTTTTACGTGTATCTTCATTTTTCATTGGAAATTATCCATTTCTTCACTTTCTTTATTATTTCTTTATTGTCAAAAATATTACACAATTGACATATCCAAATTGTCAAAAATTCCTTGACCTAATGTCAAATTTTCTTTAAGAAATAAGTGGAAAAATTCCTTGACTTAATTCCTTGGCTCTAGCGTACCGGGCTAAAATATGCACACGAAATAAGTTGACACGAACGACGTTGAGGGGGCGTCCGCCAGCTCGCGCCGCCATCTTGCCAGTAGCGAACGGTACGTCATCGAGAGGAGTAAGGCTGCTTGGAATTATAATTTTCGCCTAGACAAAATCTTAAGAGGAGTCAGTTTTGTAACTTTCATACATTTTTCAATGCAAATTTCTGGCAAACTATTTGTAGTAGAATAATGATTTATATCATAAATTAAAGATAACGAGGGCTAGTAAATAACGTCGCAAAAAAAATATCATTAAAACGGAGATATTAGCTCGGAAACTTGTAAAAAATGGTAAAAATTGAAGTTCTTCAAATCGAATTCCTGTTAGTAGGTATGCTTATTTCTTTAGATTGTGACTATTTTAGAAAGATAAAGCCTAGATCTAGCAAAAACTTCGAGTTTTTTTCATTTTTAGTTTCGTTTTTTTTTAATTATTTGACTCTGATAGTACATGTTTTTTCTCCCGATATTTCACCGACGAGAAATTGCAATATTTCGTTGAAAGTTGTTGAACTACAAGGCAAAATAGTATATTTAACAATTATGGGCAATAAAAATTTATTAGAGTTAATTCTCGTTAAAAATTTTCAATTTATTTAAACTGCAAATATTCATTTTTCGTCTTAAATTGTATAATTTTGTCGCATGTTGGGTTTCTGTTTTTTACGCTAGATGTCTCTACTGTGGTCTAGGTCTAGACTAATTTTATATGAATTTTCTCACTTTTAAGACACAAACCTACGTATAAGAAATTTTGCTGATATCTAAATTGAAATTTTTCGCTGAGTACTGACTACTCTTAAGTTCCGTTGTTTAATTCCTATTTCCACATGTAGTAACCTGTTTAGCTTGAATGTTAGGTAATGTAGTCTATGATTTCGGTGTTTATTTTCGCCCACCATTGTGCTTATTTGATTAATGAGTAATTTTGTAAAATCTTGTCATAGGTCTAATAAGGTCCACTGGAGTAGACCGTGAGCCTTATTACCCTATCTAACCTAAATTCTGATTGTGACATTGTTTTTGTTCCAAAGAATGAAGACTGTTTGGATTTACACTGTTGTATGTTAAAAAATTTATATCTCAAGCTGTTGGGGCCTTATTATCCCCCTGGGGGAAAAAGGTCCATTTTTATTGGAAATTATTAAAAATAACCGATTTTTTTTTATTTTCTTAGTTTTAGCAAGTTTAAAGGGAATCAATCCTCTGATTAAGATTTTGAAAAAGTTAATTTTTGCTTTGGCCCTTATTATGTTCTGGTGTAGTTTATTAAGGCCCTTGGAAAAGGTTTTATAAAACTGAATTTTTCAAATACTCACTTCTGTTATAGTTTTTCTATTTTTTTAGTTATTCAAATAAATAAACTTCACGGAAAACTTGTTTTTTATTTCTATATCAGCAAAGACTTGATTTATTGCATTTTAAAATTAAGTGGGCCTTTTTGCAGCAGGTACCTTATTCATTCCTCTTCATCAAGAATGGACATGAAAAAGAAGAAGAATTTATGCACTTTTGTAATAGGTTGCATTTGTTTTATCATTAAATAGCTCCTTGAAGTTGAAAGCCTTGTCGATTTGAATATCTCTCTATTCCAAACATATTTTTAACTGTATTGAAAAATTTGTGTAATGGAAAAATAGAGTTTATTTTAATTCCATGAAATTTCCTTGACATGCTCATTTCACTCAAAATTACCATTAAAAAATTGAATTAGCCTTTGATTTATTAAAGCCTCCTCCCGTGATTATAAAACGTTAGTTAAATTTGGTTCATCAACACTAGTAAAGCGTAATCGTCACTGATTTTATGAAACCTCTTATGTGGCAAAGTATAATTTTATGGGAGACACAAAAAACTGATTATATTTGTCAACTATAAGCATTCAAATAACACATAGGACATTTCCAATATTTTTCCAAAAAGGAGTCTTTTTCCACGGGTAAAAAGCAAAACGGCTGTTGAGTTGGTACCAAAGCCTCAAAATAGCTTAGTATGACACATCGGAGGTTTCATAAAAATAAGGGCGCTATGCTTAATTTTTTTTATTATCCAGAGCTTGCATAATGTGAAACTTGCATGAAAACTTACAAATGAAATTTTTGCTGCCCATCTTTGTGTTCTTATTCAACACAAATCGAAAATATCTGGTCAAATTTCCGTTAAAAATAATATGATGTCCAGCAGTGACGTTCTATTCCATTGGATATAGAAAGGATGTTAGTATTGAGCAGAAAAAGAAAAAACTCAGTCTTCTCGGAAATATAGAATTAATATTATTTCTTTCAATTTTCCAGGAAATAATTCTATTATACTTCCAAGTCGGCACTTCAGCAGCTTCACTGATTATTTTTATGTTGTGAAGTAAAGACCTTCTTTTAAAATATATGAAATCACTCCTGACTGGATCTTTGAACAAAAGTTTTGCTTTATTTTGGATACATAATTCGTTCAGATATATGTTGCGAACCACATAACCTTCATAATCTCAAGGTAGCTACATATGTCGCAAAATAAATACCAAAATAACTCCTCATTTGCTGAAAGGAAATTAGAGTGACGTACGATGGTTGCCTGAAAAAGTTTCCGACATTAACATGAAGATGGCAGCACTTGTAAACAAAAGTTGGGGAATGTATTTACGCATGCTTTGAAAGGAACTCACCAAAATTTTAGCTAGCGTTTACCACCAGAAAATTTTGGGCAGATGAATTTAAACGTGGCCGTACTAGCTTGGATGACGATGAACATTCGGGACGTTCAAAAACTGTAACCACTGACGATAACATCGCTAACGATCACAAAATGGTGCTATACAACCGTCGAGTTAAAGTTATGGAGATAGCAGAGGTTATGAAAATGTCTAAAGAACATGTTTGTTACATATTGCATCAAGATTTTGGCATGAGAAAGCTGTCCGCACTTTTGGTGCCGCACTTGCTCACTTTGGACCAAAAACGCGGTCTCACACTTCCGCGGTTACTATGGCAAAAATCCACGAATTACGGTTTGAACTGCTTGACTATCCTCCTTACTTACCAGATTTAGTCCCAAGTGACTTTTTTTTTGTTCCCTAAGCTACACGGTGCTTTTGTCAAATCAGGAGGATATCACCTTCGTAAACAACTAATCTCCAGAGAAAGACGCCGAGTACTATTTGGACGAGTTAAAGAGATTGGAGCATCGCTGGGAGAAGTCTATAGACTTACAAGGAGACTACGTAGAAATATAAAAATTAATTTGAAGAAAAAATTTCTTATATCTTTGTTAGGTCGGAAATATTTCAGACAACCCTCGTACGTACGGAATATCAGCGCGGTTATAACCGGATATTGCTTTTTTGCCAAGCATGTTGAATTCTTTTGTGTCCTACAAAATTCTATAGAAACAGTGTGCGATCCTTTATTATAGAAAGGGAATCTTTATGCAAGCGTTATAGAGGTTGCTCCAAACCGCGCCAATGTTGCTATATAAGGAATGCAAAACACCAATACTATAAGACAAAACATAACACTAATCTTCGACTAAAAGTTCTTTGGAAAACCTTAAAGAGGCAGAGAGGACAAAATTAGCTGCAGCTTTAATCCGGATATTTATAATTATAACATCATCGTGTTTACCCAGAAGCTTCTTGAGGATTGCGTGGCCCGACTAAACGGCGATCTATGTATTTCGAATAAATGCGCGGGCCAAACATAGTAAATTAGCATTTTTTTTTTTATTACAATTGCAACAATCGAGATTCTTAATTGATTTTCGCGCGGTAGTGTTAAATTAATTTATGATATCCGTTGCAAGGAAAGTAACCAATCTGGGAATTGTGCTAAATGGAAAGATGAATTGCTGCGACTATATTAGTTCTGTGCTGAATATAGTGGGCTATAGTGGCTTTCGAAGATTATGGCTTTCAGCTAATATTTTGTCAACACTGATCTCAATAAAAAAAACTCCGGCCAGTTTGAAATTGCGAAATTTCTGAAATTTCGTACCCGACGGCTGTGCAGATGTTTACCTGCGATTTGAGGTGATAATTTAATAATTTAATATTCATTACGTGTTGTGAATTGTAATTTTTTTTATATCAAAAACTGTGAATTAATTGAACACGCAAACAATTAATTTCGGTAATCATATAAGGAGCAATACGCGGAGCAACGTTATTGTGCTGGCACGTCTCAGTCTAAGAGGAGGAAATTCCTTCCTTCCCTAAAAACTTCTCGCGTGGGGAGGCACATGGAAAGGAGTTTCAATAAGGGAAGGAATCATCAGCAATGCATACATAAGAGGAATGTCTGCACCGTTTGATGGCATTTTTCATATGAACTGACTAGTCAGTTGATCGAACGCAACGCGTTTGTAGTCAGTAAAACTGATAAAGGAAATCAGTCCCAGCAAACAATATTTATCTTCTCGAATAAATAATACGTTTCGGTTTTGCTAATATCTTCATTTTCTACTATATCGTGTTTCTATTGAGGAAAATATTCCTTTCGGTAGAAAATGATCCTAATACGCGATACCCTAAGGAGAGATTTTCTGCAAGCAAATAAGAATTTAATTCTTCCGAGTATTAAGAATATGAATCGCGGGGAGGATAAGAGTTCGTAGCTTAGATAATTATATTATATTGTTGTTCTTTTTTCTTTTCTTTACAGAGTCTATAACATTGGCTTCTTGACACTACTAAAATTTTTTACTGTTTGCAATCGCTAATTACATATTTATTTTGTATTTTTCTATCAATTAAGAATCTACCAATCTGCACTATTGTAATATCGAGATACCCAACGTTCTAGGACATGGTCGTGCGGCCGGGGTTGAAAATAAATGAGTTTTCTATTCTATTCCATATAAAATCGATGATGTGTCGGCTTGATGACGTAACCAAATTGTAAGCCAGCAACGTCTCGGTCAATATAAAATAAACGATGCCTCGAGACCTGATGTAGGGAAGGTCTCAATTTTTTTTTAGAAATTTATTCGAAATTTTTTTCCTTAGAATTGTTATACATTATTGCAGGCTGACAACGGGTGCTTGGGTCACTAACAATTTTTATGAGCGTAGAAAATGTTTCAACAGAATTTTACTTCACTCTTGGTAGCCGATTGGTGTTATTTTCAGGTACAATAATAGTTTTGTTCGATGAAAACACCGTGCAAAACACCCTGTAAATTTTCCTTTCCAATATTTACCCAGGGTTTGTGCGTTCATTGAACAAGTTTTTAAAACACCAGGTAAACCTAGTGTAATGACGTTTCTCTGACAGTTCTCCTGGATATAATTAATTGTAAAAAGTTATTTATAAAATGGGTGAAGACAAATAAAATATGCTCTAGCTATTTTTCTATTTCTTTTCATCCAATTATTGTGAATTTTTTCTCAAGAAATAATTTATATGCCCCAATCAGCAACAAATTGCAAGTGACAGTTCTCAAGTGACAAATGTCAAACCATTACCCCAAGATATTTTCAGTGTAAGTTTTCAAAAAGCAGGTAATTGTAGCCCGATGTAGCCCCCGGGGTTTTCATCGAACAGACCTATTTTCATATGTGCCATTATCGGCATCAATAATGCATAAAAATTCTAAATAGAGAGCGATGTGTACAGTGGCGTTGTTAATGTTTGAGAGGGAGTCTTACGGGTTCTGCTAACAAATCCCAAGAAGTAATTTTTTGGTAATGCGACATATTTATGTTATATTATTTTTGATTCTACTGTTTTGCCCCACCGAAAAGGCATAAAACCTATAGTTCCCGCCCTCTCATAGCCAAATCGTGGGTGCGCTAATGGCAAACCTATCTATATTAACATCTATGGATGGAATTTTCATGTTATTACACATTTATTGCAAGCTATATTTGTTGCGGCTTTATGAGAAGGACGATATAACAGGTATATTTGTCTTCTTTCTGAGATACTCGCAACAAAATGAATTCGACTATCTATTAGAAGTCAACAAAATTGAGATACGAATCTCTCTTCTCTTTTTATTATTCACACCACGAATTTAATTCTTATCGAATTTTATCATCCTTGCAATATTTCTCAAACAACAAATATACAATAAAGCTACGCAGTAACGCACCCAGGATTTGGCTTTGGAGGGGGGGGGGGACCATAGGTGTCCCAAGTCCTAACGAGTCGGAAAAATAGGGCTGCTATTATAGATTAAAAGTTTTATTGGTTGTAAATTATATTCAGAAAACTGACATTCTGGAAGGGGACCGGTCCCGTTCGTCCCCCCTCCCCGTGCGCCCCTGAAGCTACGAACGATAAATTTCCCGTATGGAAGAGATTCCCACCTTTTCGTCTGGGAGATCTATCGTCTAAATGTTTACTTGGGTACTACTGACCGTCAGTTCTACTGACACATGTAAACCTCGTTTAAGTAAACCATTTTATTTGTGGATTCAAGTTGGTACTGTGAAAGTTAACTTAAATAATTTATTAAAAATATAAAATGACAGAGAAATAAACATTTTCACTTGAATTCCTTCAAATAATTAAGTAATATCAAAAGCCATCGATTAAGTTAATCGAAATAATCACATTATCGCGTTCTTATCTTTTATGTTTTGTTGCGATAATTACAGGCCTAACTGAATCGTTTACGTGTTCGTTAACACCAAATACACGGAGCAGGATAATTATAGTCAGTGCACAGGTAAACATTAAGAAATCAGAGCACTCGACTAAATATTCTACACACAAAATCGTTTTGGTTTCGTGGTAAACACCCGTAAGAGTGCATAAAGAATGCTCTTTGCATCGCAATATTATTTTCTTCAGTTATTTTTCTCCATTTAAGAACGATTTATGATGTAATTCAGCAATAGGATGGTGGTAAACCCTGCAAATGCGTTTTATGTCATCTGAACTGCACTGTGCATGCTCTTATAGCTTAGGTAGTACAGAGGTAAATGTATATACATATACCTACCGGCTCAATGATAACATGAAACTACGCGCTCTATAAATTTCCATCGTACATACAAACTGATTATGCAATTTTTAGCCATTGGATAGCATTGGATTGCATTGGTGGCAGGCTCCAGCTCCAGAAGTGTATAGCCGCCATGGAATCTGCTGCTGCAAACCGTGGATTAGTCGTCCAACGTACCAGAGAAGGAAGAAGTGTAAGGTCATATTCTCAGGTGGCGTAGCATAGCACCGGCCAAGAGAAAGACGCTTTCAGAATAATTTTGCTCTTCGCCTCTGTCGGTAAGCATTCGACTTGTAATTAGGTGCAATGGACAATAAATATCGCATAAGGAGTTGTTAATGGGTGCCTTGATGTACGGCCTCGGATGTATGTACCTTTTCACCAGGGCGGGCAGAACGGCCGACGCGTACCATACTGCAAGTCAGAATATGATTTTTCTGATCAATGAGTTATTGAGATGTTTCGAACAAATCGTGCGAACGGTACTGATTTATGCGCCAGTGTGTGCCTAACATAATCTTTGTTTTTTGTAGTTTCATACTCCCACGGAAATTCTTCAGGCGAATGGGTTTTATTCAGAATATTGATAGTCATACGAATGGATATTGTAGGGTGATGCTGTTTTTTTTTTGCTTTTTGTAAATAAGCTTCTATTGGAAATATGCCTAAGTCTATTGAAAACGTAACGAGCTAACTCGTGAGAAATTTATTTCTGATACAAATCTTTGGAGTTTGTTGTTTTCTTTTTTTTATGTGAAGTCCTAGAGTGAGGCTAGTTTTACGAATAGTTCAATTAAAAAATTTGATACGTAGGTACTACCTATACGTAATGTCTAATTTTATTTTATGAACTTTTAATTCGCACATTTAATTTCTTTTAAAAAAAATTGGTCATATTTTGGCATTAGTTTTTGAACTTGACATTTTTGATCTACACGCAATACACGCAGTAGGCTTGAAATGTAGATTCATGGTTTGAAAAACTTTTTGCTTTTAATTGATTAAAAGTGGTGGCAAAATCAATTTTAATGTGAATATTAAACAATATTCCTTAATAAATGAATCATATTTTGATTATTATATGAATTGGACATTGTTGGATATCTATGTCTCTGTGTGAAGACAGCAGGAAGTTAAAGATTTGCTTGATGTTATGATTAGATCTCCCTGATAATTGATTGAATCGAAACACACAACTCCAATTTTTACTTAACATTTGTAGATTTATAGAGTATTAAGGCCAAAACACAGTGAAAGCGACACAACGATGTTGTCGTAAATTGGTTGCTTTCAAAGGTTCGAATATATGGTGGTAGCCTCCTAAAGGGACTTGCATATCAAAAACAGGAACCAAAAAATGTAAACCGAAAAGACTCAATTTATTCACCTTTAGAACCAAATTTTTGCTCCAATGATTAATGAAGTCAAGCGAAATAGGATAAACTAAGAATTTCAATAAGAAAATAGTATATTTATCTCAGATTTTTAAGAAAAACACAACTTTAATGTTTTATCTGCCGAAAAACGAAATTTTGGGTTGCATCTGTCAATTTATTTTTCACACTGTGGAACGTTTTGGGGCGAAATTTTATTTCGGTCTTACTTAACCTTATTTACTAAAATATTCTTAAATTTACGGGGAAAGTTTTTTTTTATATAATAATATGAATAAGGGCCACCACTTAGGGGATAATATTAAAACACGCTTTTGCGTATTAGCTCCCATCATGCAACTTGTGTGAAAATTAAATGTCACTTTTATTTAACCGAAAAAAAAGACGATTTCGATTTCTGATGTGTAAACAACAGCGAATTTTCGGTGTAGAACTTTTAGGTTTTCAGTGTTCGATATGCAAGTGCCATTAGAACATATAAAATCATCATGAAAAACCCTACCGGGTGTGAGGGAAACTCGGTTTTTTGGTAAAGGGGTGGAAAGGCAAGAGGAATTTAACCAAGCTTAACTTGCTATTTTCAATTGTGTCAATTCGAAATAAATGTCAGATTTGTATTTTGTGTGTAATTTAAATAAAAAATGTTTAATTTGTTTCGTTAATTGTGTGAATGTCAAATAAAAAAATATTTGAAACGATAATTTATTGCAGCCATTCCACACGAAACTGATCATCTTGGAACCGGACCATCTCCGATTTCGATGAAACTTTCAAACTTTGTAGGGAATACCAAAGTAGGTCATCCATATTGTTTTGTTTCTCCTAAAGTCACCCCCTCCCAACAAACTGTTAAAGTTTTATTCAAATCGGAGATGTTCGGATCCAAAACAAGCACGTTTTGATCGTTTTCGTGTGGAATGGCTGAGCTTGGAGTTAATTTAATAAACGTGTGAACATTTCAATAATGAATTGTGCTGTGTGGTGCTGTTTTAATAATCGGGAAAATACGTTTTTTAGGCAAGCTGAAGTCCCGAAATTAAATTAGAAACTTTATTTTCGGTAAATACGGGCAAAAGAAGTGAAAAAAGGAAAAGAAGAATATCCAAATAATTGTTCAAAATATTTATTTGTTTACATTTTTGTGTTCACAATGCTTTTTTTTCGTTTTTCAATGAGTCATTACGCCAAACTCTCCTTCAAAAATATTTCAGATTCACTACTTCAAAACTCTCAAGAAATATTTCTCATGCCATGAAACAGAATCTTTCACTACTACATGAGAGCATTAACATAGCCCTAATATTGTAAAATATTTGCTGTGTTCTTATATAAACCTGAAAAATGTTTGATTTGAATAGTTCGTCCGCTCTAAACTACTATTCATACAGAAAAATTTTCTGCTGATAATCTTAAGCTTATTTTCTTATTTTCCCAACCGTATTCAAATTTTAATACCTTTCCTAACAAGATTATTTAAAAAAATGTATCTTAATTAAATTACTACGATTCATCAAACAAAAACTCTCAGCTGAGTAATAATTGTACCTATATGGCGCTGTGCCGTGGTTTGATGAATTAGAATCAGTCTGCCTACAGATTCGGGCTTCGGCCGCATATACATTATGACAACTACTACTCAGTTGAGAGTTACTCAGCGTAAAATGGTAAGGCTAGGTTTTTATCAAAGCCATTTTATTATTTTGTTAAGTAATGTGTATTGTAATGGTAGCCTTTGGGAAGGTAAGGAGCCAAGCCCACAAATTATTGGAAGACCATTTTCCTGTGTGGATAGTAGTTTAGGCTTTGTGGCAGATATTAAATCAATGTCTTGTCACTTTTCCATAAGATTCAATATAAAACATTTTAGAGAATTTAACTAGCACACACACGTATATGTACATTTCTGTTTCGTGGCTTGGTATTTCTCGAGCATTTTGGTTCCATGAGCATAACATAATTGACATTTCTGTGTGGGTGTCCCATAATTGACATTCGTGTATTTTTGTGAAGCTTAACAAATCAAAAGGTAATAGTAAATAAGATAAATAAAATTGAATAAAATTAATTTCTTTATTAGTTTGACAAATTATGGTTTTGAGGAGGAATTGATAGAGGAAGTCACTTTGAACGAAGTTTCAAAAATCCTAACCTTTCCCGATCCTTTTTAATTTCACGGACCCACCATATTATTTTTTTGTTTTTTTTTTCTTTATCAGTAAAAATTTTGATGGATAAGAATTCTGCCTCGTTTCTTTTTTTCTACTGATCCTCCCGCCTTCATACTGTTGTATCCTTTTTCTCTTCCAGTCATTGAATTAATAATTAGTAAGGAAGCGGCATATCGAATGAAAACGTAAGCCACTCGCTGACAGATAATTTAAATTTATATTGCGAAAATTTAAATGTATTAGTGCGCAATAATTTTACAAAACATTAAAATTGAATGAAAATATACACTTTACGCTTTAGAAAAAACTCTGTTTCAAATTTCTAATATTTATTAATAATGAATTGCCGGAACTTCGAACTGTTTACTTTCAGAAACGTCAAAGCCAGTCCAATTAAGTTCAATACGATTGTCAGTGAGTGGCTTAATCATGTACACTGTATTTGCTCGATATCACGTTTCCTTGTTATTTATTTATTCAATGTTAATTTTATGAGTGAGGTT
Source organism: Dioctria linearis (assembly GCA_963930735.1). NCBI lineage: Eukaryota > Metazoa > Arthropoda > Insecta > Diptera > Asilidae > Dioctria > Dioctria linearis. Next base: position 48,099,166 of record OZ005741.1, on the reverse strand, counting down.
TGAAGAACTGTAATCACCTGATACGTTAAAAGAATGTTAGAAGCTACTAAATTACTATAATAAAAATGTTGACAACAGAAATGTTCGATGCGACAACTTTAATGGCAGAAGTACAGCACTAGACTTGTACTGAACTTCCTATCTTTTCCACTGGATTTTTTCTCGGGACTACAAATATCTATGTACATAACGAAGTTGTATTGTCATCTGCTCTGCCAAAGTGTAGGTACTGCCAAGATTATTTGTGAACTTTTTTTTTTATTTTATTTGCGTTATTTTTATAAAGTTAAGAAGGAATTTGATCTAACATTTATTACGTTTGACAGTTCCGTGTATATAATACGTACATACAAAAGTGTTTCACTGCCACAAATAATTGGATTACTGTCAGAGAAAGTGCAACACTGATTTAGTCCCATCGAAATTGACATTAGTGTACTTAAAAAATACGAGTTCGTATGAAAGGCACGGTCCAAAAGTAGACCGCTTTATATGCAATATATTCGAAGTTTCTGAATACATTGGTTTTAATTTTTGCTCTCAATAGGATATAGATCGACTCGAATTCGACCCGAAATTGTGCTTCAGGCTCAATCCCCGATATAGTGGCTCGAATGAGATATGAATAATACTTAAGAATTTCTTACAAGAAATTTGAATTTTCAATACAGCTTATATTTTCTGTAGAGCTTACGCCAACTGTATTTGTCTCATGACACTGCTGTGTGAAATGATATGGAAATCGCTCGCTTAATCGGCTTCAGTTAGAAATTGCCCACAAACAATTCACCCATAAAAATGCAATTATAAACAGCAATAAAATATAAATAAAATAAGTAAAAAACGAGTTTTCAAACAAAACAGAGGCCAAGCCGCATGAAAAAGTAGAAAATAAACTTTTCTTCACACACAGAGGTGGACTCAGATATTTCGATTGGGACATTTCTCTTAAATATTCTTTCTCTTCATGAATCAAATCACTTCTTACCTCTGATTGATCATACTGAAATATATCGGTGATTGTCACCGAATAAAATCTGAGTCCACCTCTGTGTGTGAAGAAAAGTTTATTTTCTACTTTTTCATGCGGCTTGGCCTCAGTTTTGTTTGAAATCTCGTTTTTTACTTATTTTATTTTCAGCCTTTTTCACGTTAACTAAATTGTTATTACGTGCTGCATGGAGATATTTTAAAACAATTTTTAAGTCATGTTTGGTGCCGATCCGAAAACAAAATTTTTCGAGTATCAAATCGTTGAAGTACTGCAACGGTTTTCTGAAACTCAAATTATGTTTTAAACAGCGCTTTTTAGCTGTATTCCAACTTGATCCCATATAACATGAATTTCCCCCATTTTCCATGTTTTCCACAGACTTTTCCTAGTACTATGAAATTTTTTTAAAAATTTTCATGAATTTTCCTCGGTTTTTCATGCAAGTTTTCATGATTGTTGAAGAGAAGGTATTGATGCCAGTAGGACGGAAAGAAAATGATTCCGCATAGCTTATAAAACTTTTTTGTCGGAAAATTTTCCGGAAAAGTCGGAAAATTCCGGAAATTTTCCAGAAAAATTGGAAAATTCTGTATTTTTCCCTAATCATATCGATGGAATCTTGTCCGATGATTTTCCCGCTTTTCCGGGTTTTACATGGAGTTTTTCACCAAAGCAACTTTATGCAACTCATTTCGCTCTACAACTTTGTCTTAGGTTGCAAAACGCTCAAACGCTTCTTTGGTCTGAAAAACTCCGGAAAAATGTTTTACATGAATTTTTCTCGTTTTTTTGTGCAAGTTTTCACCATTGTCGGAGAGAAAGTAATGATGCCAGTTGATAGGGAACGTGATCCTGCATAATTTAGGAAACTTTTTTACCGGAAAGTTTTCCGGAAAAGTCGGAAAATTCCGGAAAATATTTTCGGAAAAATCGGAAAACTCTGCATTTTCCCTGAAACGGATTTATCACTAATAAAATTTGTACCAAATTTGCAAATGATTTTTCCCGATTTTCCGGGTTTTCCATTGAAATTTCCGGTGCAGATTTTGATTGACATGAACCTGTGTGCCAAATTTCAGCTCGCTGTGATGACGAAAAATGGGTCTACGAGAGTGTCGAAAATAGTAAAAAAGAAACGTATAAAGAAATATACAGACAGAAAATTCGTGTACGAATTAAAGAGACGGGCTGTCCTCAAAAAGAGGTACAATTCCAATTTTTGATCCTATCCTCGGTTCGGGTCCGAATTCGGTACTCTTCCTCGGAACTACGACAAAATATTTACAGGGCTACATATACAGAACACTAATGGCGATGGAAGAAAGAACTGCAAACTTATATGCGATATGTAGTAACTGGGGTGTATGTGACTCAAGTGTATTCCAATAGTAGGTACTCGGCGAGACCTTTAATTTGATACGCAACATGCCGTATTGGAACCACTCCCCCGATCGAACATAACCCTACCGAGTTAGAGTAGATCTAAGGTGCGAAATATCTAGTACGTCAGTTCGAATAAAAAAGGGGAAATACTTACTTTTTTAGTAAGTGTGGCGGATGGCTATTTAAGCCTTCGAGTATAGATCAAATTGAAGTTAATAAAATACGTTCACAGTATAAAAATGCATGGTTTAAGACATCTTCATGTCAGGCCTAAAATGGGCATTCCCATTTGTAAATTTTGGCCAAAAGATCGTAATCCCGGAAATCTTCAGATATAGATTTTGGTTGGATTCGAACCATAAATAAAAAAATTCGTTCACCATTTTACAGCTGCCATTTTGAATTTTTATTTTAGAGGGTGATTCTGACTTCTAACTTCCGGTATACCACGCGATTCCTTGAGGTAAGCTGATCAAAAAATTGTTCCAGGAGATAGGCCACCCTTAATATCGATATCAAGGAAAAGGACATTGCTATCCTTTCAGATAGGCAGGCAGTCTTGATGGCTCTGAGTGGACCTCGGATAACATCTAAGTTGTTGGGTGAATGTAGGCCATCTGTGAATAAGTGTGTATCCACAACAAGGCGTCGCTTCAGTAGGTTTCAGGAATATGGGGATTATGGGGAATGAAAGGGCTGACCTTCTAGTCAGGACTGACTCTGGCTCTCCCTTTCTTGGACCGCAACTCGTTATTGGGTCTCTCATCAAAGCTTATGTTCGTATGAAGTATAAGCAGAGATAGGCGAACTTGAATACTTGCAGGTGTACAAAACTTTTTCCTGATGGGGCTTATATGACATTCTCTGACTTTCTCTTGTGGATCGGAAGGAAACAATTCAGAACTGTGGTTGGCATCATCATCGACCACAGATCGGTTCACGCTCCTCAAACAAGAATGCGAGTTGTTGCAACCCTGAGTGTCTCTTAGTTTTAGATTTTCGTTTTCTTATAAGATTTGTTTTACGTTTGTATTTGGCAAAATCTATGTATGATTTAATTAAGATCTTCGTGTCTGCATTATTAATAAATTGAAATTAAGCTTGAATATTTTATTTTTAATTTAAAGTTCCAATTGAAAGGGATTGATGCAATTGTAAAGTTTTGTTAAAAGTGAAAATTTTCTCGTTCTGTGAGCTTCTAAAAAATCAGTTTTCAACGCACTTTTTTCCCAATGGGAGGAATTTCCTCCAAATAGACATAGTACAAACTAAATAAAAGTGTAAAAAAAAATAATTATAGTTTCCTTTTCAAGACTAAAATATCCGTAATTAAATGAAAATTTCCGTACTTTTGACCGCACTCACTCACTGATCGGCAATGAAAATATTGTAAGAGAAACATTCATCGACTAGAATGTAGAAAAAAAAGAAGAATCCATTGAAGAAAGGCATTAACACCAGAAGTTAATTGAATTGGTATAGATTTCCGGGGTGAACTAGAGAAATAGAAACAGATGAAGAAGAGCTACACACTATTTCCATCTCATATCTTACTGGTTACGAGAGATTAAAATGAGGAGATTAAAGAACATACAAAAAAAAAAAAAACAAAACTATTTACAGACGTTAATTTAATGATAAAATTTGATTATTGAAAGAACTGTAAAATTGTATGAAGTTATAAATAAAATAAACAACAAAAATGAGCTAATTAGTATAAATTATTCATAATTATGTTCGAGATATCAGAAGGCTAAAAATCAATTGAAAAATCATAACTTCCGTAACGAGAGTTGAACAATAGCCGGAAACACAAAGGGATCATGTCTTAAGATCATCACTAAAAAAACTCTTTTAATTTGATATCAAATAGGCGCCATAGGCCATTCCATAACAAAGTCTAACTTTTGCACATCCGATAATTTCCTTATGATGATCATTACTGCACAGAGCGCAGTTATTCCAGGGTGAAATATTTCAAAGTACTTCCGATTTCGAGCGAGTCATTCAAATCAATAAGATCTTCAGCAGGTGTGAAGAACCTTGATCCAACAGTGTTTTTATTTTTAGATAATGGATTATTAGCGGTATAGATAGTGTCGAGATGATGTTCATAGGAATTTTACGGCTATCGTTTATAAATGTTCTCTTTAGGCAGTAATTAAGACGTGATGTGCTGCTGTGCTGCTGTTAATTATTATTAGTGGAATTACCTGGAAATTGTAACTGTACAAGTCAAGTCATGCAGTTTACAGTTGATACTCTCTAATTATAAAAGTTGAAACGATCGTGCCGGGACAAATTAGATCTGATAAACATAAATTATAATCAACATTTTAAGGGTATAGAATGAGATGATTGAAAGAGAATTTTTTAATACCGTTTTTATAGCATTTTGAACGATGAAAAAAAATTATAAGATATAAACAAATAATTATGATAATTTGTTTTTTTTTTTATATAGTATAGGGATGCTGTGATATTGACCCTTTCATATATACATATATGTAGCCGAATCGAAAATCGGATTATGTTTTTTATTTTGGATATAAAGTTGCCTTACGAAAGAGACTTATTGATTTTGCGTTGCAGAGAGTTAGGTAGTTTGGGAGATGGGAGAAATTTTGATTTGTGATGTTCGAATTCGTTAAGTAAGTGAATGCTGGTGATATCGAACTAGACGAACCATTGTTTTTAGTCGTCATCATGAATAGCAGTCGTACTCCAGTCGTACTCTACTCTTACATCTACTCAGCACTTGTCTTACCACATCTGAGTTTCCCTTTCTCTGGAAAATCGCTTCGTCTTTAGTCGTCATCATGAATAGCAGTCGTACTCCAGTCGTACTCCACTCTTACAACTACTCAGCACTTGTCTTACCACATCTGAGTTTCCCTTTCTCTGGAAAATCACTTCTGTGATTCCGATAGCTAAGGAAAAGTTCCCCTGCCGATTTAAATGACCTCATGCCGGTTAGTCTATTATATGCTTCCTTTCTAAAGTTCTTGAAAAAATCATGTCCCTTCAAATAATTGAATATCTTAAGAGTAATAATTTGTCAACCAGCTGTCAATCGAGTTTTTGCGCCGCTCATAATTGTGAAACTTCTCTCCTAAAAGTATCGACTGATATTCGCAGGGCTTTGGACGATAATAAATTTTGCCTGTTGGCCTTGCTGGACTTCTCTAAGGCTTTTGATAGTGTTAGCCATGCTAAATTGCTGTCTAAGTTTGTCAGATAAGTTTAATTTTTCTTCGGCTGCAGTTAGATTAATTTATTCTTTCCTGTCGGAGAGATCCCAACAAGTCAAGTTCAACGGCTCTATATCTAATGTGCTGTCATTAACATGTGGCGTCTCCCAGAGATCCATACTTGATCCAGTATTGTTCTGTACTTACATTAATGACCTCCCTGATGTTATTGAGGATTGCAGTATTCACTTGTATACGGATGATGTTCAGCTATATTTGGCACGCTCAATAAGCCTCATGGACGATTGTGCAGACCGAATTAATTTCGATTTAGTTAGGGTTTCAACTTGGGCCGTGGAGAATTATTTGGTACTTAATCCTGATAAATCCCAATCGTTGGCGATGTTTAGAGAGACTGTGGATGCTAATGATCTTCCTCCAGTCTTTTTAGATTCGAAGATCTTGCGATATACTGATTCGGTGAGGAACCTGGGAGTTCATTTCTAGACGCTGTCTGTCGAAGAAAGATCAATGTTGTTTTCAACGACTGTACGCGATTCGATTTGTTTTCGGCCTCCAACGCTTTGACCATGTTTCTCCCCATCGGTACGCTCTATTTGGCTGCTCTTTGAATATTTATTTGGTTCGCAAGGCTTTAATATTCCTCCATAAACTTATTTACTCAAAAAATCCTACCTATTTGTATAGTGAGGTTGTATTCATGTAATCTTCTAGAAATGTGAACATTCTGATACCTCAATACAGACATTTCATTCTGGAGAGCTCCTTCTTCGTTCGAACAGTTCGTGTGTGGAACTCATTTCCTGCTGATTTGTAGGGAACGCGCTCGATGGGTGTCTTTCGGAAGCTTATTATCCAATATATCCCTCCCGACAATCTTACCTCATAAACCGCATATACTTTATATGTAACTTTTTCTCCGATCTCGACTCTACAACAATTCTTTTTTTTACAATTTTCTACCAATTTATAATGCAATTCACTTTATTTTATTTTCTTCTTTTTTATCATTAACTTTATTTTGAGTTAGCTATAAAATGTTTCCTTTTTGTTTATTTTTCTATTCTAATTATACAAGGTGATTCAGATCAAGATACCTTCCGGTATACCACGTGATTCCTTGAGGTCAGCTGATCAAAAAATTCCCCCCTAGCCGTTGCCTTGTTTGGTTTAGGAAACTGGACAGGCCTCCGAATTACTGCTACTCTTAATTGTGTGTGGATTTTTGAGGACAGGAAGGTATAAAATATGCTGGGAGTGATGTCCTCCCTGGTTTATACATTATTGTGCCCTACGAAGTAATGAGTGTCTTCTTCTAACAAAATTATTACTATTATTTCTAATATGGTTACAATCATTTTGTATCCTATTCCATAGATCTCCCTAGAAGTAATAACTGAACTATAAACTATACTTTTTAAATAGCCACATAAAGAGAAATCAAGAGGAGGTGATCGAGCAGGCCAAGGAATTGGTCCACCACGTCCTTTACATCGCGCAGTATATTGCTCGTTAAGGTAACTTCTAACCTGAGCAGAGTAATGCGGCGGAGCGCCATCGTGCATAAAGTACATCTCGCTCCTAAGGGAAAGCGGAATATACTCATCCAACATGTCTTCTAAATCATGATTTAAAAAGCTTGGCCTTTTATTTTTTCTGGAAATATTTGAGAATAATTTAAAGATGCTTAATTAAAAAATACAGAGTAATACACTTTTCGACAGCTACTATTCTTGGCTATTCAATAAGCCAATAATAACCAAAATTTATAGGATGGTTCAAAAGTTATACTCATTTATTACCATCAGGGTTCACGAATGTTGGCGAAATCTTCAACTGGCCACAACTCCGAAAGGAAGGTTTCTAGGGGGAGGGCAATTTTTTGGTCAGCTTACCCCAAGGAATCGCGTGGTATACCGGAATGATCTGAATCACCCTGTATATTAGTATTAGTAGAAGTCTTTCTCCGCAATATTGTTCGGTACAGGCAAAAGGTTATTTTATCTTATTGTACTATGGCCTAAGATTAATAAATTGAATTGAAAATAGGGTTAGAAATGATTTTTTCTGGTGAGTTTGACCCAATATGGACCAACAAGTTTGTAATCATAATTTATGTTTTACTCTGCTAAGGTTTTGGTTTATTCTTGTGCTTGTGTCTCCCTATCTATGAGCGACCATGATCGGACAAAATTGATAAAAAAAAATATGTGCATTATGTTGCGATGAACGATATCAGTGCAAAGTATATAAATCGTTCTGATGAGTTTGCAAAATCTGTTGCTAGCGAAGGTATCAATAAACCTAAAAGATTGGTAGGTCTGAACTTATTTTAAATCATATTCTTTTAATTTCGATTTTGGACTGACTTTGACTGGACAATCTCATGCCAATGAAATTTGCTGAGTGAATTTGCAAAGCCATTTTTAATCTGAATATAATCCGAATTCTATTTCTAGAAATCATGCCTGTATTTTATTTATAAAATAAAGGTGGGAGCACGGCAATATATTTATGCCAATTACAACTCAGAGATTTTGGAAAATTGTCTAAGTGATTTAAGCAATAAATTTGTGTTGCAGTTGGTGTTTACAAAATTCCTAGTTCAATATTTGATAACGATGAGCAAGCTAAATTTTCCATTCACTAAAATCAACTTTAGGCATTATAGCACAGTCGAGTTAGTATAAAAAAAGGCTTTACCTTGAAAAAATTCATGTCAGCAATTTTATTGGTCTACCCTTTAGGGGGGGGGGGGGTCACTGGTAGTCTAAATTAAAAATAGCGACCACATTCCGCCGGTACGTTAGCCGAATTTAGAGCGAATTCCTTTTGCTCAATATCTCGGTCATTTACAACTTTTCGACAAAACATTGTAAGGACTCAAGTTGTTGTAGATTTGATTCTCTACAACTTAAGTCCTTATAATTTTTATAGTGCGATCGATATTTTTTAAAGCGGAAAAAAAAGTGGTAAAGTATAATTATCGAATTATCTCGTTTATTATTAACTTTAGGACATAAATGTACAGGAACAAAGTTGTATAGAATTACATTTCCTATAAATTTTGATCTCAACGACTTTTTTCCTAGAACCAATTTTTAATGTTCTATGCTTGCGATAAAGGCACAAGGCAACGTAAAAATTTTGCGACCTCTGCTCTGAAGGACCGTCTTATTTTTCTTTTCTGTGGTAAAACATTTCTACATTTTCAACTTCTACAATGGTCATAAAAGTTGGATTTTAAGATAAGTAGTAGCACCTTGATAGAAGTTGGGATGCAATCATCCACGGGGGTACGATCTCGTTCATACGGGGTGGAACGTATTCTTCTAAAATAATTGCAGCCGTTTCACGAACAACTCTCCAGGACTAAATTTGTAGAGAATCAAACTTATAGCAATTTAAGTTGTCGAAAATTTTAAAATGTCCGAGATATTGCGTAAAAACAATTCCCCTTTACATTCAAGATGGTGGCTATCGCATCTGTGGAATATGGTCGCCATTTTGTATTTAGACTAACAGTGATCCCCCTAAAAGTTAGAGCAATAAAATTGCTGACGGGAATTTATCCTAGGTCATATGCTAACCTGACTGGGCTATCATTGTCAATTTGTAGTGAAGGGTGTAACCATTAAATTTTTCTTAAAGTAATCTATCTGACACGAACATTCTAAATTGGTGTCTTGAAGCATCATCCTGACGTGGCAGTAAGATTTGTGTCCAATATAAAAACAGCCAGAGTCGAAGTGTCAGAGCAGGTAATATCTGATTACATACATGAATAACTTGGAGGCAGTTTTTGAGAATATTATAACAAATAAAATATTTCGAGCTACGTATAACAACCCGAAAAATCCCGCAGAAACCAAAAGGTGCGAGAGTATTATCAAGAATAGCAAAATATCATTTTTAAAAGTAGTTTTAGCTCATGATGATCAAGGACGACGATACGTTCACAAGGTTGACATCGGCTACAACTTAATTTGTTTTCGTTTTGTGCTGGGAAGAAAATTTTATTGCGAAATTTATATATATTTATATTTTTATATTGATATATATACATATTACAGTAAATTTCGACATTGAGTTGTGTGGGGTATTGCAACAGTGTAAAGGGTCCCTTGTTCTCAGTGATAAGCCAGTGCAAGTGTAAAGGTAAAAGCGAAAATGAAAACGAAATTTAAAGTGCAGGTTCAGTGAATTGCTCAGGAGTGGATGAGGTAAGGACGCCGAAGGAGGTGAACGGACAGGAACAAATGGATGGGTCGACTAGCAGCGTGGAAGTATCACTATGTCACTGTTACAGCTTTTACTTTTTATATTTTATTAATTATTCCGTAATATATGTATTTAAATATCTAAAAAAGGAAAAAAGATAAACATATGCATGAATTAAAATCCTTCCTTTCCAATTAGTCCTTTCTGAATTAATTTATGATTTTATTTTATTTTTATGTGTTGTCTTGTGTGATATAGTAGTTAGATATGAGCTGCTGATGCGGTTATACGACCAGCTTATTCCAAATACCTTCATCCTTAAGTGTTTAGAGTAGTCAGGGGGTATGGCTGGGCCTGGCCACTAAACCAGGATCGGTGTAACGCTGGGCCATATCTTCAATACATACATGATGATCAAGGACGACAGAGAGTTTCTGTTCCGACAATACGAGAGAGGCAGATGAGTTTTCATAGATGATATTGATCGAGGAATTCGTGCAAAAGGGAAAAAAGAACTGAAGAACGAAAACTGCAAACTTTAAAAAGAAGCGTACGCAGTCAAAGGGATTTGAGTTTATTTGGTAACTATCTAATAGTAGGAGCGTTTTCACAAGGCCTCAAATTACGTAATTTCGAGCAAAAATTTCGAATTTACGAGACTCTGTTTTCACTATGTTTGTTGAAATTTCATTGTCAGTTTACTATTTTTCCTTGTTCTTAAACCAAAAACGAGCAGTCATCATAGCTATGAACCACGGTCGGTAATTTTGAAACGAATAAAATGCCAATGTTCCAGAAATTTGGGATGCGTTCCTCACAAAGTGCATAATTTCGATGGTAATTTTATAGAAATCACGTTGAAAAGAGCTGAAAAATGTATGGGAAATTGCATAATTTTGAGCTGATTTCGACGATTTCAACGCAATTACATAATTTTGGCCTAGTGTGAATGCCATATAAAGTGCTTTATTGTGAGGATATTTAATCTGTCAACTTTGGTATTGGACTCAGGTGACTCAGTCGTAGTAGTTCCCCTTCTCGTGAGGAATCTGAAACAGATATTGGATCATAAAAAGCCAATAAGGCCAACTAGGTTTGCTGGAGCTATAATTGAGTTCAGAACTAGGAAACTGTAAGAAATAGCAGTTCAGGAAATATTTTGTGATTTAGGTCTTCAGGCTTTCGAGCAAGCTATATATATATTCATATACAGTGAATAGCAAAAGAATTCTTCTAAACAGCTTCAAAACGGGAAAAATCAGATATAGGTACGGATCTTCTATATTTTTATATATTTGTTTTTTTTTATATTATTAAGCCAAGCTCAGGGAATACCCTATGATGCAAAGCACAGCCTGGCAGGAAGGAATGAGGAGAATGGTGCTGACGTATGTCATTCTTAAATGTTCGCAGATTGTAGGCCCGAGAGAAATCAGAAGCTGGGAGATTATTCCACATTCGCACAGTTTGGGATAAGAAAGCATCACGGATTTTTACTGTACCATCGAAAGTATTTTGAATGGTGAAAGGATGTGCGCGACTTGCGGCGCGAGTATTCCTTGCAGGTATTAATCTAAATGGAATCAGAATAGATATGTCATCGGAACATTGACCATGCATATAGCGATAGAGGAGTGAAATACATCCAACATTGCGGCGATGGTCGAGTGAGTCGATATGAAAAGTTATTGCCAAATCGCCAATGAGCTTGAAGGTTCTCTTTTGGACAATATCCAATAATGTTAAAGATGTGCGACCAGCCCCGGCCCAGATTTGGGAATTGTATTCTATTCTAGGTCTGATATAGGGCTTGCAGAAATTCAAGACATTTTGATCCTTCTTTGGCAACAGAGATGATGTGATCTGTCCAGCTTAATTTACTGGAAATATTAATGCCAAGAATACTTAGTGACGGTGTATCAGCAATTGATGCTTCAACAAAAGAAATGGGAGTGGTTAAGTGGTGATCTTATTTTAGAGAGATGAAATAGCTTCGGGTCTTAGATGCATTGAATTCGACGCGATTCGCTTGATCTAGTCATTCAATCTCGTTTGACACATACGGCATTCCCTCTGGAGTCCACAAGAGTATACCTATCAAAGTAGTAAACGAAATGAAGTGTACTGTTATCGGCAAAGCTATGGATGTAATTGAACGTAAGGGAAAGCAGATAATTAATGGAAGTTAAAAACAGAGACGGATAACAGAGACCTGGTGCACACCGACATTTAACGCCATCTTATACAACACGTATTAGGCGATCAGATAGAAAACTTTCAATCCATAATAGAAGAGGAGGGTTGAAACCAAGTGCTTTTTAGTTTGGCTAAAAGGGCCGGAGGCCAGACTCTATCAAAGGCCTTTGAAATATCCATTACAATGTTTTATCGTTCTGGCACCCATCCTTTAACATTATCCGATCGAGTTGATGTTTTACAAGAAGTATTTTTTCATGTAATAGAATCATGGTTGATGTAGAAAAGAAAAAAAATAAAAATCAAAACCAGAACGTAAGTATAAAAAGGAACAAATAGAAGAGATTTGTGAGCTCTAAGCGTAAATTTGATGTTAACTTCTAGTCATTGAAACTAGGCAATAGCAACAATAGCGACATCAGTAATAATCTTTCTGGTTTCTTTTTTTGTTTCAAAAACAAACAGCGTTTTTATATAATATTTGTAATATTAGCTTTAAGAAATGTACTCACTTGACGGAGTTCGAATGGATATCTTTTGAAGCTAAAAACTAATGGAAAGATGCAACTCCTCTCTTGTTTCTGTTAATTAACTTTTATATTACTTGTGCTATCTTCTCAGAAACCTGGAAGCTGTCTGATGTTACTCTTTTACATGAAAAATTCAATAAGTGCGGCTTATCGAATTGTAGATCTATTGCAAATTTGTTTTTTCAAAAAAATTATGTAATAATTAGTTCACTGCCTTTTGAGAAAGCTTTGCATGCAGATGCAATAGTTGCACCAGTTTAAGCTTGGAAAATGAGGAAGGATAAAAGTCCTACTAGAACATGAAACGTAAATGTTAATAGGGATTTAAAAAAAAATCCACACTGAAGGTCAGTCTCCAGTGAAATATTATTTAATTTGAGCAATCCTGTGTCAAGTTTCTAAAACCCATTGTAAATTTTAGAAGACAAAACACATATTTACCCCCATATTTGTATGTCAATATATTCTGGCTAGGAAATTTGTATTGCCCGTCGGGACATTACTAATTATTATCCCTTCGGAGCACCTTTTTTTAGATATCGGAGGCTGTGATAAATCAAACTATCAAAAAAAAAAAGCTTCCAAAGATTCTCTTTTTAGGATATCTGCTTGCACGAAGACCATCAGGACCAGCTAAGATCAATTGTTTATAAACTTATTGGTTAAAAAAAAATTACGAACCCTACAATGGCCTCGTATAGTCTACTCGCCGTTTTACAGTATTCTGTCATGTGATGCGAATGAGATAAATTCCCATATAAATAATTTCAGGTGTGGGAATTTTCACATAGGATTACAGTTGAAAAAACTGACGGCATTCCAACACTACTTTATTTCTAGCATGCGTAAGCTTGATGTTTATACGCTAGATAAAATCTACCGGGTATAACAAAATTTGTAGTTCCATTTGTAACGCATATAAATAATGGTGGCAGAATTTATTTTGATTTCTGTATGTCCGTCTGTTCGTCTGTCTGTGCGTCTGTTTGTCCGTCCGCACGATAGCTCGAAAATGTTTGCACCAAATGATAAAAAAATTTCTGCCAAAGATGACAAAGTTAAACAGAGTAGAAAGTAGATCAATTCCAGTTCAACCTCAACCTGGTCTATTGCAGTAACATTACAATTAGGCTCTAGATAAGTTGATCTAATGTATTCCATAGAACTGCCAAATTTAGGTCAAGGTTGAGGTAGGAAAATTTATTTTCCCTATTTATTCTTCAATGTTATGTCAAACATGGCCAGATTTGTTTCCCGGCATAGTATGGTTGCTGTCTGTGCCTTCATGCAACGAGGCTTTAATATTGTTGAGGACTGGTGCACCCGTCATGATATGACAGTGAACGCAACAAACACCAGCCTATGATCTTCTCCAGAATACGTAAGCTTGGGTACTTTGTTCTTCCAAAGTTCTTTGAACACACTCTGCAACTCTCTCCTCATGTCAAGAATTTTGGAGTCTACCTTGACTTGAAGCTGACATGGGGATTGCACTCTCAATGCAGGAGAACCTTTGGCTGCACATGGGGCATAATACCGAGGGTTGTGCACTGGATGTATACCCCGATCGTTAGAACCATGCTCACATATCCTTCCTGTGTATGGTGGCCGAGGACGCTTGTGGGGACTGCGATCCGGAAGCTGACGGGCCTGCAAGGGCTTGCCTACTTGGGAATTACGAGCTCCATGCAATCTACGGGTACTGTTGCTCTTGAGGTCCTACTTAATCTGCCACCCCTGGATCTTGTCATTCAGGCAGCTGCCACAAGGACTATGTGCAGATTGCGCTCATGGGGATGTTGGAAGGACAGCTGAACTGGCTCTTCTTATTGCTCTATGGCGTATGCCATGTGATGCGATGGTACCTGAGCTTCGTTTTGGGCTTCGGTTCTCTGTGAGCTTTCCTGTAAGGGAATCGTGGACTGAGGGAAGTGCCTTATTGAGTCTTCCCCGGTCCTCTCTAAAAGTGTTCAAAGACGGCTCTCTCACTATCTGACTAATTAGTGAGCTGGGGCAGGTATCTACTTTCCTGAGCCTGACATTGGGATGAAGTACTTGGAAGACACACCACTGTCCTCCAGGCTGAAGTCTTCGGCATCTCAATTGTAACGAAGATAGCCCTTGATATGCAAATGAAGGATGAGGACGTTGCAATCCTCTCGGAAAGTCAGGCAGCATTGATGGCTCTGAGTAGCCCTCGAATAACATCTAAGCTAGTGGGGGATTGTATGTCGTTTGTGAATAAGTTGTTTATACAACAAGGTGTCCCTTCTGTGGATACTTGGTCAGATAGGGATCATGTGGAAGGAAAGTGTTGACATTTTAGCTAGGCTGGCTCTGATTCTCCATTCTTCGGACCGGAATCAACCACCGTAGGCGTTGCCACCTCGAGTATCGGGTCTCTCATCAAAGCGGATATTCATAGGAAGCATCAGCAGAGATGGGTGAACTTGAGTACTGGCAGGTGTACAAAACTGTTTCTTGATGGGTGCAATAGGAATATCTCTGATTTTCTTACGGGGCTTGGAAGGAAACAATATACAACTGTGGTTGGCATAATGACTGGCCACAGCTCGCATTATGCTCATATAACAAGGATGGGAGTTGTTGACAGCCCTGAGCGTCAGTCCTGCCTGGAGGGAGAGGTTGAAACAACCGTATATTTTGTGTGTGCTTGTCTAGCCTTTGCGCGGAGCAGGCTGACTACTCTAGGGTTTGCCCTTCTATCTGTGGATGAGCTGAAAACCTTCCCGCCAATACCTGATGTGCGTTATTAAGAGAACAGGAAGGTTTCGGTGAATGGGCTTCTACCAGGATAGCACAATGGGCCACTATAGCCTCCGTGTTTGGGATGGAAAGTAATAATTTATATGTTATGGCAGGACAGGATCTATCTTAGATAAGTAAAAGTATTTTCGAAGAAAAGCTTGTGAATTTTTCTTAAATTTCAGGCGAAAATGAGTAAGATAAAATGGGAGAGGTACATGGAATGAAGAGAAATATGTTTTTTTTACATTTCAATTATTTTGTGTTTAAGTTAAAATAATTTTCAAGTTCATACTGTGGATTTGCGGTTTGTTTTTGTTGTGAAATATGTCTAAGTTGGTTTTCTTCCGTTTTTTTCCAGTTTTTAGAATGTAAGTTAGATTCTAAAAATATCTAATATTTCAACTTAATGGAATTTTTATCTACTGATTTTTGCCATCCTACTACATACATAACTATGCTCTAGATCTATGGCCATAAGGAGTAACATATTAAATCTACAGTAACATAATTTTCCAAATAAATTCTTTCAACTAAAGTAGTTAGGTACTCAAAAGATCTTTATAGCCTCACATTTTTATTTATACAAAGCGTACCTACCTATAGATATAGAAAGAAATACACAATTATGGCTAGCATTTTACCTGCATTATAAAACAAACAAGAAGCAATCAAACTGCCCGGTGAAGATAATTACCAACCGAGAGAGTTCATTTAAAAACTATAAAATGCAAGGTCAAAAACCTATATATGAAAAAAAAGAACACTTATGTAATTGTTATTTTGCTCCAATTTACTGCAAAAGCATTAAAAGTTTTCCATTAGCAGCACGATATATCCCACACCTGAGAACATATACCTGCAATCCGAGTATATGCTATATAGCAATCAAAATATACCATGAAATGGCAGCAGTACTTTTATGCAATGTTCAGTTCAGTAGCTAAGATTTGTACATCGACGTAATAAATATTTCCCATATTTCCTGAATGAAGGTGAAAATAATACTGAGAGAAGTAAATAGAAAAAATCCTGCAAAAGACTGCAATGATTGGCAGCGCAATTGCATACGAAAAATTGCGGAAGTTGCAGCAGTACCCTAGAAAGATATGAGATAATGTCATATCGCGGATTTAATTGATCACGTTCATTCCTTTTTTAAATCGAATGTATGTATATATTCCTCTTGAGCGGACAATTCTATAAGCAAGCCCGATATTCCCAGAGAAATGATCGAACTGCCCCGCAACAGGACTAGCTTGCTTCCCCTTGAATCGCATAGGTTTTAATGATGATCATATGCGATCTTTTATGATCAGAATTCTTCGCATTTCATTCCGGAGTTAGTGGAGAGTATAGTAGTAGTGAAATGAAGGTCTGTTCAGTGATAGTACTTAGTTCCATAGCACGAGGAAAATTCTAATGAACGAGGAAATGGATTTACGAGCAGGTTGGCAAGCAAACAGCTAAAAGCTGCACAGCGCAATAGTACATACATACATGAGTCAATCGCCTTAGATCATTGCATCGCATGAATTAACCTCTCTTTGGAACCGGAAAGTGGTTTCCCAACAATAATATTACTTTCTCATAATATGTCAGACACTTTCAAGTTTCAATAATAAAACTGCACAGAATGCATATAGTAAACAGATATACATATGTACATGCTGAAGTGAAATGATATTGCTAAATTTTATGATATTGGCAATTTGCACATGTGCAACAATAATATTTTTCTGTTTAGTCCAATTGTAAAACATTACAAAATTATGTCCACGAATTTAATTATCTATGTACTTATATACATATAACTGAGCGTTGGCGCAATTTAATTCACTTTATACAATTGAATTTTGTTATAGCGCGATGCTGCTGCTGTGCCCTTCCTGTATCCCATGATATACATCCTCTGGTACTTATATGTATGATTGATTTTTTATTTATTTTACCACTTAAATACATATTTACCGCCACTGAAAATGGTTGTTGGCACCACAATATAAAGTTCAGTGAAAATCTTTCTGATTCAGCAGCGACTGCGCTAATACACAGCGAGTAAGTTTGAGCAGTACAAAACAAAAGACTTAAGCCACGAACTTGATTTTGAATGTTAAGGTCTTTGAGTCATTGTTGTTTGTCGTAGGCATGGGAAACACTTGTAGCAATTGAAATTGTTTTGTAGAAAAGATATTCGCGAGATGCAATTGTTAATTATACTTTCTTCTATAATTTATGCGAAACTCTTGTGTTGTCTCAAGGTTTCTTTTGTAAGTAATAATAATTATCGTCGTTATATGCTAATTGTGGGGACTCGTATTTTGATTTTCCTTCAAGATATGCATGTAGTTCTGATTTCAGGGTGTTTTGATGGGATTTATTATAGAAAAGATCGTGTAAGGTTAGTTTTGATATGATTTACAATGTTTTGTTTTTTTACTTTTTTGTTGTTGTTGAGAATTTATTTATTTTATTTTCACTCAACCTAGTGACAATTTGTTCTCATTTTATATTTTCGATATTATATGGTGGGTATATATAAAGTTTTCGTAATGTGGCGTATAATACTATTAATGGTAAACGATATTGAATGCATTAAAATATGTATAGATATCCAAAGTAATATTGAATTTCCTATCTCTGAGAGCCGATCGACATATTTTGGTTAAAATTACGTAAATTAGACTTAAGAATTTAACCTAAAAGGTCACTCTCCTTTAAGGTTAATTAGGAAGAAAATTTTACTTAATAGTTCCTTAAATTAGGGATTCAAAGTAATCTTGACTTTGTAGTTAATTATTAAGGAAAAATAACGTAATAATTCCTTATTAATTTACCTTATAAGAATTAGGAAAAATGGAGAAATAAATAAGGAAAATTTCTTAAATCTGAGGCAATTTTCTTTATTTATTTCTTTATTTTTCCTAATTCCTATGAGGTGACTTAAAAAGAAATTATTACGTTATTTTTCCATAATAATTAACTACAAAGTCAAGATTACTTTGAAGGCCTAATTTAAGGAACTATTAAGTAAAATTTCCTAAATTTGAGGTCAAATTTAAGGAAATGAATGGACTTTGTAGTTGGATCTATTCCCAAGTTCAAAGCAAGATAACGTAAATTCTTCCTAAATAATACCCTGTTCGATTGTGTTCGCCCTCAAAGTCGGAATTCCAAAAAAAGTTAACCCCAACGTAAATTGGACTAAATGGGCACGTCTAACGAAATCTCTAATAGTTGAAATTACGTAATAATACAACCAAAAATTAAGATCATTTACTTTTGTTCGGATTCAGTATCACACTGGCATTAAGATGTTGTTCTTCCCATTGAATCGTTTCATCATTTTTACGATACATTTATATGAGAACCAGTCAGGCTCTGGAATATTAATAATTATTAAGGAATTAAGGATGCTACACTTTGTGTAGGACAATACACTTCATTATTTGCTTCTAAACCATACGGAATACACTCATATTCATCACCTTTTTAACAAATCTTGTATCCAAATGATGATGCTACTGACATGGTTTACTAAGATGTAAAAAAAATATAGAAATTAGTAATGTCGAGATATCCTTACCGTTTCTCTGTTTGACAATAAATTCAATTCTTTCAATTGTAAATTTTTTTTTACCTATTTAAGGCGAAAAGTCATAATTTAGGGCGAAATTCCTTATTTTAAGTCGAATTTTCTTTTTAGTAAAAAATTATCAATGCCTTCGAACACAAAATTACCTAAATAGGGATTTTTCCCCTTAAAGTCGAAAATTTTGGTTATTTCGTTTTGCCATCCAGGAAATTGGTCATATAAGGAAAAATCTTAAGTCACACACTAACTATTAGGTCGAGAAATGTAATATTCGCCATATTTATTTCACAAAACATCGCCGCCATATATGAAAGGAATGAATAGAAAAATTGCATGATTTTATAATTTATTTTTTTCCAAGGTTACTAAAAAAAACACTCAAATAAATGAATTTTTCGTAATTTCAAAACATTAAAGAATATTTATTAATTACATTAACACACACGTAAACATGAGTTAAACTAGGTTGAAAATAGGTCGGAATTAAGGAAATTGTACGTAAATTCGACATGAAATTTACGTTAAATTTACCAATTCAAGGAAATGAGTCCTGTAGGGAAATATTTCCTAAGGGAGACCGCACACTGCGGTCAGTGTTCAGTCAGCTTCTGGTCTGTTGACTTGTAACCGACTGATTGATTTTTAATCGTTGCTGATTGACTATCGTTGCATGTACGTATATTGCATTGTCTGCTGTCAGATTAGTAATCGAGTCAAAGGTCAAAATAAGAAAAAAAGAAACAAACTTCTGGAAGGTTTGCCGGTAGAAGAGCAACTTTTAATCACACTTCGGTAAGTCAATTTTCTTTTAACAAAATTATTTCCTTTATTTAAAGATTTAATATTAAAGAAGAAAAAAGCATAACAAAAAGTAAAAATTTTTAAATTTTTTGAAAAACTGGTAAATCAGTGTCTTTTCAGCCGTCATAAAATTGTTTTAAAATATCTCCATGCAGCAAGTAATAACAATTTAGTTAACGTGAAAAAGGCAGAAAATAAAATAAGTAAAAATAGGAGTTTTCAAACAAACCTGAGGCCAAGCCGCATGAAAAAGTAGAAAATAAGCTTTTCTTCACACACAGAGGTGGACTCAGATTTTTTGATTGGGACATTTCTCTTGAATATTCTTTCTCTTCATGAATCAAATCACTTCTAACCTCTGATTGATCATACTGAAATATATCGGTAATTGTCAACGAATAAAATCTGAATCCACCTCTGTGTGTGAAGAAAAGTTTATTTTCTACTTTTTCATGCGGCTTGGCCTCAGTTTTGTTTGAAATCTCGTTTTTTACTTATTTTATTTTCAGCCTTTTTCACGTTAACTAAATTGTTATTACGTGCTGCATGGAGATATTTTAAAACAATTTTTAAGTCATGTTTGGTGCCGATCCGAAAACAAAAATTTTTCGAGTATCAAATCGTTGAAGTACTGCAACGGTTTTCTGAAACTCAAATTATGTTTTAAACAGCGCTTTTTAGCTGTATTCCAACTTGATCCTATATAACATGAATTTTCCCGATTTTCCATGTTTTCCACAGACTTTTCCTATTACTATGAATTTTTTTTAAAAAATTTACATGAATTTTCCTCGATTTTTCATGCAAGTTTTCATGATTGTTGAAGAGAAAGTATTGATGCCAGTAAGACGGAAAAAAATGATTCCGCATAGCTTATAAGACTTTGTTGTCGGAAAATTTTCCGGAAAAGTTGGAATATTCCGAAAATTCCACAAAAATTGGAAAATTCTGCACTTTTCCTGAAACAGATTTATCACTAATCATATCGATGAAAATTTGTCCGATGATTTTCCCGCTTTTCCGGGTTTTCCACGGAGTTTTCCACAAAAGCAACTTTATGCAACTCATTTCGCTCTACAACTTTGTCTTAGGTTGCAAAACGCTCAAACGCTTCCTTGGTCGGAAAATCTCCGGAAAAGCGTTTTACATGAATTTTCCTCGATTTTTTCTGCAAGTTTTCACCATTGTCGGAGAGAAAATATAATGATGCCAGTTGATAGGGATCTTGATCCTGCATAATTTAGAAAACTTTTTTACCGGAAAATTTTCCGGATAAGTCGGTAAATTCCGGAAATTTTTTTCAGAAAAATCGGAAAACTCTGCATTTTTCCTGAAACAGATTTATCATTAATCAAATTTGTACCAAATTTTCAAATGATTTTTCCCGATTATCCGGGTTTTCCATGGAAATTTCCGGTTTGATAGATTCAATTGTCACGCGACATGAACCTGAGTGCTAAATCTCAGCTCGCTGTGATGACGAAAAGACAGACAAATTCGTGTACGAGTTAAAGGGACGGGCTGGCCTCAAAGATATACACCTAGATGGTTTTGCATTTTCTTGAAGTTTGAGGTCTCCAGAATATCTGGTGAAAACAGCAAGTTAATATTTCGATAAATAAGCCAGTTACGAAACGTGTTTTGCGGCGCCGAACCGACAGGCAGGTAGCGGCAAGCGACTCTTCGAACAAAGCGTGTCTAGACGTATTTTGTGATTCTATTGTGTTTTTGGGCATGCTTGGCTTCAGGTATAACGGGAATACCGTATGACTGTAATTCATTGTCAGAAATAGGCAAGTTTTGTCAGTAGCTTGCCTTTCGTGCAACTGTGCGTTACAGTGAATTTTCATGATTCATTCATTCCCAAATTTTCAAACGCGTTTTTCTCAAAACCACGTTTTTCAAATCGGTACCCAAAATTTCTCGGAAACCAATGAATCGATTGCCTTGAGGATTCTTGTGGTTATTCTATACACCATTATCTAGTACTTGTCGTATGATTAATTTTTTCGGTTACTTAGTTTTTGTTTTATAGCGAAAATAATAACTAATTTTTGGCCCAAAAAATCACTAATTATGTTCAAATATCCGCCATTTTGTCATAAATCGATATTTTCAAAATCGGGGTTATGACAAGTACTAGATTATAGTATCTAATTTAATAATCTTTTTGGTTTTTATTTTTATTTTGATCATTTTTGAAGAAACGCCAGTGGGTACCGTATATTTTTTTATGACGCTCCAAGGATCATTCAATATCATATTTTTGAATGTATATACTTTTAGAAAATTAAAGCCCCAATCCGAAATTTCAAATAGTTTTCCTTGAATTTTTTTACAAAAATGAGCTATTTTTCTGGCCCCTTAAACAAAACTTACTTCTTGCGCCTGCGATCACCAATAATCAACTGATTTATATTAACGTTGCTGATGCAGACTAAGCACAACAGTCGGTTTGATTTAGTCAACTCGTCAACTCTCTTCTGATTTTTTAGTTACTGACTGACGTAAAATAGAGCAGTTTACGGTACCGAGCACTGATACGTGTAACGAAGAAAGTCAGCTGATTTTTTAGTCATCGACTACAGTTGGTGATTCTGCAGTGTGCGGTTTGCCTTATTTCCCTAATATTTACGTCGATACGACGTCCTATCAATCTCCACTTAACGTAAATCGGACGTAAATAATAGGTAAACTCAACTTAACCACAATTAGTCGCTGCTCTAATTTACGTCGAATAGACGTAAATTCGACGCGAAAAAGAAGGGAAATGTTACTTGGGATATATATATGCATACACTTATATTGGCAATGATTATTATATCTTAGTTAGTGATGGCCACATCACTTCTTCCAAAATTTCTGTGTAGAAAGCAGAATCTCTTTCCTCTATCACGGTAGAATAGCGTGGTTCGAATGAGTTATAAAACTCCTTGGGTGCCTCTTTAGTGTTCTTCTAATTAAAAAAATCAAAACAATAAGAAAAAAAGCTAGAAATGATACGATACCAGTAAATAATTTTGTATGATCACCTCTCTGTGATAGCTTGGTTGTTCAATTGGTTTTTCACATTTATTTCTAGAACAGTTCGGTCCGGAAGTAAAAATTATTATAACCAATTTCATAAAATTTTATATCCTTAAGCTTTTCAGAACAATAAAAACATCTTAGTAATGATCGTTTTCACAATAAACATAAAAATCATTAATTTTTGTATGGCATCAATAAGAAGGGGTTGCCAGATTTAGTCGATTTTTGAAATTGTATTTACTATTTCTATGAAAACGCCGTATACAAAATTTCGTATAGAGTGTATATAGTGAAAAACGATATTTTTGTATGGCAACCTTATAAAGGACGTACCCGATTTGTCCTAATTTCGAACATAAATCTATAATTTTTTTAAAAATGCCGCGTATAAAATTTCAACTCTCTAAGTGCAGGGACGAAAACCGACATGTAAAAAATCAAAATAACTTTTAATGTCATGGTGAGTGTGCAATCCATTTTTCTCTACCATCATTATTTCTATATGTTACAAACGGAACGGATATAAAAATCACACTTGGTCAGATCTGAGCTATAGCGCCGGTAAATTAAAATATCCCATCGAAACTACCTGAAAATTCCCAGTTCTTGTCCGAAAACATCTACACGTGGTTTATCGTAATGAAACAAAATGCTTTGGGGAATTTTTCCGGGTTATTTTTTCGCCAGAACTGTCCTCATTTTCGTCAAAACTTTTCAACATAATAGCATGTTGTGACTGTATTTTTGCTTTCTAGAAAATCTATCAGGATCACTCCTTTGCAATACAAGAAATTCTTTGCCATCATCGGTTGATCTTACCACTACTTGGAATGAACTCTATACTTTCTGGATTATACTGATAAGTCCACGTCTTAGCCCTCATAGCAATGCGTGAACAAAAATTCTCTGAATTCTTGCAGTCCTATTTCAAAACAAGAGCAGCATTCATTCGTTGCATTAGACTCAAGGTTTTTGGTGTCCCATGCGAAGATAGCTTCGATAGACTTCACCTATCAGCTAGGTGAAGACTATCTGAACTGATCCAAACAAAATACCAGCAGCCTCCGCTATTCCTTCAATATGCGCTCTTCGATCATGTTTTACAATTTCTTGAACTTTGAACTAGAATTAAATTATGAGGATTCTATTGACGCTCGTGTTCCTAGTTACAATGACATAAGTTAGACAACCGAGTCTTAGAATTTCATTACTATTGAAGAAGCATTGTGTCGGGCTGTTTCGGTCAAATAGTGAGTGTATGTCGAACTCTTAGATGATTTCGTGTATGCGTTTCACCACCATCTTGAAAAAATGCAGTTAAATGGAGTTTTTTTTATGTAAATATTTCGTTTCCCGAAAAATGTATTTGCCAAATCTCAAAAATTTTCTACAATATTTAGCATATGAAAGGTGGAAATTAATGGATCAATCACAGTTGATCGTATTTTTCTCATATGTCGTTAGCATTACTTTTTTTTAAGGAATAGGTTGCACTCTAATGTAACCTTCGCAGATTTCTCACACAATTATAACAAGACTCTTGAACACACTCAACACATGTTTTTTGAAGTACAGAATTACGATAAAATTCTTTCGTTTCCTTTTGACAGTTACAATGTGTTTTACCAACAATTTACATGGGTTTGACAACCTTGATATCTTAAAATAATTTTCGCATTTATTATTAGAAACCGACGATAAATTACTCATAACAAATTTTATTTTATTATTTAGTTGAAAAAAAAACACTAGTTTTATTGCCTGAATTAAAATAATTTTTAAAATTTCATCTGAGATTGTAATGTAAGTAGGTATCTACTGCACTCGAAAATTGTCTCAGAACATTCTAAATCAGTATCTAAATATATACGGGCTAAGTCAGAAATTTGATATGGCTATGATACCAAAGAATTTCCACCGATATTTCCCATTTTCGAACTTAGACGTAGACTAAATTTTTTTTTCAAAAGACCTATCTACAAAATTTCAATCCTTAATAAGTTCTCAATCACTATTGAAATATTGAAAATGAGATTCTTTTATGGTAACCCTGCAAAAGAGTTGCCCAATTTCACTGCATTGTCGAACTTTATTCTACAATTTTCATTAAGTGGGAAACACAATTGCACCGTTTCAATCGGATACGTACAAATGTCAAATTTGCTTATATGAGACGTACGTGCAATTGGACACATTACACCGAAATGGATCGAAACGGATCGAATCGAAACGGAGAAGTTGAGCAAATTTAAATTTTTACGGATGACATAACCTAGAAAAATTACCTGTACAATGTTTGTGTATAACTCAAGATGGATGAAGAAGTTTTTATTGAAGAAATTAAAAAATATGAAGAGCTTTATGACAAAGGCAACAAATTTTACATGGATGTAAATAGAAAAGACAAAATCTGGAAAAATTTCAATGAGAAATTTAAAGCTGATGGTAAATTTGAACGGAACAATTGTGCTCATGCACGTAACGGATCGAATTGAATCGAATCGAATTGAATCGAAACGGCGGAATTGTGTTTGGCACTTTAGAAATAAGCCATGTAACAAATTGCAGGTCCTTAAAATAACGCGCTCTACCGAAGCAATTCGCACTTAGCAAAGCGGCAGAAATAAAATATTTTCAACAGGGTCTTTATCTTTCAGTTAATAAGTACAAATAAATTGGAAAAAAACTCGCTTATAAAAAAAAAATGTCAATGTAATAATAACCTACAACATAGAAAATGGCGTAGTACCTTTGGGAACGCCATATTTTATTAATCTTTTTTACCACTCCATATGATTTCATTTTCACCGGAACATACTAAGCTCCATCTTTACCAAGAAATGAGGAAAGTTGCAGCCTGAATTTGGACCACAAAAAAGAACAGTAGGTCCCATGTAAACCTGGCAACAATGCTTGGGCTTCAAAATGCATGTAAAATTTTGTGTGTTTTTTTTTAAATTTGTGTACGGAAATGAAATTAAAGTGAATTAAACAAACTGAATACGAGCAGATCGAACAACAGAGGTGGATACTGGATGAAATTTTAAGTGAAAGAGACAATAACGTAGTCAAAAATATTATCGTCGTACAAACGCTATCGAAAGTCTTGGATCAGACCCAGAATTCAGACATATCAATATGCAGGAAAACATTCTTATGACTCAGTCTAACCCAATAAAAAATATTTTTATAGAAACTTGAAGTAAATTTTTATTACACCCTTCCTCTTCGTCAATAAATCACTTTTCTTATGACTTCTCTGTTAGATTATGTTCCACTCAGATTTTATTCTAAATTTAAATCCAAACAATAACTCTTTTCGATGAGATGAGGCAAAGGCCGTAGATTTTATGTTTCATTGATTTTACTAAAAAAACAAACAAGTTATAAGTATTCGTGCAACTGAACTTATGTATATCTTCCAAAAAGATAATGTCCAAGTTGATAGAAATATTTAGATTTTTCAAAAAAAAAAAAAAAGCAAATCAAGTTATCCATAATTGTCCAAGACTACAAAATCCACAATGTTCAGTAAAAATCTGGTTTTCAAATTAATTGTAAATTCAAAACCATGGAAACTGTTGAATTTCTGTATTCATCTTAGATTTACAACATTTCTAAAGGTCAAATATTCCAGATTCCCATCATTACGTATGCATGGTAAAGTGGGCACAGTTAACTGGAATGTCTTGTACAACGTTCTTAATTCTTTAAAGGGCCGCCGACGCTGCCGGTACGCAGCTCCACCAATAGACCGATTTTATTAAATTGTTATCAATGGCTCGATGGGCCATGGATTAAATTCCAATTCACCTAAAATAGTCAAGATTCTTCCTACTATAGCCTATGAGATTCCATCTTGAAAAGAACATAAGATCGCATTGTTTGGAACACAGAAACTTTGAATTTGATATTCAAATGCAGGAAAAGGTGGGAACAGCAGGTTCGGTAAACGAAAGCCACCTAAGCATGTAAAGATGCTGCTAGACTTTCACGGTTGGACACAAGAAAGAGAAACCGAATATTATCCGGCTGTTGTAAAGCTAGAGCTACTCACATTCGACACCAAGTGCGGTCTTTTGTTTATCTCTTCAGATATCAGATATATAATGTTCGCGGAATAACTGGCCGTAGAAAAATTGAATCGGACCGGTGCATGGTGTGGTATTCTCTACTATATTTATCTGACTGTTTTATAGCTGTTATACACATTATATATACATTCATACACAGTCAGTCATTATTATGGATTGTCATCTGCTCTTATGAGTTTCCGCTGTGCCATCGTCATGGCATATGGGGGTCATGTTCCTATTTAACGGTTGACGGAGTTACAGTAGATTACACGCACAACTTATAAATTGTATTTGTACTTTTTAGGTTTCTCAAGTATCAGTAGGCAGACAGACAATCTCTTATTACATGTACGTTTGTCTGCATATTGAAATTTTACAACTCTCTGTGAAATTAGGATATCCCAGATTTGATGCCGCAAGTTTTTGACCCGTAAATATAATTAAATATTGTCAAGTCCATATCATCTACTTACCGCTTTTAGCATAAAAACTTTTCTTTTTTGTCATGATAAGTTTATTGTAAAAAATCCAGAAATCGTTTTTTTTCTCTTAAATTTAAAAATTATAGGCAAAAAAAAATGAGATCATTTTTTTATGTCACTTGATATAATTTCATTCCAACAACATTATGAAATGCCTCTCAGGAGTCAATCATATGACCACTGCTATTTAGCTTGTAAAAATAAAAGATTCCTAATTTTCTGTACTTTATTTTTTAGACTTCATATGTCCATGTTAAAATCCTAGAACGTTATATGGCCAAATGTTATGGAAATAAAAGGACTTCAATGCAAAAATGATTGGTGGTTCAGGTTTACGAGACATATTCTTTTAAAACAAGATTAATACTATTATAACCTTTCAACAAATTCCGTTATCAAGGTCTTTTAGATATCAGTTCAATGAATTGAAAACTTAAAAAAAAAAATAACTTTTGGAAGTAAGATATGCAAAACGATCTAAAAACTCCATAAGGAATCTGGTTTTTTTTGTAATCGATTAAGAATTTTATAAAACTGTAAATGACCGGTTTTTCTTGTTGCTAAGCTGCTTATTTATGACTATTTAAATTACTGATTTGAATAAGTATCTAGTAACCTTCAAAATCTTTGAATTATAAAAATCCAATAAAATAATAAATATGTAACATACACATACATCAATACAGATTACATGAAATCAAAAGCAAGAAATTCGATTCTATTTCGTATCGAAACAAAACTGATGAAATTTAGCATTGAAAAAAAACTTTAACTCTTTTTAAGAATTTATGTGTGCACGCACAGCCTAATATAATCTACTTTGCCTAATTTGTTCTATGTGTCTTTAGGGCAAAAAAAAAACTGTTTACTAAATTCTGATTTGAAAAAAAGAAGTGGTAGTTGATTTCCGGATAAGTTAGTTGCCAGAAAACTTAAGCGTTCAAGGAAGTCATCTGTTGAGGAATTGGGTAGATTTCATGCCGAATGCTGGATCATTATAATAAAAGTTGAGTATTATTATTATTTAAATCTACTAAAATTCTCCGTAACGGTATACAGGGTGTCACATGTGGTGTTACACCCGAAGACTATGGATAGCTCAACAGTTTCATATGAGTTCATCTTTGAATTTGTGCAGTCTTTCATACCTGACTGACATAGACAGGGACAGCGATCACTTCCTCGAGAATATACTGAGAAGCAACTTTAAATCGAAAATTTCGGATAGGGCAGAATGGAAATCACATTCCGTGCTTCATCCATTGACATATATATATATATACAGACGACTCCAAAGCAGAAGAAAATACCGGAGCAGGCGTTTTGAGCAGGTTCTCGTGGGAATTTCCATACATCTTCCAACTCAGACACTGCAAACAGGAGATTGCAATCTGCTCGGACAGCCAAGCAGCTGTCAAGACCTTGTTAAACCCTTTTACAACATTCCAAACTTGTATTGGAATGTAAAACCACCCTGAACTCCGTTTCTCGGAACAAAAGGGTATTGGTGCTTTGGGTACCAGGTCATAGTGACATTAGCGGGAACGAAAAGGCGGACGAACTTGCTCGTCTTGGTGCAACATTGAAGGCATTCTCCTCCACAATTGGAATCGCACCAAAACACCTTGCCTCCAATATTTCGGCTTGGGCCGACTGCCAACACTGTCGCATTTGATTAGATGACCCTTCAGGTAGAACTACAAAGGAGCTGTGGGGCATATTTAACCTAAACTAAACGAAACAGCAATTGGAACCAAACAAGCCAATCCTGAGGACCCTAGTGTCAATTCTCACTTGGCACTCTCTTCTCAGCGGTCACCTACACAGGATGGGGTTTGCTGACGATCCGGTATGCAGAGGATGTGGAGAGGAATCCGAAACGGTGACTCATATTCTTTCTTACTCTCTCAGGAAAACTTTAGAGGTTTATTGGCTCACACCTCCTGGAAGAGCTGCATGAAGCCGGTAAAGAAGGTTGGGGACCAATTTTAAATTTTGTTAAAACGTCTGGTTGGAACTGTATAATGGGCATCGTTGTAGCCTACGTTCAAGGGGGATCCAATCCAGACCTCAACCTCGTTTCAATCCAATCCATGCGGCTAGCTCATTTTTATATATTAAGAAGATAAACTAAAATACCCTACCTTTTGATTAACTAAGGAAAAAGTTACATAATTGATCTGAGATCTACATGAATACTTCTGAAAATAGCCATCTATCTGTTTTGAAAGTGTGTTTCTGATATCTTTAAAGATGTGGGTTTCATTTTATTTTTAGGACGGTTAATTGGACGGTACATTTTACGTGGTGAGCCCTGAATAAGGTATCTCGATAATATGGAAAAGAATGTTCAGAGATCAAATATTGATATTTAGCGGAAGTTCAGCGTAGGTATATAAAGTGTCACTCGATTTAGAAACTCTTTTGGTGAGTATTATATGATAATATACCTACAGAAGATCTTTAGCAAATAATAATGTCTCATAAAAATTATTTTTTGAGAGAAATATTAAATTTTCAGAACTAATATAAAAATAGGTTTTCCATATAAAAATTCTATCCAAGAGTAGGTAGGATAGAGTCTCTAGTGGTCAGCACCTTAACGCATTTTGTTGAAATAATAGCTTGTAAAAATTTTTAAATAATTAATTTTGGTGATGTAGATTAACCTCAATTTTAAATAAACAATACTAAAATTTCATAATTTATAATTTTATAATTTTTCATTTATTAATGAAAATTGTAATAAAAATTGAAAATTGGCAAAATTCTCCTAAAGTCAGCACTAAAACTATACTGCTCGGCATTCTAGTTTCTTTTCTCCAGCATCCGATTTAAAATAAGGTTTTATATGAAAACAAATCTATAAAATAATTAAAAAAAAGGAGTTTTCAAACAAAACTGAGGCCAAGCCGCATGAAAAACTAGAAAATAAACGTTTCTTCACACACAGAGGTGGACTCAAATTTTTTGATTTTGACATTTCTCTTGAATATTCTTTCTCTTCATGAATCAAATCACTTCTTACCTCTGATTGATCATACTGAAATATATCGGTAATTGTCAACGAATAAAATGTGAATCCACCTCTGTGTGTGAAGAAAAGTTTATTTTTTACTTTTTCATGCGGCTTGGCCTCAGTTTTGTTTGAAATATCGTTTTTTAATTATTTAATTTTCTGCCTTTTTCACGTTAACTAAATTGTTATTACGTGCTGCATGGAGATATTTTAAAACAATTTTATGACTGCTGAAAAGACACTGATTTACTGAATTCTCCCGATTTTCCATATTTCCACAGACTTTTCCTAATACTATGAAGTTTTTTTTAAAAATTTACATGAATTTTCCTCGATTTTTCAGGCAAGTTTTCATGATTGTTGAAAAGAAAGTATTGATGCCAGTAGGACGGAAAAAAAATGATTCCGCATAGCTCATAAAAATTTTTTCTCGGAAAATTCCAGAAATTTTCGGAAAATTATCCAGAAAAATTGGAAAATTCTGCATTTTTCCAGAAACAGATTTATCACTAATAATATCGATGAAAATTTGTCTGATGATTTTCCTGCTTTTCTGGGTTTTCCGTGGAGTTTTCCACAAAAGCAACTTTATGCAAATCACTTCGCTCTACAACTTTGTCCTAGGTTGCAAAACGCTCAAACGCTTCCTTGGTCTGAAAAACTCCGGAAAAGCGTTTTACAAGAATTTTCCTCGATTTTTTGTCCAAGCTTTCACCATTGTCGGAGAGAAAGTAATGATGCCAGTTGATAGGGAACTTGATCCTGCATAATTTAGAAAACTTTTTTACCTGAAAATTTTCCGAAAAAGTCCGAAAATTCCGGAATTTTTTTTCCTGAAA
The DNA here is from genome assembly GCA_963930735.1 of Dioctria linearis. Lineage (NCBI taxonomy): Eukaryota > Metazoa > Arthropoda > Insecta > Diptera > Asilidae > Dioctria > Dioctria linearis. The sequence goes on along the minus strand of OZ005741.1, from coordinate 48,068,022 downwards.
CGGATTTATCACTAATCAAATTTGTACCAAATTTTCAAATGAGTTTTCCTGATTTTCCGGGTTTTCCATGGAAATTTCCTGTTAAAATCTTGATAGATTCAATTGTCACGTGACATGAACCTGTGTTCAGCTCGCTGTGATGACGTAAAGTGGGCCTACGACAGTGTCGAAAATAGTAAAAAAAATATATATAAATAGACAGACAAATTCGTGTACGAGTTATAGGGAATGGCCTCAATCAATAAAAGCAGTCAATTTTTTAATTTTGATATCATTTTATTAAATTTTTGAATCAAATTTGCCTTCGTCATAGATTTATTGATTCATAGGCATAGATATATCCCATCAAGTTATGTGTTTTTTTGATACAATGCAGATCACATTTTTTTGAGACGCTTATGATTGGATTTCAATATTTTTTTAATCTACTAACAAAATAATATCTAAAAAATTATAAAATAAAATATAATTCACTTGACTAATTAGAAACTAAAAAATGGAACTCATTTCAGTCGTCCATAAATAAATTTCAGGTTTTCAAATCACATCGTAAAACTAAACTAAACTAAACTAAAGTGGAACTTATTTCAGTCATGTTGAGTTTTACACATAATTATCACAATCACTATAGTTGTTCTTTACAAAAATTGCAGAGAAAGTCCGCATTTTTAGCCTCTGCAAAAGTTAGGTCTGACAAACATGTACATTTTAAATGAAACCATTTTTCACACATGTCACAGCAAATATTCTTAAGTCCATCCTCTTCAACATCTGTAAATATCTCACCCTCATAGCTCGGACAGAAAATTTTATTACGCTGCTTTCCCGTCTTTTTTGCACCTTTACATTTTGCGCCAGATATTTTAAGAGTATTTTCAGCTTTTCGCTTCAATCTATTATTATTTTTTAATTCAGCTGCTGCTTTTTATCTGTCTTTATCTTTTCTTTCTTGTCATGGAGTACGTTTACATGAATACTTGAAGTATACTTGAAGAATGCTTGAAGTAATCAAAATATTATGAAAAGGTTCATTCAACGCGTAAAGTTCTACTTAAGTAATTCGAAAATTAAATTCAAGAAAAATTCAAGTCAAGTAATTGGAATTAATACAGTCAACCGCTCTACCTGAGCTTTAAGTGGATTTCAAGTCAAGTACTCAAGTATTCATATAAACGTGCTGATAGTTTTCTTGGCAAGCTGTAGAGGAAATAGCCATGGGAAGTTTAATTTGTCTGCGTGTTTTTCTCGAAGGTGAAAATGGCTTTGGATAAAACAAATGCTTGGTAGGAAAAGCTGGACTCGAATCCAATAATATATTTAAGGTAGATTGTACAGACTCGTCTTGACTACCTTCGGCCATAAGATCTTGATCAAACTCTCTTCCGTTTGGGCTTTGATCGTCAATATTTTCCTGCAAAGAAAGGTTATTTTACCTGTGTTTTTTAAATTACTCGAATAACTGTAGCCAGTTTCTGATTTTTTCAAAATCCAGTCGTTGGGCATGCTGCTGATGAGTGCTGCTGGAGGCCGAATGTATGGAAACACGACCATTAGAGAAAGTCTTTGACCATCTGCTGATAAAACTAGTAGGACGGTAAGCGTGTCCTTTTCATTTCCAGACTTAAATTGGTAAACATTTTTCCAACCCTAAATTGAAATTAGTCTGGTCTCCATTAAAAATTCGCTCCGGTTCTTCTAAAATATCAGAAGATTTTATAGATGTCAAATATTTTTTCAGTTCTAAAAACCACTCTCTGATTCCTTCTTCCGTAATTATGGCTCTCCCCTTTGACACGGTTTCTGGATTTCGTAGGCTAAGCTCTGGATGAAGTTTTAAAAATGCGTAGTACCGTTTCTTTCCTGGTCTTCCATCCTTAAAAGGTGTAGATCTTCGACCATGCAATATTATTTTTCACGGTATTGAGGAGATCATCAGGTTAACTTCGTTTCTTCCTCAGGAGAAAGAACAGTATGTGGGCAAATTCTTTTGGGACCTTCTTTGATACGTCCGTAGAATCTATTCTGCAAAGTGCCCCGAGGAACATAGAATTCTCTACTAGCCTGCATGATATTTAGTCGTTTCTCACTCACAGCGGTCAAAGCATCTGCCAAAGCCTGCTCGCTGTACTTATGGATAATCCGTCTTTTGGAATTCATTTTCCAATATACCTACATAGAAAATATATGTATATAACACGATTAATTGCTTGCGATGCAATGAACTAGCCTAGACTCGAATTAAGGAACGATCCCGGCAAACATGACGAAGCAAAATATATGCATAAGTAAATCGCAAAAGCGAGATCTCATTTCGAGACGAATTTCATAGCAAATCGTTTTCAGTACTGAAAACGATGAAAACAGAGCGCTATAGCGGTATTTTCGTGATAAAATTCTCGAAGAAATATCCAATACCATAACACATTCCCAAGTAATCGCAGCAACGTCATACTTTATACACACATGCATTAAGGGGGTATTCTAGTCTAGAGGCCCGAATTTTAGGTGATTTTGAAGTGCCGTAAAAAAAAGGCAATCAATATTTTTCTATCCATTTTTTTATGAGTTTTTACTAACATTGCAAGAATACAGAAAAAAATTAAAAAATTAAAAAAGTTAAAAATTCAAAAAATTCGCAGCTGATGAAGTGGGGGCCTCAAAAAATTGGCGCATGATCATGCCCACGATTCCAACCCGCCTAGCAATCCGAAAAAAAAAATATAAAAAGATTAGTAGAACTTGAGAAATCGTGGGCATCGTCTTGAAAAAGGCAGTTTCGAGAAAAACGCGTTTAAGGTGTAAATTTTTTGAAAAATCGTTTTTTTTTATTGTCTTAAAAAATAGTTTAAACCCTCTAGAATAAGAAAAAAAAGGCACCGTGCCGCCATTTTGTTTGTTTTTCGCTGTCAAAAATTTATCATTTTTTTTATGCCCGATAATACCCTTAAAGGGTTTTTTTCAAACACCTTTAATTTTGCGAGAAAAAAATTCGTGAAAAAACCTTTTTTTTAGCCGTTAGAGAGGCGTTACCCCTTAAAGTCCATACGTCCACGTGGTTTGGAAGTTAGAATTCAACTGTTAGCAGCTGGATGCGAGTGAACACTAAATATAAAGATACAAATTTGAAAAATCCTCTTGTAGGCATATTCTTGAATAGTTAAACTTTGAAAATATGAAAACAAAAAAAAAATCGATTTTTTCGAATTTCTAGATTAGAATACCCCCTTAAGTCGACACGAATGCGATCGAGGAGGCCTCTGGCAGCAAGCACCGCCATCTTGCCCGTAGTGAACGATACGTCACCGAGAGGAGTATGGCTGATTGGAATTATAATTTTCGCCTAGACAAAGTCATAAGTTCCGTTGTTTAATTGCTATTTCCACATGTAGTAACTTGTTTAGTTTGAACGTTGGGTAATGTAGCCTATGATTTCGGTGTTTATTTTCGCCCACCATTGTGCTTATTTGATTAATGAGTAATTTTGTAAAATCTTGTCATCGGTCTAATAAGGCCCACTGGAGTAGACCGCGGGCCTTATTACCCTATCTAATCTAAATTCTCAATGAAACTAATGTTCCTATATAGGATTATGATTGTGACAATTATTTTTGTTCCAAAGAATGAAGACTGCTTGGATTTACTCTGTTGTATGTTAAAAAATTTATAACTAAATCTGTTGGGGCCTTATTATCCCCCTGGGGGTAAAGGGGCCCATTTTTATTTTTATTAAAAATTATTAAAAATAACCGAATTTTGTTGATTTTCTTAATTTTAGCAAGTTTAAAGGGAATCAATCCTCTGATTAAGATTTTGAAAAAGTTAAGTTTTGCTGTGGGCCTTATTACATTGTGGTAGCTTAATAAGGCCCTTGGAAAAGGTTTTATAAAACTGAAATATTTTTTAAATACCCACTTTTGTTATAGTTTTTCTATTTTTTTAGTTATTAAAACAAATAAAGTTCACGGAAAACTAGTTTCTGTAGTTCTATATCACCAAATATTTGATTTATTGCATTTTAAAATTAGGTGGACCTTGTTTGCCGAAGGTACCTTAAAAGAATACTCGAATCTGTGAGCAAAGATTATGTTAAGTCGACTCTCGAATCGAAAATAATTCAAGGAAAGGACCTTTCGAAAAATAATTTGCGGGGGTTAGTTTCCTATTTCGAGTAGCACCACTAATGACTTTATTGCCAAAAGGGTGATGACTACTAGATTAAACTAATTTTGAATGAGATATAGTCTCCAGCATGGTGTGCTGGAGATTAGAAAACTCCATAAAATATCGTTTCGTTAACACAGCACATTTAAAATTAAATATCTTTTTATAGGTACATTTTCCAAATGTATTAAAAAACTCGTAAATAAAACCTATTTGTTTGATAGATTACTTTTCATTAACTTACCACTTATTCACAAGAAAATAAACAAAATGTCCAAAACTCTCCATTATTTATTTTTTAACAAAACCTGTTCATTACCATAAGTGCAATAAATTTTTTTAAATTTCATAACAATAGGTTTGAGAGCATGCGTATTTAGTTGTTCGCAAGAAAATTTTTGAGATCATATTCTTATTGCAGACAATTTTGTGTAAAAAGTGCTGAGCACTGGGAACTGCTGACTTTAGGTGCTACTATCCTATTTTATGTATGTACCTGAACAAATTCACAAATTCATCATCATTTCTACTTCAACGGTTAATGAAGAAAAAAAAATAAAAACTTCACATGCTAACAGACTGCGCAGAGGCGTATTCTATATAGAAACTTAAAAAGTATGCCTACATTCTCCATAGAACATGACAGTCAATTGAATTCTTACTGCATTTATGGGCGGTGGTAATTAAAGAAAATGTCCAGGTAACCATCACCTAGTTATGCCTATATAGGTAGGTATATCTTAAGAATTTTCCAAGTTTTACTCTCGTATGCAGGTAAGCAGTGTAAAATTAAAACACACTTGACGCAAGTCAACCGGTTTTTCTTCTTTTTAAATCATTTTTACTATCTCATCCTCAAATGGAAAGCCCTATTATGCCGGTTAGACTGTAGCTTTACATATTCCCCTCGGTAAACGGGGTCTTCATTTCATTGGTAAAAAAAAACAAAAACAGAAAAAAAAACAAACAAAAATTCAAGGCCAAAAGTTAATTTTACTATTATTTTGGTAGCCTCTGGTATTACGTTTGATCCTACAATTACCATACTTATTATTCCCGACTGTAGACGAACCTATACCGGAGTGGAGATGCATAAAAAACGTTTATCAGAAGAGTTGTAAAAATTAATCGTCATGCTAATGATAGGTATTCGACTTCCTACGAGCTAGCTAGCTACCATTGAAGATGCGATTTATCTGTGGATTCTAATTGTAGGCAATTTATTAAATATTAATTTATTCTTTATCTTGAAGCATTTTTATTGCAAGTTAAATACCTACATACATACTTACTCGACAAAAACAAATCATCTTACAACCATTCGCGCAGACTGTAACTAACGGAGAACTCTTTAGAAACTAAACTAACGGTCTCTCGGTTGAGTAAGACTAGATATTTGCTTAATGCCCCCAGTTCTGAAAGGAGTTGACATTTTTTTATGCGAGTTTACTGAATCGATTAGAGTTGTTTTTATGTTGTTGTAAACAAATCAAATCTGTTACGGATCTGGCTGCTTATTTGCAATTAAAAAAAAAAAGGCAAACAACTGTTATGTAAGAGATTATGGAACGCAAAGCATTGGAGGTTATGCAAGGATCTACATATGAAGTTTTTTTAAATAGATGTTAATTCAGATGAATTTATCTTAAGAATGGGGGAAAAAAAGTGTTGCTAAGCATTGGCGCGTGACTAGGACTTTTTTTCTGGGTGGGCTAGGTCTTCCAATTTTTGTACAAAGGTTTCAACAAACATTTTGTTTGCGAAGTATACCAGCTCATGAGTATTCCCAGCTTTTGACCGACATTTTTTATACATTGCTCTGAGCACTTACAAGATGTTGATATAATGCCTAGAGCCAATGAACTTGCATAGATTAAAAAAAATATAGTTTCCAAAGCTACAAACAGTACAGAGTCTATAAGTTACCGAACCCAATAATCTAATTCTAGAACATAATTTCCGCTAAAATAGCTCTGCATACAAAAAATAAACTAAATCTTATAAACAAAAAAAATTAAATAATTCTCATAAAAATTAAAAATTAAATAATTCTCATTTTACAAATTGCAGACATCGCGTCACATTTTGTAATATGTAGTCTTCCTACGGGAAACCTTAACTCTGCTCCCAAGAAAGCAAACAAATTAGATCAGCACTTTTAATCTACTGCAGCAAATCCAGGAACGTGTGCACATTCGGGGCAATTTTAATGCGAAAATCTTTTATGAGGTTATGTTGAGGTTCCGATGTTAAAGACCAGAGGAATAACGAACTGTTTTCAATTGTTTCCCATTTTTTATTATAAATCTTGTTGAGAGAGAGAAAAGCATGATACTTCGCTTATCAGTTAGTATGAGTCGATAGCATTTAATAAATTTTTGGATAACTAGTCAGTCAACATTCGGCGATCGGGAGATATTTATTGCTTATCGAGACCAACGGCAGCCGGCGTCGAGTATTTACGAAATAGTTTTAGTCGGACATTTAAATTATTGTGAAAATAGATTACTACATAATGTAATTGGTGAATTGAGTAAAAGTGCATTCTTTTCTTTACTCCCAATGAACTCATGCGACACTCATCTATTCCCTACAGTCCACTCCAAACATCCAATGTGATTTAAATTTTTCTTTAATCATATTATATTTATTTGAAAAATGAAATAAAATATACCCGATTTTAAAAGGAAAATAAAAGAAAGTGGTGTCGTTTAATTAACAGACATTTCTGTTTTCCACATCCCCTCCTTTGCTTCTCTCACGTATTAAGGAAAATATATCAGAATCCTTAGGTTTCATACATTAAACTGATATGATAGTGACGTCCTGCCCAATGCCCAGTATTTTTTACAAGTACCAGTACTAGGAGCCATACTTCAAGTGTTTTAAGTGCAAGTACAAGTACCGGTAATGGTATTTAAACATTTTCAAGTACAAGTCCAGGTACTGGACTGGTACTTATAAGGTTCAAGAGCTTTCGAAAACTCAAATCAGGAATTTTGAAAAATCCATAGCCAGTTAAATAAATGGATGAGGTTTTTATTTACGAAATATCATAAAATATCGTATAAGCTTTTGCTGTTTTAATTTCTACATAAATTTGGAAGGTGTTCATACAGTATTTGAGTTTGCCTTTAACAAAACAAATGTCATATCAGATAAAGAGTGCCTTTGTATAGCATTTACAAGACCTGTAAATGAAAATCAATGCTCCACATGTGCAGAGGAAGAGAGCATATTGTGGCACTTGATTGCCAAACTTCTCAACAAAGTTTCTTTCTATTTTACTGAAGGCGGTAAAATTTCTTGAGGGACTGTCGAGAACATCTATTATTAGAAGGCGTATTTAAATAATTTACAAGAGCTGAAGTAATTTAAGTACCAGTATCGGGACTTGTATTTGAGAATGTTTTGAGTACCAGCACCGAGACTTCTAAACAACTTTTAAGTCCAGGTCCTGGTACTGGTACCATTACTTAAGTACCAATGTACTTAAATACATTACAGGTCTGAAGTTAGATACACATTTTAGATCAATTATTTACGTTTTTATTAGGCACTAATAAAGGGATAGTTAAAGTCTGTATATGCTTTAGTTTACCTGATGCGCTGTTAGTTTGTTTATTTTATGAGTGCCATGTTCGAAAACCTCTCCGCATTCTGGGGAGGAGGGGGCACCCTGGCCACTACCTGGTTAAGCAATTTTGCTAAGATTGTAGGCTTGTCACACTTGGACAATACATAATTTTGCAATAATTTTGGATTTTTTTTTAAATATTTTCCTTTCTAAAGTTTCTAGCTGTTTCTTATTAACTCTTTTTTCACTTCCTTGCTTTTTTTGTTTTGATTTTTAAATCAAATGTATTGGAACAACATTTTTCAGAACAGCTCAAATGTGATTTTTTGTTTATTTTTTTTTAAACTTATGCTATGCATGGCCGTCTTTAGCCAAGTGTGGGTCCTCCTGGGCACTTTAGAATATGGAGGCCCTCTAACAAAAAATTTGTTTAAAATTCTAGAGACTTTTGTCATGAAACTGTTTTGCCACCACCGTCAATTCCATAGGCTCTAATGTAAATGCGAGCATGAAGTGACGTGACAGCAAGGTGAATTTTTGGTTCGTCCGGCTAGCAAATTTTGGGTGACGAATATATTACCGCGCCTTCACGTTTATGTGGATCTGCATGCACTGGTAACATTTTTGCTGCTGCTTAGCTTTAATTGTTTTGAGAGTTGTAGAGCTACATAGGAAGAAACTTACGCATCTTTTCTTGAAAAATGGCTGCTACAACGATAGGAAAATATAAATTATGATGTATTAATACAACAAGTAAATACAAAGAAGACCACCCCTATACAGTAATAGCGATAGCGATTCGAAGAAAAAAATATGAAGAAAAATATCCATGAAAATATTTATTGACCTTAGAGTTACAGCAAGTCTCTCTTCGAGTTCAATTGATGATCGCATACCGTCGATTCCCCTAACTTTGGACCAGTTTTCAAGAATATTTGGATAGAATTTCTCAAAATATTTAGACTGTGCCATTTACTTTCGGTATTGGAGACTTGTGTATCTGAACTAAAGAAACGAAGTACAATATTCTGTACAAAATATCTTTTATGTAATATATTTAACAAAAGGTGTTGGTCCAAAGTTGGGTTCTGAGCTGCCCAACTATGGACCATTAACAATTTTTTGAGCCAAATTTCAAAATTGGTGAACGAAAACGTTTTTTTTTTGTTTTTTTAGGTACCTATCGTCTTAATTTTTTTTAACTGTGTGTATGTAAGTTTTTTTAAATAAAATTCAGTTTTAAATTTAATTTTGTTTTTATTTTAATTATTTCTTATTTTTAGCACAAATATCGTCAAATTCAGGTATTGATACTTTGATAAATTAAACTAAATATCAAAGGAATTGTTCAGAATAAGATCGTAGGTAGTTCATCAAACAATTTGGCGTTTTTAATTCATTTCATCACCTTCAGATGGAATGATGTGTTTTCGGAAAGCATTCACTTGTTTTGAAAGTTCTGCGGGCTGTACTCTGCATGCTCGAAAAGTGTATGCCGGCATTTTCGGCATTAGATATACGTGTGGTAGTTCTATTTGTAATCTATTTGTTTATAATTGTGAGTAACTATTATTTAATTATGCGGGACGTGTTAGTAAAATTCGGTCCAATAAAATTATGGAATAAAAAAGGGAAAACTGAATATTGCTACACGTATGTAAATTGACCTCATTGCACGAAAATTGTTATTTGTCTACAGAATAATAAAATACTTAACTGAAATCTATGCCGTGAGTTTACATATAGATATTAGATGAATATATTTTTTTTATTTATATCTTTTACATATGTTCAATTTTTTATTCTTTGCAAAATTATATAATAAGCAGTTTTTTTTATACTAATTGTTTCTATTGTTACTAGCACTACATTAGATGTGAACATACAAGAAATTGGTGCACACCATTATCTTTGCTTTATTGCTAAGTTTACACAAACATAATCTGTCACCATCAGAATTTTCCAGTTACATTAACTCCGAATATGCTAATCAGGTGAAATTATGTTCTTTGAAAATGAAAAATTTTATGCGAACAAAATTGAGGAATTAGATAGAGAAAAAAATGGAGTCATAGACTAAAAATTGAATTGGAAATTCTACCAGACATGAAACTTGGAATTTCTGTTGGTAAATTCAAATCTATCTCTCGAATGTTGTTCTTTGGTTATCTAGTTAATAAAATGGTAAAACTGACAAAGTCTGAACATTGCCAAAATTATATGGTACATTACCACTCAGAATTTAGCAGAATCTAAATTAATATAATATAATAATAATGAATGGCTTTTTATAAGCTTTTCTTATTTGATTGAAATGTCAGTTTCAATTTTAATTAACTCAGATTCCTTTATGTTATTTAAAATATGTTTTGAATCCGCTCAACTCAAATGATGAGTCGGCTTAGGGAGTGAGTCCGTTCAAGACTTGAGTCCGCTCAAGCCGCACAAGCAATTAGTCCGCTCAAGCAGTGATTCCGCTCAAGATTGGGTCCGCTCAACCAATTAGTCCGCTCAAACTTCGAGCTATGAACCACCGCTCAAGTCGGACTCAATGATTGAGCGGACTCAAATCCTGAGTTGAGCGATGAGTTGATATGATAAATGAGTCCGCTCATTTACAACCCTGCTTTTTAGTACTTTACTATAATTTCGAGATTTCGATGTGGAATGAGACACGGAGACCCCCCTCCCCCCACCAACACCCACGCACAACAACGCCTAGATTTTGATTTCTCCTTATTTTGTCAAAAAAGAATATTCTCAGCGAAAAACAAATGAAATTATAAAATGAGATAAGATATGGGATATTCTTCTTTTATTTAAAAGTTACCGTCAGCGCAAAGAGTTTTCTGAAGGAATGTAATGGTCAGTTCCAAATTTTACATCTGTTATATGTTTGTGTACATTGCTTTGGAAGAATATTATAAAAGGAAGATTGTAGGAAGGGTGCATGTGGAAAATGTACCATTTTTGATTAAATTGTACCTTTGTACCAAAAGTCAATAAAGTAAGAAGAATGTACCACTTTTGGCGCAATTGTACCAAAGTGGCAACCGACTGGGTTAAAGAAGTCGAACATATACATATACTGCGTAGCATGTCAATCACAGGTGGAAAACTATCTTAGATGGATTAGGCTTAGTGGGTGACTTGAAGCACGGAATAGTTCACCTATGCAGCTTTATCGAGGCGAAAAATAAATATATTTTATGTAAAAATTAAACAGGATTTACATTATGATGGAATACATTTTTTACAGAAATTGTGAGGGAGATAGTTTATTGTAATTTAAATGCTGCCAAAGCAATCACTAACTCTCACGTAGAGGCCCTCTCCAGTTTTTATGGTACAAATCGGAAACTGTCGCATTGTTAAGTCGTCAAATTGTAAATTTTTTAATCGTTTGTAATAATAATCGTTGTTGAAAACTGGACGAAAAACTATGTCCGAAATAACTTCAATCTTTTCTATAAACAAATATGGAAAAATTTTCGATTTCGTAATATTTAATTACAAATTAAAAAACTTACTTTTAACTTTTTCCATTTTTGACAGATGATTTAATAAAAATTTTCTATAAAATTTTAGTAACAACAACAATATGGCAGCACGAGTAGTCGAAATTGATAAATTAGGGTTGCCAATAACAATGTTTTAGTTTCAGTAACTATGAAAACATAATATGCTTGAGGTGTTTTTATGGTTCAGGACACGTACACTTTGACAAATCGAGCTCTTGAAAAAATGCAGAACACGTTTGCCTTTCACGACACTCATAAATAAATTTCCGTATACGATGTACTATCTCCCTTACAATTTCTGTATTTCTGTAAAAAGAAGCATTCTACTTTAAGGAAAGAAAAAGTTAGTCAAGCGTAATGACTGAATTACAATGGACGCAACGGAACGCAACTGAACGGAGAGAAATGTCAAACCGGTTTTCTTTATATGCTTTTCAAATGGAGTTGCGCACAGTGGACGGACGAAAACGCAGTCGTACGCAGCAAGTTTAATAAAATCTGAAATTAACGCAGCTGAACGGTTAAACATAACCTCAAATTAGCTTTGGGATGGTTTATATTGTTCAGTTGCGTCCATTGTAACTCAGCCTTAATGCTCCCAACATTACCCTTACTGCAGTGCGTGACATTAACAACAAAACGATACGAAAAGGTTCCCCATAAAAACGGATTGGATAAATGATCACTTAAAAAAACTTGAGATTAACTTCACAATCCAAATTTATTCCAATAGTTAAAAATTCATAAAATTTTTTCCGGGACAGTAAAAACTAAAATTTCAATCACTCATAAAAGACAAAATTCTTAAAAAACTTATCTTAAATTTTTATTCCTTGAACTTCACTTCGCCCTTTATTATCTTTTATTACTGCTAAAATCCGCGCTTTCCGCACTAGTCCAGAGCTTCTCTTTTTCTTTCCCGGCTAATTAATATTTGTTAATTAGCTCTTTGATGGCATCAAATTCATGCTTCCGTTTGAATTTTAATAAAAAAACAAAACAAATACACACTTCTTGTGCTTCGTGTCTCTTAAAACAGATCTGACCTGCGTGGCGGACTCAATAAAAAAGGCAGATTTTTACTTGTTAAGTTAGTTTTTATTTTTGTTTTTATTTTAGTACATCCGTTGGCAAAAGTATCACTCAGTGGTTGTATTCGATTGTAATCATAGTTTTTTTTATGGTTCATCCATAATTCCACTTAGCTTTTATAAACATTTTAATTATAACAGATTGTCGTTTTTATTTGTCTATTTAAAATATAATTTTTTTTGATTCTGTTTATATTTTCTGTTTGTTTATAATTTTTCTTTGTAACTTGTGCTTGTTTCAGTTTATTTTTTACTTAGCGAGACCTTGCGATAAGTCCGAATCGAACTTATCCGGAATCTCAAAATTTTCCACCTCACTTCATTATCACAGACATACTTAGACTTTCTTTTAATGCATTTCTGTATCTCTTCGATATATTTTCTACAGAAAGATAGTGAGTGGCGAGGGGTTGGGGGAGTTAATGTCCGAATATACATATCAGGAATACTATATTTCTAAGAATCATTAATAAGTACGCAACACCTGTGGATTCTCAGAGGAAAGGCGTGGCAAGGCGTCGAAGGGTTCTAGGTGTTCACTGAACACACTACCTGTAAACGTATATTTTCTCCATATAAAAATAAAATAAAAATAATAAAAATTCAGTATGCCTAAAACTTTTCTAGTTCCCCAGCCATCATATTGTTACGTGCAACAGAAAGAGACAAGTCATGCATGACATCTACTGGAAATGGAGAGTAAACAACTTCGGGAAGGCTTAGGAATAGAATAGTCAAGAAAATTCTGGAATAGGACACTCCAGAAGAATCTGGAGAGTTTCAAGGGTATAAATATAACAGTTGTGACCGCCAGAAGAAGAGTCTTGTCTTAGGCATTGCAGTGTTAACAAGCGAAAGTAATAAACAGGCGAAAGCGTTCTAATTGGATTGCGATAATTAATAAAGTTGAGTTGATTAATTGAAGGTTTGTGAATTTTATAAGTGTAAAGCGAAAGTAAAGAACTTGTACATTAAATATTTAATATTGTGTTTTAAATAACGAATCGAAGGAACAGAAATAGAAATATTCATTCTGACTTAATTCGTAAGCTACCCGGCTCTCATGCTTTTGCATTACAGTGTTGTGTCCGGTCGCAGTACACAGCCCAACAAGGTATGACGTATGACTGTCCCGCACCCAGACGCGCGACATGCGGCTTTAGGGGGTCACAACTAAAATGTTCGAGGGGGAAGGAAAAAGTCGGAAGTAGTCGCTTTCATTTTTTTTATCATATTTAAGTTAGATATCACAAAACCCAATTTTTGGTTTGATTTGGAAAACCTGTCTTTAATATTATCCACATCAATGTCGATCTCAGAGTGGACAGAGATTAAGGACTCATATCCAGATACTCTTTCTCGCGTAAAGATTGTAGAAATAGATGTGACGCAGCCGATTCTGTCACGGGTGAACTAAATGACTGAGAGTGAGAGCTTGCACCTTGATTCACATTAAAAGGAATAGGAGTAGAATTACATGATATCTCACTGACTATTTCTTTTTATGAGAACGTAACTGATCTTGCTTTCTTCTGAAAAATGTTTTCAATGGTCTTATCAGTCTTCTGCTTTCCACTTTCGCTACTATTTCTATCTCCATCGCTAACTAGTGTAGCAAGTTTATTCTTCTCCTATAAATTAAAAGTAAACGTGAAGTTAAATTAAACAACACTACTTGAATTAATACGAAAATACAAGTAAAGCAACGCAACTACGGCAGGCAGAGGAAGGCGAATGGTTTTTATTTTTATAGTCTTGCCATAAAAATTGTGAAGAAAAATTGTAGAATCAATTTTAGTGGCATCAATCGAACTGATCGCTTTCAGCAACCAACAGTGGGTGCTGCTCAGAGCACTCCGAGCGCTCTGAACACAGATTTCTTGTATCTTTATTTACTTTCAGAGTACTCCTGAGCGCTCTGAACGTGTATCTTTATTATTGCTCAGAGTACTCTAACTAATCGTAGATAAACCTCGGAGCATTTGGAGCAATCCGTTAGTAATACCAATAGGGCGCAAAAAAATCCTATTGAAAATGTGAATACTTTTTTAAATACCATATTTCCTTCCTTTCCTTCACCCCTTATTTATTTTTATAACTTTATTATTATTATTTACTTATTTTTATAAAGAATTTTGTATTATCAATAGATATTTCACAAATCATAAGTGTTGCCAATATATAGAAAAACTACCAGAACACAGCACTCCGGATTTCTATCTTTTTTCCAGAGTGCTCTGGGCGTTCTAAAAAATCTGTTCGATCTACGGAACGGAAAAAAGATACACGCCCAGTGTATAAAAACTCGGAAGAAAAATGTTCAAGTAAATTTCAAAGAACAAAATCTATGGTTGCCAACATAAATATCTTTAGCGACGCAGATTAGCCAAGGCACCTGAATCATTGTCCGCTACCAATAGTGCATGAAAAATCTAAAGAAAAATTTTCAATTCTTTCTAAGAAAACTGAATGCTTGTCATGATTCCCCCCCCCCCCCCCCCCCCATGTTCCTTGACGTAATTTCGTGACTAATATATATACATTTCTATAAGGAAGACAGAGAAAGCGCAGAGAGTATCGTGTTCTCTGTACCGTGCTTTCCTATGCATTTTCACGATATTTCGTCACTAATGGCGATGCATTTTCACGATATTTCGTCACTAATGGCGGAACGTGGTTCGTAATGGGAATATCTTGTATTGTATGTACCTTGGTCCCGCACTATAGATTCGGCATTTTGTGTGTGTGAAGTGTTGCGAATTCAATACCTATGGGTTTATTGTGTAAATTTGTACATCAACCACCATCGCTATTGATTAAATTTCACAAGTAGGTTGGTTTTATTGTTAGCAGTACTTTGGTGAATTATTTTTTGTTTTTGGCCATTTTTGACGGAGATACGAATTTGAATAAAGTTACAAATTTTTCTTGGTAGGTGTAACTTCAAAAACTTATATCTCAGAATGTATACATCAAAAGCCCATGAAGCAAACGCTATTTTTCAGGAAGCCTTGAATTTTCAGAAAAAAATTAGTTGAAGATCTTTTTTCAAAATTTGTTTTCACCGATAAAATACATATGTCCGTCATCCTTGAATATCTCAAAAAGCCCACTCTCGATTTTTTTTTGGTTTATTTTTTTTATTTTACTCTTTAATGGGTTTTGAGAAAGCTGTAGAAACGAAAAATGGAACTGGTTGAAGTTTGACGGAAGTTATTTTTTAAATATTGTAGATAGTTCAGCAAACTTTGAACGAAAATTTATGACGTTTACTGACTTCTCAGATTATGTGCAGTGTGTTCGATAAATAAGAAGGAAGGAGTATGTCAATAGATTCTTCGGAGTGGGAGGGAGGTCTGAAAAACATCAGTATGTTCAGACTTCCCTTCCTTAAGTTACTCCCCTTAAATTTACGTTTGAAAATTTTTCGTTTCTCGAAGGAAGTGCAGGCACTTAAATATTCAGAAGTCCTTTTACGGATATCGCCAGATAAAACTTGGACAGCAGCAAATCTTTCTTGGTTGCAATCAAAACACCACCCCCAGCCGGGCACTGTAGTTGGTCCCGAGGTGTTTATTACGTCGAAAAACATTAGACTCATTAGAAAAAAGTTCCTTGTCAAAAATTGATGCGCAAATCTAAAGAGTTAGTAGAGGTTTGGTTCTAAGCCCGTTTATACTCTGATGATAGATTTTCAATGTTTTGCCAGTCTACTGCGATAGGATTTCCCTCCTAAAAATTCATGAACCACAGTTCCGCTTGACCAGAATTCTGGTGAAATCAATGACTGTGCCAGAGTCTGATCTTGTTTGTAGAGTTATACTTAAGTAGGTATATTAGAAATAAGCCCTGGTCACAACGGGAGTGGCGCGACACGGTGGTATGCGGCAAAATAGAGTGATCATACCGGGAGCGGCGGATTTTATCCAAATGTATTCTAATTCCAATGAAAAAAATCTGCTATTTGTAGCTCTGATTGAAGAAAAACAGCGAAAAGTGATAAGGTCCGATTACTAATAATTTAGAATACAAATGGACTCATTTAACGAATTGTGCGGACTTATTTCGAATGAAAAACAAATTTTTCCGGCAGTGGCAAAATTGTGTTTTTGAGTAATCTCCAAAATCGCTGAGCGGCAACTATTTTGCCATACCGCGCAGCTCCTGACTTATAGATTTAATTTTGCAAGAGCAATCGCGCACCGGCAACTTAAAAATGACGTGCGCCACGCCGCTCCTGGAGTGACACCCAATATAAAAGGTTTCACATGAAAATCAAGGATTCAATTCTGAATCAATTTCGTGCTTTTGAAGGCACAGCAGCAATTTGATAATGTGATCCAAGGAAGGGGAGTGACCATTCCTCCCGCTCCGCCTCATTTCAGTTCTGTAGGGTGATTCTGTGAGTTTTGTCGAACTTGAATGTCAAAATAATCGACTAAATGAAATGAACATTTCTACTGATTTTTTCGTGTTTTGATTCAGCTCAGCAAGCCTTGCATGACGTAGAATGAACAGAAAATGACACTTCACATTACAAATTCAAAATATTATTTCGAATTTAAGGACTTGAATTGCTCTAATTAGGTGTAGAATTTCCATTTACCAGTGTAAAATTTTTGTCACAACCTCTGGGAGCAGTTGACTAATTTGTCGATTATTTAGTTGTGTTTTTTGACGTTTGTTCATCGAAAATTCATTATAGTTCGTTTTGTGGTATATAATAGTGAAGACACAAAATGAACTGTGTTAAAAGAAAAAACTCGACAAAATATGTCAAAATTCACGACTAAATAGAACGACAAAGAGCACAGAATCACCCTCCTGTTCTACCTACTCCTTGCGCTGCAGTCTAAAATGGAAAATTTTTACCTATGTAGATACTAAATATAATATTTTTTTGACGAAAATGTTTACCAAATCACTTTCTAATAAATTTTTATTGGTACTCATTTTATTATTATTTATTTCTTTTGACAATAGAAATGTCCACACCATTATTAACGTGTTTTTATATTATCATTGTCAAGTAAGTACCCATGATAGAAAGGTGGACTTCCTTTATATCGACATATCAATGAAATCCAGAACACCAACAAATCATAAATAATTACGTAAATCATAAAACCTCCAACGATGAATATTTTAACATATCATCACATGTTTAATAACTTTTTATACGCGCTGTATTTATTTAAAATATTACAACAAAATAAAATTAAATTAAGGCTAAACGTCATTGAACGATAGTTTTGCCTGCGGCTGCTTTGGTTCAATTACATTGTAGTATGCATGTAATTTTATAAGGCCATCTACTTCAGTTATTTATAATTAATGCGTTCGCGCTGATTACTTTAATGTTCTTGTCGTCTTGCGCATGCGTGCATAATATTCAATATGCAGTTTTAATTGATGCTGAAAAGTTCATCATAGGTATCGCAGCGGAAATATAATGTTTAAAGGTCTTTTAATGACAACAGAGTACCTCTATGGCGCATGGCTTGTATATAATCAGAATTTTTTTTATTTTTTTTTATACATAAGTATTATACAGGGCGTGGTAGTCTGTAAAATGAATTTTAAGTAGAGTGGTGAAAAGCCGCTATAGAAAAATTACTGTGAATCTAGTTGTTTAAGATAGAATAAAGGAAGAATATCTACTTATCTATAAGAATTTTTCGGAATTGTTTTGACGGCACGAAATTCAAGTGAAATATTTACTTGTTTAGTTTTATCTTGTCCTGTAAATGAGAATCGAATTCACAATTTTAGAATCAGTTATAGATGGAGAATAGAAGAATTTTTTAAGAACTTTTATTTTTAACTTATTTAAATTGAATTATTGTATTTATTGTTAAAAATAAAAATTCTCAAAAATTCTTCAATTCCATCTATGACCAATTCGAAAAATTGTGAGTTTGAGTGTGTATCTACAAGATAAAAATAGATTAATAAGCAAAAAGTTGAAAATTTATTTGTACGCTTTTATCATTACTGCTTAATGCCAGTTGAAAGCAACTGTGGCTGGATAGGCTAAACAAATTTAAGAAATACTTACAAGAGGAAAATTCATCTCTTTCGTTAGCTCGGTGGTAAGAGCAGTAGGGCGGAAAGCAGAAAGTTCCGGCTTCAAAAACGGATGAGACGATTGGTTTTTCTCTTGTATATTTATAAATTAATTTTAATTAAAAGTCCGCAAAAAATCTTCTATTGAAATACTTAGTTTAGAATTTTCTAAATTTTTACCTACTTTCTGAGAGTATTTTGGTTTTTTAACTTTATTGTATTTATTAGATACAGCACATTGTCCTAAATTATATTGAATATACATATTTTGTGTAAATTAGCGGTAAAATACTCAAACTGTGGATCATTTTGGCTAAAAATGTATATGACGTAATATTTATGCATTTTATTTCAGCACTATTTGTGTATTAATCATAATTCAATTCAACAAACCTGTGAGTTTGAGTCACACTTTCATTTTGATTATAAGATTTGTGGCTTTTTCACCTTTTCAAGAAATGAGATTTTATGTATTCTCTAATTGTACATTAAGCATTTCTAAAGATGTTACTAAATTTTTCAAGAAGCCCGAAAAATTGCGATATTTCCTACTATGTTGGTAGAATTCTGTTTATGTATTCGTTAACGTTATGCTGATGGAAGTAGTAAATTTAAAAATATTTTTGAAGCGGGTTTGGCCCAATTATTTAAAATAAAACAAATTTGTGACATGCTACTGAAACTTTAAAGAACAAGAAAAAAAAATTGGGAACACAAAAATGTATACAAAGAAATATTTTGAGCAATTATCTTTGTTATTTTTGTTTTCGTATCCATTTTTAATTTCTTTTGTACGTATTTGCAGAAAAGAAATTTTCTAGTTTAATTTCAGGAATTCAATTTGCCTGATAAAATTTTTTCGGAGATTATTTCCGCGATTACTTAAACGGAACCGCATAGCAAAATTCATTGTTGAAATATTCACACTTTTTTGAACTTAAGTCCAAGGCGTAATCACTAAATTATCACTTCAAATGTTTTTATTTAAAATTAACGCAATTAACGGAATAATTCATTGTTTTATTATTAAAGAAAACACAAAATACAAAACCTGGCAAATCTGATGCTTAAATTGAGTTGACATTAGTAAGTTTAACTAAAGAAGATACAACTTAACAAGAAGCTTTATCTCTGGCTCTTGTGATGTGCTGAGTGTTGGTGCTTTAACGACCCGCCATCCGTCACTCACCAGCCACTCCTCACCACTGGTGAGCGGCGGTGGGTCATCAAAGCAGAAAGTTTTCGTAAAATTTGTGAGAGCGTGTCGTAATGGTGACGGTGATTGGCGGGGTCATTAACAAGCGGAGAATTTTCATACAATTTGTGAGAGTGGGTCGCAATAGAACGACCCGCCATATAAAACTTTTTAATATACGAGATGCGTATTCTTTCTGTTAGATGTTCTTTGGTTAAACTAAATTAAAATTTTCTTACCCTTCCATACCTTCACCCAAGAACCGAGATTTCCTCACACTGACAGTGTTTTTACTCGAAATTTCTCTTCTTTAATTATATGTTCTTGGAGCATTGGAGATTAACAGGTACATAATAAATTTAATTAATTTTCAGAATTTTTTCTTTGTTGTTTTTTTTCACAAGAAAAAAACCAACAGTGACAAGTGCTATGCACACTTGTCGCGTCGCGTTCATTGTGTTTTAAATGCGACAACTAAAACATCGACATTGTCGCGTAATATGAAAAGCTTTGTAACGTCTGTTTGTATGTAGAAAGTGGTTTATTTATTTTGAAGAAAAATGAGAAAATATGATTATGTGAATCCCCTCAGAATATGTTGTCTCATTTCCAATGTTTTAATTTATTTTATTGATAGAGTTTGAAAAAATGAGACGTGAATCGAGGTTCGTGAAAGTCGTGCGCATAAACAAAAACGCCAGGAAGTACTACTTTCAGCAGTGGAGAAAGATTTAAAATTGCAACAAGAATTGTTCAACGGTACGTAAAATAATTCAAGGACGAGTTGAGTATTTTTGTGATGCGAATATCCTGTCATCCAAAAGGTCATACAAATTATATTCTTGAAGGAATATTATATTGAAATATTCATTATTGATTTGTATGAAAAGCTTGGCATGGAATATATGTACGTACCTAGCATAATGCCGCATCAATTTAGACGCAAAAAGCAAAAACAAGAAATGGTTTCAGGAAACAAAAAGTCCTACCTAAAAGGAGTCATAACCAAGAAAATCGACCAAAATCCTACGTTCCACAAATATTTACCGGAAAAATTATCAAAGTAAATGGACGTCATAATTGATGACGAAACGTACTGGAAACTGGACTTCTCTGTTAGGTGTTCATGACACGCATATATTTCAACTGTCAAAGATTACGAAATATTTTTTTTCTTAATTTTTAATGAGAGCGAGTTAGGATCACCAAAACACTTTGTTTATGGTATCGTTTGAAAGGTCTAGTTTCAAGAATTTCAAAACTGTAATTGTAACTTAATATGTGCGAAAAAACACTGTTGCTCTTGATCTTCTTGGTTTCCAAAGCTAAAGTTTTGATACTGGCATAGTTATAGTAGGTATTTAGTCTTAGATAACAGCAAAATTGCAGCTTTTTTGGTATTCTTATCGTTGATGAAAAATAAAATGTTTTTTGTGTTAACTTACATAATACCGAGCTGGATGAAGGGGATCTTATTCTCTCCAGTGAAGCAAAGGACTTGGGAATCACACTCGATTCCAAGCTAAGCTAAAAGGTTAATTTAGAAGTGCAAGAGAATATTTGGCAGAAATTGGTACGGTGGAAGTACATAGTCATAGTTCGGCCCGTCCTCTGCTATACTGAACAGGAAATATAACCTGGAGGTGCAGTCAAAAATCCAGAAGGCTGCTTGTATGGGAATAACTGGGTGTCTGCGCACTACGCCCACGGCATCACTGGAGGTCATGCTTGACTTACTGCCGCTAGACTTCTATTGCAGAGGTGTAGCGACAATTAGTGCTGTCAGGCTGGGAGCAGGGGGTTGGTGGATGGAGAGGGGTGTTGGGCACTCTAATATACTCCAGAAGATAGACTGTAGTTATTGCAGGGAAGAAACAGACTACCAAGTACCAATCTTGACTTTTGTTGGAGGTGTCAATACAATGATGCCTACCAGGAGTGACTGGGATGAAAAAGAGTTGGTCGTAGCATCCGATCTTTCTATTTTTACGGATGGTTCCAAGACAAGTACAGGCACAGGGGCTGGAGTGTACTCCAGAGATCTACAGTGGCACGAGTCTTATAGACTGCCTGACAAAGGCAGTGTTTTTCAGGTAGAACTCGCAGCGATTTATCAGGCGGCAACATGGGTATCTATGTGCAGAGAGCTCTCACGGCACATATGCATATATACTGATGGCCTAGTAGCCGTGGGCCTTTTACATTAGTTGTTAATTAAGTTAGATTATTAAAATCTATGTAATTCAACTAATGATCTATAAATAAATAAATAAATAAATATATACTGAAATTCAGGCAGCCATCAAGGCGCTGGATGCTATGCTGGTAAAATCAAAATTGGTGCAGTTATGTAAGACTAGCCTTAGGTATTGGCTACAAGGCTGGGTACCTGACCATAAGGATATCTCAGGCAATGAGATGGCTGAGGATTTGGCCAAAAAGGCTCTGAATTGGATAGCTCCACAGCGGTAGCTTTTATGAGGATCCCAAACGGAGCAATAAAAGAGGAAATCATCAGGGGCGCCTATCAAAAGGCAAGCCTCTGGTGGACCAACAGGGATACTTGCCGTATTGTGAGGCAATTGTGGCGTGCACGGGTCACTCGGCCATAGGTGACCATGCGAGAAGACTGCGGATAGCGGCGAACGATTTCTGCAGGAGCTGTAAGGACTCGGAGGAAATCGAATCCGTCCAACACGTGCTTTGCAAATGCCCCCCTCTGATGAATAAAAGAAGTAGGCTACTGGGTAGCTACTTCTTTTCAAGTCTGATGAAACTTGCAAAGCAAGGAATTTAGATGTGTCCTGAGTTTTCTGAGAGAAGCAGGATGGATCTATGTAAAGAGTATTGGAGATATCTTGCATTCCCCAAGGGAAGCAGGATTGATTTGGGGCGGCTTGAAAAGGTTATCCCATGGGCCTAGGGGCACAATGGACCCACTAGTAGAGGCCTAAGTGATGCAGGCTAATAGTATTGTGGCACCCCTCTAACCTAACCTAACGTAACTACATAAGACAGACTTGCAATTTCAATATTAATATTCCTATTATATCAATTGCAATATTAAATTTGAGAGACACACTTGCGATTTACGATACTGAGAATTAATTAGAGAACTTAAATTTGATTTATAATTTGATTTGTCATTTAATTTGTAATTTGACTTCCATGCATGTACAAAATGCGAGCAAATATTGTGAAATTAATTGTCTATATGGAACATAAAATTGAAACAAACACTTCAAATTGACAAGTGTCCAATATTTAATGTCAGAAAAAGTTGCAGCCAACATTGCAGTATAAAATTCGGTTCTAAAAGGTTCGTGTATTAAATAATTATGGTTTATAACTAGGGTCATATTGCAATAAGCTCGTAAACCGCGTACATTTTTCGCAACTTCAATATTGAGTTCCAATGTACATCATATTGCAATAAACTCATATGCCGCGTACATTTTTCGCAATTTCAATATTGAGTTCTAATGTACATAATATTCCAATAAACTCGTATACCGCGTACATTTTTCGCAATTTAAATATTGATTTTCAATGTACTACGTACTGAGTGTACACCAACAGTATACCGATCTGCTTCTCAGTATATAGATACAGACTTGCGGTTTAGCACAAATTACAATCATGAAATTGACTGCGGTATAAGACAACTCTTATTTAAGTCCATCTGTTTGAATATTATTGAAATTTGAAATTTTTGAAAAATATGAAATTTAGAGTTTAAATTCGGTTTATCGACTATTCATTAATAAAATTCTGGGACCCTGATTTCTCGAAGCCGACTCGCGCTTAACGCTTACTATAAACACCGAAATGTACATAAAGGAATATTTGCGGAAAATATTTTTTCCCATGATCAATTATCACACTATTCTAGCTCTGTTTTAGCCCTATGCCTCCAAAAATATTAACTTGTTGAATGCCAAACGTATTGTATATGTAAAAAAGGCGCCAATCCTCGAAGTACGCCAAAGCCTCCGATCTATTGAAAAATATTGTTCAATTATAAAAGATAGATCGGGAAAAAGAAGGAAGTGTAAAAAACCTTGATGAATTGAAAAGATATTTGGCATCTAAAGTCGAAAGTATAGCAATCAAAATTGTTGTGCAGAATATGAAATCAATAATAAAAGAATTTCGTAGAAAATGTATGAAAAGAATTTAGAGATAATAAATTGTAATAAAATGTATAAAAGTGAAATTTCTGAGGGAACATATAAGTAATTAGCTCAGGTTTAAATAATAATAATAATAATTAAGGTTTGAAGTTAATTAATTGAAATTTTTCATGCGTATATGCATGTCATTATTAATAATAGATTTTTCTATCCCCTCACTAACAGTTCCATTTATAATACTACGTTCAATCTTGGTAAAATTAACTTCAATTAGCCAGAAAAACATAAAAATGAAATCAATTTATACGGCGCGGTGGTAAATAATTACATGCTCTCCTATATGACTTCACTTAATAATCTTATCATCAAACTTCTAAAGATTCACAATTTCTTGATATCAAAACTAATTAATTGACAGCAAGAACAACAACAACAACAACATTCTGAAATAATCTTCAACAATTTCCGTGTCAATTTATCCTAAATAGCCACTTGGCACGCAAATTTGCTTCATTCAATTCTCTTTCGTATATGAATTTACCACTCGCCAACAAATTCACTATATCATCAATCAATGGATCCAAGATAAATTTAACACCAGAGAGACCTAGCTGACCTTTTACTTTCCGTTCAGATTTTGTTGACCTTCTGTTAATCCGTGAAATCATGAGATCTCATCACATTTGCGAACAGATAGATATTTAGCTAGTGCGCTAGTAAATTTCTAAGGAGATCATAATATTACTATACATATGGTCCATTTCACTGGGATGACATGACTACTTAGAGATGCTTCGTCATAGCAATAGTCAATGAGAAGAAGAATATCGAGGAGGAGTGATTGATGAAGATTTCTTCGACTGGAAAGGTTCAATGCCTTTAGGCGACCGACCCAGTCTGTATGCGTTTTCATCTTAAATGTTTGTCTATCTTCATTTATCTGTGTCCAATATATGGTGTGGTCCATTGAGCTGAGACTTTCTCCGTTGCGGATTTTCTTTAAAATTAAAAGTATTTTTCATCTTCTTCTTTTACACTATCTTACCTGTGTAGGTACAATACACAGATACACTTTTGTTTTGTTTTTTTTTCTTTTAGTAGTTTTTTTTTCTTATTCTGTCGCCGTTTCTAATTGCAACGTTTAATCTCAACTTGTACTTGTT
The DNA here is from genome assembly GCA_963930735.1 of Dioctria linearis. NCBI lineage: Eukaryota > Metazoa > Arthropoda > Insecta > Diptera > Asilidae > Dioctria > Dioctria linearis. Next base: position 48,043,115 of record OZ005741.1, on the reverse strand, counting down.
TGGCAGAGAGCAAAGCAAGCACTCTGCAAAGTCATTGGTGGCCTACTTGACTTTAGCAGGTGAAAATTAAAACTCTCAATAGTGAGCCGGTTTTTCGATGATGAGTCTCCCCAAGTGTGGCTGACTGGTTGATTTAATTTTATAGTTGGATCCTTGCTTTCAATTTCAAATGAGTTTGAAAGTGGTTTTAAATAGATCGCTGATATGTATACATACATAGGTATACAGTGCGTGTGGTTATTGGCTAAAGTCAAGTTCCTGTTTATTGAAGAGAAATAAGATAGTCTTCCCGCCGCCGGTCCCTCCGGTCATCAAAAGACTTCACAATTGGCAATGTAAGCAGATCTTTAAGAAGTAATCAAAATTCTATGCTGTAAGGTTACATTAATTATGAACTTTAAAGTAAGGAATTTGGAGATGTGTTGAGATGAGTGTTTTTCTGTTTATTTATTTAATTTCTATTTGCTACTTTATCAAGAAAAATTTTTGCATTATCTTTTTTTTTAGTTTTCAATTCGGAATTTTCACAATAATGAGTACATATACAAGAATGGAAAGGAAATGTCACGTTCAAATATAATTGCCGCCAATTAAACTAAAATTGTCCACGATATCTTGGAATTAGGAAGGATGCTCCTACCTGACCGCACTCAATGAACGATTATATTCTCCGCTTCGCCAGCACAGTTCATCAATATGAGTTTAAGGCTCGAATTACATTACTTCTATGCGACTTCTACTGAAATTGAACTTTGTTCAAAGTGCAAAGTTGGTGTCGGCTGCGACTAACTTCAGTCCAGAAATGTCCACGTTAAGGAAAATTGTAGAAGGAAAACGGCAAAATCGAAGTCGTTATTTAATTACAAATTTCACCTGAACATGGACTTCGACTGAAAATTAAGTCGAAGTCGACTGAAAAGTCGTAATTGTAACTCGGGCCTAATCGTTATATATACAAGCCATGAATTAAGTCCTGAAAAAGAGCGTAGCGGGCCAGTTAGCGGGCGAACATAACAATCTTCTTGGTGCAGGAGTTTTTTTTTCATATAAAAGTAGCTTGTATTTTGTTCAAACGCTACAATTTCCATAAATTTGTTCTAGATGCTATTTTTATTTTACAACTATTAAAAAGAAAATATATTTGGCTGCAATTTGTTTTAACTTCATTTTTCTGTGAAAGTGATAGTTTTAGATTTTAGGACCTGTTTAAGATGAAATCTTAGTGAGAATGAGCTCTTACTCCATGGCTGTCGTCAGCCCGTTAAGGCCTTTTAATGTGTCGGTGTCATCGCCGGCTTCATGCCTTGTGTCTTCTGAAGGTTACGGCATAATGCAAGAATTGTAAAGGTGTGGTGGTAGTGTACTTATACAGCAGACAGGCTCAGAGCAGTGAGAATTTTTACGTAAAAATTCTCTGACGAAATTTTCTTCGGAATTTTTGTATGCTGTTTTTTTACCAACAGTTCAAACAAGTTATTTCTTAGATAAAATAAAATATTAATTAAAAAAAAAAATAAAATAAAAATAAAACGAAAAATCATAAAATAGCTAATGCTTCAAGTAATAAAGTTATTGTGCATATAGGTTATACAGGGTGTCCCAGACGTACCGCATTTCCTTTATACCCCGGATTCCCCACTCAATTTCGAAATAAATTGTATGGGAGGAGAGCCAGAAAATGCTGTTCCCACTTTACACCCTGTAAATTACTTGATATACACCCTATCAAGACGAAATTTATCTCAGGCGATAGCAAACCGTCTATGCCTTGCAATGAATTCCTAACCAGCCCTACTGTCATCTTTAATCTTAAGTTGCAGTACATCAAAATCCAAAAATTGGAAAAAAGTCCTATTTTTTTCACATTTTAACGATTTCTCCGCCAAAATGTACGATAACTATACAGTTTATTTACATGATTTAGAAACCCCGGAATGTTACCTTTAATTTAACTATGCACATATACCTACCTAAATGCTACCGTTTTTTTAGATATTCCTGTTTTTATGATGCAGAATTTCATTAATTTTGTTAATAAAAATAAATATCGCGCCTAACTTTATGCAATTCCACGCAAATTCGCCAAATACATGAAATTCTGGGACACCCTGTATATTGGAGTAGGTAATACAGAATTAACAAAATAATGAAAACCCCAATGAACTGAAAATTTGTAATATAGCAGATATTTATGCACGTAAATGAATGTGTCTTACAATAGTCGGGTGATATCCTCAGTCTTGAGGGAAGCAATAGTTCTTACACAAAAAATTCTCAAGAAAAATTGCGTAGTAAATTGATTAAAAAAAAAAAATATTTTTTTATGTATGCTCATAAAATTTTGTTTCTAGTCCAGGTAGGTATACGAATTATATACAAATCTCTTATACCGTTGTCGATTACCGATTACCGCTTCTCTATAGTCCTGTATAATTTTCCTACAGTTCACCCTTAGTTCCAAACTTTAACTGCGGAGTGCAGACTACTATTTTAAGGTCTTGGTATTTTGATCCTTCTGAAAGAAAGGAATAATCGCAAGACTTCCAAATAAGCAAAATCTAAAAGAATGTAAAAAATTGACTCGTGATAAGCTACTGAACCCGGTACTTACTAACTCTGATAATAATCTTCAGAATAGAAGGTAAAATTGGAGAAATATTAACGAGAGGAGAAAGTTGGATTTAGACGATTGTCGCGTATGCAAGGACCAATTGAAGGGTTGTAAGTCTAAAGGGTCTAAGTGCCAATTTTATTATTTAGAGATATAACGAAAAAACATAAGCGAAAGCTCGTTGGCACTTAGGCCCCGCCAAAACTTCATCTGAGCGTGGATAAAATTTTAAAAGAAATATGCACTTGGATCAATTTGGATATTATTAGGCTTGATCCTAACATCGTATTTTTGAAAAAATCTTGACTTTGCCAATTTTATTATTTAGAGACATAACGAATAAACGTAAGGGAAAGCTCGTTGGCACTTAAGACCCGCCAAAACTTTATCTATGGGTGGGTAAAATTTTAAAAGAAATATGCACTTGGATCCATTTGGATATTATTAGGCTTGGTACTAAGATCGTATTTTTGTAAAAATCTTGACTTTTGATTTTTTGGCACTTAGACCCTTTAGATTTACAACCCTTCAATTATAATTGTAGAACAATTATCGGTATGAAATTTTCCCCTGTAGCAATTGTTGATATCCAAACAGCATGCGACACCTTAAATCGTGCAGCAATATGGAGGCACCATTTCGTAAAAAATATTAGAAAATTTAATACGTCTGACTAAAGCATTTCACAATGATTCCGAATCAACAATGGGATCCTGAGCCTTCCGCTAAGACTCACAACGGGTATAAGATATTATTAGCAACGAAATACTGAGTACTTAAAGAAATTAGATGAACGCGAACAAGTTAAATAGAAGACCAAGATTACATGAACCCTACTAACCCACTCATTCAGCAACATGCATAGCAAGATTAATAGTTTAGAGATATGTGCACGAGAAGTCAGTTTGATGGTAAACAGACGAAAAACGATATCCATGAGAACCAAAATCATAAATAAATCAAAAATTAGTGATGGTCATGTCACACATATCAACTATTTGATATGGAATGACCCATACATTGACGTCCATATTGCGCCCACTTTCTTCCGCAGATTCCTACGGCACCGCATCGGTGCTATAACTCGAGTCTCTAAGTACTACTGACACAAGGAATATAAATATAAAATAGATATAGAATAGTTTTAAGTGTATTGTATTTGCAGATGTATTTGAGTGTATTGAGTTTTCGCGTGCCGCTATAGCACCGTAGCCGCATCGTGCCGCTCCTCGTGTGTCCTATATATTTAATTTTGCAAGGGCAATCCCACAGAAGCAACCGTAAAATGCCGCGCCGCGTAGCGTCTGGTGTGAAACCCACTTAATGGTCAATGTCGAGATTTTAGTAAATAAAATTTGAATTTCAATATATATTGAAAAAAGGTGTTCTCAAGTGCTCAGAAGGGCTCAGGACGCAACTTTGAAGCCCTATTCGTCCAACCTTTTTTGGACTTCGGACACCTATGGCCACCCCCGCCCCCTCCCCTAGCCAATCCTGGGTGCGCTACTGTCAACAATACTCTACTAGAGTAAGTGTCAGAGTTCAACTAACTAACCTCTATGAAAGTGGCTTGTTGAGAAAATTAGTATGAAGATAATCCAAGTATTCCTGAGCGAATTGCCCGAGAATTTTATGCAAGATTAAAACCCTGTCAATCATGCGCCAAGAGTTAACAGTTATCCAGATAAGTTGAAGAAATGGAAATATAGATAGGCCATACACTCAGAAGATCCGACAGATATTAGAATTGAATCCGCAGGCGAAATTAGAGGTGGGAAGATCAAGAATCACATGGTGAAAGAAAATAAATAGAGAAATATGGACATATATACGTGGAAAGAGCTTAGGTAGAAATCAAGAGAATGGTTCAGTGTAGAGTGAGATGGAGTGACTTGTTAAGCATTTTTGAAATTTTTGGTAACAGTGAAATGAATGCTATTATTGACTACATTAAGGCCCGCTGCAGATTGAACACAGCACAGCACAGCATAAGCAAATAGGTAGTAAAAGACTCTGTTACGAAGTGCATATTGTACAAAGGAAAACTATTTCTTCACCTCGCCACTTTTTATAAACGGGTAGAAATTTTGTTTCAATCGAATAATTTGACTGTTCAGTAGTACTACAGTATGAGCTAGGCGCGACAGAAGAATAGGAAAATTGTACATCAATTACAGAGTACACAGGCGAGACAGAGGCATCTGCCTCTGCTGCATCTCTGCTGCAGCAGGCCTTAATCTTTTGATCCTAAGATTTCGCTGGTAGGATTGAAAATTGCAAAATTGAAGAATAATGGCATTACCTTAAGGAGAGGAAATAGAAAAGAACTGACCACATAAAGGATCGGCATATTTCAATGAATCTTTTTAGAAATAGCGAAATATCCATGAACAAAGATCATGCTGGCAAAATAGTGCCAGCCGCTGAACCTTAGAGCTTTTAGACTAAATTGATCACTGTTGCACAACATAGAGTTCGTTAGAAAGGGAATTGTGCCTTCATTCTATTATGTCTGTTGAAAGATTAAAGAGAATAAGTACTAGTAAAGTGAGAATACTTAGTTAGTAAAACTGTGAAGTATTATACTATATAAAAGCAAATTTCGTTGAATAGATTTTTCAGGGAAGCCTACTTAAAATAGAAGAAATCAAAAAGTTTGATTCCCATTTGCTATCCATTTGGGTATCACTACATACTCCTATTACTTGCAATTAAATTAAATTTTTCGGTCTCTATTTTGTAAGTTTCTACCATAATGAATATTTTGAGCAATTTCAGTCAATCCTCAGACAAATCTACAAATATGTATAGTCTGGGCAAAGAAATTCTAATTCACATACGAGAATATAATCAATATAATCAACCAGATTCGAGACTATACAAAATTTTCAAATTTAAATTTAACTTGCTCTAGAAAACCTGGCATTTTCTCACAAATTATACTACCGTAGTCGACGCAATCTATTACATTGCGCGTGATATTTCATAATATCGCGCGTATCACCTTCGCATTATTTTGCACTTTCCACTATATTGCAAGAAAATCCATCATAAAAGGTGATATCGAATCGACATGTCGCACCCGTCTCTATATCACTTCATTCGAATGTACATAATTCCCATGTGTCTGACAATACTTAATTGGCAGCATTTAAATCGAATTATCGTAGAAAATCTTCATCAGGTCCAAAGATTTTCCATACGTTTCTAGAAAATCGAATTCGCACTATATCTTTGCGCGGTGCTGTCGTCAGCGTCACCTGTTCGGCAATTTGTACAAGTTCGATTTCATCGATCGATCAAATGTTGCTCAAGTAAATTATGCACCTTGGCGCGTCGCCGTCGTCATCGTCGTGGCGAAATTTTTGCACTGCACATGTGTACATGTGTAACTATAAAAATGGTGTTCGATTGCACTCAGTCCAGTGCAACTGCAACTGCATAGGCCTTTTGATGACTTAGCCGAAGTCTGATTGCCTATGCAGTCTTGATCCAATTGGTCTTGTTGCATAATTTTGTTGTGGCTTACTTGAACTGCGATGTGATGTAGGTTGCTTATTGGGCTTCATAAGTTCAAACAGAGGCACACGTTTTTTTTTTGTTTTTCATATGTTGTACGCTGTCCGATAGAAGTTCTTCCCTGAGGAATTGAAAACAGGTGAGAATTATGCACCCAGAAAGAAAGGTTTCGTTGAGCATTATTATACCCTAGATGAAATCTATAGGGTATACTAAGTTTGTCATTCAGTTTGTACCGCACAGAAATAATGATGGTAGAGCAAAAAGGATTGGATACCCACGCATAATATTAAAGTTATTTTGATTTTGCATGTCCGTCCGTCCGTCCGTCTGTCCGTCCGTCCATCCGTCTGTCCATCCGTCTGTCCGTGCGCACGATAACTCGAGAACGCGTTGACTTAGAAAGCTGAAATTTTGTACACGGAACTTTAAATAAAAAAGTAAAACTTAGTTCGAAAATGAGACAAATCGGGCAACTCCTTCGTGGGGTTACCATACGAAAATTTCGGTTTCCACTATATATATAGACACTGTCTGAAAGCGCGTCAACATAGAGAGCTGAAATTTGGTACATGATGTTTTTATAGTAATAACAAATAAAATTTCAAAATTGGACTAAATCGAGTAACACCTTCTTGGTGTTGCCAATAAAAATTTAGGTTTTTTACATATACTGTGAAAACGATCAGTCCTAGGCATTTTTATTGTACTAAAAACTTCTTCAGAATATGAAATCCTATAAAATTGGTTATAATCATTTTTTTCTGTCTAACGAACCGTTCTAGAAATATTTGCGAAAATCCACTTCAAGAATCAAATTTGTATAGATCGGTGACTATATGAAATTTTATACGGGTATTCATCTAGGTTATCATAAGAATTGGTCTTAGATGAATTCTAGCTTTTTAACTTATTTACATATGATTTGTATGAGATTTTTTTGAAGTTATCTAATTTAACGGGGAGAGGTGCGTCAGTTGGCTATAGTTATCGTTTGTGTCCATAAAATGCGGAGAAGTGAGAATTTTGAAAATGTGAATATAGCGTTGAAAAGATGGTATCATTAATACAAAAACAGTTGTGGTATTACTGCAAAATCGTAAAATACAGCCAATTTCCAAAAAGAATTAAAATTTAAAATTCGGGACTTCGAAAAAAATGTCTATACGTTGGTCCATTCGAAAATATCTAAAAAAAAAGGACCAAACCGTGCATAAATGAAGTGTTTATGAAATGTCTTTTACTTTTTCTATAAAATTGAAGGTGAAATGTATTAAGAAATTAATAAAAATATAAATTAAAATGGATGTATGAACATTAATCGAAGTCGCAATTTACGCATCGATTCATATTAGAGCACTTTAGATTAGACCTGAAAGTATTCAAATAATTTTCCATCCGGAGTATTTTCCTCAAAATCAGGCTAATCCAGAAATATCATGAAATTTATAATTTCTCAATGAAGCAATGCAATCTGGATGAAATCCGGATCCGGATTTCAAGAAGAATCGGATAGTTTGCAGATCCGGATCCAATTTTCAATTTTTCAGTCAACAGAGTTTTACCAGGTCAATTTTCGCGCCAGGTCAAGCAAGCAAATGATCTAAATACAAAAATTTACGATAGATTCCGATGGCGAAGGGGATGCTGGGGTTTTGCCTATTTTGCCGGGATTTTTTTATGGGTTGTTTTTCGCCATCTTGTCGCTTGTAGTTTTTTTCTTCTGTGTTGCAGCTTGCTGCTCTTTTTTGTTTTTTTTTGCTGTTTTAACGTCGCCATATTTTGAATGTTTATATTTTAGTCAACAGTTTATCTCCTTTTTCAATATAACTTTCGGGAAAATTTATCTTTATAGCTAGATAATGTTATGAAATATATCACTTAGTTTATGTTTATTACAACGTACAATAATATAATATGTACTTAGTACTAAAAAAATTACAAGAGTTTAAAACATTTAAGCGAAATTTGAGTTAAAGTCACTCTCACAACCAGAGACGGATTTGGCTATTTGCTGTCATAGCACTGACCCTTTTTGCCGCCTTTTTTGTCTGTTAATTAATTTACAAAATATGATTTGGTAGATATGTGAATGTAAAAAATGGTAAGAAATTTAAAAAAAAAAATTTGTTTCTGAACAAATTATTATATATTTTTTTTATTACATATACCTATGTACAATGTACACATATTTCATATTCTTAAATAATAAATATATCCAAAACAAAAAAACAAAAAAAACACCGAGTTTCTGCGTGCCCTTTTTCTGCAAAGATGTGAATAATAACGTCCTCGAAGTGCAGGAATGTTGTAAGGTCAGATTCAATATGCAAAATTACCATCGTTTTTGCTCATTGTTGATCATATCAAAGAATGCAAAACTCCTTTCTGCAAAATAGTTTGTTGCTGGTGTAAATAAATATAGTCTGGAAATAATATCAATATTTGGATATATGGATATATGGTTTTGAGAGCCACTCATATGACTTGATAAGCGGTAGATGAGGTAGAATTGGCTTTTCTTTGACAGGCAATAAGAAATGCATTATTTCGTCCTTCAACTTGTTATCGATATCATTGGGATAGCTTGTGCGAAGATATAATGATTTCGGTTTTATATAATCAAAAGTCATATCTTTCATATAACAGCATTCCAGAAATGAGAATTTCAAATTAAATTCTTCATAGGACATTCTTCTTTTACGAATTTTCGTTATACAAGAAAAATTTCTATAATAACTCAGAAAAATAAATACAAATTTGAAATGCGTCCCTCCCGTTCATTTTTGTTTCATTTTCACAAGACGCCTGTATAGTTTTCGAGTCTGTTTTTTTTTATAGTTTTAGTTTTATATCCAGTTGTTTCTGGCCTACTTATATCTTTGGCTTCGTCTTCATATTCCTAAAATCTTTGTCGTGCAGATTGCGGCGAATAAAGAATCATACATTCAATCACCTCACCTTTATGATATTTGCTACAACTTTTTGCAAGGATTTTTTTACTGTGTTAATTCTATCCAGTAAAAATCCCTGTAAAAGCTATTTCCAAACGTTCCAGCTTCTGCTCATTTCTGGCTAGAGATTTTTCTGAACGGTCTTTTTCGATTTCAGCCGATGCTACACATATGCTTTTATAAGCATCATCTTTCGCGGACCATCTAGTAGAAGATAAACTTTTCAAAATGGCTATTCCAGAACTTTGTATTCCGTGTTGTAGCAAGTGTTATGCCATTTTAGAATTCTTATTAAATGCGTCAACTTTTTAAGTTACTTGCCAAACTATCGTATTACATATATTTTTTAGTACAGTCAGTTAAAGTTGGGCGAAGTATTAATTTTCTATTCTTGGTTCGGCAAAATGTGACTATTTCTTCCAACAGTTGGCTTGAAATTTAAAGCAACAGGTTACATAAGCACTACTCGGGAATACATAAGAAAAATAAAATTGAAAAAAAGTAATTTGTAGCAACAGGAGCTAAAAACCATCACAGGGTGTACATTTTCTCGAAAAAAAGAAATGCCTATAATTTAAAAAAACAAGACTTAGATTTTTTTATATTTTTCTGGTAACTATTATGATTTGGCTTATCACTCGATTCTGGCTTGATGTCGACTTTCGGGACACCCTGTATATATAAATGGACTGATTGATTTCCTATTTCATATGGAACACATTTTGAACTCAAAATAGTGCTAATATCATGAAAATATTACCTTCTAATTGAAATTTTGTTTTTAAGTGCTAGGGTCCATTGAACTGAATCTATATATGTTGTTATACTTCAGTGGAAAATAATGGTTGCAGGGAAAGAGTACGCAATTTTAAAGTTGTGCATTTGTTTTCATGCAGCCTCGAATGGGCCAACCTACAGAGACTTTTAATAGTTTGACAATTAACCACACATTTATTTCGCTCGTCGAAATATGGCTGGTACTGTGTACATATTATAAAAGAGGACATAAAAAAATACAACAATGTAGTGAATTGCAATTTTAGTTCACGAACACTTCAAAAATATATTGTGAAACTTTTTAGAGCAACATTTTTACGGAGTCTAGCATAAAGGTGAACAGCGCGTATTATAACTTCCATACCACGCTAATTCCACATATACCATCAAAACATCTGGGATACCAACTTCATAAATCTGGAAAAGCATGGTGGGCCAACTTATAAAGATGCCTCTCCCACATGTTGTATTTTAACAATCTTCATTTTTGATTAATGACTATGCTGATTTGTACTAATTGTACTAATTTTTGAGATTTTATTTTTTTCATCATTAACTATATTTTAAATTATGTGCTTTTAAAAAATTCTTCAATTTGAGTAAAACTTTTATGCGGTCCCCGAACCACTGAGTAAAACATCACTCGCCTGTTATAAGCTCGCAATAAATTTTTCTGTTCTCACCAGAATGCTTTAACTTAAGATAGAAACTTGTAATTGAGATAAGAGAAAATTTGTATGGGTAATGGCTGGGAGAGTAGTGAAGAGATGCAACTATACCGGATTAATGGATGAAAAAACTTATTTTTTTATGAAATGATCCATACTTTGTAAACAATTGAATTATCACTAGCTCGTTGAATTTTATAAGTACCAACAATCACCATCCTGCTTCTACGCTCTTTTCGAGGTTATGATGCTTAAATTCGAAATTTCGAATTTTTTCAGGGACCGAAAATAACTGGAGTTTTGAAAAATTTTAAACAAAAAAAGCTGGGATAAATCATGATCGTGGAATTTTGTGGAATATACCAAAAGATGTCTCGTGAAACCCGTTTCGAGTACTGCAAAGCTTAAGAAAACTTAACTTTTTTTTAAATAAAAACTAAGCTGGAAAGGCTTTTATTTTTCGATCTGGAAGTAACAGGTTTTGAAGCCGGAAGTATAAAAAGCCAAGCTGAATCTTATTTTCAGGGACCGAATCAGTTATGCATTTTTACGAAAAAAAGTTTAATTTTCTTGTTATTCCTGGCCGGTAATAGTTTTGAAACGCGCAACGGCTTGATACTTTTTTTCAGTAAAAATATAAAAAGCGAACCCAGCTTTTTATTTTTTCTATCCAAGCTGGCTTTTTCAGACAAAATAAAAAGCCTTTCCAGCTTTGATTTTTTAGCTTCAAATTAGTATCAGTCAGGAATAACAAGTAAAGTTGGCTTTTTTCGTAAAAAGTCATAACTGATTCGGTCCCTTAATTTTTTTTATTTATTATATGATTGAAGACTTTGTGTTTTTTTTTTAAATAAAAATTTTAAATAATCATTCTTTTGATAATAAAAAATAGAAATCCAGAAATCTTCTCTCAATTTTACTTATTTGAGCGCCAAGTGATTTTGTAGTTCACCATTTCGATATAAATAAAAGTTATAAATAAATTTTAGAAAATGAAAAAAAAGAAACGTATAAGTAGACATTATTTAAGTTTACATACCTATAAAGGTAAGGTCTTCAACGAATTAGACAATAATACACAACTTAGAAGGTCCCGCAAATATTCTACCTTATTTGAATGAAATGGTTCGTGACTAATAATATTTGTTTAGAAAAAAATATTTCACGGGGCTGGGTGCTGATTTTGAACTTTTGCCCTACTTTTTGTCGTATATTTTTGTCATGTATTTTGACACACAATTTTGTCGTACTCCAGCTATTACCATAATTCATTTTGATTTATCATTTGCGAAAACTAAAATTTATTTGCAGTGAATAAACCTGAGAATATACGACAAAAAGTACGAACAATTTTTCAACTGCTCCCTAAGTTGAGACATAAATTTTAAACTATCGTAAGTAAATATTTAACACCCTACATACTTGTGTACATCATCACATGTACTCAATAATATTTTTTAAAAAGTGTCAATTTCAGTTTATTCTATGTTATGTCAGACTTGCTGTGCTGAATAATAGTTCAAAAGATGTAGAAGAAAAATTCACTTAATTTTGTTGTATATTTTGACATATCTATGTACACATACATACCACAAAATTAAATGAATTTTTCTTCTGGTTTATCTGTTTATTTGTATTTAGTACCACAGCAAATTTGCCAGGACAGAGAATGAATTGAAAATTTCAGTTATAATATTACAAAAGAAAAAAAATATTAATTTAAATTTGAATCTCTGGACGAAATCTTTGATGAAATAAATCAACATGTCTTTTGAGCGTATAGTTCTGTATATTTTATCGGCATACATATTATTTGTAGAGCTTTGGATAGTTTCTGTTTAAGTTATTTCTGTATATATGCAGAAGAGTAGAGGACCTAAATTAGACCCCTGAGGAGCACCACATAGTACGGGCTATAAATTGGAAACGTTATTATTGATTCTAATCTGTTGAGGCCATTCAATATAAGAAAATTTCTAATCAGAGTACTTGAGGACATTAAAGAAAAGTTATAGTAAATAATTTTCTCAAGAAAGTTGGAGAAAAACTTCAAAATATTGCTCGATTTGAAATCGCTAATGTTAACCGTAGGTCGTTTCTTTTTTACAAGTTAAGAATAAAGCAAGTTTCCACATCATGAGAAGAGTTAAACTTTTATTGCAAATACCTACTCAAAACAGGAACTAAAATCCACGGCAGTAAAAGTTTGAGAAAACGACGTATAGTATCATCTGAACCAGTTTTTAAAGAGCTTATGGCAATAGTTCTTTTCGTACTATAGACACACCTAAAACCAAAATCTATTTCTGAATTGACGCGATAATTATAAGGAGGGGGAGGATGGTATAGATGAAAATACTGAAAAATTAATTGTGGTATGGTAAGAAATAAAATAGGTATTTAGAAGGTTAGGATTCAGAGGGCAATTCAGTCTTGCCATATACAGCACCACCAATAACATTCCTCCACATTTGTTTTTTTTTTAAATAATTTTATTATTAAAAAAAAATCATTTAAGGAAGACAGCTAAAGAAGAGAATTAATTAATTTTTAATTGCACATTAAAAAAAATAGAAACCATTTCAAAGTACCGTAAAAATGCTCTATTACTAACTATAGTAAGTAGAAGAATAAATCAATCGATATCGAATAATTATGAGTGATTTACGAATATATGAATTCAAATGAAAACCGCAAGAAATATTAATTTGCATATCAAACCTACGACAATAATATTCCTTTTATCATCAAAATATAAATAAAAATTTTATTTTTTGACTTATTATCAGTGAATAAATTACATTATAATATCTAATCTAGGTCTCAGGTTTTCTAAATATAAATTTCAGTAAAAAATTTGAATAAACATTTTTTTTTGTAAAAGAAAAAAAATTAAATTATGCCATGTAATTTGTTATGTGCAGATCTTTTCTATTTAAATTAAAAATTTTATGAGAGATGTTAAATCGATGCTACTCATCGGAATTTGCTAAACTGCGCAATAAGTGACTAAATTCTGCCAATTAAGCTAACAACTAATAAAACTGTACAGACTTAAATTTAGTATTCTCAACCGCTTTACATATATGTATTTATTTCTATGCATATTTCGTGTTGGTTTTCTTCTCATGTTTTTGTCAAAATGTTATTTATGTTTTTTTTATTTCTTTTATTTTTTTCCAAACATGGGATGGATACAAACTAGATTTCGTTTATTGTCCTACTAACATGAAACTTCTGTCTTCTTTTCCATTTGAGGTCAATTTCGTGAGTAGAGAAGAATGGATTTTTTCCAACTTATGAACATTTTTGAAATGATTTTTCATTTTATTTATTTTATTTAATTTTTGGTTTTTTTTAGTAAATCTTATACATACTGACTACTGTTATGACGCATGTATAACTTTCTCTCATCTCTTAATATTTGTTGTAAGGAATTACTTTTGCAGATATCTTTAATGTTTTTTTTATGTATGTTCTTATACAATGTACAATTGTTATTAGATAGGGTGCGGGGGAGGGGCGATAATAAATATTAACCGAAAATATATTAAACTTGAAGTATCACTATTTAATTTTTTGCCTGTTATTTTAAACCCTTATACACTTATGTGGTCTATTTGACCTTTAACTAAGATTCCAGTTTAATTTCGTTCAGAAGCAAAAAAACTTGTGATTTTGGGCAGTCAATTTTCAGATAGAAGGAAGCTCAGCATATAAATCGAATGGTAACATAATTAGTTTTCATGATAGGTACACTGAGCAAGAACTGTCTAATACTGCTTTTTTGATTTTCTCTTTAATGTCAGATAAAAATGGCGATGGAGAAGATACTGGTTAGTACTATAATGGTTGAATATTCGCACTGGAAGCTAAAACAGTATTTCAGTACCATATGTCCTCTGGCACACGAAAAGACACAAAATTGCGTATTTGTAGAAAATTTAGAGGATAATGTAATGCCAAAAATTTATTTAAACAACGAAGAAATGAGAGCATTTGTTGGCTTAAATTCAGTATTTTTAAGAACTTCCCATCTAAATTATAGAAATTCGTGGGCTACTGATGGTAATCTCAAAGAAGTTAATTACATCCATTTCAGACAGTGAACGATATATTACAGTTGATATAATGGCAATATAATCTCCTTCAAAACCATAAATTAATTTTGCTGGGTACAAAGATTCGCAAAGGTTAAATTGAAATTCCAGTTCAATTTCAACAAGAACTATTTAGCAACTTATTTGGTTTTATCAAAAAATTAACCATGACATCTTACGTGTTCATAAAAGTCAAAGCTGTAATTCTAATTTCCTACTTCCAGAAATTGATGAAATAGGCAGAAACGACGAAAGTTATAGAATTCTAGTGAAATAGACTCCATCCGTCAATGTTATAAAATATGGAATAATCGGCTTTTGCAGCAAACCTTTTGGAATAGGCAAGTTTCAATAATTGCTAACGTTGTACGTTAGATGTCAATATGTACACTGGCATAGTTCGAGCGATCCTCTGTTACAGCTCCATGGTCTGTTGCATGGTACTGATGAGGAAACGTAACATGAATGTGCTCTTAAAAATACAGACGGCTGCTTACCTGGAAATAACTGGATATCTGCACACTACGCCTACGGTGGCATTGGAGATCATGCGTGATTTATGACCACCAAGAGTGATTGAGATGGAATGAGATGGTGTAACATCCGATATTTCTATCTTTATGGATGGATCCAACACGAGTGCGAGAACAGGGCTGGACTGTATTACAGATACTGCCAGTGGCATGAGTTTTCTAGACTACCGGACAAATGTAGTGTCTTTTAGGCAGAGCTCGCAGCGATCTACCAGACGACAATATTGGTATCTATGTGCAAAGAGCCCCGCACAACTGCATACACACTGACAGCCAGTCAGCCATTAAGGCCCTGGATGCTGTACTAGTAAATTAAAAATTGATACAGTTATACAAGAACAGATTTGAGGAATTGACTACACGGCAGCACAAGGTGACCCTATGCGGGCTACCTGGCAACAAGGATATCCCAGGCAACGAGATGGCTGATGAGTTGACCAAAAAGAGCTCTGAAATGGATACCTTCGCAGCGATAGCTTATGTGAGGATCCCAATCGGAACTTTAAACGAGGAAACCATCAGAAGCGGTTGTCAAAAGGCAAACGTCCGGTGGATCAGGAAAGAGACCTGCCGTATTGATAACTGCTTAGTGTCAGTAGAACAAATACCACGAATCTAATAGGGGTCATTACGGATCACTCGGCCATAGAAGATCATGCTAGAAGACTGAGAATAGAGGCAAACGATTTCTGCAGGAGCTATAAGGATTCCGAGGAACACGAATTCGACTAAAGCTGGCTTTCCACGGCGGCGCGTGGTTTCACGAGCCGCGCCGTGCAAGCACGAGCCAATGAACCGTGGGAAAGGTCTGACTCGAGGTGGCGCCAACTCGTCTCTGCTGGCGCGTCTGATCCATTTCGAGTCGGTAATTTCAAATGTGCGGCGCGAGGTGCTCGAGTTCGTCCGCACTAAGTGCCTTGGGTCCGGTCGTGACACCACGCGTCGTGGGAAGCAAGCAAGGCCGTATATATAGATCACGAATGGGAGGGGCTTAGCGTAGTAAGAATAACTGAGAATTACTTAATAATCAGACTTTTATGTAAATTTAATAGATTGATTTATTAAGCCTTTAATTTAATGATGACATTCCAATTGTATAGAAAAATTCTACTCATCTATAAGTGCTATATTTATATAATTGAGTTCACGGCAATTTTCAATTAAGGCTCCGTGGATCTGCAGAAATTTAAAAAGTTATGTTTGAAAACATGTTGTTTAACCATATTTTTACTACATTTATTTACATTCCAGGAAAAATAAATATAAAGGTCCACTTTTTATAAGAGAAATAAAAAATTACATAATTAAATTTAGTTTTTTCCTTCTTGCTGGGAAGGGAGAAAGTACTTCATTCATTTCAATTTCAACATTTCGATGAACGCTTAGTAGAGCGATTTTATTAGCGGGACCAAAAAAGCAAAAAAAAAAAAAATTAATAAGAAAACAAATTTTATTTTTTGAGGGCCGTTTAGATATAACTATGTAATTATCTAAAATGCCCCAAACGCGTAAACAAATAATTTTTTAAGTTATTTAAATAAAACTATGGGATGCTCATGGAAAATATTAGTTACCATATTTTTATTATTTACAACAAAAGTTGGTGTTTTAGGGACATAAAGGAAATTAAACTTAGACTTAATATTCAATTTCAACTGTGAAGAAAATTTAAAATACCACTGCGATTAAGCTACGGTATATCAAAGTAAGCTACCATAAGTAAGCTAAATACATACTGGATTGCTTGTTTTCTTTCTCTATTTAGCACACGTTTTTCCTAAAGTTGCCTTACCTGAAAGGGCCACGGAAGAAATAAATAAAATAACAAAACAAATTGTTGTAAGCCATTACATATAAAGAATTGTTGGTTAAAATTTAGTTTACCAGATTAACAAAAGTATAGGCTACAACGATGGACGGAGTTTGAACCCCTCAAAGCCACCCCATACATACGGCCTTGGAAGCAAGCTTAACACGTACTTTGCGACAGCCCCGCTCTGATCAATAAGAGCCCAAGTAACAATTTTTCCAATTTTTGGTGACTGAAAGTGATGGGTAGTTTTATAAGGGGTATATATTGGTTACTCGGTTATATATGATTTTGAGTGGTTATATAAGAATATTATAATATTACTAATTGGTGACGTAGTTATATTAGAGTTTTTAAAGGTTACTAATGGTTATCGTGGAAGTAAGTTACTTAAGATTCTATAAGTTGGTGATGAAAATGTTTCCATCACCGGTCCATATAACTTAGAGTAACCATTACTAGAAGGTATATAAGAAAGTTTTATAACTGTTTTCGTCACCACGTTATATAACTTATTGGTAATAAGGGTTTATTGCGGTATCCGTGGTGACCCTTATATAACTCGACAACATTCAGTAATTTAGGTGACTTTAATAAAAATTGGGAACTTTCGGTAATACATATACCCACTATAAAATATCGTAAAATTGTTGGTGGCTCTTTAGTAACTACGGTGATCGTTATAAAAACAAATTACTTTTAGTGTCGAATGGAGCCATTATAAAACTGTTTTTATTTATATAACATAATATAACCAAAGGGTATATAAGAACACTAACGTCTTTTTTTTTGTGACTATAATTAAGATATATAACATTACCAAAGGTTACATATTATGACTAAAGGGTATATAAGGACCATTTTCGAAGCATGGTAGTTCCTTTAGTTTATATAATATTTCTAGAAGTTTTATAAGGGTCATTCAGTTTATATAAAACTACTTAAAGTTTTATATGGTAGTTTGTTCATTTAAGTACAAGCCGCCGTTACTACTATATAAAAAAAAATTGTTTCTTGTGAGAGGTAGGCTATTGGGTAGCTACGTCTTTTCATGGCTTGGTTAGCTTCAATGTAAAGAGTTCAGATCTATCCTGAAATTTCTAAGAAAAGCAGGATGAATCTAGGGCGGTTTTAAAGCTTAACCCATGAGATCAAGAGAAGGTAAAATATGAAATTAACTAAAACAAGGTACTACCGAAATTTCATTTATTCTTAAACAAATACAACAAAAAGAGTATCAAATAAGTACAACAAAAAAAAACATGGTTTTTCAATGAAAAACGAATTATTATATTTTATTGTCTTTATACAAGTTGTTGAAAAGTGAAGGAACAAAAAAGATTAATATCATTCCCACTAATACTGACACTGGCGCCCCTTGTTTTATTTATATATTGTGAAGAGTGAAATTCTTTTTAAATCTTTCAACAATTCGAGGAATAGCAAACTCAGAAAGTCAATTATGTTGATAAAAAAAAATTCACAAAATATTCAGTGAATTTCCATAATAAATTTTTATAATTTGTAAACGTTGTTCATGATGAAATGTAAAACTATACTGAATACAAATGCGCTCAATGTAAAATCAAACATGTCCGCATTGACGTTTTTAAAGCTTTATCACTCTCATTGGGTCAATTAAGTTACGAATGTCATAAGTTAAGACACATTGTTGAATATAGACTTACATAATTTTTGACTAGACATAAATAGCCACGATCTTATGCTGTAATATAAATTTAAAATGTCTCTCCTAGCTGAATGTGAACACATAAATATGGCGTATATATTCAGCAATAATAGAAAAATGATTTCCTTTCGTTCTACAAAATTAGATGCCTGAGCTCTGTCGGTGACGTAATGTCACTACAAAGATACAAATTCAAAGGTAGATTTAATTTTAAAAAAGAAAAAAAAAATAAATAGATCCCACGCAATTAAAGAAAAAAAAATTTATTTCATAAAATTTTACCCCATAACATATCCGTTGTTTACCAACCGAAATATTTAAAAACTGTTATTTAGGGCGCATATAAAAGTTATTCAAAATGGAATTAAGCTATTTAATTTTCCAAAATAATTATACTACTTAATACAAAAAGGCAGTGAAAGGGTTATATAATTCCTTCTTCGGTATTTTATTGACCATTTAGAAGCTTCGAGAGCATTCATAATTCATTCTGCCATCGTTTGAAAATATAATTGCTCGGAACAATGCGCAAATCTGTATGGGAGTGTTAAAAATTTCCAGACAATTTAATTTCGTTTAATTATTTTTATTGTGCGATGACTTAATATCCAAATATAACGCGTAAAAAAAAAACAAAAGACGAAGTGAAATTAAAAGGAAAACCATTTCAAAGTGAGAGGTTTAACTTTTTCCATTCTGTAGAGAGTGTAAAATCTTTAATTTTTTTTGTTCGGATGGAAGGAAGTCCATTAAAACTCATTAAAAATTTTTCGTAATGACTAATTTATGAATGTAGATTGTTAGAAATTATTAGGTATTGCTATTATAGAATCGATGTTAATTAGAGTTAATATTTTTTTTAATTAATGAACCCAAATTTTATTTATTAAGTAAGTCATTGTTATAGAAATGTTTTATTCTAATTTACGTATACTGGAATTATTTTCGGATGTTTTTAGTTTTTAGGATAGACTAAAGTACTGGAGGCCAGTTTTTCTTATGTAAACGGCAGAATTTTGTATTTGAATAACTTTTGAATAAAATAAGCGAAAGTAATCTTTTTTAAATGACTCGTTTATTCAAGTATTAAACAATTATGGGCAGGTATCTAGATTTTTCAGAACGTTCAGAGCACTCTTCTCTTCAGAACTCCTCTGGGAATGTTTTAATTTGCACCAACTAGTGGAATGCACCAAAGCGAGGACCTGATGCAGCTGGCGATAGAGCTAGCTTATTATAATTGTTCCTTTCATCTCTCCCCGACAAATTTCCAATCTCAGTTGGTTCCCCCTCCCCCTTGCTAATTCAGACCACTGTTTAATCACGACTTAATTTACGATGTCCAACCTGTGCCGCCCTACCTCTCCACCTACAAGTATAATTCTTTGGCATTATAAAAATGCTGATTGGGAAAGTCCCTAATCAATAACATCCTTGTGCAGAGCTGAAATAAGTCTACAAGACTGCTCGGAAACACCTGCAAGTCCATTATCCAGAGAGAGAAATTTCCTTTTGACCAGAGTATTAGACAAAGAATCTTGAAAAGCCGCAGAGGTAGCAAAAGTTTATGCTCTCTCGTCAAAATCATCAGAAACAACTTCAGCACTTCCTCTATACTTTCACTACTTCACTAGTTGACTCCCAGGATAAGGCTTATATTTTGGCTGCCAGATTCGCTTCATTTTCTCGGCTTCCACATACATACTTCACAGATAAGTACCTGTTTTGCATATCCCGTGTGGATATGTACAAGAGCCAATACACATCCGTATGAGAGATGTGTTCAATGTTCGTAAGGAGATCGATGTATATAGAGCTGCGGGACCTGATGGACTCTCGCCCCTGTTAATTCAAAGCTGCGCCTCATCCCTGGCTAAACCTCTACGTAAACTATTCTACTTGTCTTATTCGACAGAAAAATTTCTAACTGCTTGGAAACTAGCTCACGTTCAGCCTATTCCCAAGAAAGGAGAGGGTAGCGATCCCTAAAATTATCGACCAATTGCAATCACTTCGATTCTTTCAAAATTTTTTGAATCAATCATTAACTCGAAATTAATGAAATATCTAGAAACTAATCAACTCATCAACGATCGCCAATATGGATTGCGGACTGGACGCTCATCTGGATACTTGCTGACTTTTCTTAAGGAATGTTGGAACTGTAGTCTCCACAGTTTTGGTGAGTCAAAAATTGTTCTTTTGGATAATTCAAAGGCATTTGATAGAATCTGGCATCCTGCTCTTTTAATCAAATTTAAAGCACTTGGTCTCTCCCCTCCGTTTCTATTATGAATTGAAAGTTTTTTATCTGATCGCATAATTCATGTTGTACTAGATGGCGTTACATCTGAACTTCACTCTATAAATGTACCCTGTACAGTACCCTTGATTTCGCTTACCCCTTTGACACTTTCATAGATTCCAGAGGGAATGAGACATCTGTCACACGAGATTGCATGATTACATCATTGAATAAAGATCTTGTCCTATATTATACCTAGAATGGAATACAATTTCTGCATCTGGGCTGGGACTGGCCGTACAGCCTTAGCTTCATTGGATATTGTCTAAAAGGGAGCGAATTGGCAATAACTTGTCATATCGATTCTCTCGAGCACCGCCGCATTGTTGGATGTCTTTCGCTCCTTTATCGCTACACGCATGACCAATGTTCCCGTCTGATCCCTTTTAGATTAATTTCTGGACGCAATACTTGTGCTACGAGCCCCGCATATCCTCCAAATTTTTAGTTTGAATGCATGAAAAAAGTCAGTGGAGAGTATTTATAAAGTAGAGTAGCCTAAATTTTCGAGTGCGCGAGTTTTTAAAAAAGTAAAAAGAATTTACCTTTTTTGGTTGTGTCAAAACGAACTTAGCTTCTGTACTACATCTTTCGCGTAACGAACTACTAAAAATCCATCGAATCAAGTAATTTGTTTTAATTTGCAGCGGATAGAGCAAACTCAGGAAAGCAGGACAAGGTAGCGATATTGTGCTAATGAAATAATAAACTGTTTTAAAATTTTTCACCGTTCTATCGTCATTAATTTGGCATTAATCTTGTTTGAGTTTAGTTTGCATAGGTGCACATTATCTAGATAATGGGAGAAATATGTCGCTTGTATAAAATGCGTACTGCAACTTAGGATTTGAAGTTATGGTCGCTTACATAGTGTATGCTCATATATTTGGCTCTCTGCGTAGAGTTGCGTTGAAACAGCCGGGTTCCGTGACCCACAGATCGGCAGTGATTTTAGATAGTAGATCTCGCTTTAACCAGTAAGTTGTTGTCAAGCATGCACTAGCATAACTGGTACTCATAGAAGAAGGATACACTCTGTCTCATGAGGGCGCTGATTTTCGCGTTGTAATTAATCCGTATATTTTTAGAGTTATTAGAGTCATTATTAGTCAGGTGGTGTTCACATAAAACCAATGACCCAAGGTATATAGAATACAAGGAATTCCCATTAAAATTTTGGCACATTTTCTGTGACGTAATTTCTTGATTAATATTTATACATTTCTATAGAAAAGGCAGAGAGAGAGCGAAGAGAGTATTGTGTTCTCTGTACCGTATACTTGCGTATACATTTTCACGATATTTCGTCACTTACCTCACCCTTCTTCAGTATGCAATCTATCAGTACGGGAGAATTTTTTTGGAATGTTCAAACTGAAATGGGGAATCCGATGTAAGTACTTGCCACATTCGAGTAAAGTCTGGATAAAATCCGTTCAACGTACTCCATCCCCACGATGCATGCGGCGGTGTCCGGGAAAACAATAAAACAAACAAATAAGAGAAAAAATAAGTAAAACAGCTAGAATTGGTCAAGGCCAATTCTTATGATATCTTAGATGAATGAATTTCGTATGGTCACCCATTTGAGCAATTTTGATTTTTGCAGTTGTTTTGCCCATACATTTTTAGAATGGTTCGTCGGACAGAAAAATGATTATCACCAATTTTATAAAATTTCATATTCTGAAGAAGTTTTTAGTACAATAAAAATGACTAAGACTGATGGTTTTCACAGTATCCGAAAAAAACTTAAATATTTATATGGCACAACACCAAGAAGGGGTTGCCCGATTTATCCAATTTTTGAAATTTTATTTTCTATTACTATGAAAATACCATGCACCAAATTTCAGTTATCTCAGTTTCTCAGACAGTGTCCAAATACTTCCACTATATATTTTAGTATTGCAACCCCACGAAGGAGTTGCCCGATTTGTCTCATTTTCGAACTTAATTTTACTTTTTTGTTAAAGTCCATGTACAAAATTTCAGCTCTCTAAGTGAACGCGTACTCGAGTTACCGTGCGCACACACAGACAGACAGACGGACGGACATGCAAAAATCAAAATAAGTTTTAATATCATGCGTGGGTGTCCAATCCCTTTTGCACTACCATCATTATTTCTGTGCGTTACAAACAGAATGAACAACTTAGTATACCCTATAGATTTCAGCTAGGGTATAAAATCTTCCTAGAACGTTGTGACGAAACTTTCCATTTGTAGCGGTGCTCAAGAATTTTTTTTTTCTCATCTAACTAATTTTAAATATGCGATAAAATTTTCAAGAAAATTTTAGCTCTGAGATGCAGCAATCTCGTAAACCTATCTAAATTCAATAATAGTCACATCTTACGAGATCATTTGTCTTATAACAGTATATTGACAGTAGCATTGCAGGACATCTTGGAGGCGCCTCTGCGGTGGACTCACAACAATTAAAATACAATGTAAGTTGTTGCCCTCTTTCATTTTATTTACGACTAAAATTGTTTTTGTATATATATTATATATATTTAGTTTAACCTAAGTAAGCGCCCAAGAAAAGAAAAAAAAAAGAGAGGACTTAAAAGACAAGTAACCATATAATAATAATGAAGACAAGACACATACACATAAGTAAACTGCCTTATTACATTTAATTAACCTAAAGTATTTGATAAAGTTGTGTGTCAGAATATGAATTTGAATGTAAATATAGCTAAATTCAATTGATTAATTTATAGTATGTAGTACAATTAATACGACAATTAAAGGTCATTAACTGTAGGTAGTAAAAACGATTAGCTATTCCGAAGTTAATTTTTAAAAGCAATGAATTCTTGTTATGTTCACATAAGTACGAGCAAATTTGTAGGAGATTAATTCCAATCAATGTTAGTTATATGTTCACAAGAAAATAAATATTTTTATAATATTTAAGGAGATTTCCTTTGATAGTTTGAAAGAACTAAAATTACCTGCTCTACACATAGACTTCCTGAATTTTTTAGGAAATTATGATTAACAATTTTCACATAAGATTCCAATTTCGTATTAATAAAATCTCTTTTATCGCACAGTAGTGTTTATTTCACTTTCCCGGAGCCCCTCTCACAATCAGGGTTGATTGAGTCCTCTCCTTAAGGGGAAACGCCACTGTAAATTTTTTGAAAATCGATTTTGTTTTTATTGGCTTGAAAAATAGTTTAAACCCTCTAGAATAAGGAAAAAAAGCTCCCGTGCCAGAAATTTTTTTGAAAATGGAGGTCGCCACCAAGCGCGTCAAACTTGCTCCGAAACGACTACCTGAAGCCTAAAACACAATTGGAGCTTTATTCTAAAGCTGACTGAAAAAACCGAATTGAACACAACTGACCTTTTTGACATTTGCAACTTTAACTTGTTTATCGGAAAACTTTTATTTTTTACCTTCATTTGTTTTATTTTTTCCAATAAAAAACTATTCTCAAAACTTTAAACGCGCTTTTCTCGAATCACGGTTTTTCAAAATGGCACGCAGCATAACTCGAACATATTTTCGACTAGAAATTTTGACCAGATGTGAACATTAACATTATCTAGAGAATGCCGTACGGCATTTTTCACAACTATATTTGTTGATTTTTTATTGTCAAAAATCAAACTTTTTTTTCAAACGCGCGCCAAATCTACAAAAATTAATATTTTTAAAAATCCGTACGGCATTCTGTAGCTATAAGCCACTAGATTACTGTATTTTTTTGTTTTGGTCTAGATTCAAATGTGCTGGGTGCCGCGGAGCCCTGCAAGCAAAACATGTCCCAGGAAGATGGCTGTGGAGCCGCCATTTTGTTTGTTTTCGCTGTCAAAGAATTTATCAATTAAATTCAATGTATGCCCGATAATACCCCTTAATAGGGGCATGGGAATTATCTGTTGGCGATGCCATGGCAGGCTGGGGAAGGTACAACGAAGATCGATATCACCAGATCCTTACGAAAATCTGTAAGGTAAGTGTTGTTCAGTTCCGTCAGGATTTAATATGTGTTTTTTGAGGTTTCTCTAGGCACGAAAAGTATGTGTTTATGGGGTGGTGTGGTGTCCCAGATTTTTCTTTTGTACCCACCCTACATTTTCCGCATTCAGTCAAGGTGGTAAGTGTGCCTGCCTGACTGTAAAGCTACCACATAGTGAGCTATCAGCTTCGACTAACAGACTGGATTTCACGTCCACCAAATCTCGCACATCACGAGGTACCATACCACAAATTAATTAAACGATCTTGAATTTGAAACCTTAACGCTAAACATAACGAGGTCTCAGTCATAGTTTATTTTAAAAGTTTTTTAAATATTTCTTTTGTATTTTTATTTTATTATTTGTCTTGTGAATTTTCTGTTATTAAAATCCTCACTTCTCTTACTTTTTCTGCACTTCCTGCACTTAGACTTTAAATGCATTTCTAGCTTTGATAATTTTTTCCACCACGCTTGTGTGAAATTATTATTTTATTTTATTATCATTCTATTATTTGAGCAAACTATACCTCATATTTCAGTGCAAGACTTATAGAGTTTGGCGGCAGGCAGCTTAGATCCTTTTTTGTATTGATGATATCTTTGTTTGCTTTTATTTTATTTATTAAATTTGTTTTAATTTATTTATTTTTTATATTTTTTACTATTTATATTTATTTTATTTATGTATTCATAACTAGAAGAAATAATGTGATATAAAGGATTTTGAGAAGAATTATTAAATATGTTTGGTTCATTACAAAACATTAGTTTGGATTTAATGTTGGCTGCAGTCTATCACACTTCAACTTTTTTTTTTAAGAAGTAGACAGGAAGAAACCACCCAATACTGCACTGGTAAGGAATGCTACATTAGTCAGCCTTAAACCACTACTTTATTGACATATTACCAACACCATTTTTTAAGACAGTGGAACAGGAGATGCCATCCCAAGCACGGAGGCCAGAGTGGACCATTGTGATATCCTGGTAGAATCCCTTTCACCAAAACCTTCCCTTTTTTCTTAATGAAGCGCATCACGTCTTGGTTAGAATGGTTTTTCAGCTCAGCTGTAGATAGAATGGCAGACCCTAGATTATCTCCAGCGTGGTCCGCGCGAAGGCCAGACACGCACACACGCAAGTGTTTGGTTATCTCAGGTTATCCTTCTAGGTAGGACTACTGACTTATAACAATGGACTGAGCGAATTGTCATTTCCTTATAGGAAAGAATGACACGAGTTTTGTAGTTTCACAGAGTTGAAGCTACCAACATAAAATATCGCTTACTGAACGTGTTCTTATGCCATTTGATGCTTTTATGTTGGCTGCAAATGCTATCACCGCAGGAAGAACAAGGTAAATATAGTGTTTATCATGCTCCGTCTCTCTTGCCCATACGCAGGATTCAGGTAAGAAAACTTTGGAAAATTAAAGTCGGAATGAGTTTCATTCCTTACAAGCGATTAAAATATCACTTGGACACAAGAAAAATTTTTTTTTTTTAATTTAATCCAAGATAAGTTTTTGAACTTTATATACAGGAAGATCAAGAAAGAAGAAATGGATCGGAAATTGAAGAATATAAAAAAATATATGTAAAAACGAAAAATTTC
Organism: Dioctria linearis; assembly: GCA_963930735.1. Lineage (NCBI taxonomy): Eukaryota > Metazoa > Arthropoda > Insecta > Diptera > Asilidae > Dioctria > Dioctria linearis. The sequence goes on along the minus strand of OZ005741.1, from coordinate 48,016,551 downwards.
ATTCAATGTATTTTCTTTAAGAGAAAAAACAAAATATTTACTTTTACTTGATATTGGTTGTTCCATTTTGAGAATTGTTTTTTTGTTTTTTTTTTAATGGCATTTTGTCGTAAAATCACGAACAATATTTATGGTTGAGATATTTCCGTATTTCATATAATCTCTGAAAATTTCATCGAAATATCAGAGAAGATCAGGTTTCATGTGGAATGCGTTGATAAAAAGCTATCAACTGTAAATCAGATAATGCAAATATGAAATTCTATCTTTATAAAAATTTTTATCAAATAAAACGTGATAATCATAGATCTTCGGTGATCTTATTTACAAAATTCTTGCATTATCTTTTTGCTGTATATTTTGGAATTTATTTAACGTGATCTTCTAATCAAAAGTCTTACATACATGTTTTGCCAATTTTAACGGTTAATTATTGATAATGATCAAAATGTTTTGATAAGAAATATCTTCGTGATCATAATTTATGTTTTCTCGTTAAGGTAGATTTTATTTCTTAAAAATGTACTGCTATTGTTTAACTGTGTTAAATATGGATCCGCAGAGGATGATCATTATATTAAACGAAACATTATGGGTAGGAAAAAATTTCTGTGGTTAGCAGTGCCGGATCTAGGAAAGTTTTGAAGGGGGGCAAAGACGTTTTTACAGCCCCCTCTAAAAATGATCTCTATTTGGGGCAAATTTTATTACAGTTCCAGGTTATACTAGGCATCATATGTATATGACTTATTTATACTGCCTACCTTGGAACTAGAACCAGAATTGTTAAAAACAATTCGTATTTGAAACAAATGATTGTTATATAAAAAGAATCTGAAATTCAAACAAAAATTAAGATCGATCGTTTGAATCTCAAAGTGTTTTAAAATAAAAGGAAAGTAAAAAATCGTATCATTACAAATACAGTTTATTTTATACCAGAGACAGACTTGCAATTTTAGTATTGATATATTGATAATTCAATTATGGCAATTGCAATATAAAATTTCAGCGACACACTTGATATTTACGATACTAAAAATTTAATTAGAGAATATACATTTGATTTATTACTTGATTTGTTATTTGACTTAAGAAAGTTCCGCGCACGTACAAAGCGCGAGCAGATACAGTGAAATTACTATATGAAAAATAAAAACGAAATAGACACTTCAATTTAACAAGTGTCAAATATTAAATGTCAGAAAAAGTTGTAGCCAACATTACAGTATTAAATTCGGTTCTAAAAGGTTCGTATATTACATGGTTTATAACTATGATCATATTGCAATAAACTCGTATACCGCGTACGTTTCGCGATTTCATTATTGAGCTCCAATGTACTACATACTGAGTGTACACCGACCGTATACCGAGCTGTTTTTCAGTATATAGAGACAGACTTTCTGTTGAGCGCAAAATGCAATATTGAAATTGCTAGCCTGTCTCCGGTATTATTAACGCAAAGATAACAAATTAAAAACTTAAATTATGTTAGAGCTCAGCTTTTATTTTTGCCGCTTTTCAATATGTATCTTCTCGTCTTAAACTACTAAAATTTGAGATGAATTCAAAAAAATTCTGGGTACGAGTTCTGGCAAAGTGCGGTTCAGGTTGAAGGGATTTTTCCGAGTTTTTACTCAGATTCAAGGACCTTAACTCCGGCTAAAATGCCTAAATTTAGCTGGCATAAAAATATTTTCTGGAAACTCTGTGCTTGTGCCTACTGTCTTATATGATGATGATGTGGAACATAGGGTTGCCAGCCACTTTTGTACAATTTTTGAATTGATTTCAGATGATATAAAGGTAAAATTTGAGAATTTATCGGAATTTTTAGTTTAATTAGCTTACAGAGGCTTACACACTTATATTTAATAGACAGTAAACTGCTTGATTGTATAAGTATAAGCACAATTAAAAGTATGATATCAGCAAGGGAGTTTTTAGATTCCGGAAAGAAGACTGAAGTGTTAAGTATGGTCTGAAAAAATTTTCCATTCTTGTAATAAGATTTTTTCTTGTGTAGTTATGGGTTCAGAAGTCTGTCGGATTGCCGCCCCCTTAAACTAGCGCCCGGGGCAAGACCCCCGAGTGCCCCCCCCATAGATCCGGGCCTGGTAGTTAGAGGAAAGTCATGTTATTGGACATAAGATTTTTCCATACTTTTAATAAATTTTAAAAGCCTCAAAAATTTTTTTTTGTTAACAATTTTTATTTATAGCTATAAATATGTATTTTCAAAAATAATTGAAGAGGAGAAATAAGGGAGTTTCGAGCCAATAGAAATAAATACAAAATGAAAAGCATGTTTTTCATTTTTGTACCTTTGGATTTGCTGCATATCTAAAATTTCCGAAAAAAAAAATCAAAATCCCTTAATTATAAGTTCAAGTGAATTTCTTTAGGAGGATAAAATAAATGTTTTATTATTATTATTATTTGTTTTTTTCTAAATACACACACACACTTACCTTCTGGTTTGCCTTGGAATCGATTGTGTCCAACAGACTGGCGCTTGATGGGATTGCTGTGAATTTCGACTTGATTTATATGCTAAACCATATTGTGATGGCCAAATTTGAAGATTCCCTTCAGCAGGATAAAACGTGTATAGGCTATTCGTTGAGGCCATTAGACGATTATTCTTAAGATCCGTTAAATTAGTTTGCCGTGAAAATTTATTCGTAAGTATATCAGGCGATCGTATGAGGGCATAATCTTGAACTAGTATCGCATTGCTAATATCACGTTGCCTAATTGCATCTAGAGAATGTGATCGTGCACTAGAACCGCCTCCAGCTGATAAAACTGTGCAACTACTATTGCCGACATTATTATTTGTTGGTAATAATGTCGATGAAACAGATCCAATTCCTCCTGCCCCACTGGAAGATGAGGAGGAGGATGATGATGGTGTTATAGGCGGTGATGGAGCTCTCATTTTTGATCGACGATATCCTCGATTATGCAATTGCCGATTTTGTTGATAATACTGCTGATGATGATTAGAAGGAGAAGAAGAAGAAGAAGATGATGAAGAAGGAGGATGATGATGGCGTTGCAGCTCAATATTAGCATGTTGCGTTGATGGCAATGATGATGACAACGTTGAACGTTGCGGTGGTCCAGCACGTGGTATAGATACTTTACTGGATTCCATAATTTTGTCTTTAAGACGAATCTCTGATTCTAATTCACCTTGCAGGCAAATTATACTTGCTGGACCACTGTTGTTTCCTTGATGATGGATTTTCTGTTGTTGCTGATGATGTTGTTGTAAATCATTTAAATGACGTCGTGTAATTTGAGTATGTTGTACACCATCCCGATCAGTACGTTGTAAAATATCAAAAGCTGGTTCTGATTGTGATGATATTATTGATGATATTAATTGTTCAGAATCAGTAGATATACGATCAGGATCACTTTCAAAACCTTCATCCAATGATCTTGTTGGACTTAATATTGGTTTAGAATGTAGTTCAATTTTTGTATCCATTTTGATTTTTTTGTTTTATTCAACTATAATTATCGTTATCGTTTTTGTAAATTGTTATAAATACAAAATCAAAAAAGAAAAAAAAAACAAAGTTAACAAATTGATATAATTCTGTATAGTATAAAATTTAGAATAAAATTAAACAAAAATATAATTTTTATTCTTTCACTTATTATTCATCACAATTTCTTGTGAACTTTTTATTAAGCACACAATTAACCCGAAAATGCAACAATTTGTTCCGCACAAGTTAACAGCCCTTATGCAGAGTAAAAAAAAACAAAAAAAAAAAACTTATACAAAATCTACTTCGTACGTATTTTACTTGTACTATCGATATTAAACGCGATCATCACGATCACCTTTCACATATAAAAATTTATGAGCACAATTAAGTTTTTAACGAAGTAGGACAATCTGTGTTTCTCATTGCATAGGTTGCACAGGAGAAATGATCCGTCTAACTACTTTCATTTTACTATGAACACTTTGATCTCAACTGACCAGCGGCGAGATGCTGACATCGAAATCATATTGAAAACAAAACATAGATATGAATATAAATCAGCTTGCTGGGATAATCACACACGCCTCGTTAACACAAGAAAAAAGAAAAAAAGAAAATTATATTCGCGATGGATTTTATGTTGAATGAGAATATAAAATATCTCGATCGGCAACGAGATCACTTTGATTTTCCTTCACGTAACACCACATACGATCGGATCGGATATACAAAACGTAATGCGTTCAAGTCGGCCGGCGAAATTGTACTGAGACTACAATCATCATCGGTGACTACAGATATTCTGCGCGGTAGTAAGGTAACGATGTTACTGGCTGTCGCTTAACTTCCGAAGCTCTATAGAAGCTAAAACTTCACCTGTTCGTTTGTAGTAGCAAAGAGAGAAAAATTCATGCGGACAAGTAGGCAATCTGTTGATAGAAGTTGCTTTTTATTTTGAGTCGATATATGCGCGAGTAGGTATAGCATGCGCATTGGTTAGTTATAGTAGATCCTACAATGTAATGGAATGAGCTCACAGGTTAAAAGAGATGCTGGATGACTACGGTGGTACTACTGGGTGAGATGCTGCGATGAATTGAGCTTTGTTTTGTTGTAGGTTAGATAGTACACTATAGTGCATACCTATAGCTTCTTAGGTTGCTGTATGGTCGATGATCTTTACCAAGAGGGAAAATTATTCGTAGTGGAGGAGAGTATTCCATCAATTGTGGTTGTACTCTCTTACAACTTTTCCAAAGTTTTCTTCTTCTTAAATATTTTGTTGGCTCTTGTATCTGGTGGTTAATAATGAGAAATTATGATTTGAGGGAAAGAAAACCAATCAAAAACTTTGTATGGTATGATCTATAGTAGATAGGATGTTTGTGGCTATATTTATTAGAAAAATAATAGAAAAATAAAAAAAAGTCAAATGCTTGTTTGCAAGATTTTCTTATGACGCGAATATTTTAATTTCGAAAATTTTCTTTGTACTTCCGGTATGGTATTGAAATTCATATGCTTTTTTTTCTTATTCAGTAACGATTTTGTGTTTATATGGTAGAAGTCAATATATCTGAGAGAATGCCTCAGGATTCAGTTGTATATTGTACTGTTTTAAGAGCACAAGGAAAAAATGATGAAGAGAACAGGGAGAAAAGTATTAAGCTTTTATTTTCATATTCACTAAAAATTCTTCATGTCGTTACTTCTTGCTATGATCATATTTATTTTATGTAAGATCATCCCTTAAACGTCAGTTCGAGATTCTAGTTAAAAAATCTTTATTGAAATTTATTACAATTAAATAATTTTAACTTTTTTATAAAAGAAAAATCTTGTAATTGTTGGAGATAATTAAATTCAATTATTTAATAACTATGAATGTGGTGTAGTGCTTTCTGTGATATCGCATAACTTTTTGTTAATTAAAATAAAATTATGATAAATACATTAATTAATTATCTATCTATAACATAAAATATATATGGATGCGATTATTAATGAAAAAAAAATAATTTTAAACAAAAAAAAACACTGAAGGATTTTAAAAATTAATCATTAGCCAACGTAACTAAATTCATATCTATAAATAAAGAAAATATGTAATTTGGATAAAAAAGAAATGAGGTAAAAAATTTTACTGAGAGAGTAGGTAGGTATATTGAAAGTTATCCACAATTTTCTGTTTGTAATAATCAAATACACAGCATCAACTTCACTCAACCATGATGTGAAAAATACAAATTATTGTCAGTTCAAATGACTAAGAAATTATTTCGGATACTTTCTACTTCTAATTATGACTAGAAAGTAATTTGGGTAACATTTTAGTTACAAATAATGATTTATAAGAAGTTATTTGGGTAGGTTTTTTTTTTATTTGTTATAAATATTATTTGGAAGCTATTTTATAATTTTTTAGTTATGAATAAGTATACAAAATTATTTCGGTCATTGTATAGGGTCTCGTTTTCTCAGTGGTCGACCACATAACGTAAAGTTTTAGTTTATATTAATACAAATTAAAGTTATTTTAAATTAACTAACAAAACTAGAAAGCCTATTGGTTGGTGTTTGTGATATAATACACTTTTTTCCACAAAAATATATCGGACTAGTATAATTTTGGAAAAAAAACGTAACAAATCTACTTTTGCCGGTAGTCGACTGGGCCAGGGGTTGGCAACCTTTTGAGTCAAAAATTACAATTTACAAAATGTCAAAGTTTTTAAAGAGCCACACAGTTTTTTCTTGCCAACAATAAATAGTACTCGCATAAATAAAGTTTTTTGATAAAAAAAACCAATCTATTTATTCATAAGAAAAAATATCTATTTATTCATATTTAAGTAGTGTTTTTCACAACAAATTAGGTAATATATATATGGCATTATTAGATAATTACTTATTAAATAAATAGTAAAAAATTAAAACAATTAAACATTTACTTACAACACTAACTTGTATTTCAATAACAAACAATTGAGCAAACAAATTCAATGGCAGCGTTGGCTTTGCATGGTTTTAGAAAGTTTGTATAAATTTGGCAAATAACTTGTTGTTTTAAGTTTCAAAAACGACTCTAAATTTTCATTTGTTAGTTGGCTTCTTAGTTTACTTTTAATTATATTCATGCAAGAGAACGCTTGCTCGCACGAATATGTCGCTCCGAAGATAGTCAGCACTCCAAATGCCAACTTCTTCACCTCACTGTAGCAATCTGGAAGACTATTCCATGCGTCGAATATATTTCTTTTAAAGCTGTCCAATTTTGTTGCTGCGTTACGTACATACATTTTTGGACCTTCAACTCTTCCAACTTGCTTTTCAACTCTGTAAATTTTCCACTCCACAAAGCTTTACTTTTTAAATGGATCAATTGCATTTCTACAGATCCAGTATCAATTCCAAATGGCTCAATGTGGATTTCGTTACTATTTGTGTTGAGAGGATTTACTATGAATGCTAGAGCGGTTTTGTTGGTTTTGAATTGCTCAAATCTGTCAGCAAATTCATCTTTAATTTTTTTTATAACTGTGCTGAAATAATTCGTGTCAACAGTTGCACTATTTATCGCGATATTGCTTTAGAAATAGAAAATGAAGTAATTTACAGCTCTGAATATCTTCTGCAAAGAGAATTAATTGTTCTTAAAAAAAAAACCAATTCTTCCACCAAAACATAGGCTGGGTTTCCCTTTCGTTGACGTTTTAGATTCAGCTATTTGAGTTACGGTATCGAATTTTACAATCATTATAAATTTTTAAAATACCAAATAAATAAACATAACCTTTTTCTGGGTATACATACTAACAGATAACTATTAAAAAACCAAAAAAACTCTTTTCCAGTTGAGCAAAATATTCTGATTCAAGTTCTTTCGCTAAGATTTTCGAATCAATGGTTGTCACCGTAAAGTATTAGACACTTTTTATATTTTATTAGGTTGATCTGAACTGAACTATGCGGCAAACTTCAAATACGCAGAGCAAAATTACATAAATCTTCAAGCACCGATTGATTGTACGCCATTCATTAGAAATTGCTTTCTGATTTGTAGTAATATTTGGAAAAGTATCAATTAAAGGAAGAATCGCTTTTTTACTGTACGCAAAGTGTTTCAGGATTCCAAATTCAAGTTAAATGAACATTTAATAAATATTGAATTGAGAATATAATAATATGCTTAAAATTTTTTTTAAAATAAAAAAACTGTATCCATCTCTAAAAAAGGGTATCAAAGTATCCATTTCAAGAATTTCAAGTAAAATGTATCCAAAATGATACAAGTGGCATCACTGAGTACAAGTGACTGAGAGATAGAATCGGTCCCTAATCCTCGTTAATAGAGTCAGAACGATTTTTAAATGTTTTTTTTTTGATAATAAATAGTATTTGCGTATGGAACTAAAGAGCTGAAGCTCCAGTATGCGACCATTAAACTTTAGGCTCAATTAGTGAAATTACTGAACAAACCTAAAGGATATAAATGACTCGAAATTGAGATGACAAATAAAAAAATATTTAAAAACAATTATTTATTTTTGCCTGTAAAATATTGGAAAAATTTAGTAGGTGTTAGAAATAATCAAATAAAGGTAATCTAATTCATAATACAAAAAAAAATCATTTTTTTAAAAGTAAAAAATAAAATATTAAAAATTCACATAACAGGTATACCAAGTATCAATACAAAAAATATATAGCTTCGTAAATAGCTTATTAATATTATAACATAAATGAGATTAGTTTATATTTTTAGCTCTTGCCTGACTTTCTCTGAGTTTCCCCAAATATGAAAAAATGCTGTTGTTATACTTTTGGCTAAATGTTCTGCACCAAAGTCAGTCTCTTATTATCGGCCAATAAGCTTACTTTGTTATCTTAGCAAAATACTCGAGAAATTAATGAGCTGCCAGATTCTTCAGTATGTGTCGGATAATAAGCTCATTTCGAAGCTGCCTTGTTGAAAGTTTCTACTGATATACGCAATTCACTGGACAGCGTTAGTACTCCTCGACTTCACTAAAGCATTTGATTCCGTCGATCACAGTTTACTTTTATCGAAACTACAAAAAATGTATAATTTTTCTCATTCCTCTTCTAGAATGATTTCATATTTCCTTTTCAACCCCTCTCAGCACGTCAAAGTTGGGGATGCTAAATCGAAGTGGATTAGCGTCAAATGTGGTGTTCCGCAAGGCTCAATTATTGGGCCGCTTCTCTTTAGCTTATTCATAAATGATCTTCCTGATACTATTGAAGACGTAAACATCCACATATGTATATGCTTACGATGTTCAGATATATCTATCTCGTCCAATTGGATTAATGGAGGACTGCATACATCGAGTTAACCGTGATTTAATAAATATATCTGATTGGGCCACTAGCAACCGACTCTTATTGAATCCCCCGGAGTCTTCTTGTATGGTCTTCTATAGGAGAGATCTTGTGTTTTCAGATCTTCCCTCTATATATCTTAATGGAGTACTTTTGTCTTATGCTAGGAAGGTTAAGAACCTGGGTGTTTTTTTCAATAGTAAATTGGAGTGTTGTGACCATGTTAATTCCTTATTACAAAAGATTTATGGCGGTCTTCGATTGCTTCGTCTTTCAAGTAGTCTGCTTCAGCTTGAGTTAAAGCTAAAGCTAGTTAAGGCATTGCTAATTCCACATTTCACTTTCTGTAGTACAATTTATTCGCGGCTTGACTCTGTGTGCAGTCGTAAGTTAAATGTAGCTTTTACATACTTTGAAATTAGATAATTATTTAGTTAGTTGCAATTCTTGCATTCGTCCCGTCATGTAAGTCTTCGGATTCCTCGTGCACGTTATGTTGTTGGGCAACGTTCTTATTTTTCCGTTATTTTCCGGTTACTGTTAGAGGGCAAGCTCGGACATCTGATTTTAAGAATGAGCTAAAGCGTTTCCTGGATTCTTCCTAAACTAAAATGTGCCGATGACACAATTTTGCTACGTAGCTTAGAATAAGATTAAATTCTGGTCTTTTCAATTTTTTGTTATTTTTGAGGCCATTCCCTTTAACTCGTACACGAATTTGTCTGTCTATTTAGATATTTCTTTTTTACTATTTTCGACACTCTTGTAGACCCACATTACGTTATCATAGCAAGCTGAAATTTGGCACACAGGTTCATGTCGCATGACAATTGAATCTATCAAAATTTGAACAATAAATTTCCATGGAAAACCCGGAAAATCGGGAAAAATCACTTGAAAATTTGGTACAAATTTGATTAGTGATAAATCCGTTTCAGGAAAAATGCAGAGTTTTCCGATTTTTCCGAAAAAAATTTCCGGAATTTTCCGACTTTTCCGGAAAATTTTCCGGCAAACAGTTCTCTAAATTATACAGGATCAAGTTTCCTATCAACTCACATCATTACTTTCTCTCCGACAATGGTGAAAACTTGCAGAAAAAATCGAGGAAAATTCATGTAAAACGATTTTCCGGAGTTTTTCAGACCAAGGAAGCGTTTGAGCGTTTTGCAACCTAAGACAAAGTTGTAGAGCGAAATGAGTTGCATGAAGTTGCTTTTGTGGAAAACTCCGCGGTAAACCCGGAAAAGCGGGAAAATCATCGGACAAATTTTCATCGATATGATTAGTGATATATCTGTTTCAGGAAAAAAGCAGAATTTTCCAATTTTTCTGGAGAATTTTCCAATTTTTCTGGAGAATTTTCCGACAAAAAAGTTTTATGAGCTATGCGGAATCATTTCTTTCTGTCCTACTGGCATCAATACTTTCTCTTCAACAATCATGAAAACTTGCATGAAAAATCGAGGAAAATCCATGTTGAAAAAAATTCATAGTAATAGGAAAAGTCTGTGGAAAACATGGAAAATTGGGAAAATTCATGTTATATGGGATCAAGTTGGAATACAGCTAAAAAGCGCTGTTTAAAACATAATTTGAATTTTAGAAAACCGTTGCAGTACTTCAACGATTTGATACTCGAAAAATTTTTGTTTTCGAACCGCCACCAAACATGACTTAAAAATTCTCTTAAAATATCTCCATGGAGCACGTAATAACAATTTAGTTAACGTGAAAAAGGCAGAAACTAAAATAAGTAAAAAACGAGTTTTCAAACAAAACTGCGGCCAAGCCGCATGAACAAGTAGAAAATAAACTTTTCTTCACACACAGAGGTGGACTCAGATTTTATTCGCTGACAATTACCGACATATTTCAGTATGATCAATCAGAAGAGGTAATAAGTGATTTGATTCATGAAGAGAAAGAATATTCAAGGGAAATGTCCCAATCAAAAAATCTGAGTCCACCTCTGTGTGTGAAGAAAAGTTTATTTTCTACTTTTTCATGCGGCTTGGCCTCAGTTTTGTTTAAAAACTCCTTTTTTTAATTATTTTATTATTTTGTAGCTTTTGTTTTTGTTTTTTCAATCTATTTTGATATCTCAGTTAGTTGTAATTATAATATTATTATTATAGTTTTATTTGTTCTTAAATTTAATTTTTATTTTTTTTCTCTTGCATTATATTATATTTTGAATTCCCCATTTTCACTGTACTAGAAAAAGATGTAATCTTTTGTATAAATCCTCGAATATATTATTATTATTAGATCATAGATTTTTTCATCAGCCTCTTGTATAGTAGGTACATTAAGATCTTAAAAAAATAAATAAATAAAAATTATGAATAAATCACAGCAAATAAAATTTTGATTTTCAGCTTCATTGAAAGGAATTCCTGAGAAACGGGTACATTTCAAATGATACCACTTTTCACATTTATCGCAACCTATATTTTTATATTCATCATCTTCTGCATCAGTATCTAAAATATCCTCGCACTCAAGCGCGCGATGAAATTGACATAGGTGGCCTTTCTTCATTAGAAAGGTTCTTACCCATTTTTGTAATTATTTTACTTGGTTAGGCTAAATATCTGTCAAAGTTTGAGGACGGGCCTGGACAGTTATTATAATCCATAAACGATGAATACTTGGAGCAGTCAGATGGGTCAATATTTTCTATGACAAGTAAAAGAATTATACAAATAAAAAAAAACTGATTATCTAAATAATGTTAACGTACCTTTATTACAATTTTCACTGCTGATTTCGTTTTGAATATCTTGGTTTATTTCCAGTTGATCACCAGGAATATTCATTATATTTTCAATTCTTTTTTACTTCAGACCCATCCACAGGTAGCGTATTTTCTTGAATTCTCACAAGTTCATCATTAGTGCCAACTTCATATGTCCCTTCGATATGAATTGGCTCTTGTGGATTTCTAGTACCTATATTTTGAGCTTGTTCGCCTGCATTGTAGTTTACAGCATTATCAATTTTACCTATTATAACATCAATAAGTGTTGTTATTCAAAATGTTGTCTTTAAGACAAAATATAACTCTTTTTTCAACATTATAGTCTTGGTTAGTTATGCTTGGAGTGCAGTTAGTAGAATCTCGCAAAAATTTGTCTTGATTACTGCCCGCCCAATATTTTGCGGCGTTCTCTGCCATTCCCTGAGGGTCTTTTGTAGTCAGATTTGAGGGCTGGAGGATGTGCGTTATATTAGGAGGGAGAGCGTACAAAATTATTGCATTGTTGCTGCAAAATTCGCTCAACTCCATCGAGTGATAAGACTTGTGGCCATCAACTGAAAAAAAAATTGGCCTGATATTATTCCTATTCAGCCACTCGTGGAAACCATTACCAATATACTCATAAAATGTTTCCGTCCTCACCCATCCTGCCAATTAGGTATCCAATCGTCCAGCATACTGTTCACTACTTTTGCAAGTGGTCGAACATACGGAAATACTACCATTGGTAGCAATGTTTCACTACTTGCGGTAAAGCTCGAAAGGACGGTTTGGGTCTCTTTCTCATTTCCCGGTGTAACTTGGAATACATTGCAGTAATCTTTCGAGGCAATTACTGTCCCAACTTTTGAAGCCATACTAAATGCTGTTTCGTCTGCATTGAAATTTCTTTATGCATCTAATAAAATATCTTCACTGTTTTCAGATATTAGAAAATCTTTAAGGTGTTTGAACCATTTGCGAATTTTCACTTCTATAATAACAGCCCTAGCATTGGAAATTGGTTCAGTTGTGCATAGGGCTAACTCCGGGTGTCTTTTAAGGAAAGAAAGAATAATACCATTTTTTCCCTGGCCTGTTACCTTTAAAAGGTGTCGTTCTTTTTTCTTCCCTAAATTTTTTTTCAAAAACATTTAGGAGTTTCTACTGTTTTAGAGGAAATCCGCATTTAGTCATTTTTATTAGCCAATCTACTAATCTATCTTCCTCTTCTTGAGAGAAGACAGTTTTTGGACCCAGTGCCAGTAATTTAGTCCGGTAGAGTAGTTTTTGAAACACCATTATCCGCACTTGCCTGCCGGATCCCAATTTTGTTCTCTCTAATTAATTTTAGAGCTTCTGCTAGCGCAAGTTCGTTATACCGATGAATCACACGTTTCATATCTTTCAAAATAAACTGAAATTAAAAAAAAATTAAAATTTTTGTGATTGGAGCCGAGTGTGGTCGAATAAAGTAAAAAACTGAATTAAGTGTTTCCTACTGTCGACCACTTGATAAAACGGTGGTCGACTACTGGAAATACGACGTATTTTATAAATTATTTATGGAAAATGGCACTTTATGAATTTAATCTTCAAATTTAATTGCTTTAACGTAAAAATAAAAAAAAGTTTAGTTTCCTATGCTCGTCCATGGGAACGAAGGAAATTTTGGTTTTCCTTCTCCGACCACACAATAAAAGTTAATATAACATGATATCGAAAATAATTAAAAAAGTCTACAGCCTAGTACTAAGGTCCACGCTAAGCTAAATTTTGTATGAAAATTTAGCAACTAAAAGATATTGGCGAAAATTTATCCTCAATTTTACTAAGGTCAACGCGCTAATTTTGGCTTTTGGGTTTTGATTAGAATTAGAGTTGGCACCACCAGTAAGTCTTCAAAAAATTTAGCTTGAATTAACACTTTATGTGCGGGGTGCCGCTTCCGCGTCACTAGTACGTGTAGCGGTCGAAAACCATCGGAATGTGATATAAAAACAATCTTTAGAAAAAACGTTCTATCTTCCAAACCGTTTGTTATTTTTTAATGAAATTTGGAATTCTCACTTACCACAGTATGTTCCTTGATATTGTATACTATCTGTGAACAAGTCGCCTAAATTTTTAAAAATATATTGAGGTAATCACATATGTCACGCATGTATTGCAGGGTGCACGATGGTGCACTATGGGTGCACTATGCAGGGTGTAATAATTAGAGCGCCCCCCCCCCACCTCCGAAACGATGCATTTTACCACCCCCTCAACCTTATAATTTTTTGCTTGAATCCACCTCACCTATCAAACCCTTGAGCTAGGCGCACCAATTATTACACCCTGCATAGTGCACCCATAGTGCACCATAGATCAATTCTAGCTTTTTTACTTATTATTTACTACATAATGGGCACGAAGACAAGACGTATATTGGGATTTTTTATACATGTAGATGTAGTTTGGCTCTTTACCAAGAGATTGGTATACAACATTCGTATACACAAATCGGGTAGTTCTACCTTCCCGCATTTAAAGTAGAGTCTGCTAAAAAGGTAGAACTACCCGTCCCGCCGTTTAGCATCAATCAGGCGTGCGGGTAGAACTACCTTTCCCTCACATAAAGTGTTTTAATTGATAAATGTATTGACTGGATTTCTTTAGTTAACGTAGTTTTGTACGTCTTTGCTGTAAGTACAGATGAATTGGATTTCTTCTCGTGGCCGTATTTTCAATACTATTGTTAATTCTGTTTTTTTTATTATATACATTATACATATTACTTTAATATTTTTAATATTTCCAAATAATTTTAACTACCAGTTTTTAGAAATATTATAATCGCGGGTTGTATTTCCGTAAAAATATTGCAAAATTCTTCTTCTTGTTGTTTTTAATATATATCTTTTATCTGAGTCTCCGCTGTCATATTTTAGCTGCTAATGAGCGGCCTGATATTGGAGACCCGCTAAAATTTAGTTTAGCGCGGACATTAGCACTAGGCTTATGAAGCTAAGAAATTATGAGGTTAAGGAAGAAGTAATGGAATGATTACACATTAAGCTAAGTAAATCTTTAGAAGATACCTTCAAAGAACAACTTCTTTAGCATGCCTCTTAGAGCTCTTCTTAAGAACAGCATTGAAACGCTTACCTCCACGGACATGCTTATGTTAAAAAGCAATGGACTGGAATAGTGAAAAGAAGCGCTGCGAGCTTCCAGGGAAGCGCTTCAGGAGGTTTCTCAGAGCGCTCTTTTTCACAGTGGGTATATACCCTCTCTCCTTTTTTTTACCTAAATCTCTATTCGGCTCAGCTATCTTTCTGATTGAAAACACACAAAAAAACAAACAAACAATAAATTTAGCATTTTTTAAGGCAGACTGCCTATTTTCTATAGTTTTAGTAAGGAATGCTGTTCCCAAGAATTCGTAAATGAACACAAACAAATGTATATTTTTAGAAAAACTGAATTTTATAGATCTCTGACATGGCTCATTTGGTTGCATGCGTTTTTAAACTTCTCCGGATTAATTGAACTGAATTCTTTTTCTTAGGAATTTTCACGCTTTGTTGTGTTTTTATATATTTTGCAGCATTTTTCCGCAATTAACGGCAAAAGCCTAATGTGGAAAATGAGTTTGTTATCTTGAATTTTGGAAATGGGAGTGGTATATAATCTTTGAAAACAGGAATAATTAACAATAAAACTGAAATAATCTAGAAGAAAAGATATTTCTGGGAAATATTCATGAATTTTATTATATGTATAATGTATATATGTAAAATGCTGGATTTAAAATTGTTAGTTACAAGCTTGGGGCCCCTAAATCCCGGCACCCCCGTCTAGTGGGGTTTGCGGGTGCCTTATCTACGCCACTGATTCTTCCCTTAAAAACCAATTACAAACATTTGTGACACTCGTCGGTTCTGAGTGGGATAGTGGCGCTAGCTATGTCTACGTTGTGGCAACTCTAAATTCGTCGTTAAAATATCATAAAGACCTTGGTTGCACGCGATGTTGTGAGTTTGATCAAAGGTTATTTGATAACAATATGGGGATAAATAAGCCATGCTAGTTGAAATCCACTTGGATATCGTCACAGGAATAGTTGAAATGTCACTATCTAATTTAACTGAGCTATAAAGAAGACGAAATTGTCAAAAAAAAAGCCCTAGAATTTTATTGCCTCATCTAATAATTGTTCATGTTCATATTTTTAATCAGTGTTTAATTAGAGGCTGCCAAAATAGAAGGTGCTTAAAAAGAAAATCTGATCCAATATTTCAACAATCAATCAATATTTGCATAAACTCCCATTTATGGGTGGATGAGAATTCTTGGGAAATTCTTCCAACTACCATCCAAGCAACTTTTAAAATTAATGTTTTGTGCGGGATTTTAGGTGGCCGGTTAGTTAGCTACCGAATGGTTATAAATTTTTGGAATCCTATAGGATACCTTTGAAAATAAGTTAGATAAGTGAATTCCCCCAGCCTTGCGAAGGAATCTGTGGTTTATCCATTATACTCGTAGCACTATTGCTCACTTTTCGCTTGAAGTTTGGAGCATTTTGGACGCGAAACCTATGATCCCAGATGGATTAATCATGAGGATCATCTGCTTTGTGAGTTCTCTTGATCTCAGTCCATTTGATTCTTAGTCGTGTGGTGATTTGAAAGACTTGTGAAACTGCAATGAGATCACACAAGAAATTGTTGCAAACAATTTGTAAAGTTTTCGACCATCAAGTAAGAAATATCTTTTAGCATAGAGCTGCTACCGAAAGATCTTTCATTTCAAGAGCAGGGATGTGTATCATACAAGAAAAGTACACAGTGAGCATTTATTGTTATAAGTTGTAAGTGAAAGCACTGCTTATCCTAATTTAATAAATATTAAATAGCTATAAGAATTCAGCTAATTATTTTATTTTTAAGGACTCCTAGAGGTAAAGAATCGTTCCTTAGTGTAAAAATTTGACAGTACAAAGAATAACATAGAAAGAAATTTTTGTTGACACGTAATAATGACGCAAATGGATATGGATTATGATAAAATGAAAAAAATGTTTAATGGATGTCGTTGAGAAAACTTATTAGTGTTTAAGTGTGCCAACCACATTTGAATAACCGAAAATTTTCCCATAAACATTAAGGAAGAAGTGGTGACTTGACGAAAGTGGTTAAGTAGGGAGGGGGGGGGGGGGGGGGGGTGTTAGCAGAGGTGTTGCTCAGGATGCTCCAAGAAATCGATTGTCTGTCATACTCCACTTTATTTATTTTTCGAGCGCATTGCTTATATCTCGAACTCCAATAGAGTGCTCAAAAGACGGTCCGACATCTATACGTCACTTAATTTCAACGCTCAAAATTGACGTGAAGCGACGCTTTCCTTATACCGCAAAAACGACGATATCTCACTTGAAAACCACTTTTAGACCTCGGTTTTACTAAACCGGTCTCCGATCTGCATTGATATTTTTGTAGTCATTATGACGACATGTATTTGGTTAAATTGCTTAAATTTTTTGAGAAACTTGGGATAACATTTAGTTTTATATAATAGAAGAATTTTAAAAACTTTTATTTTTAACGATTCTAAATTAACTCATAAATACAAGAGCCGCCCCGTCCGGGGTTTGTTTCTGGGATCTTCCGCTTTCCGGGCAACTTCTCTTACCTCTGAGCTAACGAGACAGATGTTTTTCCCTCTATATATCTTGATTTTTCTATTTTTCATCTATGACCGATTCTAAAAATTGTGAGCTCGATTCTCGAATGGGAAAAATAAACAAAATTAAGTTTTAGATTTAATGGTTAAATTGTCGGAATTCGGAGTCCAGAAGGTGACATTTATAGTATTAGTTTGTTAAATACCTGCAATTTTGACAATATTTGTTATAGTTGGGTATTACCCCGACCCCAGAAATTCCGGCCCGACTGGAACATCCTTTTCCAGTGACCATGATGACATCTGTTGGGTGTCGCTTGAGCTGTAAAAAAGTGCCACGTTGGCAGAACGAAGGAGATTGGGGATGAAAAATGCTGCAAAACAGCATAGAATTGCCGGCGAGTGTGATTTTGAGGTTTTGTCAGATAACATGAAAGTCATCCTGATGTACCTACATTACACATTAATACCAAAAATTTTAAAACATATATCCAAAACTCGATTGGATGGTAAAGAATACCGTATATGCAGTTCAAGCAAAGTAAAATAAAAAAGAATCGGTATCAATTCTAAATTACACGAGTCTGAAAATGTTATCTTGAAACCCTCGGGAAATACACCGACGCTCCAGCTGTATGGCGGGATAACCAATCTTGTAATCATGCGAGATTGATGCATTTTTACCTTGCGCGAGAGTTGTATAAGCTAGCTTTCGATACACGGGCGCTAGTTCAGGATTGTGTCATACAGATTTCTCCAGAGATTATAATTCTCGAAGAATGAATGAATGCAATTCCAGGTTTTCAACAAACAAAAGTTCAGACAAAAACCATTACGGTAAAATAATCTATAGCGGTGAACACACAACCAATTTATGCAGTTAAATTTTTGATTTAATAAAATAACCATCAGGTAATACAGGTCGTCGAGAAACAAGAGGCAAATATACTCGCCTCCAGCCCATACAGCACAAAATTATCCAGGAATATTTCATTATTTTTTTCCTACAGATCCCATAACTTTACTGGGATAAACAGGAAATGTTCAGAATGTACTTAGGACTTTATACCCAGGACGTTCGTTCGTTCGTTCGTGACGAATGAGTTTTAGGGTAGTAAACGTGGATGGATTTACATCGTTTTTTTTTTTATTTAGAATGAGTGAATGGGCAGCTTCCGATGGGGTGAACTTTTCTTACGTTTTGTGGCTTTTGGGGAGGGGGTGGTAACTACCACAATTGGCGCTGTCCAATTTGGGCCGTACGTGATATGAGTCAAGGGTAGCAAGTCGAGATTCAACAGTCGAGATTCTAGAGTCGAAGGTCGATATTCGAGAGTTGACAGTCTACAGTTAAAAAAAGTTGAAAAAGATAATAAAAATTAAAAAAATTAAAAAACAAGTATGAAATAGCGATCGCATTAGTTCGTGCGGGAGCGAAAGCACGATCGCGTTCCCAGAATTTTTGGCCAATGTATTGAGGAGCGCAACCGCGCTATTGCCATTTTCGGCCAGTGTATTGAGGAGCGCCTCCTTGGCTTTCGAAGGGTTAAAAAAGTTACAAAACACGTTAAAAAAAGAGAGTCGAGAGTGGAGAGAGTGTATAGAAATTATGATTAAAAAGTAGAAAATAAAATATATCAAACTTTTAAAATAAATAACTTTCGTAAATAAATTGCACTAAAAACTAAAAAATCAGTGATATACACAAGAAAAGTTTCGGCATCCATAACTACATAGACTTCCAATTGTCTAACTACAAAAGTCCAAACTTTTAACATTTAATCTGAGTTGTAGCATTTTTTAATTTGCAACGAAATTTTTCTTGTGCATATCACTGAAAAAGAAAAAAATATTTATTTTACATTTTAGTGCAATTTATTTACGAAAGTTATTTATTTTAAAAGTTTTTTTTAAAATATATTGTTTAATTTGGCATTATTTTGCGCAAATGCATATATCTGTTATATACCTAAAAACCTTCAAATGGGGATTTAAAACAAAAACTTAAAACAATATGTAATAAATAAAATTTCATACATCTCCGACAAATATTGGCAAATTTTCATATAAGCTAATCATGCTTTAAACATGGTTAGCTTATCTTCTAAACAGATGCAGAAATTACGTCAGCAATTTCTCCAAATTCTTTAAATGGGAACATAAAAATATTCTTACAAAACGACTTGGGAATAACAAAAGTTTCTTCTTTCAACCCAAGTCGTTTTGCTCACAAAACTCCCATGACAAATTTTGCCTTCAGCAAAAACATCAAATTACATTTTTTCGAACCACTGTCCATCGAAAAATATTTTGGTTTTGGTGTAAAAGAATTACAAAAGGTTTTGGTGTAAAAGAATTACAAAAGGTTTTGGTGTAAAAGAATAGAATCAAGTTTTGGTGTAAAAGAATAGAAGCATTAGAAATATGGAAGGAAAGAAGAAATTTGTGTAAAAACAACAAACATCTGGACACATAAGAAAAACCATTTAAAAGGCACATTTTTGGCATGTACTTTCCGGCCGTTATTTTAATTTTTAAATATCTACTCATCAAAAAAATTTCTACAATTTCAGAAAATCTCAAATATTAACCTACGATATTCTCCCGCACATTCTGAAAACAAACCGAAAGATCCTTAAGACGCTTGCAGCAGAATTTTTACATTATTGAATGCGATAACTGTGCCCAAGTATAACCACAGGAAATCCTGTGGGAAAGGCATAGGATCTACCAGGGACATCCGAGCCCCGGACATTCGTCACTCTTAGGGATATCCTAAGTTGTTAATTGGGATCGGACGAGATTTCCGACGCAAAATTTACATATTCTAACAGGATTTCCCATTAACATACCACGGACACTTTTCACTCCTTCGAGGGACGGGGTGCTGTGTCAGTAAGTCAGCTCGTAAAATGTTGATTTCTAAATACTTTGTACAGCTTATCATATTACCTTCACTCATATTGTTTAATGAAGACAACATCTGAGAGATCGACTCAGAAAATTATCAACGTCGAACAATTTGTAATGGAATGGCACAAACATATTTAGTTCCGTAAATTATGCAATACGATCAAGACTACATTACTTTCCACAGTCGACCTTCTTAACTCTACATACATATAGTATTATGTATCTGGAGTAACATTAATGAGTGCATATCCATTTTTTTTCGCAATCGACACATTTATGCACATATGTAACTTCTATAAACAATTTTTACCATTACAATGTAAACAAAAAATTTCAAATTTCTATGGTTATATGTAGGGTCTTGGATTTTATTAATATTGAAAATGCTATATTACATATACTTGTATACATACAGGAATGAAATTAGTGATACGACCTGTGATACCACTATAAATTGGATATGGAATTCTTGCAAAACCTAAGGTTTATGGAATCAGACGTGTTGAATTGAGCAGTGTTGAATTGAGCAGTGTTGAATTGAGCAGTCTTTAAAATTCAAAAACAAATAGTCATACTGGGAAATTCAAATTTACCTGCAATTCTACTGTTTTTTTATATATATGTATATATTTGTATACTAGCTTTCAGGTTCAAGGGATATCAGGATCTAGTGTCGAATGATGCCAAGGGATATGACACGGTGAGGATCATCACCATCGAATACTTACCACTATCATAGAAGGCAAGGGAGGCAAGATCTTTCAGGAACCGATGTATGTGCGTGTGACTGTTTTTAAGGCTCGACATTTTTCTTTATGGTGCATGGTAGTGCTAGGGTTTTTCTTTCAACCCACCTCATACTCTCCTTCTTTAGTGGAAAAAAACTCTTTTACAAATGAAAAATCTTTAAAAAAAAATTTCTATGCAAAATCAAGCGTTTCGTATCCGCAAGAACCGTGTACTCATCAGTACGGGTTGGTTCCGGCCTGCAGTATAGGTCAAAATGAACAGCAAATTTGACCTCATATATGCACTTTTTTTTGTGAATTATATATGAAGCTAAATACTAAGTATTTACTTGAATTAATTCGTAGCAAGATTAGCCCTATGTGGGACGAGCATTTCATAGAGAGTTTTGCTATAAAATAAATTCACAGCGATTTTAGTCAATAAATTTACTGAGTATGATGCCAAATCCAAATTTCCTCCTTTAGGTAGCTGAAAATGTCTTAAAATCAAGCACAACAATCGACCTAGTAAATTACTATTTGTCATATTCTCTGATTTAGTTAGATTATCAATAGAGTTATAAAACTAATCCCAAGAATCACACAGTCTCCAGGGTGGACCCCTTTGAGTAAGAAATTCAGTATAACAAAATATACTTTTAAGAACTCGAGATACAAAATCCCGTTCAATTATATCTCTGCGGCACCCAAAAATCCTGTCTTATGGGATGTTATCACAGGCTCTGGATGTATTCGTATTAATGTGAGGCAACAACGATAGCTGAAAGAGCATATATTACAGTTAGGATGTTTTAATAATTTTAACATATGGATATAAAATAAATTCTACGTTTCTATTCTTACCCTTATAAAAGTTGTGCTGTTCTAACAAACACATAAAAACTACCATAATTTTCTTATTCACCATAATAGAAGATTTTTTGTTCTTAATTAGACCATTCAAATTAGCAAATGCTAAATCTGCTTGCGCCAATTCAGGTTGCCAATAAATAATTCTGGTATAATTATTGAGTCTCCATCAATATCAGCAACTATAACATCAAGCACAGAAGAGCATTAATATGTTTTTTATTCCTTTAAAGACAGTCAAGTTCACATCATTTGATATTTACGTGTATCAAATGCCTTCTTACCTAATTGTTTTAATAAAAGCTAACACAAATCTCAGTAACAGCAGGTAGCAATGTGAAAAGAAGTATGGCTGAAGTGAGGTGCTTGTACAGCATCTATCGGGAAATGAACCTGTGGTCCTGTGATTGGCATCGGATCATCACCTTAATAGGTAAGTGATGTAAGCTCCCTTCAGGACCCGATGTGTGTGTTGACACCGTTTTTTAGGGCACGAAAGTTTTGTATTATTTCAATATCAAAATTAAATCACATCATCACATCATTTTCATACACAACGGCCATATAACAGAAACAGTGCCTTATATAATTGCAGTATATCACTTTTAAATTTGATTTTTATATTATTAAAACAGATCTTATTTTTTTCAGCACAAATTTTTCTGCATGTCAACCGAAATCTTAATAAATACTTGATAAAAGGAAATTCGGCTCTAAAAGATCAACAAGATAAGGCAACTTAATTAGGGGTCGAAATTTACATTACGATTTGGCAATAAATGAGGTTTAAACCAGGTTATTTTGAGTCTCATGGTCAAATATAATTGAATTCAACATTATCATAATCAAAGATAGTAAACCACCCACGCATAGAGTTTTAACCGTCTCAATTATGACATTTTAAATTGACACAGTCCAACAAAATTTATAAATTTTCTGAATATTTTAAACGTAAATTTAGTTATGTGGTTACAGTTTTACATAAATTCGTAACCGAAAGGCAGATAAATTTAAATGAAATCTGTGTACGCCAAGTGTTTCAGCTCAAAAATTTATAGAATTTATTTATGGGAAAATGTTGTTGAACTTTTATCGGAAGAATGGGAGCTATTATTTTTTGTACATCTCTCTCTCTCTCTCTTTCTCTCTTTCTTCCTCTTGAGTTCCTCAAAGTTCTTGTCATATTTTGACTGGAAGCTATAATTTAGGCTTATTAAATTCCATTTTCCTTTCACATTTGACTGCAGCGTTTTCAGCCCCCCTTTAAACCATTTTTTTATGTTTCTAATCTAGACCTTTACACCTTCCACCCTTTTGCATTTCTCCAAGATATTTGATTAGGTTAAACATAAACAAAAATTTTACAAACCTCGAAGATGTATTTGAAGCTCTGTATATACACTGATTTCATCTTGTCTCAGTAGACGTAGAGCGCGTTATATAATGACTGAAGTTCTCTATATTTCAAAAACGGTGTTCCACAGGGCTCTATTTTGAAGCCTCTTCTCTTTTCTGCATTTCTACTTTTACCTTCTACTTATATTTATTAAATTCAACGTTGTTTTTAACTTTGGAAAGACTATCTAAAGCCTATTCTTGAGCTAATATGCGCATATAGAAGCATACATAAAATATCCCTGGAGGAAAAGAATAATCATCAAGTCTCCGAAGATAGGGATATAAGAGGAAATAGCTGCTGACGCGATCTCTTAAAACTATGTAGCCGATTTAATAATTCTTCCCACAAAAGAAGTAAAAAAAAAAACATTCATTGATAAATTCAGATACAGACGTGGATGCTTAGATCTTAAACACCATACAACTTATTATAAACAGTATGAAATTTTCCATTGTACATCGTAGTCTTTCTGATTTCGAAGTATTAATCGACAAAATAAATTCTGTTGTTATATGGAAGATATGCATAGTTACCAATGGTCAAGTAACGTCAACCTCTTTTATTGAATTCTGTAGTTCTCGTCAACTAGTCATTGGTTGAGTCTACGATTTACAGAGAGTCTTAGGATTAGGATAGATAAATTAGGAATTAAATAAGTCATTTAACCATCAGTCGTTAATAGAAAAACATTGTGGAAAGTATCCGTAACTTCAGAAGAGCAGACATCGATAGTGATCACAACCTTATTATAAGCGAAATACGTTTGAAGATTTCATTAGCCAAAGAAGGTTTAAGGTAGACGCTAGTAGAAAATAGTTGGTATTTGCATAAAACTTCTGCCAAAAGGTATATCAAGTGCATCTTCTCAAGGACAAAAAAAAAATTGGAATATACGAAAAGGTGCGATTAAATTAGATTCGAAGAAAATATTCATTAACGTCTGAAGACCGCCAAAACCAATGGATATCAGACGAAACCTGACAGAAAATTTAAAACACACCGATCTTGAAGGCCAACAACCATCAGCTCCTCAATCCATCCCTAGAGGCGCTGTTAGTTATGAAACACGAATAAAGCGGACTTCTCTTCATAGGAAACAGAAGCGTCATATATATGTATGACGTGATAATGGGAAGCAGATTTCTAGTAAATTGTCGCTTTCTTTTCTATTACTATTGATGATATTGAATTCTAGTTAGATCTAAGTAACAACAAAACTTTATCCATTTAACTCCAATTTAAAATAAGTTTTTAATAAGTTTGTGTGTTGTTGCAAGTTACTACAAATGGAGAAATGAAAAATGCCACAAGATGACAAGGTCAGAAAGGCAAAACAATTTTTCCTGAAGACTATTTTCCGTTTGCAGTCTCGTCAAATTTACCCAAAATATCGTTGTCATTGGTTTTCGGCAGAAATAATAATTTTAATAGCTGAAAAATATAAAAGGCTCAAAACTGATACTGCAAGACAGATATAATCACAAATACGGAATCTAGTCTGATCAATGATTCGTTGCCTTAAGTGCCGCTACTTTCATGAAAAGCTTGATCCCAATCTGTCCCCTAAACATTTCTGGGCTAATTTGTGCAAACTTCAGACAAAAGGAGACAAAGCAGTAGATGTCTGTAACTTCGATGCAGATGAGATAAATGATACTTTATCGATGCTAGTAATACGTTATCGTCAACCAAAGAATCTTCTGTAGATGATGTTGTACCTTCAATGTTAAATGGTGATGGTTTTAGTTTCAGAAATTTCAATCGAGATTAAGTATTAATAGCCATATATAAAATAAAATCTGATGTGACTTGCTCCCAATCATATTGTCATTCGTAACCCATATTTTCAGACAGCAGTCCGTCCTCTAGGTCTTTTCCCAACCAATGGAAAATGGCAACTATATTTGCTATGACAAAAAATAACTCGCTGGAATTATCTTCAGACTTCCATTCTATCAGTCTGTTCTACTTTTTATCGCAAATGTTTGATCATCTTGAAACTTCATGTTTCCTGTCATGCAGACAATCTTGCTTTTGTCGTAGGCACAGCTGCGAAACAGACTTGTTAAAGGTTCCGACATATCTTTGATTTGCACTTGACAAAGGTGAAATAGGTTTACTGTTTCGAAAGCTTTTGACAGTGTGAATTATCCTAGAATACTACAAAAGCTCTTTTCTTTGTACAGCTTTTCTTCGTCAGCCCTTGCAACTATAAAAAGTTTTTTGTCTGATAGGTTCTAACAAGTGAAACTAAAGATTGTTTGTTCTAAGCTTTTACCACTGGTTTGTGGAGTCCCTCAAAGCTCGCTACTGGTACCACTGTTATTTAGCTTGTACTTAAATGATCTCCCTATGGTTGTTAAAAGTTAAGAAATACAGCTGTGTGCCGACAACGTTCGAATATATCTTAATAGACCGATTGTTTTGATTGAGGATGGGGTACAACGCATAAATGACGATCTTAAGCGAATTTACTCATGGTCAGTCGTAAATAATTTGGCACTAACTACCAGTAAATCTTTCTGTATGTTGCAATATAGAAATGATATTCCTCCTATAAGTATAAACACTTCTCCCTTGCCGTATATGAGAACAGTTAGGAACCTTGGAATCATGGTGAAGGATCGTATGACCTGTTGCGACCTTATCAAGGCTTTTATTAGCAAAGTCTATGGTTTCCTTCGACAGTTATGGCTAACTGTAGCGTTATTATCCATATATACTAGATTAAAGCTCATAAAAACCTTGGTTATGCTACATCTTAGTTATGATAGTCTAATTTTTCCGTCATTGGACTCTGTCTGTAGTCGAAAACTCGACGTAGCCTATAATGATTGTGTACTACGTTTTATATATAGATTGCAACGTTTTGACCACATCAGTTCGTATCAGCATACAATATTTGGATGTTCCCTTAAAACTTATCACACATACAGGAGTTTAATTTTCATGCATAAAATCATATAGGTATACAGGTAAAAACCTAGCTATCTTTATGAATATTTAAATTTCCTCCGTTCTGAAGGACACCGACAGCTTCTAATTCTCCGCGGTTTTGCTCTGTACTTAGGCAGGATTCTTATTTTGTACATGCAATAAATATCTGGAATTTTTTACCGGCGTTATTTACCACTGATTTGATTTTCTCTATTATAGTTAGTAACTTAGTCACTTAGCTTTAATTATATTCTGATAGAAACTCAATTAAATTAAATTTTCTTATAGTTATTAAAATTAATTGTGCAAGCAAAAGATTGTAAGTCTTGTTGTACAGTCCACCAGTATAAAATGAATTGAATTGAATTGAATTGAATCAGGTTATTCGCTGAACATATTAAGCTAGAAAATATTTCAAAGTCGTGGATTTGTGAAGTCATCAGACATTTAAAAACCAGACCCAAAATTGTAATTATAATTGCATTTCTAAGAAGAACTGCTTAATGCTGGATCTAATAAGAAAGGACACAAAATGATTTTTTAGGTCGCTGTACTTAGACGTCATGTTTCATCCCTTCAATTGAATTAATGAATAAATAAAAATAATTACATTAAAAAAAAAATCGAAAAACATTCATACTTCTAGGAATGCGAAAATTATTGATTTCACTTACCAAATGGCGCAATTCAAATCTTTGGAGCCGAGAGAACCTAAGGCTGGACGCAGTCCTATTGGATAAGTGCGATTCGAAAGCGAATTGTGGTTTTGTTATGACGATCATGAGTGTCTTCGCAATGGAGCCACACACAACACTTTATTCTTATGGCTTAGGGGTATAAATCTTCAAAACTTTCGCTCGCCACAAACACGTAGGCGTCTAATTGGTTAGTGGCATTATTAGTTTAGGTATCTTCGAATTTCTTTTAAAATTGCTTAGAAAGGTTTTTTTTTTGCTTACATGTCTAAATTTTTTTTGTTGGATGATGATATGTATGTACTTTCATGCAATTGAAAGACGTGTAAATATTTTCATAATAAAACACGTACTGGATTTCGTTTGCAATTTAAAAGACGAGGGAGCTTGAATTTCACTTTTGAAGTGATTTACTGTGTTTTATGTAAGAAACATTATAAATTAGGAAGAATTATAAGTATACATGGAAAGTTCAGGAGATTAGCTATAAGCAAATCGAAGAAGTTGTATAATGCGGTTTTAGAACCACATTTATTAAATAAAACTTTGTGTTGTACTCGGTAAGACCGGAAACTATGTAACTGTCCGAAGAGATGGAAACCTTCCGTATGCAACCCAAATGAGGCACATTCAAGATGTATGTAAAAAGCAATAATTTTTTGGAATGTAAGTAAAGTTTTTGATTGAATTTATTGATTGAAATCAAGATGAAAGAATGGACCGAAAATAACTGTCGATTACTAAATTCAAAATTATAAAAAAAAAATCGTACAAAAGACTTTGTCAAATTTACTTTTACATTACATCTCTGGTTGCACACTTTTTGTTAAATTTGTTTCAATTATTATACCCTAGAAGAAATCTATAAACTAAGTGTATGACTATATACTACATACACTTAGTTTATCATTCCATTTATAACGGACAGAAATATTGTTGGTAGAGCAAAATGCAGGGTTGGATCTATGGGAGGGGGGCACGAGGGGGGCACTTGCCCCAAGCGTTAGATTTTAGGCGGCGGCAATACGACGGACTTCTGAACTCATAACTAAACGGGGAAAAATCGAATAATAGGAATTGGAAAATTTTTTCAGAAAATACGAGGGGCTCAAAAGCAGAGGAGTACAAGTACATTTTTCACATTTTTGAGATATAACACTTTAAAGTTGGTTGAATATCCTAAAATCTGTGTAAAGTTTTAATTTTATGTAATTATACTAAAAATAAGCCGGATATCTTAATAACTTTTTGTTGTGGTTAAAATAATGTTTGATGGTTTTTGGTTTAGTAAAAATATAATAATTTAATTTCTTGCAATCACTTGTATCCATTTTCCTGTAAAATGTGTACTTGCATGCCTTTGCAGGTTTTATTCAAGTATAAAAACGAATTTTTAGTATTTTAACAAACTAGTTATTTTAAAAAGTAGAAAAGGATTTAAGTTGTTTTCAAATTCATAAAAAGAAAATTAATTCAATATTGAGTATGTAAAATCTTCATCTTCTCTTTCTGTTATTATCAAAAGAGTTAATCATTCTAGTCAGACTCTAAGATATTATCATCTTCAATGACCGAGCCCCCTTCCATATCTCCTTTTGGTTCGTTACTATCTACTGAGGCTACTCTGCCTGGTATTTTTTTCATCTCAATCCATTCGACTGAAATATCTGCATTGACAGTTTCTTTATAAAATAATGAGAAAGGTGTAGACTTCAAAATGCAGCCACTGTACTTGTCGTATGCCTGATATCTTATGCACTGTCATTGGTTGAATTGATTTAAAGTTTTGTAAATTTTCTGCTGAATTTCGATTCAATCGTACACCAGTTATCAGGAAAAAAAAACGTTTGAACAATTCTTTTTGGGCTTTTTCTATAATGACAAAATATTGGTCGCACTCCATGAAAGAATGGCCAGATACTAAAAATCTGTGATCAACGGATCTTATAGTGGTGTTTTTGACTACATAACACCAGAACTTAATAATGTTTTTGTTTTGTCTGCCACCATTATCGCTAAAGGCATCAATATAGGTAATTGGGAATGGAAGTTTGATGATAAATCGCAGGAAATATAACATAATTTCCTGTGAGCCTATTGACGCTTCATTTTCCGGCCACATGAACATGATTCCTGATCCAGACAGTAGGTTGTGAATTTCGAGATTATATGTCCACAATTGTCTCAGGTAACAGACGTTACCCCAAGTTAAAAAGGGGTTGGTAGTGTCCTTTGCAAATCAAAGCAAAATACTATATGATCTGATGACTTGCTCGCTAGCTTCTTATCGTTTTTCTTAGCTGCTCTCGTAGCATCGGCTTTCCTAAAGTGTACCTCCTTTAATGTAGCGGGATCTTTTTCAATATTTTCAGAAGTTGCATTTTGTACTGTGTTATTAAGTTTGCCGTCGCAACTGTATTAAGGCAATAGAGTGGTCGACGGCAGACTGCCACTGCAGATTCCTATGTAATACACGATTCATAAAACGTTCATGGAGAAAACTGATCCTTACTGCAATAGTTGTCGGCCGTCGAAACTGTGTTTAACCCTTAAGCCTAGTACGGAGTTCGAGTAAAAAGTGACATTTCCATACAAATTTTACCGCTGGTAAAATCGCAAGCAAAAATTTTACTGAGGTCTTTACTAGCCCAGTACGGAGTTCACTGGTAAAAAGTGCCATACTTTCTATTATTTGATAGATGGCGTTTTGTAAGTCTCCACTAATTTTACTCACCATTATAATGTGCGGAGCATAAAAATGCTTGTAAAACTTTGATATTTATTTGATTGTTCAAAAAGCGAGTTTATTTAGTTTTTCCCGTGGATTTCCTTGACGACAGACTTAGACCTGCCGCAGCAACAATCTCGTCGTCGATATGATGATTTATATCCTTTATAAATAATAATCACTTAACATTTTTAAAAATATTTCCGATTAATTGTGATTTTAACAGTTGTCACTTTGTTTTCTCCACATAAAACTTACGTCAGCTTTTTACCAGCATTAAAATGCTATTTTTTGGAGACCGCGTTAAATTTTAAGCCTAGTATTGAGTTCGGGCAAAGTAAAATTTAATGCGGTCTCCAAAGCTTTTCACATTAAAATCGCTGGTAATGTTAATTTGGAGAAAACAAGGTAACAGATGTTTAAAAATGTTATTGCTGAAAAACTTCAAATTTTTTATAAAGTTTAGAAAAACGTTTTTATAATTTACAATTAGAAATAGGCTTAATTAATCTGAGAATTGTTAAGAGTAATTAAATCCTTCAACAAATTAACAAAACAATCTGAAAATTTTCAATTAAAATTAAATTCTTCAATAAATTCAAAAAATAATCTGAAAATTGTCATAAATTTCCTGCATTTTAATCTTAGATCATATAACAAACAGGATAGGCTATAAGGAAGAACAACTTAAGCATTTTTCTTGATGTAGTAGAATCGCATCGATGTGTTTGTTTAGTCATGGAAGTCGTAAACTACGATATTTTCAGAGGGGCACATAATTTAGTGGTTGAAACTTTATTAAATAGTTGAAGAATTATAATTTTCTGTCACCGTGGTTCGAATTATTTTTCAAAACAAAAACAAAAAAAAAACTATTCGCGGTATAAGCATAGGGAAAATTACAAAGCCCTAATATGTATTTGAATTTGTTATTACTCTATTCTATTTTACTTATTATGACTTTCGATGTGCATTTTGTGAATAATTTATTTGATAGAGAATATGTTTATATAATTATTGTGCATATTGAGCAAAGTAGAATAGGTCCTCCTTCTCTTTAGCCAAGTCAAAATGGGTTCTCTTTTCTCCGTATGCACATTGTGACTTATTTCCAGTGACCACCACTGGGAGGTTAGAGTTAGGAGAATTAGGTTCACGTATCCCCAGAATGCAATATACAAAATAAATATTTGTAAATACCTCCTGGACGAATCGTGTACCTTATTTAGTCCCCAGTAGCCTTTTAGATTTACTAAGCGGTGGTGTGTAAGTACCTATAAAATAAAAATAAATATCTTTTAAATGACTTACAATATTTGAAGATTTCGCACAGGGTAAATCTGTTATTTGTTCATCTTTAGGCTGCATGCACAATCTGTTGAAAAGCTTATTATTAGTATTTATATCTGAAATGAAACAAAAAAAGGACCATCATTGCTGTATAAGTAGACTGGCTTAGTCCTACTTTCTAAACAAAGACTTCAGTAATTGCAATCTGGTTAGTTCCACTCGTGATGCCACTCTGCATCTCTTCCGTTACAAAAGAAGTATCCCCAATCGCATTCTCTTCGTTTATCTATAATACAGCTCATGAGTAGTTTTATTTATGATAATATAAGTATCCTCGTTGCAGGAAGACTAGATTAGATTAGATTTGTGGAGGGGTGTATAGGCGTTAGCCTCGCAATCACTGCGATCTGAAAGATCTATTGTGAGTCCCCGTTGAATTTGCTCCATTTATAGGTTTAGATTGTTAATAAAGTCTAGAGCCATTCTGGGCTTAAGGTTCCATACGTAACTTGGTGGAGGAAAAGCATGTACAAGGTGGAGTAATCTCCGCCTGGTCAATGCTTCGCAGTGGCAGAGCAAGTGCTCCGAGGTTTCGAGAGCATCCTGACAGAAGCGGCAGGATGAAGTCTCAGCCAAACCCAGCTTGTTTAGGTGATACCTCAAGGGGCAATGGCTTGAGAAGAGCTCAGTGATCATTTTGAGCTCTGTTCTTCTAAGGAGTAGGAGTCTTTTGTTTTTCCGCCAGAGGAGCCTGACGAAGTCCTTGTAGCCTTTTCCAATACAGGGATTTTTGTTTATTCTCCCAGTTATTTAGGGTAGCTCTGAGGTAACACTTTGATGTGCCACAAAATGGCTCTGGTCCGACATACTGAGTTTCCGCTCCTCTTTTGGCTAGGCCTTCCGCAATTTCATTGGCTTTGTGGCCCTCATGTCCAGGTACCCACATGAGGATAACTTTGTTTCTCCTTGATAGATTTTTGAGGGTTTGTAGACATTCCCAGACTATCCCTCACTTGACAGTGTAGGACTTTAAGGCCTTGAGGAAAGCTTGACTGTCCGAGAGAATATTAATGGTTGAGCCATATATGGCTCTTTTAATGCAGGTATTGGCACATTCTTCTATGGCCAATACCTCGGCTTGGAATACGGTAGGTGTAGAGCCTAGAGCCTTTGATATATGGCATTTGGGGCCGTATACCCCCAATCCGACCCCGCTGTTTGTTTTTGAGCCGTCTGTATACCACACCATCGATCCTTGTTGGAAGGACGGTTTAGTGGAGCGCCATTGTTGTCGGTCTCCAAGAACCACTTGGAAATGGTCTTACAAAATCCACTCTGGGTGTGATTATACCAGATATTGTCGTCACTTGCTCGAAGCATATCTATTTTAAGATACTTAAATAACCAACCAGATCGCCTGGCTTTAACTGTTTCTCCGTTTGTACTCTAATAGCACTGGAGATCGCTTCCTTTTTCACCTGCAAATGCAGGGGTGCAAGGTTTAATAAGGCTTCCATGGCTGCTGTAGGACAGGTTCTCATGGCACCAGTTATTCCTAGACAGGCAAACCGCTGGGTTTTTTGAAGCAGAGCCTCAGCCGTATTTTGATTTTTGGCCACCATGCGAGGGCCGCATAGGTGACCATGGGTCTAATAACCGTGGTGTACGTCCAGTACATCATTTTTGGCTTCAGACCCCATGTTCTGCCAATGAAGCGACGACACGTGTAGAGAGATTGCATCGCTCTATCCGTCACTCTGGACAGATGCGAATTCCAGGTAAGTTTCTTATCTAGGGTTATCCCCAGATATTTGACTTCGTCTGAAAATATCAATTCCGTATTATCAACAAGATGAGACGTTAGTGAAAGCTTCGATCTTCTTGTGAATGGAACGATAACCGTTTTGTTGGGGTTTATGCTAAGGCCTTTGTTTAGACACCACGTGCGGACTTTGGAGAGGGCTATTTGCATGAGGTCGGATATGACTTGATCATGCATGCCCCGTATTATAACTACTAAGTCATCCGCGTAGCCTTGAACATTAAAACCCGAACTGGTCAACTTCTCTAGCAGATCATCAATCACGATCGACCATAAGAGTGGAGAGAGAACTCCTCCTTGTGGGCAGCCTTTTGCTGCGGTGATCGTGACTGAGCAGTTCCCTAGAGATGTGCAGGAAGACTAAGTTCATTGGAAAAATTAACTTCATTTTCATTCCCATATGTGTTGCCTCTCTGAGAAGAAATATTATAACAGATAAATATATTCTAGTACATACTTAATAATATTATACATACTGAATTTGAACAGCAATCCTCACATTCAGTAAAATTATGAAATGGTATTGCATAAATTTTTAGGGTTTTACGAATGTGGTTCTTGTTAATGCAGTTTTCATTGATATGATCCTCACGTACGATGCTTTGTTTTGAAGGTATGTAATTCATCCGACCAATAGCTTCAAGCCATTTTTTACCCAAGACCTTATCTTGAGGGAACCTAATTTGCAAAATTTCGAAAAATTAAAGATAACTTGCAAATGAACGAAATTTATTAAAAGAATCCCATTATGTTTTTATTAATTTTTAATTTTTATTAATTTTAAATTTTTAAGTGCCCCATTTATTTTCTGATAATATTTCTTGGCGTTGCCTTTGTATGGCTGACATAATATAAATGACCCTAAACTTTCCGTCAACTAACAATGACAATTCAAAAGAAAACATACAAACCAGCATTGGAAAATGTTAAATTATTTGTCACGGCTGTTTATTTTTATAAGTATTTCACATATATTTTATTTAAAACACTTTAATTTATTGTTGAAAAAATTAAACTTGCCTGAAAAATGATTTCCTATGGCAATAACTCCGGTTATTCCTGCAACACAGCAGAGCACACTTTTTCACCATAATTCAAGACTCCCAGAGTCTCGACTATATATAAAATCTTTTACACAAATACTTCACTGCTCTTTCTCACTATTAGTAAGTATAACTAAATCACTACGAAAACACCGGACTATTTTCGATAAATTCAAAGAACTTCAGAAATGTCAAAAGTATCGAACTGACACCAAATAAATAACTCAGCCCTCTTGTCATCCCCCCCCCCCCGTGTCTACAAAAAACAATGCTTATCACACGTACACGAATTTTACACAGCATAGCCTATCCTATTTGTTATATGATCTAAGATTTTAATGCTGCGCGTATTAAAATGTTCAGTAAAATAAGTGGAGACAAACAAAGCGCCATCTTTCTTGAAATAGAGAAATATTCACGTTTTACGAGTGAACTCTGTACTGCAGTAGTAAAAACATCAGTAAAATTTTTGCTTGCGATTTTACCAGAACTAAAATTTGTATGGAAATGTCACATTTTACTCGAACTCGATACTAGGCTTAACCAATACCCGAACTCCATACTAGGCTTTACGGTGAACAGTAAAGGGCTACAAGTGCACTTGTACTTTTTGACCTCTGAACAAAAACGCCTGCTTGAAAGTCGTTAAAATAACGGCTGATATAAAACAACACAGGATAGGAATTTAGTGATATCCCTTTGTCACAATTTTGGGTATATCTAGTTTGCATTTATGCACTTATCTCAATTTTTAACAAAATTTTACTTGATTCCCTCTGCTTTTGAGCCTCTCACTTCACACTTCAGAGTTTTTTTCCGGAATGTAAAAACTCCTTTGATGACATAATACTTTGAATTGTGCTTATAATTATACAGCCAATCAATTTATGGACTATTAAATTTATGTCTATAAGCCTCTGTACGCTAACTAAGTTAAAAATTCCGCTAAATTCTCTAATTGTATACCCTTATATCATATATGAAATGAATTAAAAAATTGTACAAATGTACTAAGGTGGCTGGCAACCCTATGTTCCTCTTCATCCACCAATCATATCTGGACTGTAGACACAATATAAGTCAGCACAGAGTTGCTAGAAAAATATTTTTATGCCAGCTAAATTTAGTAATTTTAGCCGGTGTGACCTTTGAATCCGGCTAAAAAATCAGCTAAATCCTTTCAATCTGAACGGGAGTACGCCAGAATTGCTACCCAGAGTTTTTTTGAAACCGTCTCAAATTTTAATCCTTTTAGCCGAGATGATTCATATTGAAAAGCGGCTAAAATAAAAAACTAATCTCAAACAGAATAAAATTTTTAATTTGTATTCTTTGTGTAAATAAAATAAACTGCATTTGTAATGATACGATTTTTTACTTTCCCTTTATTTTAAAACAGTTTGAGATTCAAATGACAATTAAGATCGATAATAGATCTTAATTTTTGTTTGAATTTCAAATTCTTTGTACTTAAAACAATGATTATTGTTTTCAAATTGTTTTTAACAATACCTATTGGATCTAGTTCCAGGGTATGCAGTATATAATTGGTCATCTATCATATATACATTAGGTGCCTAGTATACCGTGGAACTGTAATAAAATTTGCCCTAAAAAAAGATTGTTGTTTGCTGCCATTAAGCAGTTCTCTTGTCTTCTTCCTGTTATATGCAGGCCATAATTGCCTCGCGATAGGGCAGGTTTCACTGTTGATCCATCGGAGGTTTGTCTTTCAAAACTTCCGATCGGGATCCTCACATTAGTGTAATGTAAGTGGATGTATATGTTTAAGAAATATTTACGAAATATTATCTTGAATTTAGGCCCAAAAGTTCAACTTGCAGATTCATTCAATTCTTTAAACTCTAGTTAGACCTTAAGTTTTCTTTATTTCTTAAATTAAATTAAATTAAATTAGCTTTATTAATTTTCACAATTGAGTCGTATGACTCATTAATACGTGCATACTCTTGTACATAGGCTTTACAAAAATAATGCGTATAATGACTTAATTCAGCAAAAAAAAAACAATACTAAAACAGAAAGAAAAGTTAAAAATAAGAAAATATATAAAAAAAGAAATAGTATTAAAAAAATAAAAATAAAATTCAAAATGGAACAATGAAAATAAAAGCTAATAAAATAATAAGCTATATACAGTAGAAAAGAGTAATAAAAAAAATAAGTAAAAACGAACAAAAAATAAGGGCTATTTACGCGTTTCACTCAAAGTATATTAAAATAACTTAAGGCCTCCATCCTGAAACCCCGCTGACTCCGAACTGCTACAGGGAGACTATTCCAGACTCTGACTCCATAGATGAAAAAGGTGCGAGAACTATATAGGAAAAAATGGCGAGGAACCCGCAATAATAGCGTACGTTGTGATGACAGAAATTCAATATTATCATTATCATAACGCATAACAGGTAGTCCAAGTAGTGATCTAACTTACATCTAAAAATTTGCTTAGTTACAGCTGACACGTGATCATATCTCCTCAGGCCAGAAATATATCTAGCGCAAGCATTGAATGCCCCGTTTAGCTTCCTACGACCTGAGCTATCAATATTGCAGTATACACAAGCTCCGTAAGTAATAATAGGGACAATTAGAGCCTTAATGAGTCGTTCACGTAACAGTCTGGGGGTATACTCTGCATGTCGCCACAAGCTTCTTAACCCGAAGTAAACCTTAGACACAGTAGCATTGATATGACTTTGCCAGGACAGATCACTATCAATAAGCATACCTAAACTCTTATGGAAAGGATGAAACGTCAAGTGGCTGATTGTAAAGAATTATGCTCTGAGTTTCATTAGGGTTCAAGGATAACTTGTTTCTGAGTGATCAGTTATGTATAAGAGAAAGATCCTCATTAAAGTGAGAGATATCGCTAGCACCATTAGTCTTAGATGACGACAGGAATAACTGTACATGGAAGAGTACTTAGGAACTATCACCATATCATTAATATACAACATAAATAAGAAAGGACCCAATATTGACTATTGTGGGACACCTGATTGAAGAGGTAACAGTTTTGACGAGGACGCATTCAAGATAATAGTTTGCTTACGGTGAGTTAAGTATAATCATATAAAGTTTGCTGCAGACTGATTAAAATTGAACTGAGTCACCAATTTTTGATAAAGAATATGAAAATTGACAGAATCGAAGGCCTTGGAAAAA
This sequence comes from Dioctria linearis, assembly GCA_963930735.1. NCBI lineage: Eukaryota > Metazoa > Arthropoda > Insecta > Diptera > Asilidae > Dioctria > Dioctria linearis. Next base: position 47,979,666 of record OZ005741.1, on the reverse strand, counting down.
TCCAATAAGCATAGTATTGTGGCTCTTCGCAGTTCAATATTTTGTCTAACAGATTCATTGAGATGTAATAAGGCAGTAGCAGTACAGTGCTTAGGTCTAAAGACACACTGCTGCTTTTCGATCAGAAAATGAGCCTCCGTATTAGTCCTAATCTGCTCATAGAGTAACCTTTCGAGAACTATAGATAGTACTGGAAGAATACTTATAGGTCTAAAGTCTTGTGGCACAGAGGGTTTACTTATTTTCTTCATCGGATAAACCTTTGCAATCTTCCACTTGCCGGAAACGATGATGTTGTAATGGCCGTGTTGAAAATATGTACTCCCCACTATTAGGGATATGAGGCAATTTTAAGGCTATTTAGGGAATTGTATTTTTTCAAAAAAATAAAAAAATAAATAAAAACAAATTAAAAATTTTTGAACGGTTAAGTTTACTTCTTTGTTTCGATGACTTTATTGGTTTCCTTGAGGATGAATTTAGATTGTAAGTAGGTACTAAATAATATTTAAAAAAAAAAAAAACTTAAATGTACAGATCTAATGTAGGTACATATATCGGTGGATCATATTTTTGGTAAAAAATAAATTCTCTTCTAGCTCATTTCAATTTGCACAACCAATAAATATTTCTGATCCAAAGATATTTTCCACCTCAATATACATATACATATGTATTGGGTGATGAGTGACCTGCGAAAAAAAAAACAAATCTATCATTTTTGCTATAAAACTCGTCCACTTCATATCTAATTGAAAGCACAAATATTTCAATTATAAAGTCGTGATTGTAACACCTTTTACGAATTCGAAATCAATCACGTGTTTCGTTGCCTTAAAATAAACTCGACGAGAAATTTGCTTCGGAGGCAGTAAAAACGCAGACAACTTTAAGAAATGCGTAAACAAAAATTTAAATCTGAATATGAAGATTGTCATAAAACGTTTCTGTTTCAGTTTTTTTTCCTTTCGATATGCAAATAGCAAAACATCAAAACAACACAAAATAAAACTCCAATCCACAAGAAAATATTTCCAAGAAATCGGTAAATCGATCGTGTGTGTGTACAAAATTTCCACAATCCGTCAACAGCGCGCTTAATTAGAGTGAAGATGTTAACATGGCACTATTTTACCTAGATCGGTGCCATTAGTATCATTTATTATGGAAAACGGGGTAAACTGAGAGGACAGGAGGCAAGAAATGAACTAGCAAATATTTTCAAATTATTAAATTTATTTTATCCGTTTACAATTGACAAAGTACCTGGACAACAGCAGCACGAATGTTGAATATAGTGTGCGATGTCTTATATAGGTGTCTCCGAACAACTCCCTGCTTATCTGCAATTCAATTACTAGAGGAGTCCTCATACGCCTGCAGTAGGCTACCTTAGTATCTACTAGCTACTATATATGTAGTTCTAGCTACCTTTAGAGAGGTTTCGTGCGGCCGCTGATAATAAATTTAATTAGAACATAAAATATGCATTACAAATAGAATCTGTTCCGAATAATGACGTGACTTAATAAATAACCTCGCGACGGATAGGGCGTGTGTGCAAAAAATATGCACGCCGTTGCACTGGTTATATTTATCTAGATAAGTGTCCCTGTAATCTGATAATATTCATTAGGTATCTTCTTACGTTTCAAGAGCACTTACCAGCGGACACACTGTGTTGAATAAGGGGGGAAACAAAACAAATTTACCCTCTTGATAGTGGCTAGAGTCTGAGATTTGCAATAAACAATAAAAAAAAAAAACAAAATAAATTGTCTGCAATGGTTTAAGATGGATTCAAGTTAGCACGAAACATCGTTACATGTAAAGTATTTATCCAATTGCAGTGAGAGATTTTTTTTTTTTGTGGCACATTTTGGATATGTATGGAAAAATATAGCGCATATCTAGGACTATGGCGGCATTGAATTGGAAGGGCAGGAAAGGTATATTAGCATTAATAAGCTCTTGCAGCTGTACATTTTTCACTTCTCCATTGACGGCAGTTATAAGGTCTGAGGTTTTCTTTGAGATGCATAATTTATTGCAGAATTAATTGTTGTTTGATGGATGATGGAAATGGCAGTGTCGGGTTGACATCAAGAAAATCGATTACATGCGTGATGTAACATATTAACAGAACAAAATATTTTTAATGACATTTTAGTTTTGTCTTTTTTTTTTATACTCTAGATGAAATCTAAGTTTGTCATTCCGTTTGTAACGTACAGAAATAATGATGGTAGAGCAAAATGGATTGGACACCCACGCATAATATTAAAAGTTATTTTGATTTTTGCATGTCCGTTCCTGTTCGTCCGTCCGTCTGTCTGTCTGTCTGTGCGTACGATAACTTGAGAATCCGTATACTTAGAGAGCTGAAATTATGTACATGAGCTTAAAATAAAAAGTAAAATTAACTTCGAAAATGACACAAATCGGGCAATTCCTTCGTGGAGTTGCCATGCAAAAATTTCTTTTTCAACTATATATTTGGACACTGCCTGAGAACGTGTCGATATAGAGAGCTGAAATTTGGTACATGGTAATTTTATAGCAATAGCAAATAAAACTTTAAAAATGGACTAAATCGGGCAACCCCTTCTTGGTGTTACCATATAAAAATAGCTGTTTTTTACATATACTGTGAAAAAAATCAGTCCTAGATATTTTTATTGTACTAAAAACTTTTTCAGAATACAAAATCCTATAAAATTGATTATAATCAGTTCTGTCCGACGAACCGTTCTAGAAATATATGCGAAATACCACTTCAAAAATCAAACTTGCATAGATCAGTGATCATACGAAATTTCATACTAGGGCATAGGTTCCCAACCTTTTTTGGGTGGCGTCTCCTTTTTATAAATTCATTTTTAATAAGGTAATTAAACGCCAATCTCATGTCATTTTCAACCTTTAATTTATTTACTTATATCTTTATTTTTTTTAAGCGAAGAAGAGTTGAAAATCCACTCTCGCAGAGATATGTAGACATAAATGGAACTAAAAGTAGAAAGGCAAGCATCGTCATATTTAGGTATGATTGATATATACCACCCCTGTGAGCAATTTTTCATTAAACAAGTTACGTGCCGAAAAATCATTCTGATCATTCCGTAAATCCAAGAATTCATCTTGTAATTCATCGGGAATTCTGGTTACATAAAGGGAAGCAGAGAAAAGATTTCGTGTCAATGTAGTCTCTTCTTCTTTCAGCTCAGAGAAGTGATGCTGAAGCTCGTTTTCAACCGATTCAAGATGCCCAGTAATCTGCTTCTTCAAATTTTCATTTATTTCACCTTCAGATTCATCCAAACATGTAATAAGTCTTGGAAACATTGCCATATTTGGGAAACTCTGCACTGTGGAGAGTGTCATAAATATGGCAATGTTTCCAAGATTAATTTTTCTTTACCAGTTTTGCAGCTTGATTAAAAATGCCCCGAGATTATCATGAAATGCGATCGTATTCGTTTCCTTTCAGGTTAAGCCTATTTTTCTGTCCTAATATACCTGGTAGATATGCTACTCTTTTTAACTAAGCTCTGTCGTTAAAGTATACAAAAAGGTTATGTTTCCTTGCACTTCCAGGATTTCAATTCAAAGACACGATTAACAACATTTCCTTTCGACAACAAGCGTACTGCTTTCTAGAAAAGAATAACCTCGTGATCAGAGTCCATGTTTTTGCAAGTTATTTAAACAGACAGGTGTTAAGAGCTCCAGTTTTGATGTATTGTACGATTTTTATCAGCGAATCAAGTACCTCTTGCAGAGAAGATGGAAAAATCTTACTGGCAAGGGCATACCGGTGAATAATGCAGTGAATTCCCTTCTTTCGGAAGCTAGTTCTTTTACTTTTTTCTGAAAGCCTGATTATGACCCAAGCATCATTCGTAGAAACCCCACAGACGTTTTTTCACTTTAATCCTCCCGTCTCAAAAAACGTATTACTGTTCTCCATAATATCTTCCCTTTTTGTAGTACTTTCAAGTCCACTACAAAATAGGAACTCTTCTTTGATATCATCTGAATGAATACATTTCACGAAGATAAGCAATTGAACACACGAGCTTTCGTCTGTTGATTCATCAACGGACATGTCTGATATTGCATTATAGTAAATATTTTTTTAGTAAACTATGTAAGTTGACGACTCCACAGAAAACTCGTTGCGTCACTATTCGGGGTCGCGACCCATAGGTTGGGAGCCCGTGATCTAAGGTATCATCAGAATTGGTCTTAGACCAATTCTATCTTTTTTTTTATGTATGGAAAAATATTGAAAAGTATCACGAAATTTTTTCGTAAACGGATCAGCGATAATTCAAACAATGGACGATATCTTAAATTTTATAATTAAGTAGATATGGAGAAGTGTTCACTTATAAAGTATTTATTAAGTTACATTAATTATATTAGCTTATGGCATTTTTCCAAGAATTGAGCAATCCACTAGATTTTACCTGGAAATTCTAATGAATTGCCTTCAATAATGCATAAAATTTCTAAAGAAAAATTTTCCAGTAAATTTCTAGGAAAAAATTGAGGCCTTTCCGACATCAGGTCGAGGCATCCTTGATTTTTTAGGTTGAACCACAATAGACGCATTCGTAAGTAAAGTTACTTAGATAAGGCGTACGTGCCAATTAAATTAAACAAACGTACCCTAAATAACTTTAAGGAATCGGTAAGGAAATTTTGTTACATTTACACGGCGACAGTAGATTTCGTAAGTATAGCTTAACTTTGACGTTTCCATATAAATCTGCGCCCAGAGAAGTAAAGGTCATGATAGTTGAAAGTGATGAAAGTGGAAACAATATAACAACATCGAGGGAGCAGGACCTAATTTTATTTGTATCCATTGTGCTGAACACTACTTACGTAACAAACGGTAACAAACGTGTAAACAAAAATCTCATGAAAGTATTTGTCTTGAAATTTATTTACGAAAGCTACTTTCGCTGGGTAAATGTAGCATTTCGTTAAGTTAAAATATCTAATTACCGTAAGTAAAGTGCGGTAAGAGTCGCTCATTCCGTAAGGACTCATTTGTTTATTTAATAATATTAATGAAATATTAATGAAATCGTTAACACTTTTATTATTTTATCTTATGTTATTATAGAAGAAGAATGTGAAAAGAGGTGGTCCCTTCTAAGAGGAAATTTTGGGAATGAGATAAGAAAGCGAGATATTACTTCTGGAAATGCTGCCAATTTTTATCAAATTCTTGTTATGTTTTTTTATATAACTTCCATAAAAGGCACCAATCTTCAATTAGTTCAACTTCCATTTATTAATTTTTTTAGCTTTTAGCACTCTTTACAATTGAAAATATTAAATGTCAAGATAATAACCCTTACTGAATGTGACGGTTATTTAGGGCAAACATGTCAATCATCCGTATAAGTAAAACTCAGTCTTGTTCAAATTCGTAAAGTTCTTTACGTACATTGTAGTTCAGTCTATTGTTGGTTTACCCTTTGGTTACGCCACCCAGACGAGGCTTCGTCGAGGCATCGTCGATGTTATATTCGAGCGAGGCGTTGCAGATTCTTGTTCTACTTGGTAATACCGCATATGTATTCAACATAATTTAGAACCATGTAGTGGGAATTTAAAACAAAAGAGCGGTAAACTGGAGCTTATATTTTCAGTCTTGAAAACAAGGTTTTGTATATTTTGTCCTGTCTCACTGCACTGTACACAACTTTTTAGTCTGCTATACTCTTATAAAATAAATTATTTAGTCCAAATATTTCTTGTGATGTAATTTCTCAATGAAATCAAGAAAGCAATTACATTTATAATAATTGACAGGTCAACAGCTGTTTAATTTGGGAGATTACATATTTCATGTATTTATGCATTATTCAGTAAACTATTTCGTTTTGATGACGTCGCTTTACCATGTATTGTAGAGGACTAATAAATTCCTCTGATCTGTCTTGGATGACTGCTCATATCATAATGACATTTGTGATACGTTGTTACAGCTGCAGCATATGGAGAGAGGGGTGCTGTTGCTGTAGTCCGGCAATGGAAAATCCTTGTCAGTTATTTGTAATGTCAAGTGTCAACATTATTCTCTGCTTGTAATTTGTTTGGTAAATATCTCTGTGCCTTTTTTTTTTATTACTAAAATGCAATTAAATTTTTCTATCTTTTTTTTCAGAAAAACATTTGGAGGATATCTTTGCAGAGTTACAGTTGTATTCAACCAACGGGTAAGTTTAATTTCATGCGAAACTCTCAGATCGAAACATTAATTATACCCAAGATGAAATCTATAGGGTACACATACAAAGTTTGTAATTCCGTTTGTAACGCATAGAAATAATGCTAGTAGAGAAAAATCGATGCATAATATTACCATCCGTCTGTCTGTCTGTCTGTTCTATTTATAATTCAAAAACGCGCTCATTTATGCCTGATTTTCATGTCGACGCGTTTAGTCGGGAATTTTTCTTAATAGCAAATCATCACTGAGCAGCTGCAGCAAGCAAGCAATCTGATTTTCATGGCGACTTATCTTTTTTAGCTGTCAATTGAGCTGTCAGAACGGTTAAAATACGAGTCATTTCACAATGATACCACCCGCAAAATTGCTAAAATATAAGTGCAAGCAAGAGCTAAAATATTAAAGATAATAAGAACACTGCAATTAAAATTGTTGCTATCAGTTTTATGCAAAAAGATTTTGGGTACGAAATATTTACAGAATAAGAAAAGACAATGGAGCATATAGAACGCTTGTACAGGAATTAAAAGAGAAAAATTCTAATGAGGAAAGAAGTGAAAAATTTTTCAATTACTTTCGGATGACTCCTAAGGATTTTGAAGAGTTGCTAGCGCTTGTAAGTTCTCGCATTAAAAAAACATAATGTGGTTAGGGAAAGCATTCCACCCGAAGAAAGATTAGCTGTAACTCTGAGGAAGGGAATAATAATAATTGTAAAAGTTTTGTAGTACATAATATAATTGTAGATATTTAGCTTCCGGAGATATTATGACATCTCTTGGATTCAGTTTTCGCATGGGTAACTCAACAATTTAAAATATAAAAGGGAAACAACTACAGCAATTTGGAATGTTCTGTCCAAGGAAGTATTTCCGTAAACACCAGCCAAGATTGGCTGAAAATATCCGCAACATTTTTTGATGTGACTAGTTTTCCTAATTGTATAGGTGCTTTTAACGGAGAGCACGTTATAATAAAGGTTTTTATATACTTACTAGGCGGAGCCCGTAGGCGTTTCCCGGCGATAATATAGATACCTAGATGGGTGGGGGTGGGATTGGGGTAGTTAGATATACATAATATCTAAGCTATATCTGACTCGATCACGCGATTTAGTACTCTGGATGTGCGTTCGTGTGTGCGTGCGTGTATATTGTGTGTGTGCATGTATGAGTGTGCGTGCATACATTCATATGTGTGAGAGAGTGTAGCTCCCTATGTCGATGCGTTTTCAGGCACTGCCCAAATATATAGTGAAACACAAAATTTTTGTATGGCAACCCTACGAAGGAGTTGCCCGATTGGTCTCATTTTCGAACTGTATTTGTAATTTTTATGAAAACACTGTGTACAAAATATGAGCTCTCCACCTCGATGCATTCTCAGGCAGCTACCAAGTATATAGTGAAAAATGAATGTTTTGTATGGCAACACCAAAAAGGGGTCGCCCGATTTGGTCCATTTTCTCCACGTCGACGTATTCTCAGACAGTTTCTTAATATTTAGTGGAAAATCAAAATTTTGTATGGCAACACCAAGAATGGTTTCCCGATTTAGTACATTTTTGACATTTTTATTAGTAGTGCTAAGAAAACACCATGTACCAAATTTCAGCTCTCTACGTGTACTTGTTGCCAGGCAGTGTCCAAATATGTACTAAAAAACGAAATATTTGTATGGTAACCCTACGAAGGAGTTGCCCGATTTAGTCCATTTTTTAACTTGTATTTGCAATTTTTATGAAAACGCCGTGTACAAAATATCAGCTTTCCACGTCGACCCATTCTCAGGCAACATTTTAGATTTCAACAACAACGCCATCTATCGTGTTCAAAAGTGTTCTATCCTTCAAGCTGGAGCAAACGAAACACAATCACAAAATTTCATTGAAATCGGCTGGGCGGTTTCGAAGATTAGCGTGTACGAACACAGTGACACGTGATTTTTATATTAAGATTATAAATAAATCAAATGTCCTTAGCAAATGAGTGTCAAACAGGCGTTTGCGAATTGTGGGTGGAACAACTATAAATACAAGAATTCTCATAGCATTGTACTTATGGCTTATGTGTGATGCTCAATATAGATTCACAATGGTCGATATCGGAGCAGCTGGACGGCATTCAAATGGAGGAGTTTTTAAGAACTGCAGCTTTGGGAAAGAGTTTCTTAATTTTCCATCTGTGCTAAACATTCCGGCTGAGAAATTGTTGCCGAATTGAACACGAAGAACACCACACATTTTAGTGGCTGATGAAGCATTTCCGCTCATATCAAATATAATGCGCCCATTTCCAGGTCGTAATAGTCCAGCAAGGATGTCTGACGGTAATGTTGTTTTTAATTATCGCCTATCAAGCGCAAGAATATTGATTGAAAACTCCTTCGGTATCCTCACGGCAAGGTGGCGCATTTTTAGAGGTCCAATTAATGCCTCTTATACAACAGCAACTGTTTGCCTTCACAAATGGATGATAAACCGTTCAGACAAATATATTCCGGCTTCGATTGTCGATTCGTACCTTGAAGATGGAACACTTTTTATGCTAAAGTGGCGAGATATAAATGCAAATGATAGCGGTATTTTCAACTTGTTTGGACGTAGCTCTAATACTCCAGTTAAAATGGGTGTGCAAGTCCGAGAGACTCTCAAGAATTACTTCATGAATGAAGGAGCTATACACTGGCAACATAAAAATATTCTTTAGAGCATATGTACATATATTAAAAAAACTTTTTTTAAAAGCAAAGCGCTTTTTAAAGTTATTGCAAACTCATATTTAACGCGCTACCTCTCGGTTAATTCCATAGCACGCAATGGTTCTGGTAGTGAAAAGCAATACAGATCGATGCAATCCATTTCATCCGTTTTAGCGACTGTGTTGCACAGTTCGTATCCTCGCCTTCTAAATTTTCCGTGGAGCACGGAGAAAATACTGGTTCAAAACAATCGTCCGTGCCTTCATATTCCTCTTCAATGAAGTTGCTTTCCGTTTCCCTGAAATACGATTTAAACTATTAATGGCTGGTTCCAAATTTTTAAAACGCTTACGAAATAGCTTTCAAATGTCAAAAATATTGTATATTACCTTTCTCCAGTTGCAAATTTCTTCAGAAATGAAATATCCCTCGAATACATACGTTTTTTGGATGCACTTTCACTTGTAAGTTTGCAAGTTTGTAGTGAATCGTTGCTTACCATCAACACTTAAATTCTCAGCAATACTGTTCCATTTTACCTGCCGAAGCGTATTATTTTTATAATTTTCGTTGAATACGTCGTACAGAATTATATTTTGTTCCACAAGATCAATCAGATCATCTTCTAGAAATTAAAAATTAAAAATTCGTATTAAATATTTTGTAAAAAAGTTAAAAAATGTTAATCTTGCCAAAACCCATTGTGTTTGAAATTTTAAAAAGGCGTTTGACATTTCAAAAAGGCTCACAACACGCGGCTCATTAAAAACGTCTTTTGATTGGCTAGGGAAGGCAAGCGGCTTGTGAGCTGACATGAAAATCAGGAATTAGAGAGTGCACGCCTTTTATAAAAAAATAATAGATTTTAGCTCGAAAATGGGACAAATCGGGTAACTTTTTCATAGTGTTGCCATACAAAAATTTCGTTTGTTACTATACATTTGGACAACAACAACGCGTCGACGTAGAGAGCTCAAATATTGTACACGGAATTTTCATAAAATTTTTAAATACAAGTTCAAAAATGGCCTAAATCGAACAATCCATTCTTGGTATTGCCATACAAAAATTGATGTCTTTCACGTTTACTCTGAAAAGGATCAGTTCTAAATATTTTTATTGTACTGAAAAGCTCTTCACAATATAAAATCATATGAAATTTGCTGTAATCATTTGTACTGTCCGACCAACCATTCTAGAAATAGATGCGAGAAATCATTTAATAATCAAACTTACACGGAGAATTGACCATGCGAATTTACATACGGGCATTCATCTAGGCTAGGGTATGATAAGAATTGATCTTATACATTTCTAGCTTTTTTCCTTATTTCACGAAATGTCTTTTCTTAACCGAATGCATAAAGCTTAGAACACATAATCTGAAATATTTTTAAAGGGGAGTTTGGCGCAAATATTTAAAATAAGACTGAATTATGAACTACTCCTTTTTACATTTCCTTTACACGTATTTGCAGAAAAGAAACTTTCTAGTTTAATTTAAGAATTTCAACTTGCCTGAGAATGAGAAACCTTGCCGGGATCATTTCGGCAATTATTCAAACGGAACCGCACAGCGATATTCATTGGGCATATATTCACATGTTTATGAGCTTAAGTCCAAAGACTTAATCACTAAATTGTCAATTCAAATATTTTTATTTAAAATTAATACAATTAGCGGAAAAAATTAAGGTTTTTTAATTAAAGAAAATACAAAATCGAACTCGAATTGACATTAGTAAGTTAAACTAAGTTAAATTCTTCTTGCCTTTATACCTCTTCGCCCAAAGAACCCAGATTCCCTCCCATCGACAGGAATTTTACACGATAACTATGTCACTTCCTTTATTTATATATCCTGAGAAATAAAATTAAAAACGATCCTGGAGAAATTAAAGTACTGGCAAATTCAGGAATACTTGTGTGTAAACAATCTAATCAGTTCGTGTCAGTCATAGGTTTTCGCTCGCATCACAGCTGCGAAACAGCTCTACTCAAGGTAACTATTGACATTCGCATCTGTCTTGATAACGATATGATATCCATCTTGCTTTTATTAGATTTCTCTAAAATATTTGATACTGTTTGTCACAAGAGGCTCTTGATGAAACTGTCTTCGCGATTTGGTTTCTCCCATTCTGCCATTCTTTTAATTAAACATTTTCTGTTCGGTAGATTCCAACGTGTCATACTGAATAATGGTCATTCCTCAGATATTTTGTCCCTTTCCTGTGGTGTGCCCCAGGGCTCTATTCTTGGCGCCTTATTATTCAGTTTATATATAAATGACGTTCCAGAGGTGACACATGATGTGAAAGTTCACCTATATGCAGATGATATCCAGCTTTATTTGAGTCGTCCCATAGGTCTTATTGTGTAAGCCGCATTAACTGTGACCTCCAACGAATTTACTGCTGGTCAATTGCCAATGTTCTTAGTCTTAACCCTAGTAAATCCCAGTGCATTGAATTCTATCCACGACAAATCGATCTGTCTGCATTGCCAGAAATTCTACTTAATGTCATCAATATCCCATATGTTAGTAGGACTCGAAATCTTGGAGTATATCTTAATTGCTGGATGAGCTGCTGTGATCAGGATCACATAAGTGCCATACTATCTAAAATCTATGCTGGCCTTCGTCGTCTTTGGCTATATGCTAGTATCGTGCCACTAAGCTTACGTGTGACTTTGGTCAAACTTCTCTTGCTCCCTCATTTCACTAATGGATGCCTTATTTTCCCAGCCTTAGATTCTGTGTGCTCTAGAAAGTGGCATTCAATGATTGTATTAGGTTTATTTACGGGCTGCACAGATATGATCACGTATCCTATTACAGTCTCTCATTGCTGGGCTGTTCTCTAGAGACATATTTGAAACGTAGGAACCTGGTTTTTATTTATAGGATATTGCAGTTGAGCCAGCGTCCTTATCTAGCTGATTTTCTGCAACCGTTACATTCCACCAGGGCTCGCAAATTACTGCTGGAGCGTTGTCGTGTCGTACTACTAATTTCACTGGTTCTTATTTTGTTCAGGTTATTCGCCCCTGAAACAGTTTACCCTCCCGGGTTCAATGCGCGGGCTCGGTCAGCACTTTCAGACGACTTCTTCTCAATTTTGCGATTTAGCTGCTCTCCATTTAAGCCCGAGATCTGTATTCATTCATTTGCATGTAATTTTTCTTAATTTTTCTTGCTTTTTTTTTTTTTTATATATTATTAAGCCAAGCTCAGGGGATACCCTATGATGCAAAGCACAGCGTGGCAGGAAGGAGATAGGGAAAGGATTAAGGGATATGAGGAGAGCGGCGGAGGTGCCGATGTATGTCGCCCTTAAACTTTCGCAGGTTGTATGCCGGAGGAAAGACAGAAGATGGTAGACTGTTCCACATTCGCACAGTTCGGGATAAGAAAGCATCACGGAATTTTAGTGTACGGCCGAAGGTAATTTGAAGGGTAAAAGGATGAGCGCGGGATGCAGCGCGAGTATTGCGTGCAGGAACTATTCTACAAGGGATCAGACTAGATATTTCATCAGAACATTGACCATGCATATAGCGATAAAGGAGCGAAAGGCATCCAACATTGCGACGGTGCTCGAGCGTGTCGATATGACGAGTAATTGCCACATCGCCAATGAGCATGCAGGCACTCTTTTGGACAATATCCAATGAAGCTAAGGCTGTGCGACCAGCCCCGGCCCAGATATGGGAATTGTATTCCATTCTAGGTCTGATGTAGGACTTGTAGAGGAGCGCTATATTTGATGGGCTGAAATATTTCTTACACCTTTTCAAAAAACCAAGACATTTTGATGCTTCTTTGGCAACCGAGAAGATGTGATCTGTCCAGCTTAACTTACTGGAAATATTAATGCCAAGAATTCTTAGTGACGGTGAATCAGAAATTAATGCTCCATCAAACGAAACGGGAGTGGTTAAGTGATGGTCTTGTTTTAATGAGATGAGACAGCCTTGGGTCTTAGATGCATTGAATTCTACGCGATTCACTTTGCCCCAAGCGAGAATATTGTCAAGATCGTTATTCAATGATCTAATCATGCAGTCTCGTTTAACACATGTGGCGTTCCCTCTGGAATCCGCAAGGGTGTCAAAGGAGTATGCGAAATCAAGGGTACTGTCATCAGCAAAGCTATGGATAGGATTAAAAGTAAGGGAAAGCAGATCATTAATGAAGATTAGAAATAGAGTCGGAGAAATAACAGAGCCCTGGGGGACACCGGCATTAATAGGATGAGGTTCAGATATAACGCCATCTAATACAACACGTATTTGGCGACTAGATAAAAAACTTTCAATCCATAATAGAAAAGGAGGGGAAAGACCAAGTGCTTTGAGTTTGGCTAAAAGGGCTGGATGCCAGACTCTATCAAAGGCCTTTGAAATATCTAGAGCAACGATTTTGGACTCACCAAAATTGTGAAGGCTACGATTCCAACGTTCCGTAAGAAAAGTCAGCAAGTCTCCAGATGAGCGACCGTGCCGGAAGCCGTATTGGCGATCGTTGATGAGCTGATTGGTTTCCAGATACTTCATTAATTTGGAGTTAATGACAGATTCAAAAACCTTTGAAAGAATCGAAGTGATTGCAATTGGTCGATAATTTGAGGGATCGCTACCCTCTCCTTTCTTGGGAATAGGCTGATCGTGAGCTAGTTTCCAAGCAGTTGGAAATTTTCCTGTCGAATAGGACAGGTAGAATAGTTTGCGCAGAGGTTTAGCCAAGGATGAGGCACAGCTTTTAATTAATAGGGGCGAGAAACCATCAGGACCTGCGGCTTTAGAGACGTTGATACCATTAAGGACCTTGAACACATCTCTCGTACGGATGTGTATTGGCTCTAGTACACATCCGCACGGGGGATGCACGACAGGTGCCTGTGAAGTGGGTGGAAGAAAAGAATTTGATGCGAATCTAGCAGCCAAAATATTAGCTTTATCCTGGGAGTCAACAACCACTTCACCATTATTAAGTAGTGAAGGTATAGAGGAACTGCTGAAGTTGTTCCTTATGGTTTTGACCAGTGACCAGAAACATTTACTACCTTTGGGGCTTGCCAAGATTCTTTGTCTAACATTCTGGTCAAAAAGAAATTTTTCTCTCTGGATAATGGACTTGCAGGTGTTCCGTGCAGTCTTGTAGATTTCTTTCAGTTCTGGACAAGGATGCACTTGATAGGCGCGAAAAGCAGACTCTTTCGCTTTTATAGCTTGGTTGCACTTATCATTAAACCAAGAGCGATTTTGCTGTTGTTGAGATCTGCTGTAAGAATACGGAATATATTCACGCATGCCTAGACTTAGTAAGTTACTAAGTTCTAATGTGCATTCATCAGCATCCCTCGAAGCAAAACAGACCGACCAATCTATATCTCTAAGATACTGATTGAGACTTTCCCAATCAGCGTTCTTATAGTGCCAGAGAAGCCTACTTGTAGGTGGAGAAGTGGGGCGGCGCAGAGATGAGGTAATAAATTGAGCCGTGATTAGACAGTGGTCTGAATTACCAAGAGGGGAGCCGACTGAGATAGAATATTTGTCTTGTAATTCATATATATTCTTTTAATATCATTTTCTTCCTTTTTTAGGTTTTCTTTGTTCCTATTAGGCATATATTTTGTTTCTTTTTTTCAACTTTTTTTAATGTTATTAAATTTAACTTTGCAATTTTCATATCCTACACATATTTTTTTTCTCTTAATTTAATTCTAATTATTTTAAGGTAGTCTATAAGTATTCTAGTCCCGTTACTATACCTTATTTTTTATATAGGTTACCATTAAAAGATTTTAATCTTTTTGTATCTTGGGCCGTAATAAAGAATAATTGAATTGAATTGAATTGAATTGAATTGAATTGAATAATTGATATCATGAATTTTGCTTGATTTGTCAAAACTGTGAAAAACGTCAAAGAATCAGAAAATAACATTTCTAAAAGTCACATCTTGCAGGAAATAGTAATAAAACATTTGTCTAGGTGGTAAAATAGACACGAAAATCAAAACGCATTGAATCAAACATTTTTTTATTGAGGAGTCGGGGCGCTCCAGATCACTAATATCAGTGGGTGATATGCCTATCCGATGCATGGGTTTGTTTAGTTTGCTGTGTGCGGTTAGGACTACTGTAATAATTCTGAGTTGTTTTCTAAATAGCCTTAAAAGATCCAGGCTCTTCTTTAGTGAAGGTCATTTAATGAATATTTTAACTTGTCTGGAGTCTGTCATTGAAATCCATCTCTTGGTATAGGATCCACTTTTCAATGGTAAACTTTGCGGTGTTGTAAGAGAGGCCGCAGATTAGTTCCGCTCTTATGAGAGCTAGGATGCCTCTTTTTTTTGGACAGTACGTCTACGTTATTGTTCCCATCTATTCCTGAGTATCCTGGCATCCAGGTGACGAGATGGCCTTTTGGCTATCTGTATAGATATATGTATATTTCTGTTAGTGTAAGATCGGCTGAGGTTTTTGTATGCACATCTAGTACTTGGAATATTCAGGCATATTTTCCTAGTCTTTGATATATTTAAGCTCTTGCCTTTACACTGCTGCTACTCCTTTTTCGGTTTTAGAACCGTCGGTGTACCAGATGAGGGCTTCTTTTTCTAGATTTGTATCTATTTCTCTTCTATTTGGTATCTTTATTTTGAGAGGCAGACATAGGTTGTGTTTAACAGCCATCCTGTCTGAGATCATGTTCATCAGTACTGGATTCACTTCTATTTGTTTGGTTATAGTGTGTAGACTATTGGAGCTCCATTTACTGTATCCATCTGTTCGGGCTCTGTCTGTACACCATTAGTCCGGCATCTTTTCCAACAACTATATATTTATGTAACGATAAACTAATACTACTGCGGCAAGTAATCTCAGCCGAGAATTAGAGATTCAAATAACGTCCAATACATGTGGTGAAATTCGTCAATTTTAAGATTGCAACAGAGCATAATAGCTCTCTTCAGGGATAGTAAGAGGTTCGATATTTAACCCAACAATACGAGTTAATATTAAATCAACAGCAGTTATAGGGTATGCCATTAATACACTTCCGGCTATCTCAGTTATTTACCTTTGTCATATAGATAAAACAGATAGAAATATTGAAAATTAAAATAATGTTACAAAACTGTAATTCAAGCGGTTTTAAAATAGTACAGACAGATTATGCAGCAGTACGTACCAGCGACGACACTGATTACATCGAATGTTCGCAATAATTTAATTACTCCGATTTGACTTCCTAAAACGCTAACAAAGTGACCAATAAAAGGCAGGCAAATGCAAAAAGAGGCGTAATTAATTGAAACTATTGTGTAAGAGCTCACAAAAAGCCTTCACAAGTCAATTAGGTAGGTAACCGGCATGCCTAGAACAAATGTGTAAGCATTCTGCCGTTTTCATCTCAGTTAGTATACGGTGGCGCATTCCTGCAATTGCTAGAATGGTATGTTCTTTGTGCTCGGCTCCCTTTATATATTTTAATCAAAAGAGTATAAGACTCCATCTACACGGTGCCATTAAATTGCTTCATCGCAAGAACCGACTGTGTGAGGTCCCCGTGAAATCACATCAGGAAAGTTCTTATTCGAATCTAATGGTCTACCGGAGCAGCGGTTCTCTCTATCTATCTATCTTTCTAGCCTCAATTTCTTAGTAAGCCGGTCCGGCTCTATCGTTCTGAACGTCACGAATGGTCAAGCAAGCTTAAATTTATACGTTTAGAGGCGATTAAAGTAATTTTCAGCTTTTTATCTTACTTTGACTTAAATTTATCGTCACTTTGAGTGATTGTCATCAGCATCCCATGGGAATCACAGGGAATCAGACTTATACTAGCTGCTGATGGTCTTATTGCGCGATTTTTTTTTTGTAGACATTATGGCGAGGACGTTATGGCCGGCAGTTTTATTGCCGTATGAAAAATGTAATGGGTTCATTTAAATTGCTGGGATATAAAGTGAGATTAACACACTATATATATATGTATATATATGTAAGAGTATGTCCGTACTAGCGGACCAGACTGAGTACAGGTTACTATATACATCTAGCGTGCACCTTTTTTGTTTTGTTCATTGCCCGGTTTTTTTTTTATCTATGTACCATAAACTCGCATATATCTAGATAGATAGAAAATACCAGCGGCCTCTTCCTTTGAGCATAGACACTGAAGCATCAAGTATTATTCTAGCTATGAAGTACAACGTTTTAATAGTTACACTTAAAACCATAACCTCACAAACATGAAGTTGATTTGAAATTTTGAATTATTTAGATGCCTCAAAGTAAAATTAATCTGAAACCTGTCTTGTCTTGTCGTATACTAGTGCAGCTGTTGTAGACCTGCTGATTTAGGTGAGCATTGGAGAGATTTCCAAATATTTGTTTTGAAATCTGAGCAAAGGTGTGCTCTTATTTGGTTTGTTTTATCACTTCGTACCAGATTTTATGAAAGACAAATAGAAAAGTGAAGATTACTTACGTGCTGCTGGGTGTGACTTTGTTAAATATCGTCGAAAAAGCACATAAAATGAGATTTTTTTTGTTTTTAATTGATAGTAGTGAAAATTGTATTGTTTGATTGGTGCAAAAGCAATAATGTGAGCTTATGACTTTCCACGGGAATCACAAACCTATCTCTTATGAATATGGTTCGATTCGATTCGCCGTGTGGATTTTGTTTATGACTTGGGTGTCAAATGTGACCGTAGATTGCATTTTATCTCTCACATAAACTACATGGTATCAAAGAGCAGTTCTATGCTGGGCTTTATTAAATTTTGGTATTCCATTGCATTTGTACACTTGCCTTGTGAGACAACTTATTGAATACGCTAGCCAGGGGTTGATTCTGATCTTTTGTCGTAGATTAGGCGTATATTTTAGTCACATATTTTGACATTTCACATTTGACATATTTTGACATATATGTATATATACACAAGCATGGAATTGTGCAAAACCCTCGAGAATACTTTCCAAGCCATGAAACACAAATTTATATGTGAGCGAGTAAGTCCGTTCTCTAAAATGTTCTATTGGAAAAGTACCAAACATTGACTTGATATAGCATATAGGAGCCTAAACTACTATCCATACAGGAAAATAGTCTTCCAGTAATTTAAAGCTTGGTTCCTTACCTTTCCAAAGGCTACACTTACTATATATCTTACTTAACAAAGTATAATAAAATAGTTTTGATTTAAAAGTAACCTTACCATTTTCAGCTCAATAACTCTCAGCTGAGAAATAATTGCAATAGTATATGTGCGGTCGTAGTGCGAATCTTTAAGTGGGTGTCATACCAAGAGCGGCGCTGGAAAGTAGTTGCCGCTCGGCGATTTTGGAGATTACTCAAAAACACAACTTTGCCACTGCCGCTGGCAGCAAAATTTCTTTTTCATTCGAAATAAGTCCGCATAATTCGTTAAATGACTCTTTTGGCATTCTAAATTATTCGCAATCGGATCTCATCACTTTTCTCTGTTTTTCTCAACCAGAGCAAAATAGAGTGGTCACACCGGGAGCGTCGGATTTTATCCATCTGCAATTTATAGCAGAATTTCTTCATTGGAATTAGAATACATTTGGATAAAATTATTACACAGTTGAGACTTTTTGTTTGGGGAATCGTAGTCATTTGGTTAACCCTTTCGGTCTTTTTGTTCCCATATGGCAACACGCATTTCAACTATTGTTCTTTCTTTCTGTGTTCGTTATAATTCTTTTTATCGTCATTTTTCCCTTTATTAGACTTTCGCAGTTTCGACTATCATTTAAAATCTGATTGATCGTGGTGTAAGTTCAAAAGTGATAAGTGGATTACAATGGAAAATCGAAGGGATATGTATAAGTTTGTATGCTTATATTCTCATCAATTCCTAGAATTTTTTTAAATTTTGCATTTGAATATGAAGAATTAGCTTGAATTGTGGTTTGCAACTGAAAAATTTCGTGTAAATTTAATTTTACTATGGTTACGCAATTCACGTGAAAGAGAATGTGGAGAAAATTTTAGAAGATTTTGAGGATTCGGAAATATCGGAAGAAGAAAATGAAGAAAACGAGGACTTTGATGTAGCTAAGATATTAGCCGATTTTGTGAACATTAGAAGTGAGCTGATGGATGTTGAGGCTGATGGCGCACCGGATATAGTCGTAGTGGATGAAATCAAGGTTCCAATGAATGAAATCGATGACGCAGGTCCATCAACTATGCCAACCCGAAAAAGACAGGAATCTCGTTGGGTAAAAACTAATTGGAAAAATCCACAGGCCGTTTTTGTTGTAGAGGGATATGTTGCAGAAAATGTGAAAACACCGATCACATACTTCAGCCAATATTTCAGCGAAGAACTGTACACAAAAATTTTACAAGCTACAAATCAGCATACACTTATGAGAAGGAAATCAAAGCGTGTTTCAATCGAAGAGCTACAAAATTTAATTGGTTTGGAAATTATCATAGGGACAATAAAATTTCCACGTATTAAAATGTATTGGGAAAAAGCAACACAAATAAGTGCTTTTCCGGGTACTATTTCCAGAAATCGTTTCCATTCGATTAGAAACAGCTTGAAATTTTCTATTAGTGAAACTCAGAATGATAAATTGTGGAAAGCCCGTCCATTGATTGACGCAATTCTGTCAAGATGTACAAGCATTTGAAAGGAGGAAAATTTATGCATAGATGAAATGATGATACCATTTAAGGGAAAATCATCTCTAAAGCAATACATGCCCAAAAAACCAATTAAGTGGGGCCTAAAGCTTTTCGTATTATGTAGCTCAAATGGTATTATTCAAGATTTTGAAGTATACCAAGGAAGGAATACAGAAATTGGAAACACTAAGATGGGATTTTGCTATGATATAGGTATGCGTCTATCAAGGACAATTCCAAAAGACGAAAACTTTAATTTATTCTTTGATAACTATTTTACTGGCATAAACCTAATAATTCAGCTAAAAGAGCAGGGTATCTTGGCAACTGGTACGATAAGAGCAAATAGGATGGGAAAAGTTGAAATGTAATCTGAGAAAGAATTAAAAAAATAGGTCAAGGATCTTACGATTTCCGTGTGGAAAGATCTACAAATGTATTTTTACGTTAATGGTATGACAGCTGTCTTGTTCAGATGTGAAAGTGTGGATGAAATTGAAAGGTTCTGCCAAGAAAAAAAAATAAAATTGCGCGACCTGAAATTGTAAGGATTTACAACCTACACATTGGTGGCGTCGACAAAGTGGACTTTTTACTTTCTCTCTACAGGATTAGCATTAGAACCAATAAATGGATTTTGCGAGTCTTCGATCATATGATTGATATAGCCATTTGCAG
The DNA here is from genome assembly GCA_963930735.1 of Dioctria linearis. Classification (NCBI taxonomy): domain Eukaryota; kingdom Metazoa; phylum Arthropoda; class Insecta; order Diptera; family Asilidae; genus Dioctria; species Dioctria linearis. The sequence goes on along the minus strand of OZ005741.1, from coordinate 47,959,346 downwards.
CTCCTGGCTGGAATATCGACGCGATTGCAATTTTCTCAACATACCTGATACAGAACGTATGGACCTACTAGAGTTTCGAAACGACATATCGACTGCGGTCCTTATATCTTCAGCTCCACAAAAAAGAAAACGCGGGCGCCCACGCCTGGATATAAGTGATGTTGAAAGCGATGGCGGAAGCTCAATGACAACGAGCTCACAAAAAGCATGCGAAAGTGCTCCTCGAAGGACCTACGAAAGTGCTTCCAGTGTATCCACAAGATATGACTGCTGTAATCACTGGCCCGAATACACCATGAATAAAACTAGATGTAAGTTGGATAATTGTAGCAGTTTCACACGGTACAAGTACAAGAAGTGCAATATTCATTTATGTATTCCAACGCAAAATAAAAACTGCTTCATATCGTATCATAAGCATGAATGAACTTTTTAAATTAATTTATTTTTTTTTTTAATTAATACGAGTGTTATTAATTTTATAATTTTTATGTTTCTGGATATATGGAGTTATGTTTTCATTCACGGTTTGAAGTATTTTTTTTTTACTTTAATAATATTGCTAAAATAGTTACTTAAAAATAAATATGTAAAAAGTGAATTTTAACATAATTATAAACTTTTGAGAACTTTTGTTTTCATATGGCAACAATCCTTAATTCCTTTCCTTCACATCCTTTGACAAATTTATTTTTTATATAATATTAAACTGATATCTAAAAATTATAATTTTTTCCTCGAAATAAATAAATACATACATATATACCGAAAGGGTTAAATTTTTTTTTTTTTTTAAATAATTTTGTTAGGAAAGACATTAAATTTTTACTACGGTTGCGAAGATAAGACAATTTTTCTCTATGAGGGCGCAGGAGGTATACAAATCAAACTTTTGTCAGTTTTATCATAAGAGCACTGCAAATACACACACAATCATTGAATGCTACATTTAGTTCACGATTATACTAATATATTACTGCTAACTTCAGAACAGCAGGTTAGTTTGCTATTAAGAGCAATTCCAAAGCTTGTAAGCTTTTCGCAGACAGATAATATATTATAATAAAAGGTTACGCAAGTCGAGTTCTTTGGATTGACCAAGAGGCTGTTAGATTTAGCCCCAGCAGATATTCGTTTTAGATCTCTATTAATGTGAGTCCTCTTATAATCCAATAGGTCCTATATAAACCTGTATAGACCAGCACATCATCGGTATACATATAAATGCAAATTTGCATCCATTACAACATTCGGAAGTTCGTTTATATACAAGATGAAGAGTAGAGGATCTATACTAGAACCTTGTAGATATCCGGATTCGATGGAAGGAAGTTTGATTTAACTACATCAACTAAGACTTGTTGAAAGCGATTGGATGGGAATTCGCTGATCATTCTAATTGCATTTCGGCAGAAGATGTGTCTGTCAAAAGTTTTATAACATCAAATTAATTAGCAAATTTTTTAAACTCAGTTATATTCCAATTTGAATATTCATGATAACTTTGTTGATCAAGATTCTTGAGATATATGTAAGTAATTTACATTGTTTTACTTTAGCCTCCTTTAATTCCAAAAATCTCTAAATGTAAAGTGTTGGCGTTCGTTTTATGACCGAAAAATTTATCTATCAAGTTTTTGAGATTTTTTCATATATTAGGGACATATGGCTTTTTTTAAATCTTGGATGAACTTTTTCACAAAAACAGTTTCATCTTGCCCATACCTCACGGCCACTTCGAACTATATGTGCTTTGGAACTATCATGTATTAGTGAGAGCATCTGTTTCGTGGCTTAGGAAGTATTTCCCGGATATTTAGTCCAAATGATGGTTAGATTGATTCAACATTCGGGAGCTTGGACTCCTGGGCTACTTGGAACTTTATGAGCATGAGTGATGGTGATGCTAAAAATTTATTAATAGTAATGCCTTGAAGCCTAGTGATAAAGTGGTATTGCCCACAATAAAAAAAAATGTTATATGGTATGTCCACCCCTGTCTTCAACACAAATGTTTTTACTAAATCAAATCTAGATAACGAAGTTGATTATGTTAGCACTAAAAAATTTGTTTTCAATGTGTTTTTAAAACAATTCAGTAAAAAATATCACGTGAAACTCATTTGAATATTCATGGAAGGGGCACTACGTTGAAAACTAGTCAACAATTCATTGTCTAGAGGTGAATTCCCGACGTGTTGGATGGAGTCCTTAGTAATTCCGGTTGAAAAAGTCTAAGATGTACAAAGAGTATAAACCAATTAACATGCTACAATTAATAGAGAAAGTACTAGAAAAAGTAGCTCAAACGCAGCTTGAAAGATACATGGTAGCGAATCAAAGGTAAAGCGAAAATATGGTTTGAAGATTACTTCAGTGAACGGTGTCAACGAACGAAGATTAATGGGACCCTATCTTCGCTTGAATACAATGGACATGAGTACCACAAGGCTTCGTTCTTTGATCTTTATTGTTCCTTATATACATAAACGATATAAATGACGCAATAAGTTTCTGTGAGATAAATCTATTTACAGCATTACTGCACGCATACGCAAAATTTTACCTCACAGCTTGTAATACATAGAAGGTGGTTGTGGTATTGGACATTGCTTACTAGCTCACTAACAGATGTCGTCCAAATAGATTTTTTTTTCACTTTTGCGCATATCTGCATTCTATATATAGCAGACATTTCCTTCCCTGGGGGACTAGACAATTTTTTTCTTGAAGCATTTTCTTTACAAATTTTCTCTATGCAATATATCACAGACAACAAATATATTTATTATATTTCTTGTCTATGCTATTATGCTTGATTTTCATGTCGATTAACAATGTTAGTCATAGTTGCTGCTTTTCTAAACAACCAATAATCGTTAAGTAGCCACAGCTAACCAGCAATTTGTTTTTCATGGCGATTTATCTCTTTGAGTTGTTAAAACACTAAATAAAGTGAATACAAAATGAAAACTCCGAAAAAATTCCTAAATAATCAGTACAAGCAAAGAGCTAAAATATTAAAAATAATAAGATCACTAGAATTAATATTCTTGCTGCCAATTTTAGCCAAAAAATGCAAAAGATTTGGGGTACGAAAATGTGTTTGAATTTCAAAAAGGCGCGATTTATCAGCCATGACTAGACACTTCATCTTAGTTACGGCCACTGACCTATATAATATGGACTGCCTACGTTCATAGAATTGCACTGCAGAAATTGGGCTCACTTCTATATTGCTGAATTTTTCGGTCTACCCCATAGGAGAAATTTGTATGCCTTAAATTCGAATTCTTCTTGTTAAACAGTTCTTTGATAGTGCAATCAATACATTACCGTTGCCTTCTTAAACCAGGTAAACGTAAGGTATGTTCACGTTCTCATTACTAATGCATTCCAAGTAATGTTGACAGTAAACCTTATCTAAATCAGGTATTCCTATTTTTCCAGCTGGGTTAGGACTCCGTTGGGACTCTCATGTGGTAGTGAGGGAGTCTGCTTCATGGCTTGTGAAGTATTCTCGAGGGTTTTGGTTATGCGAAACCCCCTATATAGAGATGGAAAATTGCGTTTATATAACAGTACAAAAATCTCACGATATATACACTCTTTATTACAGATATTATTTTATATTGTGAGAATATTGAATTTTTATATATTAAGATGTACATTATTTGTGATCCACCCTGTATTTAAGAATTTTCATAATTTTTATCTATCTCTTTTCTACGCACTAAAAGCAGATAATATTGCTTTCATTTTATTAGACAAAATGATTTTTAAGTTTTCTGGTTGTGTCATTCTTATTAAAAGAATTGGTGCCCATTTCAACAGCAGTTTTTCATTGCCTGGTACGAGGAGAATTCTCTTCTTACTATACGCTCGCTGTGTCAGCGATTAAAGAAATTTTATAAATTTTTCACATACATCACTAATGCAGTACTGCAGCACTTTTGAAAGGGTTAAACATTATCAAGAATTTACAATGTCCACCAAATGTCACCAGTCAGTATGCGCTACGCAGTTGTTATTTTATTGTAAGTTCTCACAAGAAACTGTTAAAATTGTTTTCATTTCTTGAAATTCATGAACTTCTGCTGTAACCAAACCAAGCAATGCCAAAATGAGCTTGCTCATCGTTTCAAGTGCAAAACTGATAAAATCTCAGACAGCCATGGAAATTTGCAATTACTGCAAGATAAAAGAATCACCAGTTTGCACTTGCAGGCAGGCATGATATGAGAAAGCACCCGGAGAAATTGTGTTTTTTTGTCGTAATTTACCTTTTTGAGTAGCGCACCTTTTCCCAGAATGTCTGCCTGGTGCAGTAACATCAACAGCAGCAGCATAGTTTTGCAGTTTCCGTACTGTCTGTATACCTTACCTACCTTTCTTGGTGGCCATCTTCACACTGGGACTGGAAGGCCTTAAAAAGAATAGGCCGACGACGTATCTGTGACAAAACAAGTTTTCTGCTGATACGATACTGTGCGCACTTGTACAAAGGCCTTGAGGCCTATGCTTCTGTCGGCATCTTCATTCAATTCATGGGCTCGGGCTGCTGCTGCTGCAACATGGCTGGACTGCAACTACAACGTTTCTTTGGATCTTGCAGCATGAATGTCATGAATGAAGCCATCACCTCGTCAGGTTTTTGCTTCGTCTCGTCGTTTTTTCCAATATTGTCGCATGCTTTCTTTATACCCTTTCAAATTCTTCATTCCGCTGCGATGTGGAAAGTACCAACAATACAAGAAAGATAGGAAAGTGGAAGTCAAATCAGTTCCTGAGAAAATGAAAAGAAAGTTTTCTTAATTCCAGGAAGATTTTCTTCACTTGTTTTGCTCTTTTAAGGAAAATTAGCCTTTCCTCAGTAGACAGATATAGTTAGTTACCTATTCAATGGTGGTGGGTTTTTTTGTCTCCGATTAAACGTGTTAACTATCTCGTTTAAAATAGAAAAGTCTTTCCGCTTTGCACTTATGCAAGCGTACTTTATGGCCACGTAAAATCTTGTAATCAGTTTTTGTTGTCGATCTCTTATTGATTTTGTGTTCGTATGATGACGTATATATAAAGTACCGTTGTTTTTTGTTTTTGTTTCTTTTTTAACACACCTTAGGTTAATTGAAAATTGCTACAGTAGTCTTATAAAAATTAACATTAATGGAGTCTGAGTGGATGGATTTGTTTATTTTGGTTTTATTATACCCTAGATGAAATCTATAGGGTATACTAAGTTTGTCATTCCATTTGTAATGCCCAGAAATAATGATGGTAGAGCAAAATGGATTGGACACCCATGCAAAATATTAAAAGTTGTTTTGATTTTTGTATGTCCGTCTATTCGTCCGCCCGTCCGTCCGTCTGTCCGTCCCTGTGCACGATAACTCGAGAGCGCGTCTACTTAGAGAGCTGAAATTTTATAAGCGGACATAGAAAAAAGTAAAATTAAGCTCGAAAATGAGACAAATCGGGCAACTCCTTCGTGGGGTTGCCATACAAAAATTTCAATTCAATTTCTTTTTTCACTATATAGTTGGACACTACCTTAGAGCGCGTTGACATAGAGAGCTGAAATTTGGTACATGGTGTTTTTACAGTAATAACAAATAAAATTTATTTCAAAAATGGAATAAATCGGGCTACCCCTTCTTGGTGTTGCCATGTGAAAATTTAGGTTTCTTACGTATACTGTGAAAACGATCAGTCCTAGACATTTTTATTGTACCAAAACCTTCTTCAGAATATGAAATCCTATTAAATTAGTCATAACCATTTTTTCTGTCCGACGAACCGTTCTAGAAATATATGCGAAAAACCACTGCAAAAATCAAAATTGCTGAAATGGGTGACCATATGAAATTTCATACGGGCATTCTCTAGGGTATCATAAGAATCGGTCTTAGATCAATTCTAGCTTTTTTACTTGTTTTTAAATATTGTTTTGATGACGGTACTTTTTCTACAGAATCCAAGTGCCTTTTGTTGGCAATTAGGAATAATCAATGAAATCAGTAAAGAATATACGATGGAAAAATTAGGAATAAATGGTTAAAAGAAACTATGTATAACTAAGGTAATAATATAAAAGAAATTAATTAAAAAAACAAAAATCGAATAAGACTTCACCGCTCTTCTACAAAGAGGATTGGATGAACTCATACTAATTCTGATCAAAACCTTTAAAGCAAGTTTTTGATGGGGATATATCCCAAAGCATGGAGGAAGGTAAATGTGATATATATACCGACAGCAGCACGCAAATCTGAAGCCCAGCCCAGATCATATCGGCCCATAAGCCTGACTTCATTTGTTCTTAACGTAATTGAGAAAATAGTGAAAAGACGCATCAGAGACGGAGAGCTCAAGGAGCATCCACTAAGTGTAAACCAATTTGCCTACCAAAAAGGTAAATCAACAGAACTAGTTTTACTTAATCTGACAGATGGTTTAGGAAAAGCTATTTACAACAAAGAAACAGCCCTTTGTTCATTTTTGGATATTGAAGGCGCGTTTGATAACACCTCTGTTAAGTCAATAATGCCTGCATTGGTCAGACATGGAGTAAATCCAACACACAACAAATGGATTCAGGCTATGCTTTCCAACAGGATAATAAGGACGCAGCTGATGAGACATTTCAGGTTCGCACCACCAGAGGCTGTCCCCATGGAGGAGTACTATCTCCTCTGTTGTGGTCCATGGTAGTTGACGACCTTTTAGTTCAACTAAGCAACCAAGGTATTGAGTCTCAAAGGTCATGCTAATGACCTTGTAATTCTTATCAGAGGTAATATATGAGCGCTTGCATTCTAGAAAGCTTCAAGAAGTCCCAAGTTTTGTTCAAGACTGGTGTGCTACACACAAACTATCCGTCAAACCCAACAAAACAACAAATATCCTTTATTAAATGAAGGAAAATGAGAAACATAACTAGCCCTATCCTCTTTGGTAAGGACGTCTCAATGTGTAAAGAAGCTAAATATCTCTGGATAACTCTTGATGATAAGCTGAATTGGAATAAGCATATTGACAAGACAGCCCTGAAAGTTACTGTGGAACTGCAGAAAACTAGCTGGCTCAATATGGGAACTCAAGCCAAATATCATCATTTGGCTATACAAATCTGTAGTCAGACCCATGGTCACCTATGCTGCAGCTGCACGGAGGCTTGCATGTATACAAAAGACAACCACCAAAAAGCTAAATAAGCTCCAAAGGATGGCCTGTCTAAGTATAACTGGTGCCTTACTCACGATATCTACCAGCGGTCTAGAAACACTATTGAACCTACTGGCACTCGGCGACATTGTTGCGAGCAGACGGCTAGAGCTATAGTGAATGGGGCTCTTAAAGTCTACACACTATAACCAAAATAATTGAAGCAAATCCAATACTGAATATGATGCTAGACAGAATGGTCATTGAGCACAATCTCCGTCTGCCCTTCAAAATAACAATACTATATAATGAAGAAATAGGTACAAATCTAGCAAATCAAATCAAGCCCTAGTCTGGTACACCGACGGTTCTAAATCCAAGAAAGAAGTAGATCCAGGAATATATGGCGTTAAGCCAAGAGCTAACAGCCATCAAAGCTTAGGAAAAACTGTCTCAACATTTCAGGCAGAGGTATATGCCATCACTAGATGTGCATACGAAAACCGCAGCCGATCCTACATTAACAGAAATATCTATATCTATACAGATAGCCAAGTGGCTCTGAAAGCCATCTAATCACCCGAGATCAAAATTAAGTTAATGTGGGAATGTATTCCGCATTAACGAACCTTAGCACATATGTACATCCATCTGATGCTTCAGTGGGTGCCAGGACACTCGGGAATTGATGGGAATGAAAAGGCAGACTTACTGGCCAAAAAAGGAGCATTCATGCCCCTCATAGGACCAGAAACCTACCTTTTGCTGTATCTCCTACAATACCGTGAAGCTTACCATGCAAAACTGATTCCGGTACCAAATAGACCGGAGATGGACTTCAATGATTAGAATCCAGAAAAGCCAAAAGATTCATTAAAAGACCTTCCTCAAAGAAGAACGTAGATCTTTTTGGGCTATATAGAAATCAATTCAAAATCATTACAGGAGTGCTAACCGGACAATGAAAAATTAACAAACATGCATCGTACAGGCACATCATCGACTGAAGTGTGTAGGTTCGAAGAGGATAAAACATCGGAACACGTCCTGTATGAATGTGAGTCCATTGCACTATGTAGATTCCAGGCTTTTGGCTCATACTTCTTAAAGCCTGCCGACGTCGAAGAAATCTGACCCAAAAAAATACTGTTCTTCCTAGGAAGAGTGGGTTTGTTGGACGAACTGTAATTCAAGCGGTGCACAATAAACCAATGATGGCTACAGTGCGAATGGCCACTCGCTCTGAAAAAAAAATGGAAAAATAAGTCTGTTGGAATTATACAATTTGAACTACAGCTTTTTCAAAATAACGTAGCGAATACATGAGCAAGCTCAGTTTGCACTTTCATATGTAGGTACGAAATCCTGAACTTTCCAACGCATTTTGAATTTTGACATCTTTGACATTTTTAATTTTTATGTCTTATTAGCTTTTCTTCAAGTTCATTTAATTCATTCATTTAGCTGCAATATTAATGTTAAAAAATGTGTACATTCAATTTAAAATTAGATTTCCGCCATTTTGAAAACTTTAAAATGTCAAACTACTATACCTTCAGGTACTTTACAAAATCGCTGCAAGATAAGCTGTTTATGCAGCGTGGCAATTTGGTTTACATGCTCAAGCAGAGCGGCAGTATTGAACTAGCTCATATGATTCCCAGACTTAATCTAACACTGAGTAACCATGGGAAATAGTTGTAAAGTAAAAAGTCTGGTCGAAAAACTGAAGCATAAGCGTTATTTTTCTATTATTACAATTAATTTTTGACATATAATACAATCTAATATTAGTAAAGAAATTTAGTACGTAACCTACTTTTGTAATTTATGAGTTAGGCCTCTATTTCTATACCCTAGAAAAAATCATATAGGCTGGCGCCAATACCGTTTTAAAAAGAAAAAAATAATAAGAGGAAAGGACCAGGAGGAAAATTTAGTTAAGTTTATAAATTAAGAGAAAAACCAAAAATTAAATACGAGATAAAGTGAAAATGTAGGTGTTTAGGGATTGAAAGAGTTTTCTTTCTATTTTGTGCTAAAGTGACCTGCTAACGGAAAATGTGCTTTAGAAAAGTTGTTGATAAAAAAAAATATCTGAAACTTTCATATAAGAGATTTTTCGACATATCAAATTTTCCGAGGAAATGGCGGAAAACCGATTTTTCGGTGTTTTATTTTTTTCTCCACTAAAAACAATTCAATTTACATGAAATTTCGTGAAATCATACACTTTGATACACTTTTCTGCACCGAATAAGGATAAGTTTTTTTTCGAATCTTGGAAATGAGCAGTTTCTCAGATATTTACATTTTTCAAAAAAAAAAAAAACCAAAATCTTCCACAGAAAGCTTTATTGGTGTTTTTTTCGATTTAAATATTCTATCTAGGCTCAATTTAACCATTGAAATGTCTACTTTAAAATGGTCTATATATGTTTTATGGTTTATTTTTCATGAAACCCCTTAAAATTGAGAAATACCAAAAACGTAAATTTCCGGATCACAAATTTTTCAATATATGTAATTTTCATTTTTTTTTATTATTTATGTATATAAATAATGGATTAAATTTCAATATTACTTGAATGTAATATTACTAAATTTGAATGAATATAATTCAGAAAAGTGGCGGAAACCAGCCTGAAACTTAAGTTTTTCAATGAAATACACCCAGTCGAAGTAAAAGTCGTAAGATAGAGTTAGGACTCGCTGGACCAGCGTGAATTTTACTATTTTTACACTAAATTTGACAATTTCACTTTATCTCATGTTTAATTTTTATTTTTTCTCTTAGTTATAACATAACTAAACTAAATTTTCCGTTTGATCCTTGCCTGTTATTTTTTTAATTTTTTTTCGCAAGAACCAGCCTATTAGAGGTATACTGCGTTTGTCACTCCGTTTTTAATGAATAGAAATAATGCTGGTAGAGCAAACTGGATTGGACACCCACGGATAATATTGTAAGTTATTCTGATTTTTGCATGATCAATCCGTCTGTCCTCTCGATAACTCAAGAACAAGTTTACTTAGAGTGCTGATATTTTGCACATGTCCTTTTTAAGAATAAAAAAAAAAAAATAGACTTAACTTCGAAAATGGAACAAATCAAATCAATCATTCGTAGGATTGCCATACAAAAATTTCGTTTTTAACTATTTATGTATTTGGACCACATTTTCATAAAAATAGTAAATACAATTTCAAAAATGGGCTAAATCGGAGACCCGCCTTGGTGTTGCCATACAATAATTTAGGTTTTTACGTATATGTACTGTGAAAATGATCAGTACTAGGCGTTTCTATTGTATTGAAATGTTCTGTAGAATATGATATCCTGTAAAATTAGTTATAATCATTTTTACTGTTCAACGAACCATTCAAGAAATAGACGCGAAAAACCATTTCAACAATCAGACTTACACAAAGTGGTGACTAGACGAAATTATATATGTAACGGGCATTCATTTAGGGTTTCATAAGAATTATGGTTCCTAGATAAGTTTTATCTCTTTTCCTTGATAAAAATAAATTACTATCACGAATTAAATCAGTACGATAAGCAAAATCCTAGGTAGATATCAGGGGCGGTTCCTCGTTGGAAGCACTGCTTCCATTGATAAAATGGAAAACTCCAAACATAAAAGACAAATCAGTTGGGAATAAAGAATTCTCAGAATATAAAAAAAAGCATTGTATTAAAAGTCGAAATTTTGTCCTGTCTTGGCAGCACTGAGTACAAACGGAAACTTTTTATATGAAGCCCAATTATATCATACAAACTAAAAATGTACATTCCTATGGAACGCTGAACAAAACGCACCATTTTCCTACCCACCATTATACCACCCAACTTAACATCACAACCTCGATTCGACCAGAAAACTTCAATCGAGTGGTTGGATGAATTTGCTTTCGACTCAAACCTACTGTAACACAGTCTCACGGCAGAGACGCTGAAATATTTGCGACGTTTATACTACCTAACACCAAATCCAACCTCCGATTCGAATCACCCAGAAAATTATATATTATAATTGAGTGGTATGGATGGAACGGCTTTCATCTCCGAATTACTGTAGGACAGTCACACCGCTGAGACGCTGCAATTTTGGCAGCGTCCTTGCAACAACAAAGTCACCGTAAAAAGTAAACACATTTAACTTTTGGACTCACACATTCAATGAGTTTGCGGTTGTACATTGTATGGGACGCTGTAAAAAGCGTAGCGTTTTCATAATTAATTTAAGCAGCTGCCAGAACCTTCATTGAATAAATTCTAAAGCTGTATACTGGTGTATGTATATATCACGCACTCACAGAATGAATCAAATTGTTCGATTGGATGAAACATAGCAAGGATTGTAGTGTATTGTATGTGCGTATTTTGACGATCGTAATTATTATCTGTTACGTACGTTTAATGGTGAAATGAAAGATGATGTTGAATTGAATGAATGAAAGATAAATTTGCCAGAATTAGGGTTTGAAATATCGCTGTAAAAATAACGCTTCTTCTGGGCTGTCTGTATATCAAAGACATTTATATCGAAAACGACGTGACATAGAAATATTCAATTTGGCAGGATGTTAGGGTTTTGTGAAGTGCACATATTTCATAAATTATGAGGATGGGTAGTGCCCCCTGAAAAAAAAAATAATATTTTTTAAATTCTTTTGTTTGAAAGGGATACTTTTAAGGATTCTAAAATAAATTTTGGTGAATTTATATTAAGATATAGCCCAAAATGTGAGAAAAAATACCGTTCCCCCTGATCTTCTTAGTTTCTAAAGCTAAAATTTTGATATATTTTGATAGGTATGGAATCAGAGATAACAGGAAAACTGCATCTTTTTTTTGTTTGTCTCATATGTAGTTACTGAAAAAAAATGTTTTTTTTTTTGTGTTAAGTCATAAGACAATTCTTATTAATAAGATCATCTCTTATAAAATTACTGTAGAAAATTCGAATGATATTTTAAGAGTACTTTATATTTTGGCTCCGCATTTGTAGCGATTTAGTGGAGCTAAAAAATATTTTGCTCTTTGAAAAGCTCCGTTTCAGAGTCTTACCTTCCATTAGCAAAATTTTTGGCTCCAAGTTGGAACGAAATCTAATTTTTTTTCCGCTCCTACTTCGAGCTAAAATCAGTTTATCACTAATTTCGAAGCGATATTTCAAGCCCTGGACAGGATTGTAATGCATAATATGTGAATGTTGTTATAGTAAAACTTTGCTGTACATTATACAGAAAATGAATTGCTTTCCTTCTTCTGAAGTCCACCATCCGCCACTGATTCTTGATAGTAATTTTTGTATATAGTTGACTTATAATAGGAATTTGTTGAATCCTCTTATGTAATATTCGACAAAACTATACAGCACTTTATTATGTTAAAGGCAGGTTTTAATCACAGATGTTGAAGGAATGAGAATTTCTTTTTAAAATTCCAATGGAATTTTCTCAATCCTTTTAGTGAATTTGTGTCTCCGATTGTAGCGATCTGTTAAAACAGTTAAAGAAACTAATAATATGATTAGCAGCTGCTAGAGATCTTTCAACTATCGACGGCAATGGATTTCCTGAAGCTGTGAATAATAGCAGTGAGAGACACATTCCATCAGAATACTCTGTACATCTACAAACGATCAGTTCTTCTGATAAAACAGGGATAAGAGATCAAATCACTAAGAAAGAACCGGGGCAAGCAGTCGGGCACTCTAATTTCTTTTGCTCTTTTAATTCCACTTGCGTTGTGTTGTTTGCGCCCAGGTATTCATCCCCTCAATTGATAAAAAACTGTAGCTAATCCATCAAAGGATATGCATTATCCCCTAATAAAAAAGCAAAAGGGAATGCTCAAAATCTCCGTTCATACTTCTCATGTAGTGGACTATTTCAAAAGACTCTAGGAATCATGGATACTTCCAAGTCATTAATATATACATGGGTATCGTAATCTGATCGACAAACCAACATACAGTTTATGGAATCTTCTCCATGCCTGTCATTTTACTGGCATATCTAAAAAAACAAAAAACAACTTAAGCACAAGTTTCTCTTATTTATCGGTTTGAGTTTTTCTATCACCTATTGTAAAAAAAAGTCTTTAGCTAATCTTAGGCTAATCACCTGATTTTGAAATTTCATGGTATTATATACCATTTTCAAGTGAGAAAACATTGGTTGCTCAATTCTTCTCGGTTATATGTTTCATCCTTGCCTCAATTACTACTATTATCGTTTCTACTTTAGATTGAGGTAAAGAAAATCATTCGTTGACTAAAATTATAATTAAAATTAATCTTTTAAATTTTTTTTAATTTTTAAAATTTCTTATTTTTTACATAGCTATCTTTGACTTGTAAAATATTTTTCACCGCTGAATTAAATAAAAATTTGTTACCATGCTGGTGGAATAGGCCAAACCCAAGGCAACTTACAATTAAATTCAATAATCATTAATTACAAAAATTACAAATATAAACTTAAATGCCATAATTTCTGCGAAAATCTCGATTCATATCATCCTATCAATAAGCCCATGAGCATCCTTCCATGAATCCTAATTAACTCATTAAACCAAGACATTCGATTCGCTATAATTTTTTTTGTGAAATTTCCTTAAGGTGGATGCCCATAAAACGGATACTACTCGAGAATTTCCGGAATTTCTGCAATTATTTAATTAAAATTTATTTTATGAACGTTTCGAATTGTAAACAATTTTCAGGTTTGTATAGCCATTAAGCCATTCGTGGCCATTCAAAAGGGGGAAATAATTAAAATGGGCGGCTATTACCATAAATAAAAGACATCATTAATAAATATTAACTGTAAATTTTCTTGCACTATGTTTGTCTATTCCTGGATGTGGATCCGAGCAAACTCTCCATCCGTTCACCAGAAAATTGCTCAGTTCCCATAAATCACAGACCAAAGATTTGAGTGATTTTCCTCTTTTTTCCTACGGATTTTGAGTTCTTTTTCGCAATTTTATTTATGACTGAGATTTATAAACAGACACTTGAGCCCAGAAATTACTATTAATCATGGAAGGAGCATTTTCCGGCATGATCTTCACCGGGGCTCTAATATGGTTATGTGTCCGCAAAGAAATGTGTTTACGTTTACTTGTTTGCTTGTTGTTTGTTTGGCCATCACAAGAAGCACCGTGGTGAGATGAAAAGTTAAATATTCCTCGATTCCAAGAAAATAGCGCTGATAACGGCTTGAGAAAAGTTGCATTTTTTTTTATGTTGGATACCACCACAAGAGATCCATTGTTTGATGTTTATGCAGGCATGGTCATTTGTCGCGCCATTTTCTCCATTCAAGGAAAGTATTATGTGCAAAAAAAAAAAAAAACAAAAAACAAACGAAACAAAACGAAAAAAGTTCCAATCAGTTGCGACATGCCGCTGATATTGAGAAATTGAACAAATAGAAAATTTATTATATAAGTATAAAATTTCGAGTATAAATTTTTTAAGAGGAACTGTCATATCTATGTATATGATAGTTTTTGTGATGATAATTTAAAATTAATAGGAAATTCGGTGAACAATGGGAGTTCTGAAGCATATTGGTAAATAAAATTCTTTTCCATCTAAATATTGTGGTATATTGGTCATATGTTTTGACAATTAACAATAATTTTGTTCAGGGGCGGATACAGCTGAAGTGCCAGGTACAGATTCTGATTTTGGTCCTGTATTTTTTGGTCATATATTTTGACAATTCACCATAATCTTATTCAGGCGTAGATCGGGGTCACTGACTTATATAACAATATACTGAGCGATTTGCTATTTCATGTGGCACAAAAAATATTCTGTTTCTGTATATCACCGTTAGGGCACCGTTTAAAACGATTACATAAAAAACATGTAAAACTCAACCAATCAAATGAAATTTTACACCCGAAAATCGAATTAAGCTAAAAAAATATATTTTCTTGTGTCCAAGTGATATTTTAATCGCTTATAAGGAATTAAACTCATACCGACTTTAATTTTCAAAAGTTATTCGTAACTGAATCCTGCTTATGGGCAAGAGAGACAGAGCATGGTAAACACTATCTTTACCTTATTCCTACTGCGGTGATTGCATCTGTAGCCAACATAAAAATACAAATGGCATAAGCAAACGTTCCAGAATGCAATATTTTGTGTTGGTACCTCCAACTCTGCCATAGGGCGAAAGAGAGAACTATAAAACTTGTGCCATGCTTTCCTATAGGAAAATGACAATACGCTCAGTCCATTGTTACATATAAGTCAGTGATCGGGGTGAATACCAGGATACTGATTCTAATTTTTTCGTATATTTGTTGGTCACATATTTTGACAATTCACCATAATTTTGTTCAGGGGCGGATGTAAGTGAAGTCCAAGGGTGCTGATTCTGATTTTGGTCACATATTTTGACAATTCACCATAATTTTTGTCAGAGGTGGATACAGCTGAAGCACCAGGGTGCTGATTCTGATTTTGGTCGCATAATGTTTGCCCACATATTTTTACGATTCACCACAACTTTGTTCAGGTCGGATACAGCTGAAGTACAGGGTGGTCGTATATTTTTTGGTCACATATTTTGACAATTTACCATAATTTTGTTCAGGGGCGGATGTAAGTGAGGTCCCAGTGTGCTGATTCTGATTTTGGTCGTATATTTTGTGGTCACATATTTTGACAATTCATCATAATTTTGTTAAGGGCGGATACAGCTGAAGTACAGGGTGGTCGTATATTTTTGGTCTCATATTTTGACAATTTACCATACTTTTGTTCAGGTGCGGATGTAAGTGAAGTCTCAGGGTGCTGATTTTGGTTTTGGTCGTATATTTCTTGGTCACATATTTTGACAATTCACCATAATTTAGTTCAGGGGCGTATGTAAGGGAAGTCTCAGGGCGCTGATTTTGGTTTTGGTCGTATATTTTTTGGTCACATATCTTGACAATTCACCATAATTTTGTTCAGGGGTGTATATAGGGGGGCGATCGGAGCAATTGCTCCCTTCCCTTGAGCTCTTATCAAATCAAAATTTATCCTTTAAAAATTTATACTCTAATTAAATGAAATAAAAAATATAAAAACATCTTTTTCAAAAAGACTTCTTCAAATCTGCACTAAAAAATAGAAAATAATTTCTCCCTTCATTTGAATGAGTAGGTACATCACAAAAGTTCTCTAAAGTTTTCCTTAATTTTGCATTTAAAATGGAGAATAGAAGAATTTTAAGAACTTTTATTTTAAACAATTTTAATTCAAATCATAAATGCAAGAGGAAAAGACAACCGCCTCGTCCGTGGTTTGCAACCAGACCTTCGGCTTTCCGGGCGACTGCTCTTACCGTTGAGCTAAGGTTTGGACTTCAACCCCGGACGAGGCGGTTGTTTTTTCCTCTTGTATTTATGATTTGATTTAGAATCGGTAAAAATAAAAGTTCTTAAAATTCTTCTGATCTCTATCTTTGACCGATTCTAGGTGTGGGTTCGATTCCCGTTAGGAAAAAAAATTATATAAAAATTTGCATTTAATTAAATTTTGAAATTATATTATATTTTTGTATAAATTTTAAAGTTCTCAAGGTACACAAAAAAAGCAAAAGTCTTGGCAGTTGAAATTTTAACACTATACTGAATAAATATTTCCCGAAATTGAATTGTTGAGTTAATGTTTATCTAAATCCTTAATTAAATTACAGTTTGCTGCCCAGACTTGCTTTTTTTTACGTATATTTTAAAAATTATAAAATTCATACCTAAATGTTATATAATTTCAAAATTTAATTAAATGCAAAATTAAGGCAAACTCTAGAGAGCTTTTGTGATGTTGGTACTAATTAAGTGAAGAGGGAAATTATTTTCTAATTTTTAGTGCGGATTTTGAAGCAGTTTTTTAAGGTTTTTTAGTATTAAATTATATTCAAATATTTTAAATTGTGTAATTAAGGGATTTTCAGTACAAGAAAAATTCTTTCATCTTTTTATGATTGTAAACTTAAAAAAGCGGAGGTATTTTGATGGAAAGTAATATGTTGGGAAAATCATCATAGCCGGGGTAATTAACATCAGATTCAGTTTTCCTGCAAATATTTTATTTAAAGCAAATAGGATTATATATTAACCGTACTAAATTAAAACTTCTCGAATATTTCTTTAACATAGTGCCGATTTGAAAAGATATTATTGGAATTCTTTTTTTAAAAATTTGCCTTTAATTTGGCAACCCTGCCCAACGTAGTTTCTTTCTAATGGTGTCAAAAAAAAAACGTGTACAACAAATTTATGAAAATTATGGTGTTTGAATGAAATCCAAGCTAGTTTTATATGAAAAACACCAACAGTAAGACAAGGCAAGAAGTGTATAATGTCGCCCACTGAGTGGTCTAAATTTTTTGCATTCAAGTCGTATAATTCATTGCTTGTATATTCCGAACGTTACGACTCATCGATTTTCTATTTTATGTGGTACTAAAATTTACTATGTTACGGGATCAAAAACTCATATTATATTAGTAAAAGAACTAGATGCTTATAAAATTTTCATATTGAAACGGAAAGAAGCGGTTCACAACTGATAGTCCAAACTTCAGATGCTGATAGGGAACCTGGAGTTATGAAAGTGAAAATGCTTCGTTTAGGAGGGTGATGGTGTTTATGATTTTGGTATATTCCGCTTTAACACCCTGTGACACTCTTACTATACATCCATAAAAAAACGATCCAAAATGATAACTAAGTGTCCAAGCTTTCCAAAACATTAATCTACCTACCTCTAATATTTCCGAACTTTATCCCGTTTTCCGACAAACACATGCCTTTAAAATACTAATAATATTCCCCGAAATTCCATTCATAAATTAATTCGAATAAATCATTGGTAACTATTTCCACTGATTGTGCCTACTTCGCCTGCTTCCTTTATTATACCTGAAATACAAATAACACTTTCCACACTCATCTTTCACCTTGAGCAAATACACGCACTCTATGTAATTAGTTATTAGGAAGATTCGTGCAACGAAGATAATTTTTTAGCACTATATGTATTTTTATTTTTGTTATTTATTTATTTATTTATTTATTTATTTTTGAAAGTTATAAAGATGTAAACATAAATTTACAATAGCATACTACCTTACATTTTCCAAGGATAAAGTTAAAGAATATTAAAAAACAGGGAAAAGTTATAATAAATAATATAAGAAGTAAAGAAAGAAAATAAATTAATAACTAAAAAAAAAATTAAAAGCAAACTGTGAAAAGAGAGATAAAGAAATAAATACAAAAAATAATTGAACTTACCCCGATGCTACACAAAAGATTTTTAAGAGATCTAAATTTAGCAAGTAAGAGATGTTAGTAGAATCAGTATTCTACAGGGTGGGCCAACTTGGACTGACTGATTTGAAATGCTTATAATTATTTTATTTTTAAAGTTTTTTATTTTATTTTTTTTGTAGATAATAAAGAATTTTATAAAATTTTATAATGTCATCATACTCAGTGCAAGAACGTGTAAAAATTGTTGCATTTTATTATGCTTCCGGACGATCAATTGTTACAGCACAAAGAAAATACCGTCAGTATTTTAATACTGCGCGGGCCCCACTGTAAACATGATAAGAAGCTTAATGACCCGTTTTGAGAATTGGGGTTCAGTAGGTGATGAACCACGAAGAAATGTTGTTCGATGTGTCTACTCGTCGACGTGCTGCTCAATTGGGCATCTCCAGAACATCGCTACGACGTATTCTAAAAGTTGATCTGAGGATGTTTCCCTATAAAATTCAATTGGTCCAAGAATTATTGCCGAGGGATGCACCGCAATGGCTACAATATGCCAACAGATTGATTTTGCTTGCGACAGAAAATGCCAATTTTTTGAATAATCTGATTATGAGCGATGAAGCACATTTTCATTTGAATGGATATGTTAATAAACAGAATGCACTGTTTGGTGTGGAATCATGGCTGATGGAGTTATCGGTCCATATTTCTTCGAAAATGAAAATCAGGAGCCTAAAACCGTCTCTGGGGCGGCATACCGGACCATGTTGGAAAATTTTTTACGGGCAGTAGTTCTCAATAATCCTGATACATATATGGTTCCAGCAAGATGGAGCTACATCTCATAACGCAGGAGCCACAATGGCGATTCTTCGAGAACTTTTCGATGACCGAATAATTTCAAAAAATGCTGATTTCGCGTGGCCACCTCGTTTTCCATATTTGACGGCGCCAGATTTTTTTTTTTTTTTTTTTGGTTTTCTTGAAGCAACGAGTTTGTGTCAACAAACCACAAAATACACAAAATATTCAGGAGCTAAAGCAGAATATTCGCACAGAAATTGCTCAATTGGAGCCAGAAACATTGGGCAACGTAATGCAAAATGTCTTAAATAGAGCCATTAACTGCCAACGGGAGAATGGACGCCATCTAAAGGATGTCATTTTTCATACTTAGCTTAAAAAAAATTTATAATTTATACTTTCATTAAAAAAAATCAAATAAAAAACTTTAAAAATAAAAAAAATTATAAGCATTTCAAATCAGTCAGTCCAAGTTGGCCCACCCTGTACATAGAATTTTTTGGAGAAAGAGATTAAGAGGCTTTGTTGAATCTGAACACTTCCCTTTCAGTTAGCGCAACTGTTAAAGACAATTCACTTTGCAAGAACGGAAAAGAAGAAATGTTTTTTTGTGAGGCGATGGCAATAGAGAGCCAACCCAAACATATCTAGCACGAAGCACGCGCATTTTGCTACACTTGTCTTATGCCGAGACGTGTCATCAAGATAATTTTACTACGATGCAGTTTCTTATATGATTACCGAGTTTTTATGAATTTCCTAATATTAGTTACAATTAACATCGCAATTAGCCAATTATCCTAGATATCTAAAGTTGGCTTAAATCGAGGATGTTGTTATGCCAACAGGGTTTTCGTATAAAACTGTAACAAAAAATTTAATTGTTGCCAACACTTTAAAGTGTCGATGTCGTGTAGTGGAGATTATCGTAAGGCTGTGTCATTTTAATCACTTTAAAAGCCAGAAATGTTGGCATTCTGAAATTCTTCATGAATAGAGCCTCAGAAATAGCAAACGGATTCAAGTCGTCTCTCATGTTCCTCAGAACTATCGTCTGTGCACGCCTCATATTGTAGGTATAATTATTTTATATTTCACAAACTTGTACATTATTTATGTAATATATACACGTTCTATATAAATATGTACTTACTTTACAGCATTTTTATCCAAAATTTCGGTATTAGAAACGACAATCACAATAAGAGATTTAAGCATACCTCAGTGAGGTTCTCTTATGTAAAGAAATATTTGACAGCTAAATTCGTTTGCTAGAATAGAAAATAACCTTTTAACAAAAAATCTCCACTAAACTTAAGAGTCAACTGATTTCTGAGATCTCTTAACTCTTTACGCAGCATACCAATTTCTGCTAACGGGCTTTGACAGCTAGTCAAGAGACTAAAATTCAACTGAAAAGCGGAAACTAACAATAAATGGGTTGGGCTGAGCAGTTGAAAGAAATAGATGACGAAAAAAGAAGAGGTTAATAATCGATCTAGCGGAGGATTAATTTTTTTTTAAAGGTCAGAGGATTAGCGTTTTAGATATCTATATTGGTAAATCCTGTATTGCACGATTTAGTAATTCTGTAGATAGCTGATTTTTCTTTACTGTTAGTTCTTCAAGTAGGAGGTCTGAAGAGGACCTGAATTTAAATTATTATATAGAAATGTACTATCCAAGTAGATTCTGCGACTTTCCAGTGTTTTTAAGTTGAATTTTGCTAATATTTCTTTCTCAAATTTAAATAATAAAACTATGATGAATTTACACTGAACAGCCTCAATTTGTGCAGTAAAAGAGGAACAAAAAGCATTCCAAACATAACTAGCATACTCGAAAATACTCCCTGCTAAAGAATAAAAAAGACTGATATAAGTGGATGCTGACCTGAATGATTTTCAAGTGCGAAAGATAAAGTCTAATAAACGAAATGATGTGGAGGTAATAAAGATTCTGTGAGAAATAAAGAGGAGCTTTTGGTCAAAAGTTACACCGAAATCTCTTATCTCACTGACACAGGAGTGTCGTTAATGGTGTACATCAAAGAATATGTGGTCTTTTTTAAGATGAAATGAGATACATTTACATTTGCTTACATTGATTTCAATACAGTTTTTGTGGCATCATATTTCTAGTCGTAGCACATCCTTTTGAAGATAGACTAAATCCGTCAGTGTATAATAAACAATCTAACATAAAACAATAACGTATGTCTTTGATGTATACATACGAGAAAAATCAATGGTCCAAGTATTGTACCTTGGGGCGCTCCAAAAATTTGTTTGATTGAGGAGGACTTTAGCCAATTAAATACAATGGTATTATATTTATAAGTTTCTTTCAGACTAAAGTGTTCGCCATCTCAATGACAGCGATGTTAGCCATTGATACACAAATCAAGGGGGAGGACATTGCTATCCTTTGCATAGTCAAGCAGCCTTGATGGCTCTGAGGGGCCCTCGAATAACATCTAAGTTACTGGAAGATTCCAGGGTTAGATAGGACCGGCTCTGATTCTCTGTTCCGTTCTGGACCGGTACCAGCCGTAGTCGTTGTCACCTCGAGTATCGGGTCTCTCATCAAAGCGGATGTTCATAGGAAGCATCAGCAAAGATGGGCGAACCTGAATACTTGCAGGTGTACAAAACTGTTTTTTTATGGGCTCAATAGGAATATCTCCGAGTTTCTCATGGGGCTTCGAAGGAAGCAATGTAGAACTGTGGTTCGCATCATCACCGGCCACAGCTCACTTCACGCTCATCTAACAGGAATGGGAGTTATTGACAGCCCTGAGTGTCTATCCTGCTTAGAGGGAGAGCCTGAGACAACTGAGCACTTTTTGTATGCGTGTCCGGCTTTCGCCTCGAGCAGGCGGAATACTCTACGGTCTGTCCTTCTATTTTCTGTGGATGAGCTGAAAAACTTTCCTCACCAAGACCTGTTGCGCTTTATTAAGAGAACAGGGAAAGGTTTTGGTGAATGGGCTTCTACTAGGACAGCACAATGGGCCGCTATGGCCTCCGTGCTTGGAATGGGCTCTCTTGTACCCGAACCTAAAAAAAATCCCTGTAAGTTAAATAGGAGTGGTATATTTTGGTTCTATTAATCTTGCCAAATGCTTTGGCAAAGTCAGTGTGGAGATAGAAACGATTTGTATATTTTCATCTAGAGCGGACGCAATTTTGTCTATGAATAAAGAAAAGTTGGTGATCGTAGATCACCGATCGCTCAGTTTACAAATTAATGTTTAAGTTTTGTCGATCACGTTCAACTTTGAAATGCACGCAATTGGTAGCAAACTGACCGATACAGAGAGTAACTGTACTCGTACTTCATTTGGATCTGCAAGTGTTTTTATAAATTTTACAATATTCAACTTAAGTTTACCAAATTGCTTCAATGTCTCTCTACAAAATATGTACGAAATATTCACCATTTTTACATTTTATATAATCAAAAAAAAAATTTTTTTTTCTATAAATTCCAGTTGCATGCCCGTGTGATAATACTAATTGTGTTTGGATTAAAAAATCACCATTGAATTATTCCAACTTGCATTTACTGGGTTGAACTTTTTCTTTTCTGTCCAACCCACGGGTTTTAATTGAAATATAAATATTTTTTAAATCATTTTGTTAATCGTCGAATTAATTTACGTTTTTTGGAAGATAGGAAAGTGCTTTGACAGGCTCACAAAATCCATATAGGTATACCTACTCCCAGTTTCAGCATTCTGACCAGTTTGTGTTGTTCCTAATATATGTTACATATACATACATACATTTCCTACTTACTTTACTAAATTTCATTTTTGAGAATTTTTGCTTTCAATTTTGATAAATGTGCAGGCATTTTTAAGATGCAAAATGTTTCTTAGTTAACACAAACAGGAAGGGAGCAGCAATAATTTAATTGTGATATATATTTTGTATTAGACCCTCATGAATACTAGAATACTATACATTTACTTCAATAAAACCCTGTACATGAGAAATGAATGCGGAAATTTTACCATATTTTCCTGGGTAATTGTCTAATTATTCACTGACCTGTAGACAAATAGTTGCAAATTATTCACGAACCGTTCTGGTCTTAAAATGAACTCATTTTTTGAACTAATCGCAGTCGTAGTTAACTCTTAAGCGCGTTCATATATTACCTGTTAAAAGATCCTCCATCTATTCTCATATCGGGAATAGTTATACATATGTGTATAGAAAGAACATGCGTCCCCAATAATTTATTGTACCGGCATTCATAATAATTGCAGGTAATTTGTGAATACAATATTCAAAAATGCCGCATTCAGAGGACCACACATTTGACCTGAAGTGACTATAATTTGACTTTCTAAAAAGTCCAATCGACGAATATTGGGAAAAATTTTCACTCATTACTCATCAATCACGTCGTCGATCGTTGAAAATGAAAAACCAATTAAAATGCAACTTTCACGATTAAAAAGTACCAATCAGCCTTCCTAACCGCTTAGCAGTTTTCCTCATCAATCACCTGTCGTTCAACGAGCAGTATACGCACCCGTGTGAATAGATTCATTGAGCTTTAAGTCAAATTATCAATGCTGTTGATAGGGCAGCAACAGATGGTGTATAATGGATTTTAACAAACTTTAAATAATAATAATAATCAGCCCCTGAAGAGAGTAACGCGCGCATCTAACTACTTCCTATGTGGTTTTACTAGTTTTTCCTATTTGTTGTTTGCGGTTTCACTCTTGAACTTGCATATATAAATACTAAGCGGATAATGTAGCCCCAGTGTCGCCGCAATCCTCATCGTCGCGACGCATCGCATCGGTCAACTCCTTCCTCCAGGTAACCGGCTGTAATTATTGGCCATGCATAATGACCTGTCGATACCTGCTTGCTCCTCTTAAATTAGCCTCTATATACAGGCACAGGTAAGGCTATTACATTTAATTGGAGTCTCTTGCGTGCCGCAAAGTGTCTTCAATGAGGAATCGTTTGAGCTCCCCGGCAGCGTCTGTAATCAAATCAATGGAATGAAAGTGAAATTGCAGCGTTGACAAGACTGCATTTCTGCTATAGAAACATGGGAATACGATGAACGTAGAAACGGCTATCGAATTGTGTAAGCTACATAAGACATTTTGGTTATGCTAGTACTACTGATCATGCGTTGATCGAATCTGAATTTTTGGACAGTTCCATATTATAGTTGGCTTGTGTTATGATGATATCGCACCCGCATTATCGCATACAAATACAAATCGGTTACGAATACGATCATGTAACTGAATTAGGTAACGCACTACTGGTTGTGTTTTTTTTTATTAACATTATTACAATTGTTATCATGGACTGTAGTAACAATTTGAGTAAAGTGCAGATTGGTATGCGACATTTTTATCAAGAAATGCATAGCGATTAGTAAGCAGTTAATGTTGCATAAGACGAGTAAACTAACTTTTTCAACTATTGGAACCCGCCGCTACTCGTGCAATTAACGAGAAAGTAAATTTTTAAATATAGTTTTTTTTATTCTATCGAAATACTTCAATTTTATAGAGCTTTGTGTTTTATTTTGTGGACTGCATCTATTAAATCACTTATCTACTTTTGATATTGCCTAAATATTCTGATAAGAACGCAATAGAAATTACATTCACAAAAACAGTTTAATGTTATAGTAAATTTATTCATTTTAAATATTTTCAAATTACATCAGCTCAGACATCTGAAACACAAAAATATCGATACAGCTACTTCTAGGATAAAACCTTATCGATTATTGATAAAGAATTCAACATTATTTTTGATTTATTTATTCAAAGCTATTATTCTTCACATTTTACTTCATAATTCTCAATTTTAGTAAGCTCTTTAAATTAAAATTTGATGCTCAGTTAGTTCCGCTCTAGAGTGTCAATTTTTATATAAATATAAGTTTGCAGATCCTGAAAGAAACTAATTTAATATAAAAAGTCTGTCAAAAAGTTAGAAAAATGAAATACATGTTAATATTATAATTAGTAACATAAAATCCATATTGAGGTAGTGGGTATGAGGCAATACGGGACACCTAAGAAAATTAGAGAAATATTCGATTAATTATTTACATTATTTGAAAAATGAAATGTAAAAATGGACTGTGATATCTTTTGTGTTTTAAAAAAAATGTATATTAATTAAAATAAACAATTTCAACAATTTTAAAGTAATAATAATAAATCACAGTGTTCAGTCCACCTACAGCCTTTGGATCGATAAACTTCTCCTGAAACAATATATATCTCCACCTCCTCATAATGAGTCCTTCGATGAAAATCAGTTTTCTAAAAACAATATAAGAGACAAAAACTCACAAAGAATCATATTTTAAGGTTAAATGAACTCAAAGTACTTATCCAACAAGGAGTTCTACCACCTCCAATCCCTCCTACAAGATATCTCGGAGTTCACTCCGTCTATAAATGTACAAAAAGTATTATTATTTCAACTAACAAATACATAATTATCAACAAACTCACCAAAAATCGCACTTTCCTCCATTTATTTACAATTCTAATGCCATCTAGTGACATTACGTCAGTGTAATGGTGTCGCCACAGAAAGTTCCATATAGTTTTACGTGAGCACCTGCCATCCCAAGTTGAGCTGGATAAATCCTTGTTATCCAGAGCTCCTCTAACCCCGTGGTACCAAGTTAGCCAATGTCGAGCCGCCCATTTGGTATAGCTTTCGTAAATCATGATCAACGGACCATGCATACTTCCAGTGTTTATCTTCATGCAAGATATCCATTTTGTAACGGAACTGGTCACACCATTCGGGCCTAGATCTTATTAGAAACGTCTAAAAGCATTGAACTTGGCCTATTCAGGTAATTCAGGTATTCAGTCTGGATAGACTTCGAGATTCACAATTTGGATCTTATAGCTGACCATGCATACTAACCATATAAGCACTACTAACATACATATCTGATTTCCATTATTCATCAACTAAGACAGCCTTTCGCCCCCTGCCCAAGAGGCTATGTCTGTCTTTCTCCTCTCTCTCACTCACTACTATGTCTGAGATTTTATTATTCTGATTATCATGAACACTTATATTTCTGCATAATGACTTCCTGTCATTAAAGCTCTACTACAGTACCCACAGAGCCAAAAAACTCAACTTTTATTTCACTAAGCTATCTCGCCGTGAGAAGTACCAATTCGTGCATATGGTATCTTTCACCCGTTACTGTACGTAGTCTAATTCTACAAAAATTCAAGCTCCTACAAAATTTAATATTTGCCCCCCATTCGTGTAACAGAAGTATAACTCTGCTACATCGTCGCTCTTACTTGCAGAAAACCTTACTCTGTATTTAATTTGTGGAAGTTTAATTCCAATGAAATAAAATTAAATTTTTGACTTGTTTTCTTTGTTGAATTTTATTGATTTTATTGAATTTTTTTATTAGTAGTAGTTTTAGTAGATATTAAGTGTTATAATTGAATTATGATATGTAGGTTAAGATACACGAATAAAAAATTTACATTTGAATTGAAAATAAAGCTGAGTTATCTTTTACAACGCACCCTCCTCTACGATTGAGACTAGATCTCTCACACATTGGTCCTTCGAGCCGGATAACTCAGCTAGTCAAATATAAATTGCCTAATATCACTAAGTATTCAAGTCACTCTATAAAAAATCTACCATTTCTGACGATGGTGACGAAACCATTGATTAATTGAGTCTCAAGTGGAGGTCAAAGGGTTAATGACAGACCTATATAAAAGGCATTCAAGAGAGGGCAAAAAGAAGACAGTAAAATCGACAGAGAAACGTTTGCAAACGTTTACCGAATATTGGAAAGAATTCCAAATGGCATAGGGCAATTCAAAAGAGTGTGACAAAAGAAGAACTTCAGCTAGAGTATTTCACCAGGATCAGGAATACAACATTAAAAAGGCAGCATGCATGGTAAAGGACATTGACAGACTAACACCAACGCCACCTGTCAGCAATCCTCCCCAGACAGCATCTGCTAGCACAATGTCATGCAATAATGAAAGGGTTCCTCGAATCAAGCGACCCACATTTAATGGAGAATATTCTACTTGGATATCATTCCACGATTTATTCAATTCGATTATTCATACAACAATAATTTAAGAAACGTTGACAAACTTTTGTAAAAATAAATCAATTTGGAGAAGCTGAAAATCTGCTCAGGCATTATGAAATATCCATCGCAAAATATCAACCAGCCTGACAGCTCTTAAAGGACCGCTACTTAAATAAGCGAAAAAAATTATTGTCTTTCCCAACCATTGAATTAACCATGAATTAAAATTATTGTCGTTTTATTCCAGAAACAAGGAGAACGCGTCGAAGACAGTACTAAACAACAGCGCCCTCTTTTGGATTTTTTTATTTGAACTTTTAACTTGTTTTCTTCGTTGAATTTTATGGTGCCCAGTATTGCTCCATCTTCTTATGCATAAAATTATAAATATAAAACTAACAAAAAAAAAGTAAAATTCTACAGATTTAAGTTATTTGACCAAATCTAGCAACAAGTGAAATCTTATTTTATTAGAAATAAGTAAATGAATGGTAGCGTGTAGAAATGTTTCATGTGAGTTCGAGAATTGAAATTAATTTTCTCAAGCATCAAAGGCATTCCGATGTCACCCTTCACAATTTGCAATACAAAACTTATATCACAAATTTTCCTACGAAGGTGTATTAAATTTAATCTTTCGTTATAAGCAGGAAGATTAAGTCTATCCGTCCATTCCAGACCTCTTGGGGAAAAATGGAAGAATCTCTTTTGCACGCTCCCAATACAATCGGAGTGATTTTCGTATGAAGGAGACCAGACAGGACTAGCATATTCCAAAATGGATCTAACAAGAGTGGTAAAAGAGCTTTAGTAATATGGACATCATCTAATTCTTTTGCCCAGCGCTTTAAAAAGCCTAACTTTGTGTTCGATCTATAAACGATGCGATCTATGTGGAAGTTAAAGGTGAGTTTCGAGTCAAATAATACCCCCAAGTGACATATTTTATCAACTTTTGAAAGTACCAACTTACTCATAGCATAGACAACATTCGAAGGGACTCGCCTACGAGAGAAAATGGTATCCTTACATTTATTAAAGGTTAAAAAAGAGAACTCTTTTCACACCATTCAACAAGTCTGTCCAGGTCATCCTGCAGTTTGAAACAATCGCAGTCTGAGTCGATAGATTTACATATATATTATATATAGTATATAGTGGTATAGTCATCTGCGTATATTATCAAATCAGATTTGGTAACTACATAGGAAGCATCTTTTATGAATAATATGACGTGAATGAGCCCCAAGTGACTACCCTGTGGAACACTGGAAGAAGCCATTGTATCGTACGTTTACGATCCTTAAGGCAGGATGATAACCAATTCAACAACCAAAATGGAAAACCTAAAGATCTCAGTTTAAATAGCAAAAGAGAGTGAGGAAGCTTGTCAAAAGCCTTCCTGAAGTCTGTATAAATACAGTGAGTTTCGCAACCACACTCAAACGATTCGATACAGGTAGATGTAAACTGGAGCAGATTTTTGTTGTTGACTTTCATAAAAACATGCTGATGAGGATTAAGAGCTCCAGCACAATGATAATACAAGAATTCATGTAAAAATGCTTCCAATGCTTTAATAATAGGACGATAGTTAGTAGCAAGTTCTCTTTTACTGGACTTAAAAATTGGAACAATAAACGACTCTTTCCATAACTTAGGAAATCTGCCGAGCCACAGTGATAGATTAAACAAAAATGTTAACGGATAAGGGAGTATTCCATCAGGTCCAGCAGAATAACCAGGGTCCAGCTTGGACGTGGTGTCCTCAACAGATTTTTGATCAAAATATTACATATAAGATTGCAATTTGGAATCGTTTCTTTGCTGGTTTGGAATCAACAACTTCCAATCTGGATATGTACTTTTGGAATAAAAAGCTTTCAGCTTCTTAGAAAAACAACACAAATAATCCCGATATATTGTAAGGAAATGTCGATATAAAATTTCTAAAATTTTATGCCAAAAATATCGATACAGTTTTCGCATCTTTTTTCTCAAATGTCTATTGCTCATAGGATACGTAGACACAGTTCAGAGTTTACGAAAATGCTGTCATGGAGGTTTTATCTTCCTTCTGATATGGTTCAAATAAAGAACTTCGAAGAAAACAACAGTTTTATTTAATGATAAATAGGGAAAAATGGGGAAAAATAGTAAAAACTAATGCCAAGGCTTCTACGTATATTTTTCATGTCACCCTCACCATGATGGGAACCTCGATTTCTTCCACTGCTGTTTTAAATGTCATTTCGCTAAGTAGTTGGGACTGGGCAGTATATTGAGATTTTTTTTTTCAAATACCTAGTATTGTTAGATATATGTATGTATCTGAATCCTAGTGCACGGTAATAGTTTATTATTAATTGAAATTTCAAAGGTGAAGAGCACAGAAAACTAATTTAGTTATTTGTGCTATTAGGCCAGAATATTTCCTGAGAGGACTTCAACAAGTGGAATAGAGAATTCGGGAATTCTGTACTTAGTTCTCAAATTCTTCGGTGTTTTGCAAGTGGAAAAGTAAGTGGAAAAATTGTATTGTCTGCTTTTGTTGCGTTTTGTGAAGGTATCTAGCCACCTAGAAATTTCAAATTGAGTTATGTATTCACTGCATATTCTGGCTATACTTTAAAAACAAATTATGGAAATCCATGCAATCTTGCAGAGGAACATGGATTTTATGTCTCAAGGTACCCGCTAAAAATTACAAATCACGCGAAAATGATCAATTTGGTCGTCTTCCAGTACAGAAGACATGTTGTAAATTTTTTAAATACAGGGTGATTCAGATCAAAATACCTTCCGGCAATTGTGGGTCCAGTCATAAAATACCCGACGTACCTACCTGTGATTAATGCTTGTATGTAATTTTATGATCTGGCGTGAATGTGCCAATCAACTTACAGTGATAAAAGTGATACAGGTATTGGCATGCGTTTTTTTCCAGTGATGGAGGGTAGTAGGGGCATTAATAAGAAGCAATAAATTTGGGTTACATGAAAGAAATTTTTTGAAATAAATAACGGTATTTATGAAATTTGTGTGTAAAAAAATCCAAATCTTGGAAATATTTGAGAATAATTTAAGGATGCGTAAGTAAAAATACAGAGTAACACACTTTTCCACAGCTACTATTCTTGACTATTTAATAAGCTAACAATAACCAAAATGTATTTGGTTGTTCAAAAGTTATACGAATTTATTCCCATAAGGGTTCACGAATATTGGCGAAATCGTCAAGTGGTCACAGTTCCCAAAGGAAGGTCTCTAGGGAGGGTATATGGAACAATTTTTGATCAGCTTACCACGAGGAATCGCGTGGTATACCGGAAGGTATCTTGATCTGAATCACCCTGTATACACGGTAAACATTGTGTGTATGATGAAATCGCTTCTACATTTTGCCCCTAATTAAATATGTAAATAATTTTTGAATCCGATAAACGGTTTTGGAGATAACTGTAAAAGAAGTGTAGCAGTCGTTTTTGCGGTGAGAAAATGGCCGTGTTTGGTACAAAAATGGAAATTTTTTCATCTCATCATTGCAAAGAACTGATAAGTCCTGGAAATTCACTTCCCATGACAAAAATGTTCACAACTAATGGATGTGGAACAAACAACGGAAGAAATATGTGCAAAATGTTTGACCCTAGTGCAAGAAACCGTTTTTCGGCGGTCAATAGTGAGCTATCATGTATGTTTAAACGACCAAAGAAGAACTACACCACTCGATTACCATCTCCTCCCTCTTTAATTTGGTATCAAACATGACGTAGTTTCGACAACCTCGTATGAAGGGTGGTACGACCCCAACCCCCAAAAAACCCTTCCACCAAACTTCCAGGAAACTTACTCTCCTACATCCTTCAAAAACTACCCCCACAAAAAAAGAAATTTCAATTTATTTCGACATTGGAAGGTAATAGACAAATGTACCTCAAATATCAAGAACCTCCAACACTCTACAACAAAAAGTGATACCCTTAATCGTCCCAGGTGATTCGCACTTTTCACATTTCTTACGTTTTCCTTAATTCTCCAAAATATTAGTGAATTGGGAATGGAGAATTAGGGAATTAGGAATTCTAAGAAAACGAAATTCTCTCCCAAATTCCCAAATTCTCCGTGTTACAGAGTCCGGCCCCAGGTGTACTTTTCTCTTCAAATTGGCTCCTATTCCTGAATCATCATAAAGCTGCATTTAGCCTGATCTTCAGCGGAAAAGTAGTATAGGCAATATGTCGGCATAGAACCTGCCCTATACCTGACTTAACAAGCACACAAGACTCTCCAGCTCTCTGGCGTAATAGCGGCACTTATAGCTTAAGTCTAAAGCACAATTTATCAACTTTGTAAAAGGAAGAAGAATCACCACAGCAGGTAAAAATTCCTTCGGTTAGGACCAATACAAAAGAGATTTCATCCAAACGTTTATTTTTGCAAACCAGGCAAAGGAAATTTTTTTGGAAAAATTTACTCTCCTCGAAGTCTGCAGTAAGGAGAAATAGTAGCGATCAACATTTTGAACTTTCATGGTTGTGACACTAATTCTGCTCTTTTCAACGTAGGAAAAATTATGTTTATAAAAACGTCTAAAAAAAACGAATATTTGAGCCGAACTATACAAGCTTTCAAAGAGCGAAACGCAGATCCCGAAGTAATTGCTGCTGCGGAAGAAAGCTTTTTTATCGCTCTTTACAGCGTTTTCAAAGAAAACACAAAAGAGTAAATTCAATCTTGCTGTATTACCCCCTTGTGGCAGCTGAACACTGGACAATTTAGATATTGTTCACAAATTTTTATATCCAAGTTGCTACAAGATAAACGTCATTATAAAACAATTGTATCATCGAACGTGGTAGCCTTTTGATGTATTAAATTAATTATTATAATAAAGTATTTCATTCGTTACGGTTGTAATTTCTTTGCGCTCTCTTTCGACGTGTCGAACCTTTATATCCCCAAAAAGTGGTGACCCCGACGTGATCGGGTTAGATTAGACTTATCCGTGAACGTAAATTATTGTGCGGGCGGTTCCAAAGAAAAACTCTTCCTCCCTGGAAATTACAATATCGACTTCTATCTGGACCTTAAAAATTATACTGGAAAAGATGGGTGGCAACGACGAGCACCAAGAGGAAATTTAAGTACCAAACAATTTCTTTACGCCCGCCACCATTTTGGGCCGATTCGCCGGATATTTGGTTTGCGCAGGTTGAAGCTAAAACTAAACGAGATGGAGCATCTCGCAGGTACTACTACACCTGAGGCACTGTTACGATCTCTCTGGCTAAATCGATTGCCACAACAAGTGCGTATAATTTTATCCACGAGCAAAGATAATATTCGGGCATTAGCAGAAATGGCTGACAAGATATTGGAAGTAGGCGAGTTCAGCAGTGTGTCCACTGTCACAGTAGCTAGGTCAGATGGTGATTTATCGTCAAGGCTTTCAAGCTTAGAGACACAAGTACGATCCTTGACACGCATGGTTGCCGCGTTAAATCATTCTCGAACGAGATTTCGCAGTAAAGAGAAATCTAGCTCCAATATCCATAAAGAAGCTGGGCCACTCACCTGTCAATATCATCGTCAGTTCGGAGTTCGGGCAAGAAAGTGTAGACCACCCTGCAATTTTCCAAACGAAAATCAAGCGGGAAACTAGAGGACTGTTCGGTAGGTGAGGCGAGCTTGAACAGTCTAGCTAGTCATAGCGTTTTTATACGAGACAAGAACTCTCAACAACAATTCTTAATCGACACTGGTGCTGACGTTTCGATTGTTCCTCCTTCAACCAAGGAAGTGCTGAATCCACCAGCGAAATTATGTTTATATGCAGCTAATGGTAGCTTGATCCCTACATTTGGTGAACGACGTTGGACCTTGAATCTTGGGTTGAGACGTCCGTATCAATGGAATTTTGTTATTGCAAAAACAAAACATGCAATCTTAGGCGCTGATTTCCTCAGCAGATTTGGATTACTAGTCGACGTGAAAGGAGGTAAATTAATTGAAAGTATAACTAATATTAATATTCCTATCTCTTTCAAGAAGATTCGACATCAAACAATTTCGACTATTGATGTAAATAGTCCATTCGCTGACATTTTGAAAGAATTTGTGGATGTAACAGTATTGCCAACTAACAAGTCACAGACTCTCACCAATGTTACCCATCACATCGAAACAAAAGGACTTCCAGTGTTCGCGCGCACACGTTCTCTACCTCCCGACAGGCTAAAGGCAGCTCGGGCAGAATTTGAATTTTTATTACAGCATGGGATTTGTCAACCTTCCAAAAGCAATTGGCAAGCCCTCTGCACATGGTACAAAAGCCTGATGGTGGATGGCGGCCATGTGGTGATTATCGCCGCCTCAACGCTATTACGGTGCCGGATCGATATCTCATTCCGTTCATTCAGGACTTGACTCACGTTTGCCATGGCAAGAAATTTTTTTTCCAAGCTCGACTTACAGCGTGCTTATCATCAGATATCTATCGAGTCACCGGACGTGCCAAAAACCGCTATTAGTACGCCCTTCGGACTTTTTGAGTTCCGGTATATGACATTTGGGTTATGCAACGCCGGCCAAACGCTACAGCGCCTCATGCACGAGATCCTTCGAGGACACGACTTCGTTTTCTCTTATGTCGATGACGTTTTCATAGCTTCGGAGAACATCGAACAACATAGCAAACATCTACGAACGATTATGCAAGTTTTACGCCAGCATGGCCTCACTATTATCGCATCGAAGTGTCAATTCGGTAAGGAGGACATTAATTTCCTAGGTCACAAAATCAGCAGTTCTGGCATTCAACCGTTGCCCGAAAAAGTTCTAGCTATTCAGAACTTTGAACGTCCCAAGACGGTGAAGGAACTGAAGCGATTTCTAGCCATGATTTCATTTTATCAGCGATTTATTCCACGCGCTGTGAATAACCAGATGATACTTCGCTCTCTGATTACTAACAATAAAAGAAACGACACGACTCCTTTGAATTGGACGCAAGACACTACAGTAGCGTTCGAAGCTTGTAAAACAGATCTGTCTAATTCTACGCTTTTGACACATCCAGCACCAAATAAACCTCTTTGTTTATTTGTGGACGCATCTGATAAGGCAGCGGGTGCCGCTCTGAATTAGACAATCAGTGGAAGGACAACACCGCTCGCTTTCTATTCGAAACGATTTACTCCTGCTGAACAAAGGTACAGTACCTACGACAGAGAATTGTGTGCAATGTACAGAGCCATAAAGTACTTCCGAAATCGGTTGGAGGGAAGAATTTTTCACGTACTAACGGATCATAAGCCATTAACGTTTCCTTCCAACAAAAAGCAGATAAAACTTCTCCCCGGCAAACTCGACATCTGAACTTCATAGGTCAGTTCACTACTGACATTCGTTACATCGCTGGCCGTGAGAACACCACAGTAGCAAATACTCTGTCCAGAGTGGATGTTATTTCGTCCAACACAACTGCAATCAACTTTAAAAGGTTAGCAATGGAACAAAGGAACGATTCAAGCTTTCAAGAACTCGTGAAAAATCCGCAAAGATTGTCCTTGGTAATTAAGGAATTGTAATTACCAGAAATGGAAGAAACTATTTATTGCGATACGTCCCAGAATTGTATACGACCAGTTGTCCCCAAAGCATGCCGAGACGAGATTTTCC
Organism: Dioctria linearis; assembly: GCA_963930735.1. NCBI lineage: Eukaryota > Metazoa > Arthropoda > Insecta > Diptera > Asilidae > Dioctria > Dioctria linearis. Next base: position 47,924,278 of record OZ005741.1, on the reverse strand, counting down.
ACAAACTCCACGGATTTTCGTACCCTGGAGCAAGAGCTACGACCAAGCTAATCGCTGAGAGATTTGTTTGGCCATCTTTACGACAGGAATGCTCTCGTCTGGTGAAGATGTGCATTCACTGCCTACGGGCTAAGGTGCACAGACATACCAAGACAGCTATTTCGACATACGTAGTACTCAGCGAGCGGTTTTGACATATCAACATCGATCTAAAAGGACCGCTACCTCCGATTCACGCGTTGGTCAGAAGCCTTACCGCTTCCAGACATGAAAGCAACTACCTTGGAAAAAGCTCTCTTCGATGGGTGGATATGCCGATTTGATATTCCCTCACGAATTTCTACAGACTTGGGACTTCAATTCGAGTCTGAACTGTTCAGCGAACTCACCAAAACGCTCGGTATAACACACCTCCGTACAACGCCATACCACCCCCAGACAAATGGCATGATAGAAAGATGGCATCGAACGTTGAAGTCAGCATTGATGTGCCAAAAGACAGCTAACTGGAGTGAAGTCCTACCTATAATTCTTTTAGGTATGCGATGTCAAAGAAGATATACAGGCAACTCCGGCAGAAATGGTATACGGTAGCACATTAAGGTTACCCGGCGAATTTGTCGCAGAGCCAAGTAAAAAATCGTCAGCTACAGAATTCGTCGCAGAGCTCAGGAAATACATGGCTCTAATTAAACCGAAACAAGCAGCTCATCATGATAATCCAACGGTATTCGTTGACAAGGATTTAAAAACTAGCACACACGTTTTCGTACGAAACGATACAATTCGCCCATCTCTTACACCACCATATGATGGCCCATATAGAATCGTGGGAAAAAAGGACAAGTACTATATAGTGGAAATGAAAAATCGTAAGGCGAAAATTTCAATCGACCGCTTGAAGCCAGCATACACTATGACCCAACTACAAGTGGAACCCACAGCAACACCAAGTCCACCCCTCACAGCGCCAGAAAAGACGACAAGGGCAGGACGGAGGATCAAGATTCCACTTCGTTTTCAACAACCCTATTACATTTACACTAGGAGGGGAGTAATGTGGCAGCTGAACACTGGACAATTTAGATATTGTTCACAAATTTTTATATCTAAGTTGCCACAAGATAAACGTCATTATAAAACAATTGTATCATCGAACGTGGTAGCCTTTTGATGTATTAATTAATTATTATAATAAAGTATTTCATTCGTTACGGTTGTAATTTCTTTGCGCTCTCTTTCGTCGTGTCGAACCTTTATATCCCCACACCCTAAAAGAAAAGCTGCATGGCAAAATTCCCTTCGGACCTACCAGCAAGTTCGTGTTTGGTATGATATACATGAAAGTCCAGAGCAATGGGGTTGGAAAAGAAGCATGATTGGACTTACTCTAGTGAAAACAACAAAAGATCCGGCACCCGAAGCACTCTGTGGGTGTAGGAAAACAGGCTTGAAGTGTTCTGTTATCTGCACATACTGCCATGGAGTCGCTTGTGTAAATAGCGCAGAGATTTTTCAGACTCTGGAGAAGAAGAAGAAGACCAAAACGACGACGAAGAGAATGAAGACCTGACCGTTGCGATGCGAAGTTATTGGCAGACGAGGTCGAAGAGGACAACGATGACGAAAACTGGGAAGAGCAGGAAGATATTGATATCAGTGAGCCTGCACCATCTAGGGCATCGCAACGGAAGAAAAGACATCAGTAAATAACGAGTATTAAATAATTGGTATTTACTGAAATTTCGAGAAAAATGTAGCGATTTTGCGAATTGAAGGAAATTTCTGAGCTTCACTTCGCTGTAACTCGTGAACTATTTGTCTGATATAAAAATATAAAAGTTGCAGGATATTTCCTGGTCTAAAAGTTTTGGAAAAGCTATTTTTAACCTAGGTGGCTCTGAGGAGAAGATATTCTAGAAAAACTGGTTTTCGTATCATTTTTCCAATATGGCGGCGAGAACGGCGGATCACTCAAGGTCGCAAACTCGGAATATTATTGAAGACAACAAACTTTACAAATTTACCAAATTAGATCTCTTCACTGCCTGGACTATATCAGTAGTCGGCAGCTGATTATATTTCGGGTCAATTTCTAGTTAGTCCATTCTTCATCTGTATTTAGTTATCTGTGCATCTATACGCAATGGTATCAACAGTGTCTGTATGAGTTGCAAGCAGACTAACAAACGTGTTGTATGCAGGTACTCTGTCTTGGATAAAGCAGAAGATCTATAGTATAGTATACACCATGGCATAGGCATAGGTTAATGCAAAGGAATAAAAAAAACACAAGAATGTACGAAATAAAATGAACACTTGACAATTTTTTTAGTTTTGCATCAGAAATACTTTGCACCTGAATTATCCCACACCAGATTTAATGTCGTTTGTCATTACTGCGCGAATATAGAAGGGGGAAGTGGGCTGAAATAAATTGCGTAATTGTTTTATAAATTTTTAATCCCGGCTTACGTGGGCTTGACATGATAAAAATTTTCCAATAAATCTATTCAGTCTTGTTCTAGAATTCAAAATGTTTAAAAGTTTCTTGCGCGAATTTTTTACCACGGGGACAATAAGTTGGGCTCCTCTATTTAATGTCGTCGAAAAGTTTTTGGAGGTACCTGGTTACACGGCGACGATAAAATCTAACAACTCGATTCGTTTTAAAATTACTTGTGCTCTGAAATTTGTTATTCTTTCTACGCTGCTAGGATTTTCTTTGTCCTCAGTTCTAATAGAGAAAAACCGTGAGCTTCTCTTTGATTCTATGCTAGCAATTACTGTAGGATTTCAAGTAAGGAATAATAATATTGCAAACATCCCTCAAATGTTTGACTCTGTGATGTTCTTTCTTTATAATTATATAATAAAATTAACAATAAAAGGTCTTCGAATCTATTACTTATTATTCAGGCATTGACGAAATTTCTCTTTTTGTGGCTCCTCAAAACAAAACGACAGAAATTGTCGCGGTACGTAATCGAAGCTACATCCTCCTTAGACACAAGTAGTAACGAGAATTTTAAAGTTATTGGCAAAAAATACAAAATACTCTCAGCGTGAGTATTCTTTCATACCTATAAATATTTATTGCTGAAAATATGTCTTATATATGAATTATAGGAAAATTATGACAACTACACTTATATTATACATTATGGCAACAATCGTATACAGCATCTTGCCATTACTTGCGTCAGATCAATGGAAACTGCCTCTACATTCACCAATATATGGAATTTCGTAATATTGAATAAATTGTAAATTGTAATTTTAAAAAAATTTCATAAACATTTGCAGATACCAAAATCATCCTGGCTACGAAATTAATTATTTTTTTGTAGTGGTCCAGATTATGCTCGCGGCTCCTTGTTATGTTACTTTTGATGTATTATTTTATTTATACTGTTTGTTTACAGTTCAAACATTCGAATTTTGCAAAATATCGTGCATTTATATAGGAGATAAAACAGGCGAACATAACACCGAGGAGAAACAGCGACAACTTATACAAGATATAGTAAAATTGCACTCAGACGCGGTCGGATTTTTAAAAGATTTTAAAGAACTGTTCGAAACTACCGTTTTGATAACTATTTCTACATACATGGTTATAATTTGCATGCTGATCGTTCAAATAGCTTCGGTAATTATTAAATTAACTAATAATTTGATTATTTATAATAATTATAGGAAGTTTTATACCTAATACAAATCTCCATGAAATTGAAACTGAAAATCAAATTTCTCCGGGAAAAGCTTAATAAGAAGGAAAAAATATACTTTTTTTTATGTAAAAGTGTGCCCCAAATGCAAGTCTGTAAAAGACTGCCCAGAGAGTTTACTTAGATCTCATAAAAAAGAGCACAAGATTTCATTATACAAATTTTTCAAAAATTACGTGTTAAGTGAACATTTGGCATTTAGGAAAAGAGCTAGATCTTGTGGTTTTCCAAAAAGAGTATATGAAAAGGAGATTTCGTTCCTGTTGTAGTCATTTTAATTTTAAATAGAAAAATTTTGTGGACTATACGATCCTATGAGAATTTTTACCGTATACGAGCCATTTTAAAAAAGGGAAACAATTTTAACAATCTAATCTTTTTTTCCAATATGAAAGTATAGTTACGAGGTTACAGCCTGGTACTAATAATAGTTAAATGATGAGAAGTCAGTACTTAAGATTACATCTTACAGTGTGCTTATATATAAATTCATAAAACTACAGTTGGCCGTATTATAATTTATAATTAATTAAATTAAATTAAATTAAATTTAATTTATTTTAATTGAATTCAATTCATAGATACAGAAAATTGTATGTATTTAAGTAAAGAAAAGAAAATTTAGTTAGTAATTGAATGTATTCTAAGAAATTTTCTGAAAGCCGCTGCTACTGTAATTCCCCTAACTCTACAAACAAAAGAATTCCACAAACATGGGATTTGAATGAAAAAAAAAATCTTGAGAATTGTTTTATTATAGTGCATGAACACAGTTGATTGAGGATATCGTATTAGACCGTACAGATATTGTGCCTCCTTTCATTACTCATATAGAAAAGTACTGCCCTACACTTTAAGTGTATACATCAATTGGGGATCCTAATAAATTCAATTTGTATGAATTTATGTCATCAAAACGACGCAGTTCATAAAATTTATTCAGTCGTTGAAAGCAACCTCCTCATCTGTCTTGCACAATTAGAAATCGTACGTATTTCATGCTAGAATCAAATTTTTAGATTGGCTTTCCATTAGGAAATCGAGTCTCGTAATATGAGCGCCCGGGACTCCGTACGAAAAATTCGACGTTCTGGAATTTGGAGGTATTTGTACGAATTCGCTTATACCACTGATAAAAAGAAACACAGAAAGACTTTCGTTTGATATCTTTGACATTTGTCACTACATAAGCACTGTATCTTTCTATTTGAATATACAAAAACGAATAGCGCAACTTTCCGCCCTGTGCTCAAAGCATAACATCTGATTTGTAACGTATAGTCGAAATATGTATTTTTTTTAAATTTTTGAACATTACTTTATCAACTAAGTAAAAGAAATATAAAACTATTGATATTTACGTAACGGTCATTTCCTTTCTTTGTAAATAGGATAATCAGTTGAGAGCTTACATTCCATTATTGGTTATTGCTTTTCAATTATTGCTGTATTCAAGTTTTGGACAAATGATAATCACAAAAAGGGAGGAGTTCGCTGGAGCCATCTATTGCAGTAAATGGTACGAAATTAAGGATATTTCAACGAGGAAAATGGTACTCCTCATGTTGATGAATGCTCAAAAATGTGAAGGTATTCGGTTGAAGGGATTTATGGAGCTATCTTTGGAAGCTTATTGTGAAGTATGTTGCTTTTGGAATGTAGATGAATTTCAAATTAATTTGTTTTTTTTTTTTCATAGATGGTGAAGGCCTGTATAGTTTTGCTGCATTTTTAATGAACATCTTGTAAAATGTTCCTTTATTTACCACAATTATATCACATTCACACACAAATAAAGTTTTTGAGTTTCTTCTCATAGCACAGACAAGAAATGCCCAGATATCGATGGCTGTTACGTACTAACAAAGTGATTTATGAGAAGAACTCGTAGGGAAATCCAATAACTCACTGATCTCGGCTAACTAAATCATGGGTAGGTAAGAATCAAAATTTTTTCTAATGTAGGCAAAAATTCATTTTTAATTATTGGTCGTTGCATATGAAATGTTGGATATTTTATAAGAAATTTCAAAGACTGCTGCTTGTTTTGTACATACATATAAATATTTGTCAATCAAAATACGCCAGTTTTGTAGAAATCCGAATTTCTGGACTGAAGCAATTCGTCGAAGGCTGTTTTGATGGCTTCTTCATTATTGAATTGTTTCGCCGCCAAAAAGTGATCTAAATGTTTGAAGAAGTGGTGGATGAGAAACAATTTCATACTGCAACGCGTTTAATTTTTGGATCACAACTCTTGCTACATGGGGTAGTGCATTATCGTGAAGCAGTATTATTCCATCTCTGTTGACCAATCTATGCTACTTAACGCTTAGTTTTTGGTGCATTTCTTCCAGTTGGGTGCAGGGTTTCTCAGCGTTGATAGTTTCACCACTGTTAAGGAATAGTGGACAATTCCAACAGCAGACCACCAAACAGTCACCACCATATTCCTCGGATGAATATTCGGGTTGGACATGTGTTTTGGTGCGTTTGAGCATCTAACCATTGTGTAGTTCGACAACGATTAACATATTGAATCCACTTTTCATCACATGTCACTATTCCTTGTAGAAACGGATCCGTTTTGTGTTGGGAGAGCAGAGAAATGCAAATCTTCAACCGAATGATCATGTTTCGCTCACTCAGATTCTGAGAGACCCACTTGTCGAGCTTTTTAATTTTTCCAAGCGCTTTTGAATGACGAGAAACTGTCGAATAGTGCACATTCAATTTTTCTGCGATATACCTTACAGTTTGGCTAGGGTCAGACCCCACTACAGCTAGCAGTTCGTTGTTGTCACCCAACTTAAATTCAAACCGGAATCCGACATTTCATGTACAACGACCTAATAGAATTTTAATCGACCATATTTCTTCAGAATTTGTATGCAGTATTGGTGGCTGAAAACGATTCAAACAAGTTGTGCCTGGGCAGCTAAACATTGAGTTTTTCTTAGAAATTTGCTGAACCTTTTTTCTTCAGAATTTCTTTCACTATAGATACCCGACATTGATCTCTAGAATCTATTCTGTGTTACATAAAAGATGTATCTATCAGAGTTACCACTTGGATCCAATCGGATCCAAATCGATACAATTTACTCTTCAAATTAAATTTGGAAACGTTGATCCTTTTTGTTACAAATGGATCAACATTTGCACTTTCTCAACCCGTCTGTATGAATAAAAGATCGTTTTACATAATTAAAATAACTTTATTAAAAAATAAATTTTATTTTACTGATATGACTTGGGGGTTATCTAGTAGAAGCGATGGTTAGATACTAACTGATCGACATCGATGTTATCAGTCATGGTTACCACAGTTTGATCTATTTACTAGAGCTCGTTTGTATTCTGGACTGGTCTTTATTGTGTGGTGCAATAGTATAATTCATGTCCACGGTTGTGTGTGTCATTGAGGAGATCTCTGCTTTAAATTGTTTGGATTGAAATAATTTGCAATCGATTAGAGATTTGGCTAATTGTGTGTGACGATTTCTTCCGTAACACCGACCATAACCAATTGCATTCCTCTTTTGCTGAAAGTCAAGTAGTTATGAGATAAGAATACCACTAATTTGTTTTTGCCCTGCGATGCATGCTGGCTGAATTAAAGGATTTTGAAATCCTTAAATTTTCCCAATTTTTAAATGCTGAGTTATATTAAAAAAATATATATAACTCTGGTTCTAATTATCACAGAGACATAATCATTAGCTTATTTTAAAGAGGAAAGTATACGCAATCTTTCACGAAAAATTATAAAAAAGAAGCCTTTTAGGAAAAAAAATATCCTCGAATATCTCAAAATGCATCCAGGTTTGTTTCTCTTATTTTAAATTTCAAGTTGGGATATCAATGGGTGTAGGGTCGAGTTTTTGTCAATAGAGGTTTAGTCATTTTTGTAAAAAATTTATACAAATTTGTAGTGTAATCCTTTATCCCGTAAAATTTTGTGAACAAGGATATAATTTTCTCTCTCTCTTCAAGCCATTTCTGAGCTTGAACGGTATTTTTCCCAATTAAACAAAAACAAATGTATCGTCACTCATACTTCAAATATCTCCACAACCACTGAACCGATTGTCATGAAATTTTTCCAGGTTGGTACTACCGAAAAATGAAACATGGCATTGGCGGCGAAATCTGTGTCTCAGTCCCGGGATTTAATTCCCATTTTATATGTTATGCGGAAGGTGAAACGTTTACTTTTCAGAGCAGAATTGTGCATCTTGCAAGATTAGGAGAACGTATAACCAAAGCACATAGGGGAAAAGAGTGGCTTTCAAGCGCGACTTAAGGCTGGAACAGAAGGTGGTGCTGCCGCTGGTGCTGGCGCTGACACATCTTGCAGCTAGATATGAATATAGTGCTGCAGCTTAGTTCTGTCAAAGCTAATTTGATATTTTATATTTCATTCCATATTTCCACTTTTCTTTTCAAATTTTTATATAGGGAATCCCACAATATATCTTCTCTTTTCATTATTTCGATGAACTTTTCCATGCTGATTCATTCCAACAAATCGTTTCGCACTTACAAATCTAAATCTTGACGCGCCCCAAAATTAAAATTTGGCAAAAGTGCGCTACAGTCCAGCTACGCGTTGTGTCGCTATCATACGAAAAACGTACTGTTACATTTTGACAGTTTGCGCTACAGTGCCATCTACGAGCGGCAGCGCCACATTCTGCTTCCCACTTAAGCAGATTAATTCAGATCTCTTTTTATTTTTACAAAATGTATATCCTATTCACTTCAACTGTGTGCAAGCCACGCGTGTAAAAACCTACTCACCTACATAGAACAGCTTAAATAAGATATTTGTAACTTTTATGCTCATAGTGCGAAAAGAAATGCACAGTTTCAAGAGTTTCGGGGACCCATTAAGAGCGGCATAAACTTTTACGATTGACTCAAACTAGATGAGTTTACTTTGAAGCCGCTGTAAACAGAATTCTAGAACAGTGGAAAGTACTACAACTTCTTTTTTCGTGTGAGTTGGAAGACGAAAATATACATGCAAAGAATATGGCTGAACAAATGGAAAAACTTGAACGAAAGAAAACGATTAAGGCTTCCCTACATCAGGTCGAGGCATTGTTGATTTTATATTGGAGAGAGATAATGCTGACATAGATTTTTGTGACGTCATCAAGTCCATGCATCATCGATTTTATACACAATACTCTATCGCCATACGGATAACATAGAAAATTGGTACACCGGAAAGTTGAGGTTATACTCCATAATGAATGTAACCAACCGTCAACAGTTTTTCTGGTCCGATCTGAGTGATTAGCTTGAATCTCGATATTCATTTCATTTGTACTATTGTCGGCTTCATATATGCTGAAGAAAAAGGTTTAGTAAATTCTTAAGAAAAATGTATGCGGCTATTTGAATTTATAAATTGTTAACTGCCCAGACACAGCCCGTCTTCAGCCACCAATACTGCATACGAATTCTGAACAAATATGGTCGATTAAAATTCTAATTAAAAAATTAACATTTGCCTACATTGAAAAAACTTTTACAAAAAATGTTGGTTCATACCCATGATATATTTAGCCGAGATCAATGTGTTATTGAGGCTTGTTACGATCTCTTCCCATACATCTATTTGTTGGTACAGCCGTCGATATCTGGGTATTTCTTGTCTGTGATAATAGGAAATATTCTTTGCACGAAAAATATGAATTATGCAAATCTCTATTTAATGTTGGTCTCATTTTGCTTTATAAGATCAAATAAATGTTGTTTCAATGCATTTCGTTGTTTTATTATCTCAGAATGGATGAAACTATTTGGTTGAAACTTTATTACATATGTATTGAAGGTTCACTAAATTCATTGATGGTGTTGGTCTCTGTTTTATTTAGATAACAACAAAAAATACATTTCCAACATGAATGTATTTATTAAAACAATGTCAGTCATCAGTGATAGGACGGTAACTCAGTTCTTCGTTTGAAACTTGATTAGACCTGCATAACCTTAAGATACATTACACAAACATGTGAAGGGTACAGCGAAAGAACAAGGTAAGTCACATTTACTTGAAAATAAGATATTTACACGGAAAGAATAACCTATCCAATTTGGTATATAAGGAATTAAATATGCTAATGGTTCAGCGTCACTCCAATGCTTGATTAATGTTACTAAAATTTTTAAAATTTGAAAACGGTAACTTCAGTAAAAATTTTATAGAATGAGTTAAATAATGATTAAGCTGCTTAACCTTTACTGATGTCAAATAATAGTGTGTTAATATCAGTAAATGCTTTTCTGCTATAAATCCTTTTTTATTGAAGTGAGTAAAGCGTTTTCTATTATTAATTCGTTTTAGATTGAATTTTTACCATTGAATAGAATAAGTACAATACTTATTTTATTGAATGGGAGATTCAATCCTAATTTGCTTGAAGACAGTAAATATTTACTATAAACTATTATTTTTCGATTGATTAAGTCAATTAGTTGAATGCTGTTAATCCTTAAATAACTAAATTCGTTAATATTTTTATTGACTCAGTATTTGTTTTTTTCACGGCAGTAGATCGACTTCCTATATTTTCACCTAGCGTAAGTAAGTGTAAATGATTCATACCTATACAAAATTAAAGTTACTAGAACCAATTACTGTTCTTGTATAGATAATTAATTTTGATAATTTACTACTTTAATTCTGAAAATTATACAGACAGATAAAATCAGTCATCAATTTAAATGGAAATGTTCACAATATCGCAATGAGGAAAAATTCTTGGTATAGATCAATACGGTCAATCTGTTAAAAGATATCCAAGCTCCATTTTCAACTGAATTACTACTACAACAGTTAAAATATTAATGAAATTAATATTACTACTTATAGAAAAATAATAAGCAATTTTAAAACGTCGTCTTCTTGCAATGTATTTTAAAACCATCCATAACCCTTTAATTCAAACTTCAATATTTTATCTTTAATCTTATATCTGCTCTTAAAAATTTAATTTAGTTTAAAAGGAAAAGTAAACAACAAACTATTATAATATTATTTGTTTATTTTAATTAAATTTCTTTTCATTAAGTACATACTTTCTTCCATCTGGAAGAATATGAAATGTAGTGGGCTTAAGATTAAATAGTTTTATATTAATAAAACTTACGTTGTTTCTACCATCAATCATGAATTAACAATTAAAATGATTGTCTTTTTCAGTAACTTCGATTTTGTTTAAAATTAAATAAATATTGTTTTTATCTGTAAAGATTACAATGCCTATAATTTCATAAAAGCTTTAATTAAGAATATAAAGCACAGATTTGTATAAAGTGCTTTGTATGTAACATGTGATGAAATGATAATTTTAACGTCATTTTCACATAAAGAATCTTTAGGTAGTAAATGATAGTATTCCTTCTCGACCAAAAGTGTATTTTCCTGTTTTAATAATACAATATATTCCTGATAGTTTACAGATGATAAATGGAATTACTAAATTTCATAGCCCATTTTTTATTGATAAAGGTAAATTTCTTCTAGATAAAGTTGCATTTCTATAATTAACGATTTCTCGGCTTTTCTATTCAAAACGCATACACCAAAGAAATCTTAATGGTTCAGGATTTCGTATTACATTAGTGATGTTTTGAGCAGATTGCAGAATAAAATTGTTAAATAAATTTGTTCTATAAGATAACATTGAGTAATATATTGCTGACGCCCTGAGTTACAAGACTTTCTCCTTTAAAAGCTTTGCAAATTCGTTTTAAAAGCTGCGTCATGAATAAAAAGGTTGTTATCAATAAAGTGCTTTACTGCAACCTCAACCAAACGATCTCTATACTGGAAACAGAGATTTTGATTGTTTTCTTCATATAACTTGAGGATGCTCTTCCCAGCACTTGATAGGTAAACTTGTAGGTCCTAGATATTTTGCAAACATGGATGCGTGAATCTTGAATTTTTTATACAAATAACCTACAAAATGTTGAAAATTGTAAATGGTCGTATACGACGAATTTCTTTCAGATGTTGATGGTTGTGTTTGCTCTAGTGACGAATGAGAGCATGTAAAAGATTTATCAGAAACACACTGTTGAATGTTCTGAAGCCAATTTTCAACCATTGCCAAATATCCTCCATTCAAGGGTGCAACATAAACAGCAAAGTCCTTAAAATTATAAGATTTTTAACATTAATCGCTAACTTTTTAAAAAGTTGTAGCTCGCTTTTGAAAAATATTTTATCAAGCTCACTTTCGGCTATAATTTAAAAACTGTTTATATTGGTTATTCCATGGCCTAAATAAGTGAAAAATTTTTGTATGATTGTATGCATGTAGTATGGAATGAGTGAAAATACACAGAAATTTTTTGTAAAATTAATTGTAAACCCTGCATATAAATGACCCATATTCCACTGACTGAGCGTAAGATACAACTCATCTTCTGATGGGCCAAAATTATATAAAGAGTGTTCACCAGAGCTAGTACGTTTTGTTAGAGATCCATATTATCTGGAGCATTTGCTTGCGGTACAGAAAGAACAGACTGTAAAGTGGTTTGAAAATAGGTCAAGGTTACGGCGACGTAACCACTGTTGCATTGATATTGACTATTAGGATCCATATTTCTAAAATTTGAATGCAGAATAAATCATAAATAAAAAAATATTACTTACATTAATCCAAATATAGCACTTAGTATAAACACGCACTTGTCACTTGTCGTGCACTTACATTAAAAACCAGACTTAAAACTGCACTATAATTTAAAAGCCTCCTTGCGACTTTACACAACAGACGCCAGAACAAAACTAAATTGAAACCAAATTTATTACTCTCATCTCGTGCATGAATGTATCCAATTGGAATAAATTCAGTATTATTTTACTTAAAAACAGTTTTATCATAACAATCATATGCAGGATTGTTTCGATATAATATTTGATAAATCATTTACTGCTTTTCAGTATGATAAACGTATTGAGTCTATACTACATCTGATTGAATAAGTAAAATTTGGTATGATTTTCATCAACTTAAAAATTGTCATATGACTTTTCCACATTTTTTCTTACTTTTTAGTAAAAAGATAAATTTGAGCTAATCATGTATTGGATTTATTCAATTGAAGTTTGATTGATATTAGTAAAAAATAATTCGTAAAAAGTTTTTTATTGAATTTTTATTGAATTAATCAAATTAATTTAATTTACAGCATTTCATATTCTAAAAAACATTAAAATTTTTTTTTATCATTGCTTTACAAATATCAACTTAGTTACATTTCGTAAATATTTTATTGATGTTATTAAAAATAAGTTGCTTTTTATCGTCATATACTGAAATTAATCCCAGTTTATTAATATCACACTTTTTCTTTATTAATCACAGATTTATTGATTCAATCGTTCAGGTTAGAGTAATATCATGTAAATTTTACTTCATTTTATGAAAAAAAAAATATACTACTACTATACTACTTTTCAGAAAATCATGCAGTTTTCAAAATTAATAAATCAATTGGATTGGTTTTAGAATATTATTTCTTTCCGTGTAATGTTTAAAGCAAAGTTTACCTAATGACAAGTTAGGAAGCTGGCGAGATTTCCGAGTGTTTTACATTTAAAATACACACGGCAAGAAAAGGAAGAAAGAATACGACTAAAGATAAAAAATGTGAAAGCGCAAGTTGCATGCAACGAAATAGAATGGCAAATGTTTCATTTTCGTAAATAAATGAGAAGGGGCGAAGTTTTCACATTTTACTCTCATAAAATGCTTCCGCGCTTTTGTGAAAACCGGTTTTCATGAAATATTGATAATGTTGTGGTCACATGTTCTTGCTGTAATCCTATGATATTTGAACAGCACGTGTTTCTGTTTATATTCGTTTTGCTATGAAGAGATTAAGTGGGTGAACTCATGCTGGATTCTCTGATATCTTCGGGAAAAATGAGAATTTTATTTGAGAGGAATTTTACATCATTTTGCATCTGAACCAAAGCAAAATTTATTCTTTTCTTAAAAATGGGAGGTAGTGTGACCCGATGTACATTATTATGAATAGGTTTAAAGGATTTTGAGGGATTTAATAAGATTTTGTCGTTCGGGTAATCCTACATACTCTCCATTTTTGTTTTTAACTCGTTGTCTCAGTTGCACTACAATAGTGCATAGCGAAGTTCTTTTCCACCATTAATGCAAAAGACGAAAGTATATGAAATTACTTTTTTCATTCTAAAAAACACCAGAAATTATCCCATTTTGCTCTACAGCTTCTTAACTTGTCATTAGGTTAAAGGCTGGAACAGGATGTGGTGCTGGCGCATGGAGCCTGGTGCTGGCGCATGGAGCCTGGCGCTGGCGCATAGTCTGCCGCTTACCAACGCCACCTGTCAGCAATCCTCTCCAGACAGCACCTGCTAGCACAATGTCACGCAATAATGAAAGGCTTCCTCGAATCAAACGACCCACATTTAATGGAGAATATTCTACGTGGATCTCATTCCACGATTTATTCAATTCGATTATTCATACAACAATAATTTAAGAAACGTTGACAAACTTTTGTAAAAATAAATCAATTTGGAGAAACTGAAAATCTGCTCAGGCATTATGAAATATCCGTCGCAAAATATCAACCAGCCTGACAGCTCTTAAAGGAACACTACTCAAACAAGCGAATCCTAGCCAATGTACAATTAAAAAATTCATTGTCTCTCCCAACCATAAATGAATTAAAACTATTGTCGCTTTATTCCAAAAATAAGGAGAACTCGTCGAGGACAGTACTAAACAACAGCGCCCTCTTTTGGATTTGATTTTTTTATTTGAACTTTTAACTTGTTTTCTTCGTTGAATTTTATGGTGAAGAGTATTGCTCCATCTTCTTATACATAAAATTATAAATATAAAACTAACAAAAAAAAGTACAGTGCTACAGATTTAAGTGATTTTACCAAATCTAGCAAGCAACAAGTGAAAGCTTATTTTATTAGAAATAAGTAAATGAATGGTAGCGTGTAGAAATGTTTCACTTATTTGTTATTTTCACTTTTATTAGAATATTATTATTAAAGCGTGCAATGTGCTCTGGGTCTGACAGTAGAATGTGTTGCGCTCACAGCATTTCTGTTTGCTTTTGTTATATATTTATTTATTTATTTCGCTAAATGCTAGCTACAGTTATCCTTGGACACAATACTTAAAACAAGGCTAAAGTTCAGAACAATTTTTGAAGAATTTTCTTAATAGGGTCTTATTAATATGAAAATATATCGAATGGAGTTTCAAATTAAAAGTACAGCACATTCCAGCCATAGGCTCAAAGTGTTCATAGTTGGTGCGATAAGAAGACAAATAATCGAGAATTGAAATTAATTTTCTGAAGCATCAAAAGCATGCCGATGCAATACAAAGCTTATATCATAAATTTTCCTACGAGTCTCAAGGGTAGGAAGGTGTATTAACCCATTTGATCCCGAGTTATTTTTTTTCTCTAAATTTTGCTCGATGTGTCATTTTTATAAACATTTAAGTATCAAATTAAGAATTTCAATTGGTTTTTTTTTAATTTGCTAATAGTAGAGCTATTGTGTGTTGCGAAAACGCTACACTGGGATTTTAAGAGCAAAACTACATTTAATTTAATTTTTTTATTTAATTAAATTAACAAAGTTTTCACAACGTAGTAATAATAAAAATAATAATAGTAGTAATGTAATAAGTTATGTTATATAGGGACAAAATTGTTATTTTAGTTGGGCATGATAAGCCTCAAAACATTTATCATGTAGGGGCACTTTGCATGAACTACAACGGTTTGTTGTTTGGCTAGCTCAAATTTTGCATCGAAGTCTTTTAGATTCTGTTATTGTTAAATGTGGGCCAACAGAAAGAAATGTATTTCTCCTAGAAGGTCGTCCAGTTCTAAGTGGCGGAGTCCCATACTTTTCTAGTAGTTCCGCAACAAGACGTCGCCGAAACTCTAATGCATCCAACATACAGCCATACTTTTTGGCTAATGTCCATGCGTTGACTACTGCAACATCAAGAATCCAGCTAATAATAGGGAAATACTATTTCTTACCCCTTATTCCTATACGGTAGTTCGAGATATGGTTATCCAGCTGATCTACTCCACCCATATATCTATTATACGTTTTATTCACATGTGGCTGTGGTACATACTTCTTACTTCTTTCCTGTTGCACATATCGATGGGCTGAACCAATGGGATGTAGTCCATGTATATTTGAAATCATCGAAACAACCTTATTGTCTTTCCACCGTGTTACAACCATGCCATTTTCTTTGTCAACGTAACACTCATAAGTCCCACGCTGACATTTAGCCAAAATTTTCTTATCAGATAAAGGAATGTTTTTTAGCCGGTTTTCACGCAAAGTTCCAGTAGCCCCACAGCCAATTTGTCCCAATTTAGAGACTAAGTCTGGGCTAGAAAAGAAATTATCAAAGAAGAATGAAAATTTTTTCTCTGGAAAATGTTTTATTATTTTCTCCGCTAAAGTCAATACGACGTATTCTCCGAGACACAAAACTGGATTTCTATTTTCGTTCCGACCTTGATAGATGTCGAATTGTATGCAGTATCCTAGCCGATTAGCAGCAACCCAAGCCTTGTAGCCAAAACGGACAGGCTTATTTCTAAGGAAATGCTTGCAACAATTTCTCCCAAAATAAGGGATCATGGACTCATCTATTGAAATTTCCATTTCCAATGGAGCATAAATCAAAAAAAATTTATTTATGTGATTAATTAGTGGTCTTACTTTTGCCATCTTATCAGTTGTATCAAGCGAATCATTACTGCAAAAATGAAGATTTGTAAATATATCCACGAATCTATTTCTCCTCATACTTTTTGCAACAAGGTCATTGTGACTATCTTGTTGGTCCTCCCAGAACATTCTCCTACGTGGAACAGGAATATAACCGCTCAATAATAATATTCCGATTAGAGTAAATATTTCATCACGGTGAACATTGAGTTCTTTATTCTTTGAAGAAAAGACATATAGGTTTTTTGTTGGTGGATGAAAACTTCGAAAAAGTCAAGAGGATTACTGTGCTCAGACAGTGTGCAGGGTGGTAATATAACTGAGTCCCAATTTTAAAACTATAAGCAATTGAGCTCAATTTTAAAGAATCCTCATTTCCATGCTGCCAGTTTTGTGCTATCTTTTCTAAATTGAACTTAGGCTCCTTATTTTCTAAGGTATTAAACTGCAGGTCATCGCCGATCTCAAGTCCAACATCAATTCCAAAATCGTCCTCTGGGGAAATAGTTGCCGTTGCTGAAGCTAATAGCTGGCGCCGACTTAGCCTGTTTGGATCGTTGCAATCCTCATCACCCGAGTCCTCATCAGTGTCAGCATTGAAGTCAGGTGGAGTAAAAATTTGCCGCTATAAAAAAACAAAAATCAATAAAAATGGCAGTCTTATTCCCAGTGATGCGTTATCGCAACATTGCCTTTAACAGTCTAATAAAAGTTGTCATAACTTCAATTTTTGCAAGACACATATTTCTAAGTAATCTACAGTAAATTGTAGATACTAACCAATACTCTAAGATATAAAAATGTCATCAAAGCGCACTTACCAACATGTTTTTCCAGGAATGCTCATGATATTTTTCGTGAATTTTTTTCTTTGAAATGTAAAACACGTCTGTTCACAACAAGCTGCAAGAATCAACTGGGAAAAATTATTTTTATGCTTAACGGCTTGTATATTTATTGGAAATAATTTACCGTTATGATTGGGTTCGTAGAAGAGAAAAGAAAAATGCATTTATTTGTACGTGTCTTTTGTTGCGTTATTGCAACACTGGGATAAAATGGGTTAAATTTATTCTTTCGTTATAAGCAGGTAGATTACATTAGTCTATCCCCCCATTCCAGACATTCCAGACCTCTTGGGGCAAAATGGAAGAATCTCCTTTGGACGCTCCCAATACAATCGGAGTGATTTTCGTAAGAAGGAGACCACACGGGACTAGCATATTCCAAAATGGATCTAACAAGAGTGGTGAAAAGAACTTTAGTAATATGGATATCATCTAAATCTTTTGCCCAGTGCTTTAAAAACCCTAACAATGAGTTCGATCTATTAACGATGCGATCTATGTGGAAGTTAAAGGTGAGTTTCGAGTCAAATAATACTCCCATTCATAGCATAGACAACATTCGAAGGGACTCACCTACGAGAGAAAATGGTATCCTTACATTTATTAAAGGTTAAAAAAGAGAGCTCTTCTCACACCATTCAACAAGTCTGTCCAGGTCATCCTGCAGTTTGAAACAATCGCAATCTGAGTCGATAGATTTACATATACATATATAGTATATATATAATATATAGAAGTATAGTATATAGTAGTATAGTCATCTGCGTATATTAGCAAATCAGATTTGGTAACTACATAGGAAGCATCTTTTATGAATAATATGACGAGAATGAGCCCCAAGTGACTACCCTGTGGAACACCGGAAGAAGCCGTTGTATCGTACGTTTACGATTCTTAAGGCAGGATGATAACCAGTTCAACAACCAAATTGGAAACCTAAAGATCTCAGTTTAAATAACGAAAGAGAGTGAGGAAGCTTTTCAAAAGCCTTCCTGAAGTCTGTAGAAATAAAATGAGTTTCGCAACCACACTCAAACGATTCGATACAGGTAGATATAAACTGGAGCAGATTTCTGTTGTTGACTTTCATAAAAACATGTTGATGAGGATTAAGAGCTCCACCACAATGATAATACAAGAATTCATGTAAAAATGCGTCCAATGCTTTAATAATAGGACGATAGTTGGTAGCAAGTTCTCTTTTACCGGACTTAAAAATTGGAACAATAAACGACTCTTTCCATAACTTAGGAAATCTACCGAGCCATAGTGATAGATTAAACAAAAATGTTAACGGATAAGGGAGTATTCCATCAGGTCCAGCAGAATAACCAGGGTCCAGCTTGGACGTGGTGTCCTCAACAGATTTTTGATCAAAATACTACATATTCTAAGATTGCAATTTGGAACTGTTTCTTTCCTGGTTTCGAATCAAAAAATTCCAATCTGGATATGTACTTTTGGAATAAAACACTTTGAGCTTCTTAGAAAAAGAACACAAACAATCCCGATATATTGTAAGGAAATGTCTACGACATTTTGTTAAGGCAAATTTCGATATAAAATTTTCAAAATTTTATGCCAAAAATATCGATACAGTTTTCTCATCCTTTTTCTCAAATGTCTATTGCTCATAGGATACGGAGACACAGTTTACAGTTTACGGAAAATGCTGTCATGGAGGTTTTATCTTCGATCTGATATGGTTCAAATAAAGAACTTCGAAGAAAGCAACAGTTTTATTTAATGATAAATAGGGAAATATGGGGAAAAATAGTAAAAACTAATGCCAAGGCTTCTACGTATATTTTTCATGTCACCCTCACCATGATGGGAACCTCGATTTCTTCCAGTGCTGTTTTAAATGTCATTTCGCTATTTTTCACTAAGTAATTGGGACTGGGCAGTATACTGAGATTTTTTTTCAAATACCTAGTATTGTTAGATATATGTATGTATCTGAATACTAGTGCACGGTAATAGTTTATTATTAATTCGAATTTCAAAGATGAATACTACACTTGTATTAGGGTAAGAGCACAGAAAACTAATTTCGTTATTTGTGCTATTAGGCCATGCAATGGGTAGGTTCTGACTTACAAAAGGTGAAGGAAAGCTCTAATTTGGTAGATTTGTACAGTTTGGTATCCTTATTAGTATTCCGAATTTGTGACCATTAGCCGCCGCCGCTCGCGCCGTCATATTGGAAAAATAGTACCGAACGAAACAGTTTTTCGAGAATATTTTCTCTCAAGCGCCACTTAGGTTAAAAATAGTTCGTATAAAAATTATAGACCATGCAATATCCTGCAACATTTGTAGGAAGCATTTTTATATCAGACAAATAGTTCACGTGTTACAGCGGAGTAAAGCTCAGCAATTTTCTTCAATTTGAAAAATCCCTAAATTTTTTCTCGAAATTTCAGTACATACCGATTACTTAATATACGTTTTTTACTCATTTCAGCACAATAAATTGACGGTATTTACCGTACTTTTCGATTACATTGTATGATTTACTTTTAGGACTAAACGAATATTAGCTGAGAGGACTTCAACAAGTGGAATAGAGAATTCGGGAATTCTGTACTTACTTCTCAAATTCTTCCGTGTTTTGCAAGTGGAAAAATTGTATTGTCTGCTTTTGCTGCGTTTTGTGAAGGTATCTAGCTACCTAAAAATTTCAAATTGAGTTATGTATTCACTGCATATTCTGGCTATACTTTAGAAACAAATTATGGAAATCCATGCAATCTTGCAGAGGAACATGGATTTTGTGTCTCAAGGTACCCGCTAAAAATTACAAATCACGCGAAAATGATCAATTTGGTCGTCTTCCAGTACAGAAGAGATGCTGTAAATTTTTTAAATACAGGGTGATTCAGATCAAGATACCTTCCGGCAATTGTGGGTCCAGTCATAAAAGACCCTACGTACCTACCTGTGATTATTGCTTGTATGTAATTTTATGAACTAGCGTGAATGTGCCAATAAACCTACAGTGATAAAAGTGATACAGGTATTGGCATGCGTTTTTTTTCCAGTGATGGAGGGTAGTAGGGGCATTAATAAGAATCAATAAATTTGGGTTACATGAAAGAAATTTTTTGAAATAAATAACGGTATTTATGAAATTTGTGTGTAAAAAAATCCAAATCTTGGAAATATTTGAGAATAATTTAAGGATGCGTAAGTAAAAACACAGAGTAACACACTTTTCCACAGCTACTATTCTTGGCTATTTAATAAGCCAACAATAACCAAAATGTATTTAGTGGCTCAAAAGTTATACTCATTTATTCCCATATGATGAAATCGCTTCTACATTTTGTCCCCTAATTAAATATGTAAATAAGTTTTGAATCCGATAAACGGTTTTGGAGATAACTGTAAAAGAAGTGTAGCAGTCGTTTTTACGGTGAGAAAATGGCCGTTTTTGGTTACAAAAATGGACATATTTTCATCTCATCATTGCGAAAAACTGGTAAGTCCTGGAAATTCACTTTCCATGACAAAAATGTTCACAACAGAGTACTAATGGTTGTGAAACAAAGAACGGAAGAAATATATGCAAAATATATGACCCTAGTGCAAAAAACCGTTTTTCGGTTTAACGATCAATGGCAAACTACACCACTCGATTACCATCTCTTTCCACTTTAATTTGGTATCAAACATGACGTAGTTTGGACAACCCCCTAAGAAGGGTGGTACGACCCCCAACCCCCAAAACACCTTCCTACCAAAATCGTTCACTTATATTTTTGTACTCCAAACCGTTAAACCATCGGAAAAAACCCCCAATACTCTACAGCCCTCCCACACAGAGTTAGGCGCCCGTGAATATTGCGACAACAAAATTTACCGCCGAGAACCCTCAAATCTAAAAATTACCGTTAATAGAAACAAAATATAGCCTAAGATAACCATGCATACCTTATTACCAGAGTGAATTCTTTCTTCTTTATTGGGCTTACAGATCCTGAGCTTACCCTGCAAATAATTGCAGCTCCTGATATTGTCTTTATTGTTTTTTGAATTTCCGTTAATCAGCTCCCACTTCTACCCGGCAATCTCCCCGCGCTATTTCCTCCACCAATCTTTTTCGCCCTGAGCTCCCATTTTTTTGATACCACATACATTGTCCTTCCTCTCTCCATTCTCTCGATTCTCCCGTTATCCCGGAAAAACCTACCCTCCTACATCCTTCAAAAACTACCCCTACAAAAAAAGAAATTTCAATTTATTTCGACATTGGAAGGTAATAGACAGATGTACATCAAATATGAAGATCCTCCAACCCTCTACAACAAAAAGTGATACCCTTAATCGTCCCAGGCAATTCGCACTTTTTCACATTTCTTACGTTTTCCTTAATTCTCCAAAATGTTAGTGAATTGGGAATGGAGAATTAGGGAATTAGGAATTCTAAGAAAACGAAATTCTCATCTCCCAAATTCCCGAATTCTCCGTGTTACAGAATCCGACCCCAGGTGTATTTTTATCTTCAAATCGGCTCCTAAGTCTGAATGATCATAAAGCTGCATTTAGCCTGATTTTCAGCGGAGAAATAGCATAGGCAATATATCGGCATACAACAAGCACATAAGAATCTCCAGCTCTCAGACGCAATAGCGGCACTGTGTAAAAGGAAGAAGAATCACTACAGCAGATCAACTTTTCTTCGGATGGGACCAATACGAAAGAAATTTCACCCAAACGTTTATTTTTGCAAACCAGGCAAAGGAAAAATTTTTGGAAAAATTTACTCTCCTCGAAGTCTGCAATACGGAGAAATAGTAGCAATCAACATTTTGAACTTTCATGGTTGTGACACTAATTCTGCTGTTTTCAACGTAGGACAAATTAAGTTTATAAAAACATTTAAAAAAAAAAAGAATATTTAAGCCGAACTATACAAGCTTTCAAAGAGCGAAACGCAGATCCCGAAGTAATCGCTGCTGCGGACGATAGCTTTTTTATCACTCTTTACAGCGCTTCCAAAGAAAACACCGTTATTTTGGGCTCCCTTCATTATTAAATTTTCGCAAAGAAGAAGAAGAAGAAGAAGAAGAAGAAGAAGAAGAAGAAGAAGAGGAAGAAGAAGAAGAGAAAGAAGAAGAGGAAGACCAAGCAGACGAAAACGACGACGACGAGAATGAAGACCTGATCGTTCCGAAGTTATTGGCACACGAGGTCGAAGAGGACAACGATGACGAAAACTGGGAAGAGAAGGAAGATATTGATATCAGTGAGCCTGCACCATCTAGGGCATCGCAACGGAAGAAAAGACATCAGTAAATAACGAGTATTAAATAATTGGTATTTACTGAAATTTCGAGAAAAATGTAGCGATTTTGCGAATTGAATTGAATTTCTGAGCTTGACTTCGCTGTAACTCGTGAACTATTTGTCTGATATAAAAATGCTTCCTATAAAAGTTGCAGGATATTTCCTGCTCTAAAATTTTTGGAAAAGCTATTTTTAACCTAGGTGGCTCTGAGGAGAAGATATTCTAGAAAAACTGGTTTTCGTACCATTTTTCCAATATGGCGGCGGCGAGAGCAGCGGATCAAGTCAAGATGGCAAACTCGGAATATTAATGAAGACAACAAACTTTACAAATTTACCAAATTAGATCTCTTCACTGCCTGGACTATATCAGTAGTTGGCAGCTGATTATATTTCGGGTCAATTTCTAGTTAGTCCATTCTTCATCTGTATTTAGTTATCTGTGCATCTATACGCAATGGTATCACCAGTGTCTGTATGAGTTGCAAGCAGCCTAACAAACTTGTCATATCTTGGACAAAGCAGAAGATCTATAGTATCGTATACACCATGACATAAATAGGTTAATGGAAAGGAATAAAAAAAAACAAGAATGTACGAAATAAAATGAATACTTGACAATTTTTTTAGTTTCACATCACAAATACTTTGCACCTGAATTATCCCACACCAGATTTAATGTCGTTTGTCATTACTGCGCGAATATAGAAGGGGGAAGTGGGCTGAAAGAAATTGCGTAATTGTTTTATAAATTTTTAATCCCGGCTTACATGGGCTTGACATGATAAAAATTTTCCAATAAATCTATTCAGTCTTGTTCTAGAATTCAAAATGTTTAAAAGCTTCTTGTGCGAATTTTTTACCACGGAGACAATAACTTGGGTCCCTCTATTTAATGTCCTCGAAAAGATTTTGGAGCTCATTGGTTACACGGCGATGATAAAATCTAACATCTCGATTCGTTCTAAAATTACTTGTGCTCTGAAATTCGTTATTGTTGCTATGCTGCTAGGATTTTCTTTGTCCTCAGTTCTAATAGAGAAAAACCGTGAGCTTGGCTTTGATTCTATGCTAGAAGTCACTGGAGGATTTCAAGTAAGGAATAATAATATTGCAAACATCCCTCAAATGTTTGACTCTGTGATGTTCTTTCTTTATAATTATATAATAAAATAACAACAAAAGGTCGGTGTTAATTATATTCATTTTACCAATCTATTACTTATTATGCAGGCATTGACGAAATTTCTCTTTTTGTGGCTCCTCAAAACAAAACGACAGAAGTTGTCGCGGTACGTAATCGAAGCTACATCCTCCTTGGACACAAGTAGTAATGAGAGTTTTAAAGTTATTGGCAAAAAGTACAAAATGCTCTCAGCGTGAGTATTCTTACATACCTATAAATATTTATTGCTGAAAATATGTCTTATATATGAATTATAGGAAAATTATGACAACTACACTTATATTATACATTATGGCAGCAATCGTATACAACACTTTGCCATTACTTGTGTCAGATCAATGGAAACTGCCTATACATTCACCTATATATGGAATTTCGTAATATTGAACAAATTGTAAACTGTAATTTAAAAAAAATTTCATGAATATTTGCAGATACCAAAGTCCTCCTGGCTATGAAATTAACTATTTTGTAATAGTAGTTCAGATGATGCTCGCGATTTGTTGTTTTGTTACTTTTGATGTGTTATTTTATTTCTACTGTTTGTTTACAGTTCAAACATTCGAAGTGTGCAAAATATCGTGCGTTTATATAGGTGATAAAACAGGCGAACATAACACCGAGGAGAAACAGCGACAACTTATACAAAATATAGTTAAATTGCACTCAGACGCGATCGGATTTTTAAAGGATTTTAAAGAACTTTTCGAAACTACCGTTTTGATAACTATTTCTACATATATGGTTATGATTTGCATGTTCATCGTTCAAATAGCTTCGGTAATTATTAAATTAACTAATAATTTGATTATTTATAATAATTATAGGAAGTTTTATACCTAATACAAATCTCCATGAAATTGAAACTGAAAATCAAATTTCTCCAAGAAAAGCGTAATAAGATGGAAAAAATATTTTTTTGTTTATATAAAAGTATGCCCCAAATGCAAGTTTGTAAAAGATTGCCGAGAGAAATTAGTTACGTCTCACAAATAAGAGTATATGATTTCATTATAAAAATTTTTTCAAAAATTACGTGTTAAGTGAATGTTTGGCATTTAGGAAAAGATCTAGATCTTGTGGTTTTCGAAAAAGAGTATATGAAAAGGAGATTTCATTATTAGCGTTCGGGACTCCGTACGAAAAATTCGACGTTCTGGAATTTGGAGGTATTTGTATGAATTCTTATACCACTGATAAAAGAAACACTTGTCAACACCTTCGTTTGATATCTTTGACATTTGTTACTACATAAGCACCGTATCTTTCTATTTGAACATACAAAAACGAATAGCGCAACTTTCCGCCCTGTGCTCAAAGCATAATATCTGATTTTTAACGTATGTATTTTTTTTTAATTTTTGAACATTAGTTTATCAACTAAGTAAAAAAAATAGAAAACTATTGTTATTTACGTAACGGTCATTTCCTTTCTTCTTACATAGGATAATCAGTTGAGAGCTTACATTCCATTATTGGTTGCTGCTTTTCAATTATTGCTGTATTCAAGTTTTGGACAAATGATAATCACAAAACAGGAGGAGTTCGCTGAAGCCATCTATTGCAGTAAATGGTACGAAATTAAGGATATTTCAACGAGGAAAATGGTACTCCTCATGTTGATGAATGCTCAAAAATGTGAAGGTATTCGGTTGAAGGGATTTATGGAGTTATCTTTGGAAGCTTATTGTGAAGTATGTTGCTTTTGGAACGTAGATGAATTTCAAATAAATTTGTTTTTTTTTGTCATAGATGGTGAAAGCCTGTTATAGTTTTGCTGCATTTTTAATGAACATCTTGTAAAATGTTCCTTTATTTACCACAATTATATCACATTCACGCACAAATAAAGTTTTTGAGTTTCTTCTCATAGCACAGACAATAAATACCCAGATATCGATGGCTGTTACGTACTAACAAAGTGATGTATGAGAAGAGCTCGTTGGGAAATTCAATAACTCACTGATCTCGGCTAACTAAATCATGGGTAGGTAAGAATCAAAATTTTTTCTAATGTAGGCAAAAATTCATTTTTAATTATTGGTCGTTGCATATGAAATGTTGGATATTTTATAAGAAATTTCAAAGACTGCTGCTTGTTTTGTACATACATATACATAAATATTTGTCAATCAAAATACGCCAGTTTTGAAGAAATCCGAATTTCTGGACTGAAGCAATTCGTCGAAGGCTGTTTTGATGGCTTCTTCATTATTGAATTGTTTCGCCGCCAAAAAGTGATCTAAATGTTTGAAGAAGTGGTGGATGAGAAACAATTTCATACTGCAACGCGTTTAATTTTTTTGATCGTAGCTCTTGCCACATGGGTTCGTGAATTATAGTGAAGCAGTATTACTCCATAAATGTTGACTAATCTATGCTTCTTCCAGTTGGGTAGAGAATTTCTCAGCGTTGATAGTTTCACCACTGGTTAAGAAGGAATAGTGGACAATTCCAACAGCAGACCACCCAACTGTCACCATCATCTTCCTCGAATGAATATTCGGGTTGGACATGTGTTTTGGTGCCTCTTGAGCATCTAACTATTGTATAGTTCGACAACACAACGATTATCGTACAGAATCCACTTTTCATCACATGTCACTATTCCCTGTAGAAACGGATCCGTTTTGTGTTGGGAGAGCAGAGAAAAGCAAATTTTCAACCGAATGATTATGTTTCGCTCAGTCAGATTCTGAGGGACCCACTTGTCGAGCTTTTTAATTTTTCCAAGCGCTTTTAAATGACGGGAAACTGTCGAATAGTGCACATTCAATTTTTCTGCGATATACCTTACAGTTTGGCTAAGGTCAGACCCCACTACAGCTAGCAGTTCGTTGTTGTCACCCAACTTAAATTCAAAAAGGAATCCGACATTTCATGTACAACAACCTAATAGAATTTTAATCGACCATATTTCTTCAGAATTTGTATGCAGTATTGGTGGCTGAAAACGATTCAAACAAGTTGTGCCTGGGCAGAAAACATTGAATTTTTCTTAGAAATTTGCTGAACCTGTTTTCTTCAGAATTTCTTTCACTATAGATACCCGACATTGATCTCTGGAATCTATTCTGTGTTACATAAAAGATGTATCTATCAGAGTTACCACTTGGATCCAATCGGATCCAAATCGATACAATTTACTCTTCAAATTAAATTTGGACACGTTGATCCTTTTTGTTACAAATGGATCAACATTTGCACTTTCTCAACCCGTCTGTATGAATAAAAGATCGTTTTACATAATTAAAATAACTTTATTAAAAAATAAATTTTATTTTACTGATATGACTTGGAGGTGTTATCTAGTAGAAGCGCTGGTTAGATACTAACTGATCGGCACCGATGTTATCCGTCATGGTTACCACAGTTTGATCTATTTACTAGAGCTCGTTTGTATTCTGGACTGGTCTTTATTGTGTAGTGCAATAGTATAATTCATGTCCACGGTTGTGTGTGTCATTGAGGAGATCTCTGCTTTAAATTGTTTGGATTGAAATAATTTGCAATCGATTAGAGATTTGGCTAATTGTGTGTGACGATTTCTTCCGTAACACCGACCATAACCAATTGCATTCCTCTTTTGCTGAAAGTCAAGTAGTTATGAGATAAGAACACCACTAATTTGTTTTTGGCCTGCGATGCATGCTGGCTAGGTATGAATACAATGCTGCAGCTTAGTTCTGTCAAAACTAGTTTGATATTTTATATTTTATTCCATATTTCCACATTTCTTTTCATATTTTTATATTGGGGATCCCACAATATATCTTTTCATTATTTCGATGAACTTTTCCATGCTGATTCATTCCAACAAATCGTTTCGCACTTACAAATCTAAATCTTGACGCGCCCCAAAAATTCGAATTTGGCAAAAGTGCGCTACAGTCCAGCTACGCGTTGTGTCGCTATCATACGAAAAACGTACTGTTATATTTTGACAGTTTGCGCTACAGTGCCATCTACGAGCGGCAGCGCCACATTCTGCTTCCCACTTAAGCAGATTAATTCAGATCTATTTTTTTTTACAAAATGTATATCCTATTCACTTCAACTGTGTGCAAGCCACGCGTGTAAAAACCTACTCGCCTACATAGAACAGCTTGAAAAAGATCTTTGTAACTTTTATGCTCATAGTGCGAAAAGAAATGCACAGTTTCAAGAGTTTCGGGACCCATTAAGAGCGGCATAAACTTTTACGATTGACTCAAACTAGATGAGTTTACTTTGAAGCCGCTGTAAACAGAATTCCATAACAGTGGAAAGTACTACAACTTCTTTTTTCGTGTGAGTTGGAAGACGAAAATATACATGCAAAGAATATGGCTGAACAAATGGAAAAACTTAGAACAAAAGAAAACGATTAAGGCTTCCCTACATAAGGTCGAGGCATTGTTGATTTCATATTGGAGAGAGATATTGCTGACATAGATTTTTGTGAAGTCATCAATTCGATGCAACATCGATTTTCTTTACAATACTCTAACGCCATACGGATAACATAGAAAATTGGTACACCGGAAAGTTGAGGTTATACTCCATAATGAATGTAACTAACCGTCAACAGTTTTTCTGATCCGATCTGAGTGATTAGCTTGAATCTCGATATTCATTTCATTTGTACTATTCTCGGCTTCATATATGCTGAAGAAAAAGGTTCAGTAAATTCTTAAGAAAAATGTATGCGGCTATTTGAATTTATAAAATTGTTAACTGCCCAGACACAACTTGTTAGGCCCGTCTTCAGCCACCAATACTGCACACGAATTCTGAACAAATATGGTCGATTAAAATTCTAATTAAAAAATAAATTTTTGTCTACATTGAAAAAACTTTAACAAAAAATGTTGGTTCGTACCCATGATATATTTAGCCGAGATCAATAAGTTATTGAGGATTGCTACAAGCTCTTCCCATACATCAATTTGTTGGTACAGCCGTCGATATCTGGATATTTCTTGTCTGTGATAATAGGAAATATTCTTTGCACAAAAAATATGAATTATGCAAATCTCTATTTGATGTTGGTATCATTTTGCTTTATAAGATCAAATAAATGTTGTTTCAATGCATTTCGTTGTTTTATTATCTCAGAATGGATGAAACTATTTGGTTGAAACTTTATTACATATGTATTGAAGGTTCACTAAATTCATTGATGGGGTTGGTCTCTGTTTTATTTAGATAACAACAAAAAATACATTTCCAACAGGAATGTATTTAGTAAAATAATGTTAGTCATCAGAATCTGTGATCGTGATAGGACGGTAACACAGTTCTTCGTTTGAAACCACATCACAAAAAAATATGAAGGGTAAAGCGAAAGAACAAGGTAAGTCACATTTACTTGAAAATGATATATTTAAAGTTTAAAGTTTCAAGACCTATTAATCAGCGGTAAAAGACAATTTAAGAGAATCTCTAAAAAAAATTGGAAGCAAAGAACAGTTTTAAGTATTATGGATATCTTTCATAAAATATCGAAATAGTTTGTTCACAATAAACAAACTTTTAAGTGTTTCAACGAAAGTACAATTCATAAAAGGAAAAATCAATGTAAGTCCAGAAAAACAGTAGAAACAAAAATCTAGTCCTATAATGTTGAAAGCAGTTTAAATTTGAGTGTTTTTCAGGTGATATTTCAATAGTTAAATTCGGCCTTTTTATTCATAATCTCGAGTGTTGTCAGAATGAGGTAGTCCTTCGAAACATATCTGTGCCATCCTCGAGAGTATTTTTTAAAAGCTTGCAAATCCTTGTATTTTGCTGAAGATATTGGCATGATTTTCTCGTATAAGTTTGACGGTGTACTATGATAATTTCTGTTAATTTTTTTCTTTTTTCTTACGATAGAAGTCTCCCATGGATCATTATATGATTTTCTTAACTGTTTCGCAATAGGACAATCCTTAGAAATTAATAACTCAACGAAATTGGATTTTCTTTTATAAATATTACTAAGGTGCTTTGTCCAGACCTTAAAATTGTTTCTTTTACATTCGATTACAGGGAATGCGGATGAGCTATGGCGTGAAGTTCTAACATGATTGCCCCATTCTTTGGAAGCTCAAGACGAACATTTTCTTTTATTTGCTCCATATTTTTGTCGCATTCCATGTAGCTATGGCCACCAACAAGAAAAGACAAATCGAAACTATTACGGAATAGGTTGCTGTAATGATCAACCAAATAATGCAAAAATCTCACAGACTTACATTGTTTTTTCACACAAAATTTTGACTTAGCTTGTTCTTAGATTATATGACATTTTTAAATATCCCTTTACGTGCTTATCAATGCGGTTTTTGAAATTTCTTGTTGCATATACTTAAAGTACTTTGCCCCACCTTTTCAACGGTATCATTATCTTAATTTAGACAAAAACGTGACTTACCTTGTTCTTTCTCTGTATCCTTCCTACATTTGAAGACGAGCTATATGACTTTTATTATCTTTCATATTAAGTTTGAAAAACCTAGCAACCTGTAAAAAAAAAATAGCTAATTTGAAGTTACAGTTTTATAAAGCCTTGTATGGATAGATAATCTTTTATAGTGATGTTACAGTTCTGTTCAAAATAACCCAAAAGAAAATCCCTAAGAATGGAGTTTATTTTCCCCCAAAAGAACTGCTGGGCAGCTTTAATTTTGTTTCTTCACCATAGCTTTCTGGAGAAGGTTCTCTCCAAGACTACAGTGAACCCAAGATTAACTTCAATACACGTGTTGATTAGTTCAATCGTCGGAACCGTGAATACTAAGCTTGTCTTCCAGTCCTTGAAAGAAGAGTAAATTAAAAATTCCTCACAGTCGTAGCTGCTAATGAGCTACGAGAACTGTTAAGACTACATTCATATACACCAAATTGAAGACTCCTCGTAGCCGCTTAAAAGCTATGATAACAATCAAGACTACATTCCTACGTATTCCAAGCAAAGATTCTAGTAAGCTGCTAATAAGCTACGGTGATCGTTAGGACTGTGTTCACACGCATTAATATTCGACAACGATACGTGGGACACAAACCTATATCCATTGAGTACTGCAATCAACATTCTGGGACAATATCCTCACAAGCATCATAAGGTACAAATAATATAGGTACATTACGTACCCATTGGGACAAAAAGCCAGCATTTCTGAAAGGAGCACCATTTAAGGGCTTCTCTAGCCATCATTTGGCTGATAACTGGAATTGATAACCAGGGTATTTCCCTGTCAATTAATATGTAAACTATGTACATCCCGTTACGTGCAAGGACAAGTGACATCTATTGGTTCGAAATAAACAATTTTTTCACAAGCGACATCAATTGGTTCGGGCAGTAAACAACTTTAGGTTAGACGAATAGATGTTTCAGGAATATTCTGGACAAATTTGTAGAGTATAAATATGGTGGTTTTCACCGCCAGGAGACAGTTTTTTTTCAGACAGTGAACTGAACGTAGTAAGCTATAATTTGGAAGTACAGTACTAGCGATAATTAAAGTAGAGTTTTGAGATTGTTTGTGAATTTATTAAACAGTGGATAATAATAAAAGAGTTTGTGAGTTATAATTGAAATATTGTGTTTTCAATAACGAACTAAGGCCACGTTTGTAACAATACATACATAAAAATTTAACGCCTGCCCAGATGGCCTAGTAGCCGTGGGCCCTCAAACATTAGTTGTAAATTAGGTTAGGTTTTCTTTTAAGCAAATCTATGTAATTGCAACTAGTGATAAATAAATAAATAAATAATAAAATAAATAAATAAATAAATAAAAATTTAACGCATCAAATAAGTTCTGCCATAGATGAATTTCTAAAATTTATTTGAGTTGTTGCAATGTTATAAGATACTTGACGTAACATGAATATAATAGAGTAAAGTAAGGATCGGTGAGCGTATACTAATAGATCAATCTCTTGAGCAGCTGTCCAATACACCCTTATTCGCCAGTGTGTAAAAAACAACAGGGAACCACTACACTCTTATTTACCAGTATGTAAAAAACAGCGTGCTTGGTTATTGAAAAATGTAAACATTTCTCCTTCAGATAAAAAAAGTATATTTCTCTTTGTCACACAGATGCTCGATTTCCTTAAACGCTACATGCAATTCTTTCTTTCAAAATTTTGATTAATTTTTTTTTTCTTATTTTTTCAAATGACGCCTACTCTGATGGGTAATCTCTTTCTATTGAACAGATGATCAAGTGAATTCTCTATATGTACTTTCTCTATGGTGAGGATATATGCCTCGGCCGGATAGTTGTCCCGGTACTCAGATCTCTGACACGAAAATATGCGGCGAACCGACGCCATTGCTACAGCCAGTGAAAGTGCGTGAAATTTCGAAATTTCACCTCGAAGTTTTTTTCATCCTCGAATCGACTGTGTTGTTTTCTTCTCAAACAAGTAAGTAAAAACTGCTTCCTTTTTTAGGTAAATTATATAACAAATATAATGAAAAAATTGAAAAAATGAAAAAATTGATGAAAAAATGCAAAAATTGAAAAAAATGAAAAAATGAAAAAATTGATGAAAAAATGCAAAATTTGAAAAAATTAAAAAATTATTAGTGCTTGATGTCTTGCCAGTTGCCCCTCACCACATATATTCATAGATTT
The DNA here is from genome assembly GCA_963930735.1 of Dioctria linearis. Taxonomy (NCBI): domain Eukaryota; kingdom Metazoa; phylum Arthropoda; class Insecta; order Diptera; family Asilidae; genus Dioctria; species Dioctria linearis. The sequence continues at coordinate 47,891,799 of OZ005741.1, read as the reverse complement.
ATCTAAGACCCTACATATGGCAGGTGCCGTTGGTGGGCGAAGCGCTGTCTGATAAGGTGGTGCACTATTCTCCACCATCCCTTGTTGGAGTTTATCCACCAGTGAACCCCTGCACGTTACTAAAGGGTTTCTTTACCGTGAGCTTTGTGCGCGAACTGAATCAACTTTATTGTTTGGTATCCCATGGTAATGTTATACCCGAACAGAGCTCTTCTAACCCCTATCATTTGTTTTATAGATCTATTTTGGAGGTCTTTAATAATTTAGGTGTGTTCTGCTATTTTTTGTGTTGTTGTTGTTTCTATTTTCTATATTGCATATTCTGCCGTGTAGGCGCTTTATTGGTAATACCATAACGTTTTCTGCTCCTGCCACGCATCATCAGTGGTTTTTAACTAATATTTTGAATGAATGGTCACCCCTATTTTATGTTTTACGCACGAACATTTTTTTTTTATATGTGTAGAATACGTATTATTCTTACATATAACTATATATAGATATATATTATTCTAGTCATTATTCCAGTTCTTATGCCTGGCTGATATTAAATATTAAATTGATAGTGAGGATATTATATGAACCTGTTTAATTATTCATATTGCGTGCTAAGGTCCGTAAATCCACTTGAATGTATTTTCCGATATCTGCAGATCCTACATCAAAATCATTCTTGCTTGTGATTATTCTATTTTTTCTTTTTCTCTGTTGCCCTATTCTTAATCTTTTTTACTTAATTTTGTTTTATCTATATCTCCTGCCAAATTCTATCGTGTATTTTTTATATATATTTTGTCATGCTGCAATGTCTAAGCATGCGTTCAGCATCATTTTTTGCATCCATTAATGTCCTTGTTCTTTTATGTATTATTGCCTTCAGTGATTCTATATTATTCAGCTTGGCTTATTACCTGTTTCAATTTTTTATATATTCTTTTTTTATATTCTTTTTTTATATATTCTTTTTTATATATATTTTGATTTTATGTTTTATTCCAGCTTATTTTATAATTTTACTTGCAATTATTTCCGTGTGAATTCCGTGTTCTGTGTTGTCATGTCTAACCATGCAGTTCGCAGAATTTTCATGAACCTTTGCGTTTGTTATTTATTCAGGCTGTTTCTGCTTATGATATTACCCAGTTTTTTGGGTTGGATAAATTTTACTTCATTTGTTAAGCCTGATTTTATTTTTGCTTATATATTTTGTTCTTATGTATAAATTAGGCTAGCTGTGCTGACATGTCTAGCCATGTATTTTTCACAATTGTTTTGTTTTAATCTGAGGCGTGCGGGTTGCCTATTCTATGTGCAACTTTACTTACTTTCAAATTTGATTGCTGCTCATAGAGTTTATTTGCCAGTTTCTATTTTTCTGGGTATAAGAAGATTTATCGTTTGATGCCATTTTGATAATGAATAGGTTTCTGTTCATTTCTTTTTTAATTGTAGATTATTTATAAATGAATTTATTTAAGATTGTGTTTTAAGTGCGTTAATTTGTTTTTTTACCCTCTTTCTCTTTCATATTGAGTTTCAGTGTGATATGTAAATTATTTGATGTTTCGCAGGGATCAAGTCTTGCTGTTTGGGTAGCGCTAGTTTTGCGTCTGTTCTCTTCATGGGATATTTATTTTAGAAAAGTGGATTTTATATTTTCTCTTCTGGAATTTGACACTTTGTTAGTAATATTTCTTTCTTTATAGGCAATTGTTTGCTGATCCAGCTTGTTTTATCTGCTGTCTATATTAATGGTTTTCGTGTTTACTGTCTTCCGTTATTGGATTGTGATTTGTTGGTGCGCGGCTACCCTAACATTGGTTCAGTTTCTATTAACTTTGTGAGAATATTTAGTTTGTTATTTTTGATGTTAAGTGCTATGTTTACCAATGTATGCTTTCAATTTTTCTTTTTTCTTTCCTTCCTTCTTTTTCATTTTCTCAATTTTTTCAATTCTGAAATTTTTAAATTTTTAAATTTTTTTAATTTGTTCATTTTTTCATTTTTCATTTTTTATTTTTTATTTTTTATTTTTCATTTTTCATTTTTCATTTTTCATTTTTCATTTTTCATTTTTCATTTTTCATTTTTCATTTTTCATTTTTCATTTTTCATTTTTCATTTTTCATTTTTCATTTTTCATTTTTCATTTTTCATTTTTCATTTTTCATTTTTCATTTTTCATTTTTCATTTTTCATTTTTCATTTTTCATTTTTCATTTTTCATTTTTCATTTTTCATTTTTCATTTTTCATTTTTCATTTTTCATTTTTCATTTTTCATTTTTCATTTTTCATTTTTCATTTTTCATTTTTCATTTTTCATTTTTCATTTTTCATTTTTCTTTTTTCATTTTTCATTTTTCATTTTTCATTTTTCATTTTTCATTTTTCATTTTTCATTTTTCATTTTTCATTTTTCATTTTTCATTTTTCATTTTTCATTTTTCATTTTTCATTTTTCATTTTTCACTTTTCATTTTTCATTTTTCATTTTTCATTTTTCATTTTTCATTTTTCATTTTTCACTTTTCATTTTTCATTTTTCATTTTTCATTTTTCATTTTTCATTTTTCATTTTTCATTTTTCATTTTTCATTTTTCATTTTTTCATTTTTTTATGTTTTCTTTTTTTAATTTTTTAATTTTTTAATTTTTTTAATTTTTTCATTTTTTCATATTTTCATTTTTTCATAATTTTTTCATTTTTTCAATTTTTTCATATTTTCATTTTTTCATAATTTTTTCATTTTTTCAATTTTTTCATTTTTTCATTTTTTCATTTTTTTTCATTTTTCAATTTTTCAATTTTTTCAATTCTTCAATTTTTCAATTTTTCATTTTTTCATTTTTTCATATGTATTCAATTGTTTTCTAACCTTTCTTTGTGACAGTTTAATTAAAATGTGGGAAGGCATCTATCTGTACCAAAGAAGATAGTTACGCTAGGTTAGGGTGCCGGATAAAAGCCCACTGGGTCGCAATTTTGATACGGATAGATGCCTTTCACATTAAGGTTATATTTGACAAGCTTTTTTCGTTTTTTTTTAATTCATAATAATTATACTGCAACAAGCTATGCTATTACATAATGCCGAGACGTTACTTTCGAAAAATAGGTGTACCCCCATAGTCAACATGGACGGAAGAGGCGTTAATAAAAGCTGCTGAAGCAGTAGAATTGTCATTCCACAGAAAATCGACAAATGTTCTGAATGGACCATCTCCGATTTTGATAAAATTTTACAGGTGGGTTGGTCTTCTTGTTAATAGTACTTTGCTGAAATATTTTTCGTTTTTGTCCATTTTTGACGGCGATATGGTATTTTGAAATTTGGAAAAAGTGGCAAATTTTGCTTGGAAGCTGTAAATTCAAAACTTTATATCTTAGGATGTATGCATCGTAAGCCCATGAAACAAACTCCATTTGTTTAAGGAAGATTTAAAGCTCCTGAAAAAAATTAGCTGAGGTCCTCTTTCTGAAAATTTGTTTTCAAGGATAATGGATATGTTCGTTATCCTTGAATATCTCAAAATGCGCACTCTCGATTTCTTTTATTTTTTTTTAATTTAATCCTTGATGGCTTTTGAGGAAACTATAAAAAGGAGAAAATGGAACCCCTTGAAGTTTGGATGGAGTTATTTTTTAAATATATGTAGTTCAGAAAACTTTAAACGAAAATTGATATTGTATGGTGCGTTATCAAATACTTGTATGCAGCTAGTTTTAAAAATTACAGTGATACAGGAAAATAAAAAGAAAATACACATACTACAACTTTTAGATTGATGTCATATATATACATATGAATATAGTTATATCAGAAACCGCAACTAAAAAACTCATTGTTTACTCAATGTTTACATATGAAAATAATCTTTGAAAGTTCTACCTACCATATAATAATTTAAACCTGTTATAATTTTGCTCAACGCATCCTTTCTACCTGTTTTTCTTTTATCGCATCTATCATGGCAACAGTTTCCATTTTACCTGATCGAACCTAATATATCTAGACTATGTATATGTATAACAATATATGATCCTAACGAAATTTTTGGAAAATATTATAAGATCGGTTATATGTTAAATATCTATATTTTCTACACTGGTCGCCCGGGGTGAAATGGGGATGCAGGTAACCAATGGTATTTACTTGCATTCGAAACAAGTCAATCTGAGTGAGGTAAATGAAGTATATGTGTATATAATTTAAAGGAAAATGTGTTTCAGTTGTGTTGTATCAGTAATTGGTAAGTATAAAAGTGAGATGACTCCGTGTATCTGAAATTATTAGTGCAACGTCGTTTCAATTAGTAATCAAAACATATTTCGCAATTTTAATTTTTTTTAAATTAGTTTTCTGAAATTAGTTTAAGTTTAATTATTCTTATAAATCGTAACTGTATATTATTACCATATATACAATTATAGCATTAAGCATGGAGAATCGTTATAAACTACGGGAGTGTTGTAATCCTTTTTTAAAATCAAGTCATTCCTCTAAACGCCAAAATTTAAGAAATGTTACCAAAGGGATGATAGAGCGTCTACCAAATTTACAGCTGAAATGGAAAATATGCTCCCAGTGCCGATTAGAAGTCTATAAGTTACCCGGTCCTTCACCTTCTGTAGAGATTGAGAATCCCGAGAATATACAAAATATTGCTGATAGTCAGGATGTTGAGTTTTTCGACAGAGACGCTGCTCTCAACTGCTTGCAAGAGTGTCTTCATTACTTAGGAGAACCAGAAATTCAAAGGAGGCGAATGAGTGATAGCACATATTGGAAAGAGAACTGAAAAGCATTATGATGCCATATCCACTAAAATTTTTAATGTACCAATCGTCCAAGAAACAAAATCTAGTGGATTTTCGGAAAAATTCGCGAATAAACTGAGAGAAAAGTATATCACAACACAGGATAAAAATATGAAATGCATGATATTGACACTTTTACTGGAAGACTGGACTGCTACAAAAATCATGGAAACATTTCCAGGAACTACGAGCTATATGTTGAGGAAAAGTAAGCAAATATTACAAGAACAAGGATTTTTATCTATACGCCCTCGAAAATCTATAGACATTGATACGAAATTAAGAGAAATGACGATACAATTTTATCTTAATGACGAAATCAGCAGGCTCATGCCTGGAAAAAAGGATTTTGTTTCAATAAAGGTAATAGTGAATTTTTTCAAGGATTCTTTTAACAAAATTTTATTCAGGTTGATGGTGAAAGGAACCATGTGCAAAAAAGGTTACTTTTAGGGAATTTGAAGGAAATACACCTAAGCTTCAAGTCATCGCATCCAGAGAACAAAATCAGTTTTTCAAAATTCGCCTCCCTTCGACCGAAAAATTGCATTTTAGCTGATGCTTCGGGTACTCATTCTGTCTGCGTTTGTACTTCACATCAAAATATAAAGTTAATGACTGAAGCTATCAAAAGCAAAACACATAGCCAACAAAATATTACCAATTATAAAAGCTGCATATCCACGATGATCTGCAATCCACCCGACACTAAATGTTTTTTAAATAATTGTCCACATTGCCCCGGCTTTCTTCCTTTAAAAGAAGAACTAGAAAAGGTTTTCGAAGAGAATTACGTGGAGACAACTACATACCAACAATGGATATCAACGGACAGATCAAATTTGGAAACAATCACTGAAAATACTGATGACTTCTTAGACGCATTTCAGAAAAGGATGACTGTATTAATTCCACACTCCTTCATTACAGAACGACAAGGCACCTTTCTCAAGGAGATAAAGGATTCCTTAAATCAAAACGAGTTTTTGGTTATTATGGATTTTTCGGAGAATTATTCTTTTGTGATTCAAGATGAAGTTCAGAGTTTTCATTGGACTAATTCACAGGCAACCATACATCCTTTCGGTATATATTTTAAAAACGAAAATTCAAATATTGAGCATACAAATTTGGTCATAATACCGGATTGTCTCAAACATAATACTGTACTTGTATACCTTTTCCAGCGATACCTAATGAAATATCTTAAAGAGAAATACGGTGTTATAAAAAAAATTACATATTTTTCAGATGGTTCGGCATCTCAATACAAAAATAGAAAAAACTTTCTAAATATTACCATGCATGATGCAGATTTTGGATGTCCTTGTACTTGGCACTTTTTTGCAACTGCTCATGGAAAGAGTGTATGTGACGGCCTCGGAGGAACTGTCAAACGTTTAGCCACGAAAGCTAGTCTACAACGTCCCTTCAATCATCAAATAATATCACCTCGTCTGCTTTATGAATGGGCGAGTGAAAATATTAATAACATAAATTTCAATTTTGTTCCACAGGAAGAATATTACCAGGAAGAAATTAACTTGAATGACAGATTTTCAAGAGCTCATAGAATTCCATCGACACAAAAACTTCATACCGTAATTCCGGTCAACGAGGGAATTGTTTTGATAAAAAGATATTCGTTTTCTTCCGAAGGAACAAAGTACAACTTATTGTCTGGCGCAAAGCTCACAAATACCATTGATGAAGACACATCTGGCTTTATCATCTATGTAAGAAGTAGCACCTGGTGGTTGGGCTACATTATTTCCAATGACGAAAAGCACGAAATGTTTAAGGTAACAACACTTCATCCAGCAGGACCTTCTCTTCACTTTCAATTTCCGAATGCACCAGATGTTCAATCAGTTTTAAAATCTTCATTAATATGTCAAATTAATCCTCAAATGAATAATGGTGTTTATATTTTAACAGCCAGTAAAATTAAATATATAGCAGAGTTAATTAAATTAAGGGAATCTTAAATATAGAATGTACATAGGCCTCATATTAATTTTAATTTTACTTATAAATATTTCTAAGATACTTATATACTTATATATATAAAAAAGTTAATTAAACATATTATATTATTATCAATACGTTTCTTTTAATATTTTTACGGTAGTTGACCATTTCAGGATATAATCCTAGCTACATTATGTAGATATATTATATTAAATCTGAGTACTCAGCACACTTCATCAATTTTCGTTCGAAGTTTTCTGAACTACATATATTTAAAAAATAACTCCATCCAAACTTCAAGGAGTTCCATTTTCTTCTTTCTACAGTTTCCTCAAAACCATCAAGGATTAAATTAAAAAAAAATAAAAGAAATCGAGAGTGCGCATTTTGAGATATTCAAGGATAACGAACATATCCATTATCCTTGAAAACAAATTTTCAGAAAAAGGACCTCAGCCAATTTTTTTCAGGAGCTTTAAATCTCCCTTAAACAAATGGAGTTTGTTTCATGGGCTTACGATGCATACATCCTAAGATATAAAGCTTTGAATTTACAGCTTCCAAGCAAAATTCGCCACTTTTTCCAAATTTCAAAATACCATATCGCCGTCAAAAATGGACAAAAACGAAAAATATTTCAGCAAAGTACTACTAACAATAAGACAAACCTACTTATCAAATTTTATCAAAATCGGAGTTGGTCAATGCACAAATTTATACAATATTTGTCGATTTTCTGTGGAATGACCCAGCATTAGAATATTTTTTGTTAAATACTATTTTTGTAAATAACTAACATATTTCTGTTAAATCTATTTTTGTTAAATAAATTGATAACAGTTTCATTCATTCTCCCTTCGGGCATCTATTTGTACATTCTAAGGCATCTAACCTACCCCAGCGGGATATATGCCCAAACTGAGACCTTTCTAATTCTTGATCTGTTTCATTAACTGTTGAGATTAGGGAAGTGAATGTAAAATATCATAAAGATCAAAGATAACAGTATTCAATGGACATATAATTGTTAAGATATAAAGGTATATAACGAATTGGGAAGTACATAGATACTGAAAACGTTAGCAACTCTCCGTACTTTACCATAATAAAAATAATAGTGATAACTAAATGAAGCAGTCCCCATTTTCTATTTCATATGGGATAATTTTCGCGTGGAAGTGCTTTTATTCCGTTCGGCGTTCCGTTCTTATTGAGCAACCGAATTTGTGGAAAAGTAAGTGGAAAAATTGTATTGTCTGCTTTTGTTGCGTTTTATGAATAGGAATTTCAAATTGAGTTATGTATTCACTGCATATCCTGGCTATATTTATAAAACCAATTTATGGAAGTCCATGCAATACTTACAGAGGAACATGGATCTTGTGTCTCAAGGTGCCCATTAAAAATGTTAAATCACGCGAAAATGATCAATTTGGTCGTCTTCCGGAAGAGATGCTGTAAAATTGTTTAAATATACACACAAAATGAAATCGCATTTACATTTTGATACCTAATTAAATATGTAATTAATTTTTGTATCCGAGAAACGGTTTTGGAGATAACTGTAAAAGAAGTGTAGCAGTCGTTTTTACGGTGAAAAAATGGCCGTTTTTGGTTACAAAAATGGAAATTTTTTCATCTCATCATTGCGAAGAACTGGTTTGTCCTGGAAAATCACTTCCCATGACAAAAATGTTCACAACTGAGTACTAATGGATGTGAAACAAAGAACGGAAGAAATATATGCAAAATATATGACCCCAATGCAAAAAACCGTTTTTCCGCGGGCAGTAATCAGCTATCATGTATGTTTAAACGATCAATGACAAATTACACCACTCGATTACCATATCTTCCCTCTTTAATTTGGTATCAAATATGACGTAGTTTAGACAACCCCATATGAAGGGTGGTACGACCCCCAACCCCCAAAACACACTCCCATCAAAATTGTTCACTTATATTTTTGTACTCCAAACCCTTAAACCATCGGAAAAAACTCCAATATTCTCCCACGCAGAGTTAAGCGCCCGTAAATATTGCGACAACAAAATTTACCGCCGAGGCCCCTCAAATCTACAAATTACCGTTAATAGAAATAAAATATAGCCTATAATATCCATGCATACCTAATCACCAAAGCGAATTCTTTTTTTTTTCATTGGGATTACAGCTCCTGAGCTTACCCCTGCGAATTATTGCAGCTCCTGATATTGTCTTTATTTGTTTTTTAATTTCCGTTAATCAGCTCCCATTTCTACCCGGCACTCTCCCCGCCACATTTCGTCCACCTATCTTGTTCGTCCTGAGCTCCCAATTTTTTTTATACCACATACAATTCTCCTTTTTCTCTCCATTTTCTCGTTATCCCGCAAACACTCGAGAAAACCTACCCTCCTACATCCTTCAAAAACTACCCGTACAAAAAAGAAATTTCAATTTATTTCGACTTTGGAAGGTAATAGACAGATGTACCTCAAATATCAAGAACTCCAACCCTCTACAACAAAAAGTGATACCCGTAATCGTCCCAGGCGATTCGCACTTTTTCACATTTCTTACGTTTTCCTGATTTCTCCAACCATGCTAGTGAATTGGGAATAGAGAATTAAGGAATTACGAATTCTAAGAAAACGAAACTCTCATCTCCCAAATGCTCAATGTTACAGAGTCCGACCCCAGGTGTACTTTTCTCTTAAAACGGCTCCTAAGCCTGAATGATCATAAAGCTGCATTTAGCCTGATCTTCAGCGGAGAAATAGCATAGGCAATATATCGGCATACAACCTGCCCTATAGCTTACTTCACTATATTACATTCCATTCTTCCCGTGTATCCTGCAATCACATATCCAAACCTTTCCGTCTAGAAACATTACAAAAATTAAAAACAAACAAGAAATGCTTACTTTTTCCCGCGCATACGCAATCGCAGTTAACTAAAACCCTAAAAAATATCGAGTGTGCAAAACTGCAGACATAATGAACTAAAAAGTAAAAATTCTAAGGCAAAAGTCGTCATGTCATATGGCATCTCGCATTGCACAAACAACGAAAATTTCTAAGGAAAAATCAAAAATGTTCCAAACACGTCACGCAAATATTGTGGAACATATAATCCGATAACATTCTTCACCCCACCCGTTTTTCTGCTCCGTCAACGAAACATTCACGCTTCGCTTGGTTGCTAGCTCCTGAACCAAAATGTTGCAGAATTAAAATAACCGGACACATGTTAGTGGAACTAGCGATGTGTCCACCGTTAGCTTCTTTCGCTGTTCCTGTCGCGCCCTTACGAGATAGGGGTTGGTCACCATGGACTTTTTTATTTAGAATCATATTTTGAATAAAATGCATTTTTAAATTTTTTAAAAATTTCACCACTTCCGGTCCACACGCATGGCAAATAGATTATCACGCATTCGGGGGTGTTTTTAGTACCTTTCACCACTTTGTTTTGGCCCTGGGACGCCTCATTTTTGTGACAATACTCCCAGGACCACCCGACACCAACCCTTCAAATTGCAGCCTGAAAGGAATTAAATACGATCTTTAGCATTTTTTCGGCTTATTTGACTGGACTAAACAGAAAATGTTTGGAAAAATTTACTCTCTTCGAAGTCTGCAGTAAGGAGAAATAGTAGCGATCAACATTTTGAACTTTCATGGTTGTGACACTAATTCTGCTGTTTTCAACGTAGGAAAAAATTAAAATAACTATACAAGCTTTCCAACAGCGAAACGCAGGAAAGCTTTTTTATCGCTATTTACAGCGTTTCCAAAGAAAACACCATTATTTTGGGCTCTCTTCATTATCAAATTTTCGCAAGATCCATGGCGAAGAGTAAATTCAATCTTGATGCATTAGCTGATAAAAGAAAAGCTGCACGGCAACATTCCCTTCGAACCTATCACCAAGTTCAGGTTTGGTATGATATACACGAAAATCAAGAGCAATTGGGTTGGAAATGAAGCAAGATTGGACTTACTTTAGTGCAAACAACAAAAGATCTGGCACCCGAAGCACTCTGTGGATGAAGGAAAACAGGGTTGAAACTTGAAGTGTTCTGTTATCTGCACATGCTGCCATGGAGCCGTGTGTGAAAATAGCGCAGAGATTTCTCTTGGGAAGAAGAAGAAGAAGAAGAGGAAGAAATTAAAAAGAAAAAGCAGAAGAAGAAGAAGTAGAGGAAGAGGAAGAACAACAACACGAAAACGACGACGACGAGAATGAAGACCTGACCATTGCTAAGTTATTGGCACACAAGGTCGGAGAGGACAACGATGACGAAAACTTGGAAGAGCAGGAAGATACTGATATCAGTGAGCCTGGACCATTTAGGGCATAGAAACGGAAGAAAAGACATCAGTAAATAACGAGTATTAAATAATTGGTATTTACTGAAATTTCGAGAAAAATGTAGCGATTTTGCGAATTGAAGGAAAATTCTCAGCTTACTCCGGTGAAGCTCGTGAGCTATTTGTCTCATATAAAAATGCTTCCTATAAAAGTTCCAGGATATTTCATGCTCTAAATTTTTTGTAAAAGCTATTGTTAACCTAGGTGGCTCTGAGGAGAAGATATTCTCGAAAAACTGGTCTTCGTTCGGAATATTAATGTAGACAACAAACTTTACAAATCTACCAAATTAGATCTCTTCACTGTCTGGACTATATCAGTAGTTGGCAGCTGAATACATTTCGGGTCAATTTTTAGTTAATCCATTCTTCATCTGTATTTAGTTATCTGTGCATCTATATGCAATGGCATCAACAGTGTCTGTATGAGTTGCAAGCAGCCTAACAAACTTGTCATATCTTGGACAAAGCAGAAGATCTATAGTATAGTATACACCATGGCATAGGCATAGGTTAATGCAAAGGAATAAAAAAAAACACAAGAATGTACGAAATAAAATGAACACTTGACAATTTTTTAGTTTCACATCACAAATACTTTGCACCTGAATTATCCCACACCAGATTTAATGTCGTTTGTCATTACTGCGCGAATATAGAAGGGGGAAGTGGGCTGAAAGAAATTGCGTAATTGTTTTATAAATTTTTAATCCCGGCTTACGTGGGCTTGACATGATAAAAATTTTCCAATAAATCTATTCAGTCTTGTTCTAGAATTCAAAATGTTTAAAAGTTTCTTGCGCGAATTTTTTACCACGGGGACAATAAGTTGGGCCCCTCTATTTAATGTCGTCGAAAAGATTTTGGAGGTACCTGGTTACACGGCGATGATAAAATCTAACAACTCGATTCGTTTTAAAATTACTTGTGCTCTGAAATTTGTTATTCTTTCTACGCTGCTAGGATTTTCTTTGTCCTCAGTTCTAATAGAGAAAAACCGTGAGCTTCGCTTTGATTCTATGCTAGCATTCACTGGAGGATTTCAAGTAAGGAATAATAATACTGCAAACATCCCTCAAATGTTTGACTCTGTGATGTTCTTTCTTTATAATTATATAATAAAATTAACAACAAAATGTCGGAGTTAATTATGTTCAATTTTTCCAATCTATTACTTATTATGCAGGCATTGACGAAATTTCTCTTTTTGTGGCTCCTCAAAACAAAACGACAGAAATTGTCGCGGTACGTAATCGAAGCTACATCCTCCTTAGACACAAGTAGTAATGACAGTTTTAAAGTTATTGGCAAAAAGTACAAAATGCTCTCAATGTGAGTATTCTTTCATACCTATAAATATTTATTGCTGAAAATATGTCTTATATATGAATTATAGGAAAATTATGACAACTACACTTATATTATACATTATGGCAGCAATCGTATACAACACTTTGCCATTACTTGTGTCAGATCAATGGAAACTGCCTATACATTCACCTATATATGGAATTTCGTAATATTGAACAAATTGTAAATTGTAATTTAAAAACAGTTTCATGAATATTTGCAGATACCAAAGTCATCCTGGCTATGAAATTAACTATTTTGTAATAGTAGTTCAGATGATGCTCGCGATTTGTTGTTTTGTTACTTTTGATGTATTATTTTATTTCTACTGTTTGTTTACAGTTCAAACATTCGAAGTGTGCAAAATATCGTGCGTTTATATAGGTGATAAAACAGGCGAACATAACACCGAGGAGAAACAGCGACAACTTATACAAAATATAGTTAAATTGCACTCAGACGCGATCGGATTTTTAAAGGATTTTAAAGAACTTTTCGAAACTACCGTTTTGATAACTATTTCTACATATATGGTTATGATTTGCATGTTCATCGTTCAAATAGCTTCGGTAATTATTAAATTAACTAATAATTTGATTATTTATAATAATTATAGGAAGTTTTATACCAAATACAAATCTCCATGAAATTGAAACTGAAAATCAAATTTCTCCAAGAAAAGCGTAATAAGATGGAAAAAATATTTTTTTGTTTATATAAAAGTATGCCCCAAATGCAAGTTTGTAAAAGATTGCCGAGAGAAATTAGTTACGTCTCACAAATAAGAGTATATGATTTCATTATAAAAATTTTTTCAAAAATTACGTGTTAAGTGAATGTTTGGCATTTAGGAAAAGATCTAGATCTTGTGGTTTTCGAAAAAGAGTATATGAAAAGGAGATTTCATTATTAGCGTTCGGGACTCCGTACGAAAAATTCGACGTTCTGGAATTTGGAGGTATTTGTATGAATTCTTATACCACTGATAAAAGAAACACTTGTCAACACCTTCGTTTGATATCTTTGACATTTGTTACTACATAAGCACCGTATCTTTCTATTTGAACATACAAAAACGAATAGCGCAACTTTCCGCCCTGTGCTCAAAGCATAATATCTGATTTTTAACGTATGTATTTTTTTTTAATTTTTGAACATTAGTTTATCAACTAAGTAAAAAAAATAGAAAACTATTGTTATTTACGTAACGGTCATTTCCTTTCTTCTTACATAGGATAATCAGTTGAGAGCTTACATTCCATTATTGGTTGCTGCTTTTCAATTATTGCTGTATTCAAGTTTTGGACAAATGATAATCACAAAACAGGAGGAGTTCGCTGAAGCCATCTATTGCAGTAAATGGTACGAAATTAAGGATATTTCAACGAGGAAAATGGTACTCCTCATGTTGATGAATGCTCAAAAATGTGAAGGTATTCGGTTGAAGGGATTTATGGAGTTATCTTTGGAAGCTTATTGTGAAGTATGTTGCTTTTGGAACGTAGATGAATTTCAAATAAATTTGTTTTTTTTGTCATAGATGGTGAAAGCCTGTTATAGTTTTGCTGCATTTTTAATGAACATCTTGTAAAATGTTCCTTTATTTACCACAATTATATCACATTCACGCACAAATAAAGTTTTAGAGTTTCTTCTCATAGCACAGACAAGAAATGCCCAGATATCGATGGCTGTTACGTACTAACAAAGTGATCTCGGCTAACTAAATCAAGGGTAGGTACGAATCAAAATTTTTCTAATGTAGGCAAAAATTCATTTTTAATTATTGGTCGTTGCATATGAAATGTTGGATATTTTATAAGAAATTTCAAAGACTGCTGCTTGTTTTGTACATTCATATAAATATTTGTCAATCAAAATACGCCAGTTTTGTAGAAATCCGAATTTCTGGACTGAAGCAATTCGTCGAAGGCTGTTTTGATGGCTTCTTCATTATTGAATTGTTTCGCCGCCAAAAAGTGATCTAAATGTTTGAAGAAGTGGTGGATGAAAAACAATTTCATACTGCAACGCGTTTAATTTTTGGATCGTAGCTCTTGCCACATGCGGTCGTGAATTATAGTGAAGCAGTATTACTCCATAAATGTTGACTAATCTATGCTTCTTCCAGTTGGGTAGAGTATTTCTCAGCGTTGATAGTTTCACCACTGGTTAAGAAGGAATAGTGGACAATTCCAACAGCAGACCACCAAACAGTCACCATCATCTTCCTCGGATTAATATTCGGGTTGGACATGTGTTTTGGTGCGTCGCGTCGTGAGCATCTAACCATTGTGCAGTTCGACAACGATTATGATACTGAATCTACTTTTGATCACATGTCACTATTCCCTGTATAAACTGATCCTTTTTGTGTTAGGAGAGCAGAGAAATGCAAATCTTCAACCGAATGATCATGTTTCGCTCAGTCAGATTATGAGGGACCCACTTGTCGAGCTTTTTAATTTTTCCAAGCGCTTTTGAATGACGAGAAACTGTCGAATAGTGCACATTCAATTTTTCTGCGATATACCTTATAGTTTGGCTAGGGTCAGACCCCACTACAGCTAGCAGTTCGTTGTTGTCACCCAACTTAAATTCAAACCGGAATCCGACATTTCATGTACAACAACCTAATAGAATTTTAATCGACCATATTTCTTCAGAATTTGTATGCAGTATTGGTGGCTGAAAACGATTCAAACAAGTTGTGCCTGGGCAGATAAACATTGAATTTTTCTTAGAAATTTGCTGAACCTGTTTTCTTCAGAATTTCTTTCACTATAGATACCCGACATTGATCTCTGGAATCTATTCTGTGTTACATAAAAGATGTATCTATCAGAGTTACCACTTGGATCCAATCGGATCCAAATCGATACAATTTACTCTTCAAATTAAATTTGGACACGTTGATCCTTTTTGTTACAAATGGATCAACATTTGCACTTTCTCAACCCGTCTGTATGAATAAAAGATCGTTTTACATAATTAAAATAACTTTATTAAAAAATAAATTTTATTTTACTGATATGACTTGGGGGTTATCTAGTAGAAGCGATGGTTAGATACTAACTGATCGACATCGATGTTATCAGTCATGGTTACCACAGTTTGATCTATTTACTAGAGCTCGTTTGTATTCTGGACTGGTCTTTATTGTGTGGTGCAATAGTATAATTCATGTCCACGGTTGTGTGTGTCATTGAGGAGATCTCTGCTTTAAATTGTTTGGATTGAAATAATTTGCAATCGATTAGAGATTTGGCTAATTGTGTGTGACGATTTCTTCCGTAACACCGACCATAACCAATTGCATTCCTCTTTTGCTAAAAGTCAAGTAGTTATGAGATAAGAACACCACTAATTTGTTTTTGGCCTGCGATGCATGCTGGCTGAATTAAAGGGCTTTGAAATCCTTAAATGTTGCAAATTTTTATATGCTGAGTTTTATTAAAAAAAATATATCTCTGGTTCTAATTATCACAGAGACATAACCATTAGCTTATTTTAAAGAGGAAAGTATACGCAATCTTTCACGAACAATTATAAAAAAGAAGGTGGTGCTGCCGCTGGTCCTGGCGCTGACACATCTTGCAGCTAGGTATGAATACAATGCTGCAGCTTAGTTCTGTCAAAACTAGTTTGATATTTTATATTTTATTCCATATTTCCACTTTTCTTTTCATATTTTTATATTGGGGATCCCACAATATATCTTTTCATTATTTCGATGAACTTTTCCATGCTGATTCATTCCAACAAATCGTTTCGCACTTACAAATCTAAATCTTGACGCGCCCCAAAAATTCGAATTTGGCAAAAGTGCGCTACAGTCCATCTACGCGTTGTGTCGCTATCATACGAAAAACGTACTGTTATATTTTGACAGTTTGCGCTACAGTGCCATCTACGAGCGGCAGCGCCACATTCTGCTTCCCACTTAAGCAGATTAATTCAGATCTATTTTTTTTTACAAAATGTATATCCTATTCACTTCAACTGTGTGCAAGCCACGCGTGTAAAAACCTACTCGCCTACATAGAACAGCTTGAAAAAGATCTTTGTAACTTTTATGCTCATAGTGCGAAAAGAAATGCACAGTTTCAAGAGTTTCGGGACCCATTAAGAGCGGCATAAACTTTTACGATTGACTCAAACTAGATGAGTTTACTTTGAAGCCGCTGTAAACAGAATTCCATAACAGTGGAAAGTACTACAACTTCTTTTTTCGTGTGAGTTGGAAGACGAAAATATACATGCAAAGAATATAGCTGAACAAATGGAAAAACTTAGAACAAAAGAAAACGATTAAGGCTTCCCTACATAAGGTCGAGGCATTGTTGATTTCATATTGGAGAGAGATATTGCTGACATAGATTTTTGTGAAGTCATCAATTCGATGCAACATCGATTTTCTTTACAATACTCTAACGCCATACGGATAACATAGAAAATTGGTACACCGGAAAGTTGAGGTTATACTGCATAATGAATGTAACCAACCGTCAACAGTTTTTCTGATCCGATCTGAGTGATTAGCTTGAATCTCGATATTCATTTCATTTGTACTATTCTCGGCTTCATATATGCTGAAGAAAAAGGTTCAGTAAATTCTTAAGAAAAATGTATGCGGCTATTTGAATTTATAAAATTGTTAACTGCCCAGACACAACTTGTTAGGCCCGTCTTCAGCCACCAATACTGCACACGAATTCTGAACAAATATGGTCGATTAAAATTCTAATTAAAAAATAAATTTTTGTCTACATTGAAAAAACTTTAACAAAAAATGTTGGTTCGTACCCATGATATATTTAGCCGAGATCAATAAGTTATTGAGGCTTGCTACAAGCTCTTCCCATACATCAATTTGTTGGTACAGCCGTCGATATCTGGATATTTCTTGTCTGTGATAATAGGAAATATTCTTTGCACAAAAAATATGAATTATGCAAATCTCTATTTGATGTTGGTATCATTTTGCTTTATAAGATCAAATAAATGTTGTTTCAATGCATTTCGTTGTTTTATTATCTCAGAATGGATGAAACTATTTGGTTGAAACTTTATTACATATGTATTGAAGGTTCACTAAATTCATTGATGGGGTTGGTCTCTGTTTTATTTAGATAACAACAAAAAATACATTTCCAACAGGAATGTATTTAGTAAAATAATGTTAGTCATCAGAATCTGTGATCGTGATAGGACGGGAACACAGTTCTTCGTTTGAAACCACATCACAAAAAAATATGAAGGGTAAAGCGAAAGAACAAGGTAAGTCACATTTACTTGAAAATGATATATTTAAAGTTTAAAGTTTCAAGACCTATTAATCAGCGGTATAAGACAGTTTAAGAGAATCTCTAAAAATAATTGGAAGCAAAGAAAAGTTTATAGTTTTATGGATATCTTTCATAAAATATCGAAATAGTTTGTTCACAATAAACAAACTTTTAAGTGTTTCAACGAAAGTACAATTCATAAAAGGAAAAATCAATGTAAGTCCAGAAAAACAGTAGAAACAAAAATCCAGTCCTATAATGTTGAAAGCAGTTTAAATTTGAGTGTTTTTCAGGTGATACTTCAATAGTTAAATTCGGCCTTTTTATTCATAATCTCGAGTGTTGTCAGAATGAGGTAGTCCTTCGAAACATATCTGTGCCATCCTCGAGAGTATTTTTTAAAAGCTTGCAAATCCTTGTATTTTGCTGAAGATATTGGCATGATTTTCTCGTATAAGTTTGACGGTGTACTATGATAATTTCTGTTAATTTTTTTCTTTTTTCTTACGATAGAAGTCTCCCATGGATCATTATATGATTTTCTTAGCTGTTTCGCAATAGGACAATCCTTAGAAATTAATAACTCAACGAAATTGGATTTTCTTTTATAAATATTACTAAGGTGCTTTGTCCAGACCTTAAAATTGTTTCTTTTACATTCGATTACAGGGAATGCGGATGAGCTATGGCGTGAAGTTCTAACATGATTGCCCCATTCTTTGGAAGCTCAAGACGAACATTTTCTTTTATTTGCTCCATATTTTTGTCGCATTCCATGTAGCTATGGCCACCAACAAGAAAAGACAAATCGAAACTATTACGGAATAGGTTGCTGTAATGATCAACCAAATAATGCAAAAATCTCACAGACTTACATTGTTTTTTCACACAAAATTTTGACTTAGCTTGTTCTTAGATTACATGACATTTTTAAATATCCCTTTACGTGCTTATCAATGCGGTTTTTGAAATTTCTTGTTGCATATACTTAAAGTACTTTGCCCCACCTTTTCAACGGTATCATTATCTTAATTTAGACAAAAACGTGACTTACCTTGTTCTTTCTCTGTATCCTTCCTACATTTGAAGACGAGCTATATGACTTTTATTATCTTTCATATTAAGTTTGAAAAACCTAGCAACCTGTAAAAAAAAAATAGCTAATTTGAAGTTACAGTTTTATAAAGCCTTGTATGGATAGATAATCTTTTATAGTGATGTTACAGTTCTGTTCAAAATAACCCAAAAGAAAATCCCTAAGAATGGAGTTTATTTTCCCCCAAAAGAACTGCTGGGCAGCTTTAATTTTGTTTCTTCACCATAGCTTTCTGGAGAAGGTTCTCTCCAAGACTACAGTGAACCCAAGATTAACTTCAATACACGTGTTGATTAGTTCAATCGTCGGAACCGTGAATACTAAGCTTGTCTTCCAGTCCTTGAAAGAAGAGTAAATTAAAAATTCCTCACAGTCGTAGCTGCTAATGAGCTACGAGAACTGTTAAGACTACATTCATATACACCAAATTGAAGACTCCTCGTAGCCGCTTAAAAGCTATGATAACAATCAAGACTACATTCCTACGTATTCCAAGCAAAGATTCTAGTAAGCTGCTAATAAGCTACGGTGATCGTTAGGACTGTGTTCACACGCATTAATATTCGACAACGATACGTGGGACACAAACCTATATCCATTGAGTACTGCAATCAACATTCTGAGACAATATCCTCACAAGCATCATAAGGTACAAATAATATAGGTACATTACCCATTTTTTCAAATGACGCCTACTCTGATGGGTAATCTCTTTCTATTGAACAGATGATCAAGTGAATTCTCTATATGTACTTTCTCTATGGTGAGGATATATGCCTCGGCCGGATAGTTGTCCCGGTACTCAGATCTCTGACACGAAAATATGCGGCGAACCGACGCCATTGCTACAGCCAGTGAAAGTGCGTGAAATTTCGAAATTTCACCTCGAAGTTTTTTTCATCCTCGAATCGACTGTGTTGTTTTCTTCTCAAACAAGTAAGTAAAAACTGCTTCCTTCCTAAATTATATAACAAATATAATGAAAAAATTGAAAAAATGAAAAAATTGATGAAAAAATGCAAAAATTGAAAAAAATGAAAAAATGAAAAAATTGATGAAAAAATGCAAAATTTGAAAAAATTAAAAAATTATTAGTGCTTGATGTCTTGCCAGTTGCCCCTCACCACATATATTCATAGATTTATCTAAGACCCTACATATGGCAGGTGCCGTTGGTGGGCGAAGCGCTGTCTGATAAGGTGGTGCACTATTCTCCACCATCCCTTGTTGGAGTTTATCCACCAGTGAACCCCTGCACGTTACTAAAGGGTTTCTTTACCGTGAGCTTTTTGCGCGAACTGAATCAACTTTATTGTTTGGTATCCCATGGTAATGTTATACCCGAACAGAGCTCTTCTAACCCCTATCATTTGTTTTATAGATCTATTTTGGAGGTCTTTAATAATTTAGGTGTGTTCTGCTATTTTTTGTGTTGTTGTTGTTTCTATTTTCTATATTGCATATTCTGCCGTGTAGGCGCTTTATTGGCAATACCATAACGTTTTCTGCTCCTGCCACGCATCATCAGTGGTTTTTAACTAATATTTTGAATGAATGGTCACCCCTATTTTGTGTTTTACGCACGAACATTTTTTTTATATATGTGTAGAATACGTATTATTCTTACATATAACTATATATAGATATATATTATTCTAGTCATTATTCCAGTTCTTATGCCTGGCTGATATTAAATATTAAATTGATAGTGAGGATATTATATGAACCTGTTTAATTATTCATATTGCGTGCTAAGGTCCGTAAATCCACTTGAATGTATTTTCCGATATCTGCAGATCCTACATCAAAGTCATTCTTGCTTGTGATTATTCTATTTTTTCTTTTTCTCTGTTGCCCTATTCTTAATCTTTTTTACTTAATTTTGTTTTATCTATATCTCCTGCCAAATTCTATCGTGTATTTTTTATATATATTTTGTCATGCTGCAATGTCTAAGCATGCGTTCAGCATCATTTTTTGCATCCATTAATGTCCTTGTTCTTTTATGTATTATTGCCTTCAGTGATTCTATATTATTCAGCTTGGCTTATTACCTGTTTCAATTTTTTATATATTCTTTTTTTATATTCTTTTTTTATATATTCTTTTTTATATATATTTTGATTTTATGTTTTATTCCAGCTTATTTTATAATTTTACTTGCAATTATTTCCGTGTGAATTCCGTGTTCTGTGTTGTCATGTCTAACCATGCAGTTCGCAGAATTTTCATGAACCTTTGCGTTTGTTATTTATTCAGGCTGTTTCTGCTTATGATATTACCCAGTTTTTTGGGTTGGATAAATTTTACTTCATTTGTTAAGCCTGATTTTATTTTTGCTTATATATTTTGTTCTTATGTATAAATTAGGCTAGCTGTGCTGACATGTCTAGCCATGTATTTTTCACAATTGTTTTGTTTTAATCTGAGGCGTGCGGGTTGCCTATTCTATGTGCAACTTTACTTACTTTCAAATTTGATTGCTGCTCATAGAGTTTTTTTGCCAGTTTCTATTTTTCTGGGTATAAGAAGATTTATCGTTTGATGCCATTTTGATAATGAATAGGTTTCTGTTCATTTCTTTTTTAATTGTAGATTATTTATAAATGAATTTATTTAAGATTGTGTTTTAAGTGCGTTAATTTGTTTTTTTACCCTCTTTCTCTTTCATATTGAGTTTCAGTGTGATATGTAAATTATTTGATGTTTCGCAGGGATCAAGTCTTGCTGTTTGGGTAGCGCTAGTTTTCAGCGTCTGTTCTCTTCATGGGATATTTATTTTAGAAAAGTGGATTTTATATTTTCTCTTCTGGAATTTGACACTTTGTTAGTAATATTTCTTTCTTTATAGGCAATTGTTTGCTGATCCAGCTTGTTTTATCTGCTGTCTATATTTATGGTTTTCGTGTTTACTGTCTTCCGTTATTGGATTGTGATTTGTTGGTGCGCGGCTACCCTAACATTGGTTCAGTTTCTATTAACTTTGTGAGAATATTTAGTTTGTTATTTTTGATGTTAAGTGCTATGTTTACCAATGTATGCTTTCAATTTTTCTTTTTTCTTTCCTTCCTTCTTTTTCATTTTCTCAATTTTTTCAATTCTGAAATTTTTAAATTTTTTTAATTTTTTCAATTTTTTCAATTTGTTCATTTTTTCATTTTTCATTTTTCATTTTTCATTTTTCATTTTTCATTTTTCATTTTTCATTTTTCATTTTTCATTTTTCATTTTTCATTTTTCATTTTTCATTTTTCATTTTTCATTTTTCATTTTTCATTTTTCATTTTTCATTTTTCATTTTTCATTTTTCATTTTTCATTTTTCATTTTTCATTTTTCATTTTTCATTTTTCATTTTTCATTTTTCATTTTTCATTTTTCATTTTTCATTTTTCATTTTTCATTTTTCATTTTTCATTTTTCATTTTTCATTTTTCATTTTTCATTTTTCATTTTTCATTTTTCATTTTTCATTTTTCATTTTTCATTTTTCATTTTTCATTTTTCATTTTTCATTTTTCATTTTTCATTTTTCATTTTTTCATTTTTTTATGTTTTCTTTTTTTCATTTTTTAATTTTTTAATTTTTTTAATTTTTTCATTTTTCCATATTTTCATTTTTTCATAAATTTTTCATTTTTTCAATTTTTTCATATTTTCATTTTTTCATAATTTTTTCATTTTTTCAATTTTTTCATTTTTTCATTTTTTCATTTTTTTCATTTTTTCAATTTTTCAATTTTTTCAATTCTTCAATTTTTTCAATTTTTCATTTTTTCATTTTTTCATATGTATTCAATTGTTTTCTAACCTTTCTTTGTGACAGTTTAATTAAAATGTGGGAAGGCATCTATCTGTACCAAAGAAGATAGTTACGCTAGGTTAGGGTGCCGGATAAAAGCCCACTGGGTCGCAATTTTGATACGGATAGATGCCTTTCACATTAACGTTATATTTGACAAGCTTTTTTCGTTTTTTTTTTTAATTCATAATATTTATACTGCAACAAGCTATGCTATTACATAATGCCGAGACGTTACTTTCGAAAAATAGGTGTACCCCCATAGTCAACATGGACGGAAGAGGCGTTAATAAAAGCTGCTGAAGCAGTAGAATTAGCATTAGAATATTTTTTGTTAAATACTATTTTTGTAAATAACTAACATATTTCTGTTAAATCTATTTTTGTTAAATAAATTGATAACAGTTTCATTCATTCTCCCTTCGGGCATCTATTTGTACATTCTAAGGCATCTAACCTACCCCAGCGGGATATATGCCCAAACTGAGACCTTTCTAATTCTTGATCTGTTTCATTAACTGTTGAGATTAGGGAAGTGAATGTAAAATATCATAAAGATCAAAGATAACAGTATTCAATGGACATATAATTGTTAAGATATAAAGGTATATAACGAATTGGGAAGTACATAGATACTGAAAACGTTAGCAACTCTCCGTACTTTACCATAATAAAAATAATAGTGATAACTAAATGAAGCAGTCCCCATTTTCTATTTCATATGGGATAATTTTCGCGTGGAAGTGCTTTTATTCCGTTCGGCGTTCCGTTCTTATTGAGCAACCGAATTTGTGGAAAAGTAAGTGGAAAAATTGTATTGTCTGCTTTTGTTGCGTTTTATGAATAGGAATTTCAAATTGAGTTATGTATTCACTGCATATCCTGGCTATATTTATAAAACCAATTTATGGAAGTCCATGCAATACTTACAGAGGAACATGGATCTTGTGTCTCAAGGTGCCCATTAAAAATGTTAAATCACGCGAAAATGATCAATTTGGTCGTCTTCCGGAAGAGATGCTGTAAAATTGTTTAAATATACACACAAAATGAAATCGCATTTACATTTTGATACCTAATTAAATATGTAATTAATTTTTGTATCCGAGAAACGGTTTTGGAGATAACTGTAAAAGAAGTGTAGCAGTCGTTTTTACGGTGAAAAAATGGCCGTTTTTGGTTACAAAAATGGAAATTTTTTCATCTCATCATTGCGAAGAACTGGTTTGTCCTGGAAAATCACTTCCCATGACAAAAATGTTCACAACTGAGTACTAATGGATGTGAAACAAAGAACGGAAGAAATATATGCAAAATATATGACCCCAATGCAAAAAACCGTTTTTCCGCGGGCAGTAATCAGCTATCATGTATGTTTAAACGATCAATGACAAATTACACCACTCGATTACCATATCTTCCCTCTTTAATTTGGTATCAAATATGACGTAGTTTAGACAACCCCATATGAAGGGTGGTACGACCCCCAACCCCCAAAACACACTCCCATCAAAATTGTTCACTTATATTTTTGTACTCCAAACCCTTAAACCATCGGAAAAAACTCCAATATTCTCCCACGCAGAGTTAAGCGCCCGTAAATATTGCGACAACAAAATTTACCGCCGAGGCCCCTCAAATCTACAAATTACCGTTAATAGAAATAAAATATAGCCTATAATATCCATGCATACCTAATCACCAAAGCGAATTCTTTTTTTTTCATTGGGATTACAGCTCCTGAGCTTACCCCTGCGAATTATTGCAGCTCCTGATATTGTCTTTATTTGTTTTTTAATTTCCGTTAATCAGCTCCCATTTCTACCCGGCACTCTCCCCGCCACATTTCGTCCACCTATCTTGTTCGTCCTGAGCTCCCAATTTTTTTTATACCACATACAATTCTCCTTTTTCTCTCCATTTTCTCGTTATCCCGCAAACACTCGAGAAAACCTACCCTCCTACATCCTTCAAAAACTACCCGTACAAAAAAGAAATTTCAATTTATTTCGACTTTGGAAGGTAATAGACAGATGTACCTCAAATATCAAGAACTCCAACCCTCTACAACAAAAAGTGATACCCGTAATCGTCCCAGGCGATTCGCACTTTTTCACATTTCTTACGTTTTCCTGATTTCTCCAACCATGCTAGTGAATTGGGAATAGAGAATTAAGGAATTACGAATTCTAAGAAAACGAAACTCTCATCTCCCAAATGCTCAATGTTACAGAGTCCGACCCCAGGTGTACTTTTCTCTTAAAACGGCTCCTAAGCCTGAATGATCATAAAGCTGCATTTAGCCTGATCTTCAGCGGAGAAATAGCATAGGCAATATATCGGCATACAACCTGCCCTATAGCTTACTTCACTATATTACATCCCATTCTTCCCGTGTATCCTGCAATCACATATCCAAACCTTTCCGTCTAGAAACATTACAAAAATTAAAAACAAACAAGAAATGCTTACTTTTTCCCGCGCATACGCAATCGCAGTTAACTAAAACCCTAAAAAATATCGAGTGTGCAAAACTGCAGACATAATGAACTAAAAAGTAAAAATTCTAAGGCAAAAGTCGTCATGTCATATGGCATCTCGCATTGCACAAACAACGAAAATTTCTAAGGAAAAATCAAAAATGTTCCAAACACGTCACGCAAATATTGTGGAACATATAATCCGATAACATTCTTCACCCCACCCGTTTTTCTGCTCCGTCAACGAAACATTCACGCTTCGCTTGGTTGCTAGCTCCTGAACCAAAATGTTGCAGAATTAAAATAACCGGACACATGTTAGTGGAACTAGCGATGTGTCCACCGTTAGCTTCTTTCGCTGTTCCTGTCGCGCCCTTACGAGATAGGGGTTGGTCACCATGGACTTTTTTATTTAGAATCATATTTTGAATAAAATGCATTTTTAAATTTTTTAAAAATTTCACCACTTCCGGTCCACACGCATGGCAAATAGATTATCACGCATTCGGGGGTGTTTTTAGTACCTTTCACCACTTTGTTTTGGCCCTGGGACGCCTCATTTTTGTGACAATACTCCCAGGACCACCCGACACCAACCCTCCAAATTGCAGCCTGAAAGGAATTAAATACGATCTTTAGCATTTTTTCGGCTTATTTGACTGGACTAAACAGAAAATGTTTGGAAAAATTTACTCTCTTCGAAGTCTGCAGTAAGGAGAAATAGTAGCGATCAACATTTTGAACTTTCATGGTTGTGACACTAATTCTGCTGTTTTCAACGTAGGAAAAAATTAAAATAACTATACAAGCTTTCCAACAGCGAAACGCAGGAAAGCTTTTTTATCGCTATTTACAGCGTTTCCAAAGAAAACACCATTATTTTGGGCTCTCTTCATTATCAAATTTTCGCAAGATCCATGGCGAAGAGTAAATTCAATCTTGATGCATTAGCTGATAAAAGAAAAGCTGCACGGCAACATTCCCTTCGAACCTATCACCAAGTTCAGGTTTGGTATGATATACACGAAAATCAAGAGCAATTGGGTTGGAAATGAAGCAAGATTGGACTTACTTTAGTGCAAACAACAAAAGATCTGGCACCCGAAGCACTCTGTGGATGAAGGAAAACAGGGTTGAAACTTGAAGTGTTCTGTTATCTGCACATGCTGCCATGGAGCCGTGTGTGAAAATAGCGCAGAGATTTCTCTTGGGAAGAAGAAGAAGAAGAAGAGGAAGAAATTAAAAAGAAAAAGCAGAAGAAGAAGAAGTAGAGGAAGAGGAAGAACAACAACACGAAAACGACGACGACGAGAATGAAGACCTGACCATTGCTAAGTTATTGGCACACAAGGTCGGAGAGGACAACGATGACGAAAACTTGGAAGAGCAGGAAGATATTGATATCAGTGAGCCTGGACCATTTAGGGCATAGAAACGGAAGAAAAGACATCAGTAAATAACGAATCGTGGATTAAATGTACTGGGGATACTACATAGAAGAAGTGCACTACGTATTAAATAATCGGTATTTACTGAAATTTCGAGAAAAATGTAGCGATTTTGCGAATTGAAGGAAAATTCTCAGCTTGACTCCGGTGAAGCTCGTGAGCTATTTGTCTCATATAAAAATGCTTCCTATAAAAGTTCCAGGATATTTCATGCTCTAAATTTTTTGTAAAAGCTATTGTTAACCTAGGTGGCTCTGAGGAGAAGATATTCTCGAAAAACTGGTCTTCGTTCGGAATATTAATGTAGACAACAAACTTTACAAATCTACCAAATTAGATCTCTTCACTGTCTGGACTATATCAGTAGTTGGCAGCTGATTACATTTCGGGTCAATTTTTAGTTAATCCATTCTTCATCTGTATTTAGTTATCTGTGCATCTATACGCAATGGTATCAACAGTGAGTACGTTTAGACCGCAGCTATTTAAGACTAGTTTTACGTAAGTCGAATTACGTAGTACTAATCCTGCTGCTGTTTAGTCCGCTCGTATTAAAGCTTTGACAGTTGTCAAAATTGTCAGATCTGCCTGCTATTTCAGGAGAAAAATGAAAAATAATATATTGAGTTTGTTTGTACACCGCATGCACAAGAAAATGGAGCATAGAAGAAAATTTAAAATCAGAATGAGGAAATACTGCTATTTATATTACTAAATACCCAAGATAAAACATGCAAATTTTCAGGCTAATGGCAAAACATTATAAGATAATCTGCAACAATTATTTATTAATTATGTATAAGGGCGTCACTATTTACAAACAGCCTCGCATTTCCTTATGTGACGTAATGTCTCCATTTAATACTAATTTTTGTAGGTCAATACCGCATCAGAAACCGAATTAAAGTAGGACTAGTATTTCGTAATGCGGCATGTTTATACCACTTAATATTAGTACTACGTAAGTCGAACTTAGTAATACTAGTCCTAAATGGCACGGTCTAAACGGGCTCAGTGTTAGTATGAGTTGCAAGCAGCCTAACAAACGTGTCGTATGCAGGTACTCCATCTTGGATAAAGCAGTAGTATACACCATGGCATAGGCATAGGTTAATGCAAAGGAATAAAAAAAAACAAGAATGTACGAAATAAAATGAATACTTGACAATTTTTTTAGTTTTTAGTTTAATGTCGTTTGTCATTACTGCGCGAATATAGAAGGGGGAAGTGGGCTGAAAGAAATTGCGTAATTGTTTTATAAATTTTTAATCCCGGCTTACGTGGGCTTGACATGATAAAAATTTTCCAATAAATCTATTCAGTCTTGTTCTAGAATTCAAAATGTTTAAAAGCTTCTTGTGCGAATTTTTTACCACGGAGACAATAAGTTGGGCCCCCCGATTTATTGACGTCGAAAAGATTTTGGAGGTATCTGGTTACACGGCGATAATAAAATCTAACAACTCGACTCGTTTTAAAATTACTTGTGCTCTGAAATTTGTTATTCTTTCTACGCTGCTAGGATTTTCTTTGTCCTCAGTTCTAATAGAGAAAAACCGTGAGCTTCGCTTTGATTCTATGCTAGCATTCACTGGAGGATTTCAAGTAAGGAATAATAATACTGCAAACATCCCTCAAATGTTTGACTCTGTGATGTTCTTTCTTTATAATTATATAATAAAATTAACAACAAAAGGTCGGAGTTAATTATGTTCAATTTTTCCAATCTATTACTTATTATGCAGGCATTGACGAAATTTCTCTTCTTGTGGCTCCTCAAAACAAAACGACAGAAATTGTCGCGGTACGTAATCGAAGCTACATCCTACTTAGACACAAGTAGTAATGAGAGTTTTAAAGTTATTGGCAAAAAGTACAAAATGCTCTCAACGTGAGTATTCTTTCATACCTATAAATATTTATTGCTGAAAATATGTCTTATATATGAATTATAGGAAAATTATGACAACTACACTTATATTATACATTATGGCAGCAATCGTATACAACACTTTGCCATTACTTGTGTCAGATCAATGGAAACTGCGTATACATTCACCTATATATGGAATTTCGTAATATTGAACAAATTGTAAACTGTAATTTAAAAAAAATTTCATGAATATTTGCAGATACCAAAGTCATCCTGGCTACGAAATTAACTATTTTGTAATAGTAGTTCAGATGATGCTCGCGATTTGTTGTTATGTTACTTTTGATGTATTATTTTATTTCTACTGTTTGTTTACAGTTCAAACATTCGTAGTTTGCAAAATATCTTGTATTTACATAGGAGATAAAACAGGCGAACATAACACCGAGGAGAAACAGCGACAACTTATACAAAATATAGTAAAATTGCACTCAGATGCGGTCGGCTTTTTAAAAGATTTTAAAGAACTTTTCGAAACTACCGTTTTGATAACTATTTCTACATATATGGTTATGATTTGCATGTTCATCGTTCAAATAGCTTCGGTAATTATTAAATTAACTAATAATTTGATTATTTATAATAATTATAGGAAGTTTTATATCTAATAGAAATCTCCATGAAATTGAAACCGAAAATCAAATTTCTCCAAGAAAAGCTTAATAAGATGGAAAAAATATTTTTTTTTTATGTAAAAATAGGCCCCAAATGCAAATTTGAAAAAGACTGCCGAGAGAGTTTAGTTACGTCTCACAAATAAGAGTATAAGATTTCATTATAAAAAATTTTCAAAAATTACGTGTTAAGTGAATGTTTGGCATTTAGGAAAAGAGCTAGATCTTGTAGTTTTCCAAAAAGAGTATATGAAAAGGAGATTTCATTATTAGCGTTCGGGACTCCGTACGAAAAATTCGACGTTCTGGAATTTGGAGGTATTTGTATGAATTCTTATACCACTGATAAAAGAAACACTTGTCAACACCTTCGTTTGATATCTTTGACATTTGTTACTACATAAGCACCGTATCTTCCTATTTGAACATACAAAAACGAATAGCGCAAATTTCCGCCCTGTGCTTAAAACATAATATCTGATTTTTAACGTATGTATTTTTTTTAAATTTTATCAACTAAGTAAAAGAAATAGAAAACTATTGATATTTACGTAACGGTTATCTCCTTTCTTTTTACATAGAATAATCAGTTGAGAGCTTACATTCCACTATTGGTTGTTGCTTTTCAATTATTGCTGTATTCAAGTTTTGGACAAATGATAATCACAAAACAGGAGGAGTTCGCTGAAGCCATCTATTGCAGTAAATGGTACGAAATTAAGGATATTTCAACGAGGAAAATGGTACTCCTCATGTTGATGAATGCTCAAAAATGTGAAGGTATTCGGTTGAAGGGATTTATGGAGCTATCTTTGGAAGCTTATTGTGAAGTATGTTGCTTTTGGAATGTAGATGAATTTCAAATTAATTTGTTTTTTTTTTCATAGATGGTGAAGGCCT
This sequence comes from Dioctria linearis, assembly GCA_963930735.1. Classification (NCBI taxonomy): domain Eukaryota; kingdom Metazoa; phylum Arthropoda; class Insecta; order Diptera; family Asilidae; genus Dioctria; species Dioctria linearis. The sequence goes on along the minus strand of OZ005741.1, from coordinate 47,861,739 downwards.
GTTATAGTTTTGCTGCATTTTTAATGAACATCTTGTAAAATGTTCCTTTATTTACCACAATTATATCACATTCACACACAAATAAAGTTTTAGAGTTTCTTCTCATAGCACAGACAAGAAATGCCCAGATATCGATGGCTGTATGAGAAGAGCTCGTTGGGAAATTCAATAACTCACTGATCTCGGCTAACTAAATCATGGGTAGGTAAGAATCAAAATTTTTTCTAATGTAGGCAAAAATTCATTTTTAATTATTGGTCGTTGCATATGAAATGTTGGATATTTTATAAGAAATTTCAAAGACTGCTGCTTGTTTTGTACATACATATAAATATTTGTCAATCAAAATACGCCAGTTTTGTAGAAATCCGAATTTCTGGACTGAAGCAATTCGTCGAAGGCTGTTTTGATGGCTTCTTCATTATTGAATTGTTTCGCCGCCAAAAAGTGATCTAAATGTTTGAAGAAGTGGTGGATGAGAAACAATTTAATACTGCAACGCGTTTAATTTTTGGATCGTAGCTCTTGCCACATGCGGTCGTGAATTATAGTGAAGCAGTATTACTCCATAAATGTTGACTAATCTATGCTTCTTCCAGTTGGGTAGAGAATTTCTCAGCGTTGATAGTTTCACCACTGGTTAAGAAGGAATAGTGGACAATTCCAACAGCAGACCACCAAACAGTCACCATCATCTTCCTCGAATGAATATTCGGGTTGGACATGTGTTTTGGTGCCTCTTGAGCATCTAACTATTGTGTAGTTCGACAACACAACGATTATCGTACAGAATCCACTTTTCATCACATGTCACTATTCCCTGTAGAAACGGATCCGTTTTGTGTTGGGAGAGCAGAGAAAAGCAAATTTTCAACCGAATGATTATGTTTCGCTCACTCAGATTCTGAGGGACCCACTTGTCGAACTTTTTAATTTTTCCAAGCGCTTTTAAATGACGGGAAACTGTCGAATAGTGCACATTCAATTTTTCTGCGATATACCTTACAGTTTGGCTAGGGTCAGACCCCACTACAGCTAGCAGTTCGTTGTTGTCACCCAACTTAAATTCAAACCGGAATCCGACATTTCATGTACAACGACCTAATAGAATTTTATTCGACCATATTTCTTCAGAATTTGTATGCAGTATTGGTAGCTGAAAACGATTCAAACAAGTTTTGCCTGAGAAGATAAACATTGATTTTTTCTTAGAAATTTGCTGAACCTTTTTTCTTCAGAATTTCTTGCACTATAGATACCCGACATTGATCTCTAGAATCTATTCTGTGTTACATAAAAGATGTATCTATCAGAGTTACCACTTGGATCCAATCGGATCCAAATCGATACAATTTACTCTTCAAATTAAATTTGGAAACGTTGATCCTTTTTGTTACAAATGGATCAACATTTGCACTTTCTCAACCCGACTATATGAATAAAAGATCGTTGTACATAATTAAAATAACTTTATTAAAAAATAACTTTTATTTTACTGATATGACTTGGGGGAGTTATCTAGTAGAAGCGCTGGTTAGATACTAACTGATCGGCACCGATGTTATCAGTCATGTTACCACAGTTTGATGTATTTACTAGAGCTCGTTTGTATTTTGAACTGGTCTCTATCTCTATTGTGTATTGCATTAGTACCCAGCAGCGGATTGGAAACACTTTCGTGTTAAAGTAGTTCTAGAACTACTTTGAGTTTGGTTTCACGTTCCTACACGGAGAAGTGATTGTAGAATGACTTCTGTAATCAAAATTTTCAAATAATAATGACGGTAGTTAATAAAGTTTCTGGTTAAAAAGGTAAACACATTCCTAGAATTTTGTGTGCAAATAAGTTTGGAAGACATTGCCAGTTGGAAAAAAGATTTTAATCACAAAAATTTCCCTTAAATTTTAAAATATGAATACTTTGGGGTTTTTTTCGTTATTATGACCTTTTTACTTCTTCCCCTTTTTAAGATACATAATATATTTACTTCAAGACTATTTTATCTCTTCCAGTATTTCTAGTTTTCTTTCTACTTCTCAATGCCTGAAAGAAGAAAAGGCACCATTAAATTATAAATAGATGCCAGATTTCAGATTCGAGATAATCACTTTTAATGCTTTTAGTGCAATTGCAACTGAAATAGAAATTTCATTAATTCATTTTCAGTTAAAAATTCACTTGAAAATATTTTTTTTCTGATCCCCTCAATGATGTTTTCAATTTTATAAGTGGAAAAAGTGACAATTATAAATCAAGGAAAAGGACTACTTAAAATCTCTTAATTAACATAATTAATGTATCACAGCGATTCTAAAATAGTCTCCCTTACACAAAAGTTTAAAGTAACTCTTGACTCAGAAAATATATAATATATAATTAATGTTCACAGTTGTGTGTGTGCAAGCGATTAGAGATTTGGCCATAACCAATTGCATTTCTCTTTTGATGAATGAAAGTCAAGTAGTTTTGAGATAAGAATACCACTAATTTGGTTTTGTCCTGCGATGCATGCTGCCTGAATTAAAGGACTTTGAAATCCTTAAATTTTGCCAAATTTTAATATGCTGAGTTATATTTAAAAAATATATAACTCTGGGTCTAATCATCACAGAGTCATAATCATTAGATTATTTTAAAGAGGAAAGTATACGCAATCTTTCACGAAAAATTGTTAAAAAGATGCCTTTTAGAAAAAAACTATCCTTGAATATCTCAAAATGCATCCGGGTTTGTTTGTCTTATTTTAAATTTAAGTTAAACTGTTAAATTTACAAGTTGAGATATCAATGGGTTTAGGGACGAGTTTTCGTCAATAGAAGTTTAGTTATTTTTGTAAAAAATTTATACAAATTTGTAGTGTAATCCTTTATCCCGTAATATTTTGTGACCACGGATATAATTTTCTCTCTCTCTTGAAATGGGACTCGCTAACAGTCCTTTAAAACATTAAAGAAAGACTTACATCGATATCTACTTCCATTTAAATGTTATCTAATGGGTGATTAAATCTTGGGACTAAACATTTTTTTTTTCGAAATTCGAATATATTCATCAACATAGTCACCAACGTTTTTCTAAACTTTCGATGCCTTTCTTAAAACGATTTGTCTTTTGCCCCAAAATAGGCTTAAGTTGTGGCTATAATCTCATCATCGGAGCCAAATCTATGTCCCTGGAGCATCCTTCTGAGACCTGAAAACAGGTAGAAGTCAAATGGTGAATATGGACGGTTTGGAAGCAATTCGAATCGTAAATCTTCAAATTTCACCATCGTTTTTATCGGCATGTTGATCGATGTATTGTCTTGGTGAAACAGCGGTTTATTCTTTGCCATGTGAGGCTTTTTCTCTTTAATTGCGTCATCCAATTCTTATAATAATGCAATGTAGTAGTCACTGTTGATCGTCTGGCCTTTCGGAAGAAAGTCGATGAGCAAAATTCCGTGCTTGTCTAAAAATACAGAGGCCATGACCTTTCCTGCTGACTGTTGTGTCTTCACACGCTCCATATTTAATCCGTTGTTACGTATCGACCCAAAACATCATTTTCATCACGAGCACACAGCTACAAATAGCACTGCGAATCATCAATTCGTTGCTGCTTTTGTTCCGCTGTGAGCAAACGTGGCACCCACTTCGAAAGAAGTTTTTTTATACTCAAATTATCATGCACAATTTTGAACACGGTGCCTTTTTTTATCTTTAGGATGTCAGCTATCTCTTACTACTTCACTTTACGATCGGAAACAATTTTCAGAATTTTTTGGATGTTTTCGAGCGTAGCCACCTCAATTGGACGACCTGGGTGCTCCGCGTCTTCGGTGGTTGTTCGACCACGTTTAAAATTCCCATACTCTCGGAAAATGGTTGCTTTCGATGGTTACTTTTCCCGGTAACACTTTTCAAGCCATTTCTGAGCTTGAACGGTATTTTTCCCATTAAAAAACAATGTTTGATTAACACACGGAACTCGTTTTTATCCAAAGTTTAAACAAAAACAAATGTATCGTCACTCATCCTACAAATATTTCCACAACCACTGAACCGAATGACATGAAATTTTTCAAGGTTGGTACTACCGAAAAACGAAACATGGCATTGGCGGCGAAATCTATGTCTCAGTCCAGGGATTTAATTACCCATTTTATATGTTATATGGAAAGTGAAACATTTAATTTCCAGAGCAGAATTGTGCATCTTGCAAGATGAGGAGAACGTATGACCAAAGCACACAGGAGAAAAGAGTGGCTTTCAAGCGCGACTTAAGGCTGGAACAGAAGGTGGTACTGCCGCTGGTACTGGCGCTGACACATCTTGCAGCTAGGTATGAATACAATGCTGCAGCTTAGTTCTGTCAAAACTAATTTGATATTTTATATTTCATTTCATATTTCCACTTTTCTTTTCAAATTTTTATATAGGGAATCCCACAATATATCTTTTCTTTTCATTATTTCGATGAACTTTTCCATGCTGATTCATTCCAACAAATCGTTTTGCACTTACAAATCTAAATCTTGACGCACCCCAAAATAAAAATTACGCAAAAGTGCGCTACAGCGCCATCGCCAGCTGCGCATTGAGTCGCTATCATACGAAAATCGTACTGTTATAATTTGACAGTTTGCGCTACAGTGCCATCTACGAGCGACAGCGCCACATTCTGCTTCCAACTTTAAGCAGATTAATCCAGATCTCTTTTTATTTTTACAAAATGTATATCCTATTCACTTCAACTGTGTGCAAGCCACGCGTGTAAAAACCTACCCATTTACATAGAACAGCTTAAAAAAGATATTTGTAACTTTTATGCTTATTGCAAAACGAAATGCACAGTTTCAAGGGTATTAGAATTGACTCAAACTAGATGAGTTTACTTTGAGGCCGCTGTAAACAGAATTCCATAACAGTGGAAAGTACTACAACTTCTTTTTTCGTGTGAGTTGGAAGACGAAAATATACATGCAAAGAATATGGCTGAACAAATGGAAAAACTTGAACGAAAGAAAACGATTAAGGCTTCCCTACATCAGGTCGAGGCATTGTTGATTTTATATTGGAGAGAGATAATGCTGACATAGATTTTTGTGACGTCATCAAGTCCATGCATCATCGATTTTATACACAATACTCTATCGCCATACGGATAACATAGAAAATTGGTACACCGGAAAGTTGAGGTTATACTCCATAATGAATGTAACCAACCGTCAACAGTTTTTCTGGTCCGATCTGAGTGATTAGCTTGAATCTCGATATTCATTTCATTTGTACTATTGTCGGCTTCATATATGCTGAAGAAAAAGGTTTAGTAAATTCTTAAGAAAAATGTATGCGGCTATTTGAATTTATAAATTGTTAACTGCCCAGACACAGCCCGTCTTCAGCCACCAATACTGCATACGAATTCTGAACAAATATGGTCGATTAAAATTCTAATTAAAAAATTAACATTTGCCTACATTGAAAAAACTTTTACAAAAAATGTTGGTTCATACCCATGATATATTTAGCCGAGATCAATGAGTTATTGAGGCTTGCTACGAGCTCTTCCGCTCTTCCCATACATAAATTTGTTGGTACAGCCGTGGATATTTGGGTATTTCTTGTCTGTGATAATAGGAAATATTCTTTGCACGAAAAATATGAATTATGCAAATCTCTATTTGATGTTGGTATCATTTTGCTTTATAAGATCAAATAAATGTTGTTTCAATGCATTTCGTTGTTTTATTATCTCAGAATGGATGAAACTAATTGGTTGAAACTTTATTACATATGTATTGAAGGTTCACTAAATTCATTGATGGTGTTGGTCTCTGTTTTATTTAGATAACAACAAAAAATATTTTTCCAACAAGAATGTATTTATTAAAATTATGTCAATCATCAGTGATAGGACGGTAACACAGTTCTTCGTTTGAAACTTGATTAGACCCGCATAACCTTAAGATAAATCACACAAACATGTGAAGGGTACAGCGAAAGAACAAGGTAAGTCACATTTACTTGAAAATGAGATATTTACACGGAAAGAATAACCTATCCAATTTGGTATAAAAAGAATTAAATATGCTAATGGTTCAGCGTCACTCCAATGCTTTATTAATGTTAATCCTAATTTACTAAAATTTTTAACAGTAACTTTAGTAAAAATTTTATAGAATGAGTTAAATATATTTACTGGAATAATCCCAAAATACTGACTTTCAGTCAAGCATTTGATTAAGCTGCTTAACTTTTACTGATGTCAAATAAAAGTGTGTTAATATCACCGCTTTTCTACTACAAATCCTTTTTATATTGAAGTGAGTAAAGCGTTTTCTTTTAGCATTGAATAGAATAAGTACAAAGCTTATTTTATTGAATGTATCATATTATTTGGGAGATTCAATCCTAATTTGTTTGAAGACAGTAAATATTTACTATAAACCATTATTTTTCGATTGATTAAGTCAATTAGTAGAATGCTGTTAATCCTTAAATAACTACATTCGTCAATATTTTTACTGACTCAGTATTTGTTTATTTCATGGCAGTAGATCGACTTCCTATATTTTCACCTAGCGTAAGTAATATACAAAATTAAAGTTACTAGAGCCAATTATTGTTCTTGTATAGATAATTAATTTTGATAATTTACTACTATAATTCAGAAAATTATACAGACAGATAAAATCAGTCATCAATTTAAATGGAAATGTTCACAATATCGCAGTGAGGAAAAATTCTTGGTATAGATCAATGCAGTCACTCTGTTAAAAGATATCCAAGCTCCATTTTCAACTGAATTACTACTACAACAGTTAAAATATTAATGAAATTAATATTACTACTTAAGCAAATAGAAAAATAATAAGCAATTTTAAAACGTCGTCTTCTTGCAATGTACTATAAAACCATCCATAACCCTTTAATCCAAACTTCAATATTTTATCTTTAAAATTATATCTGCCCTTTAAAATTTAATTTAGTTTAAAAGGAAAAGTAAACAACAAACTGTTATATTATTATTCGTTTATTTTAATTAAATTTCTTTTCATTAAACACTTTCTTCCATCTGGAAGAATATGAAATGTAGTGGGCTTAAGATTAAATCGCTTTATATTTTTAAAACTTACGTTCTTTCTACCATCAATCATGAATTAACAATTAAAACGATTGTCTTTTTCAGTAACTTCGATTTTGTTTAAAATTAAATAAATATTGTTTTTATCTGTAAAGATTACAATGCCTATAATTTCATAAAAGCTTTAATTAAGAATATAATGCACAGATTTGTATAAAGTGCTTTGTATGTAACATGTAATGAAATGATAATTTTAACGTCATTTTCACATAAAGAATCTTTAGGTAGTAAATGATAGTATTCCTTCTCGACCAAAAGTGTATTACAGATGTTAAAAGTAAATTACTAAATTTCATAGTTCATTTTTTCCCTATTGATAAAGGTAAATTTCTTCTAGATAAAGTTGCATTTCTATAATTAACGATTTCTTGGCTTTTTTATTCAAAACGCATACACCAAAGAAATCTTAATGGTTCAGGATTTCGTATTACATTAGGGTAGTGAACGAATAAGTGATGTTTTGAGCAGATTGCAGAATAAAATTGTTAAATAAATTTGTTCTATAAGATAACATTGAGTAATATATTGCTGACGCCCTGAGTTACAAGACTTTCTCCTTTAAAAGCTTTGCAAATTTGTTTTAAAATCTGCGTCATGAATAAAAAGGTTGTTATCAATAAAGTGCTTTACTGCAACCTCAACCAAACGATCTCTATACTGGAAACAAAGATTTTGATTGTTTTCTTCATATAACTTGAGGATGCTCTTCCCAGCACTTGATAGGTAAACTTGTAGGTCCTAGATATTTTGCAAACATGGATGCGTGAATCTTGAATTTTTTATACAAATAACCTACAAAATGTTGAAAATTGTAAATGGTCGTATACGACAAATTTCTTTCAGATGTTGATGGTTGTGTTTGCTCTAGTGACGAATGAGAGCATGTAAAAGATTTATCAGAAACACACTGTTGAATCTTCTGAAGCCAATTTTCAACCATTGACAAATATCCTCCATTCAAGGGTGCAACGTAAACAGCAAAGTCCTTAAATTTATAAGATTTTTAACATTAATCGCTAACTTTTTTAAAAAGTTGTAGTTCGCTTGTGAAAAATATTTTATCAAGCTCACTTTCGGCTATAATTTAAAAACTGTTTATATTGGTTATTCCATGGCCTAAATAAGTGAAAAAATTTTGTATGATTGTATGCATGTAGTATGGAATGAGTGAAAATACACAAAAAATTTTTGTAAAATTAATTGTAAACCCTCCATATAATTTACCCATATTCCACTGACTGAGCGTAAGATACAACTCATCTTCTGATGGGCCAAAATTATATAAAGAGTGTTCACCAGAACTAGTAAGTTCTGTTAGAGATCCATTATCTGCAGCATTTGCTTGCGGTACAGAAAGAACAGACTGTAAAGTGGTTTGAAAATAGGTCAAGGTTACGGCGACGTAACCACTGTTGCATTGATATTGACTATTAGGATCCATATTTCTAAAATTTGAATGCAGAATAAATCATAAATAAAAAAATATTACTTACATTAATCCAAATATAGCACTTAGTATAAACACGCACTTGTCACTTGTCGTGCACTTACATTAAAAACCAGACTTAAAACTGCACTATAATTTAAAAGCTTCCTTGCGACGTTACACAACAGACGCCATAACAAAACTAAATTGAAACCAAGTTTACTGCGTCACTTACTCTCATCTCGTGCAAGAATGTATCCAATTGGAATAAATTCAGTATTATTTTACTTAAAAACAGTTTTATCATAACAATCATATGCAGGATTGTTTCGATATAATATTTGATAAATCATTTACTGCTTTTCAGTAAGATAAACGTATTGAGTCTATACTACATCTGACTGAATAAACAAAATTTGGTATGATTTTCATCAACTTAAAAATTGTCATATGACTTTTCCACATTTTTTCTTACTTTTTAGTAAAAAGATAAATTTGAGCTAATCATGTATTGGATTTATTCAATTGAAGTTTGATTGATATTAGAAAATAATTCATAAAAAGTTGTTTATTAAATTTTTATTGAATTAATCAAATTAATTTAATTTACAGCATTTCATATTCTAAAAAACATTAAAAATTTATTTTTTATCATTGCTTTACAAATATCAACTTGTTACATTTCGTAAATATTTTATTGATGTTATTAAAAATAAGTTGCTTTTTATCGTCATATACTGAAATTGATCCCAGTTTATTAATATCACACTTTTTCTTTATTAATCACACATTATCATGTAAATTCTACTTCATTTTATGAAAAAAAGATAGGGTTTATCCTATAAATACTACTTTTCAGAAAACATGCAGTTTTCAAAATTAATAAATCAATTGGATTGGTTTTACAATATTATTTCTTTCCGTGTAATGTTTAAAGCAAAGTTCACCTAATGACAAGTTAGGAAGCTGGCGAGATTTCCGAGTGTTTTACATTTAAAATGCACACGGCAAGAAAAGGAAGAAAGAAAGAGAAAAAAATCGAAAAAAATCGATCTCTCTTTAAAACTTTTATGAATTAAGATAAACAATGTGAAAGCGCAAGTTCTATGCCACGAAACAGAATGGCAAATGCAAGGTCCATGCCACGAAACAGAATGGCAAATGTTTCCTTTTCGTAAATAAATGAGAAGGGGCGAAGTTTTCACGGTTTCCTCTCATAAAATGTTTCCGCGCTTTTGTAAAACCGGTTTTCATGAAATATTGACAATGTGTTGGTCCCATGTTGTTGTTGTAAATGGAAAAATGTTGTTGCTGTAATCCTATGATATTTGAACAGCACGTGTTTCTGCTTATATTCGTTTTGCTATGAAGAGATTAAGTGGGTGAACTCATGCTGGATTCTCTGATATTTTCGGGAAAAATGAGGATTTTATTTGAGAGGAATTTTACATCTCCTTTCAGCATCCGGGCCAAAGCGAAATTTATTCTTTTCTTAAAAATGGGAGGTAGTGTGACCCGATGTACATTATTATGAATAGGTTTAAAGGATTTGAGGGATTTAATAAGATTTTGTCGTTCGGGTAATCCTACATACTCTCGATTTTTGTTTTTAACTCGTTGTCTCAGTTGCACTACAATAGTGCATAGCGAAGTTCTTTTTCCACCATTAATGCAAAAGACGAATGTATATGAAATTACCTTTTTCATTCTAAAAAACACCAGAAATTATCCCACTTTGCTCTACAGCTTCTTAACTTGTCATTAGGTTAAAGGCTGGAACAGAATGTGGTGCTGGCGCATGGAGCTGGCGCTGGCGCATAGTCTGCCGCTTACCAACGCCACCTGTCAGCAATCCTCTCCAGACAGCACCTGCTAGCACAATGTCACGCAATAATGAAAGGCTTCCTCGAATCAAACGACCCACATTTAATGGAGAATATTCTACGTGGATCTCATTCCACGATTTATTCAATTCGATTATTCATACAACAATAATTTAAGAAACGTTGACAAACTTTTGTAAAAATAAATCAATTTGGAGAAACTGAAAATCTGCTCAGGCATTATGAAATATCCGTCGCAAAATATCAACCAGCCTGACAGCTCTTAAAGGAACACTACTCAAACAAGCGAATCCTAGCCAATGTACAATTAAAAAATTCATTGTCTCTCCCAACCATAAATGAATTAAAACTATTGTCGCTTTATTCCAAAAATAAGGAGAACTCGTCGAGGACAGTACTAAACAACAGCGCCCTCTTTTGGATTTGATTTTTTTATTTGAACTTTTAACTTGTTTTCTTCGTTGAATTTTATGGTGAAGAGTATTGCTCCATCTTCTTATACATAAAATTATAAATATAAAACTAACAAAAAAAAGTACAGTGCTACAGATTTAAGTGATTTTACCAAATCTAGCAAGCAACAAGTGAACGCTTATTTTATTAGAAAAAAGTAAATGAATGGTAGCGTGTAGAAATGTTTCACTTATTTGTTATTTTCACTTTTATTAGAATATTATTATTAAAGCGTGCAATGTGCTCTGGGTCTGACAGTAGAATGTGTTGCGCTCACAGCATTTCTGTTTGCTTTTGTTATATATTTATTTATTTATTTCGCTAAATGCTAGCTACAGTGATCCTTGGACACAATACTTAAAACAAGGCTAAAGTTCAGAACAATTATTGAAGATTTTTCTTAATAGGGTCTTATTAATATGAAAATATATCGAATGGAGTTTCAAATTAAAAGTACAGCACATTCCAGCCATAGGCTCAAAGTGTTCATAGTTGGTGCGATAAGAAGACAAATAATCGAGAATTGAAATTAATTTTCTGAAGCATCAAAAGCATGCCTATGCAATACAAAGCTTATATCACAAATTTTCCTACGAGTCTCAAGGGTAGGAAGGTGTATTAACCCATTTGATCCCGAGTTATTTTTTTTTCTTAATTTTGCTCGATGTGCCATTTTTATAAACATGTAAGTATAGAATTAAGAATTTCAATTGGTTTTGTTTTTTTTAATTTGCTAATAGTAGAGCTATTATGTGTTGCCAAAACGCAACACTGGGATTTTAAGAGCAAAACTGCATTTATTTTAATTTTTTTATTTAATTAAATTAACAAAGTTTTCACAACGTAGTAATAATAAAAATAATAAAAAGGTAATAATAATAGTAGTAATGTAATAAGTTATGTTATATAGGGACAAAATTGTTATTTTAGTTGGGCATGATAAGCCTCACAACATTTATCATATAGGGGCACTTTGCATGAACTACAACGTTTTGTTGTTTGGCTAGCGCAAATTTTGCATCGAAGTCTTTTAGATTCTGTTATTATTAAATGTGGGCCAACAGAAAGAAATGTATTTCTCCTAGAAGGTCGTCCAGTTCTAAGTGGCGGAGTCCCATACTTTTCTAGTAGTTCCGCAACAAGACGTCGCCGAAACTCTAATGCATCCAACATACAGCCATACTTTTTGGCTAATGTCCATGCGTTGACTACTGCAACATCAAGAATCCAGTTAATAATAGGGAAATACCATTTCTTACCCCTTATTCCTATACGGTAGTTCGAGATATGGTTATCCAGCTGATCTACTCCACCCATATATCTATTATACGATTTATTCACATGTGGCTGTGGTACATACCTCTTACTTCTTTCCTGTTGCACATATCGATGGGCTGAACCAATGGGATGTAGTCCATGTATATTTGAAATCATCGAAACAACCTTATTGTCTTTCCACCGTGTTACAACCATGCCATTTTCTTTGTCAACGTAACACTCATAAGTCCCACGTTGACTTTTAGCCAAAATTTTCTTATCAGATAAAGGAATGTTTTTTAGCCGGTTTTCACGCAAAGTTCCAGTAGCCCCACAGCCAATTTGTCCCAATTTTGAGACTAAGTCTGGGCTAGAAAAGAAATTATCAAAGAAGAATGAACATTTTTTCTCTGGAAAATGTTTTATTATTTTCTCCGCTAAAGTCAATACGACGTATTCTCCGAGACCCAAAGCTGGATTTCTATTTTCGTTCCGACCTTGATAGATGTCGAATTGTAAGCAGTATCCTAGCCGATTAGCAGCAAACCAACCCTTGTAGCCAAAACGGACAGGCTTATTTGTAAGGAATTGCTTGCAACTATTTCTCCCAAAATAAGGGATCATGGCTCCTCATCTATTGAAATTTCCATTTCCAATGAAGCATAAATCAAAAAGTTTTTATTGATGTGATTAATTAGTGGTCTTACTTTTGCCATCTTATCAGTTGTATCAAGCGAATCATTACTGCAAAAATGAAGATTTGTAAATATATCGTCGAATCTATTTCTCCTCATACTTTTTGCAACAAGGTCATTGTGACTATCTTGTCGGTCCTCCCAGAACATTCTCCTACGTGGAACAGGAATATAACCGCTCAATAATAATATTCCGATTAGAGTAAATATTTCATCACGGTGAACATTGAGTTCTTTATTCTTTGAAGAAAAGACATAAAGGTTTTTTGTTGGTGGATGAATACTTCGAAAAAGTCAAGAGGATTACTGTGCTCAGACAGTGTGCAGGGTGGTAATATAACTGAGTCCCAATTTTTAAAACTATAAGCAATTGAGCTCAATTTTAAAGAATCCTCATTTCCATGCTGCCAGTTTTGTGCTATCTTTTCTAAATTGAACTTAGGCTCCTTATTTTCTAAGGTATTAAACTGCAGGTCATCGCCGATCTCAAGTCCAATATCAATTCCAAAATCGTCCTCTGGGGAAATAGTTGCCGTTGCTGAAGCTAATAGCTGGCGCCGACTTAGCCTGTTTGGATCGTTGCAATCCTCATCACCCGAGTCCTCATCAGTGTCAGCATTGAAGTCAGGTGGAGTAAAAATTTGCCGCTATAAAAAAACAAAAATCAATAAAAATGGCAGTCTTATTCCCAGTGATGCGTTATCGCAACATTGCCTTTAACAGTCTAATAAAAGTTGTCATAACTTCAATTTTTGCAAGACACATATTTCTAAGTAATCTACAGTAAATTGTAGATACTAAACAATACTCTAAGATATAAAAATGTCATCAAAGCGCACTTACCAACAGGTTTTTCCAGGAATGCTCATGATATTTTTCGTGAATTTTTTTCTTTGAAATGTAAAACACGTCTGTTCACAACAAGCTACAAGAATCAACTGGGAAAAATTATTTTTATGCTTAACGGCTTAACGGCTTGTCTATTTCTTGGAAATAATTTACTGTTATGATTGGGTTCGTAGAAGAGAAAAGAAAAATGCATTTATTTGTACGTGTCTTTTGTTGCGTTATTGCAAGACTGGGATAAAATGGGTTAAATTTATCCTTTCGTTATAAGCAGGGAGATTACATTAGTCTATCCCCCCATTCCAGACATTCCAGACCTCTTGGGGCAAAATGGAAGAATCTCCTTTGGACGCTCCCAATAGAATCGGAGTGATTTTCGTAAGAAGGAGACCACACGGGACTAGCATATTCCAAAATGGATCTAACAAGAGTGGTGAAAAGAACTTTAGTAATATGGATATCATCTAAATCTTTTGCCCAGTGCTTTAAAAACCCTAACAATGAGTTCGATCTATTAACGATGCGATCTATGTGGAAGTTAAAGGTGAGTTTCGAGTCAAATAATACCCCCATTCATAGCATAGACAACATTCGAAGGGACTTGCCTACGAGAGAAAATGGTATCCTTACATTTATTAAAGGTTAAAAAAGAGAACTCTTCTCACACCATTCAACAAGTCTGTCCAGGTCATCCTGCAATTTGAAACATCCGCAATCTTAGTCGATAGATTTACATATACATATATAGTATATATATAATATATAGTGGTATAGTCATCTGCGTATATTAGCAAATCAGATTTGGTAACTACATAGGAAACATCTTTTATGAATAATATGACGAGAATGAGCCCTAAGTGACTACCCTGTGGAACACCGGAAGAAGCCGTTGTATCCTACGTTTACGATCCTTAAGGCAGGATGATAAGCAATTCAACAACCAAATTGGAAAACCTAAAGATCTCAGTTTAAATAACAAAAGATAGTGAGGAAGCTTGTGAAAAACCTTCCTGAAGTCTGTATAAATACAGTGAGTTTCGCAACCACACTCAAACGATTCGATACAGGTAGATATAAACTGGAGCAGATTTTTGTTGTTGACTTTCATAAAAACATGTTGACGAGGATTAAGAGCTCCACCACAATGATAATACAAGAATTCATGTAAAAATGCGTCCAATGCTTTAATAATAGGACGATAGTTGGTAGCAAGTTCTCTTTTACCGGACTTAAAAATTGGAACAATAAACGACTCTTTCCATAACTTAGGAAACCTACCGAGCTGCAGTGACAGATTAAACAAAAATTTTAATGGATAAGAGTGTTTCACTGCAGTTCTTTAGAACAATAGAGGGTATCCCATCAGGTCCAGCAGAATAACCACGGTCCAGCTTATACATGGTGTCCTCAACAGATTTCTGATCAAAATTTTACATATTTTAAGATTACAATTTCAAATTGGGATTTAGTTATTTGTGCTATTAAGCCAGGCAATGGGTAGGCTCTGACTTACAAAAGGTGAATGAGAGCTCTAATTAGGTAGATTTGTACAGTTTGGTGTCCTTATTAGTATTCCGAATTTGTGACCTTTAGCCGCCGCCGCCGCCGCCGTTCGTGCCGTCATATTGGAAAAATAGTACCGAACAAAACAGTCTTCGGGAATATTTTCTTTCGAGCACCACTTAGGTTAAAAATAGCTCTTACAAAAATTATGGACCATGAAATATTCTGCAACACTTGTAGGAAGCATTTTCATATCAGACAAATAGTCCACGAGTTACAGCGGAGTCAAGCTCAGCAATTTCCTTCAATTTGAAAAATTCCTAAATTTTTTCTCGAAATTTCAGTACATTCCGATTACTTATTATACGTAGGAAGATATTTCCGTTTTTTACTCATTTCAGCGCAATAACTTGACGGTATTTACCGTATTTTTAGATTACATTGTATGATTTACTTTTAGAACTAAACGAATATTAGCTGAGAGGACTTCAACAAGTGGAATAGAGAATTCAGGAATTCTGTATTTACTCCTCAAATTCTCCGGTGTTTTTTAAGTGGAGAAGTAAGTGGAAAAATTGTATTGTCTGTTTTTGTTGAAGGTATTTTTCTAGCTACCTAGGAATTTCAAATTGAGTTATGTATTCACTGCATATCCTGGCTATATTTTAAAAATTATGGAAATCCATGCAATACTTACAGAGGAACATGGATTTTGTGTCTCAAGGTACTTTTTAGACAAATCACGCGAAAATGATCAATTTGGTCGTTCTCCAGTACAGAAGAGATGCTGTAAATTTTTTAAATAAAAGGTGATTCAGATCAAAATACCTTCCGGCAATTGTGCGTCCAGTCATAAAAGACCACGTACCTACCTGTGATTATTGCTTGTATGTAATTTTATGATCTGGCGTGAGTGTGCCAATAAACCTCCAGTGATAAAAGTGATAAAGGTATTGGCATGCGTTTTTTTTCCAGTGATGGAGGGTAGTAGGGGCATTAATAAGAAGCAATAAATTTGGGTTACATGAAAGAAATTTTTTGAAATAATTAACGGTATTTATGAAATTTGTGTGTAAAAAAATCAAAATCTTGGAAATATTTGAGAATAATTTAAGGATGCTTAAGTAAAAATACAGAGTAATACACTTTTCGACAGCTACTATTCTTGGCTATTTAATAAGCCAACAATAAGCAAAATGTATTTGGTGGTTCAAACGTTATACGCATTTATTCCCATAAGGGTTCACGAATATTGGCGAAATCGTCAAGTGCTCACAGTTTCCAAAGGAAGATCTCTAGGGAGGGTATATGGAACAATTTTTTGATCAGGTTGCCACGAGGAATCGCGTGGTATACCGGAAGGTATCTTGATCTGAATCACCCTGTATACACGGTAAACATTGTGTGTATGATGAAATCGCTTCTACATTTTGTCCCCTAATTAAATATGTAAATAATTTTTGAATCCGATGCGAAGAACTGATAAGTCCTGGAAATTCACTTCCCATGACAAAAATGTTCACAACAGGGTACTAATGGATGTGGAACAAAGAACGGAAGAAATATATGCAAAATGTTTGACCCTAGTGCAAAAAACCGTTTTTCCGCGGGCAGTAATCAGCTATCATGTATGTTTAAACGATCAATGACAAATTACACCACTCGATTACCATCTCTTCCCTCTTTAATTTGGTATCAAATATGACGTAGTTTAGACAACTCCATATGAATGGTGGTACGACCCCCAACCCCCAAAACACACTCCCATCAAAATTGTTCACTTATATTTTTGTACTCCAAATCCTTAATCCATGAGAAAAAACCCCAATACTCTACAGCTCTCCCACACGGAGTTAGGCGCCCGTGAATATTGCGACAACAAAATTTACCGCCGAAGCCCCCCAAATCTACAAATTACCGTTAATAGAAATAAAATAATGCCTATAATACCCATGCATACCTAATTACCAAATCGAATTCTTTCTGTTTTTTATTGGGCTTACAGATCCTGAGCTTGCTTCTGCGAATTATTCCAGCTCCTGATACTGTCTTTATTTTTTTTTCAATTTACGCTAATCAGCTCCCATATCTGCCCGGTACTCTCCCCGCCCCATTTCCTATCTTGTTCGCCCTGAGTACCCATTTTTTTTGATACCACATACATTCTCCTTTTCCTCTCCATTCTCTCGTTATCCCGCAAAAACTCGAGGAAACTTACCCTCCTGCATCCTTCAAAAACTACCCCTACACAAAAAGAAATTTCAATTTATTTCGACATTGGAAGGTAATAGACAAATGTACCTCAAATATAAAGAACCTCCAACACTCTACAACAAAAAGTGATACCCTTAATCGTCCCAGGTGATTCGCACTTTTTCACATTTCTTACGTTTTCCTTAATTCTCCAAAATGTTAGTGAATTGGGAATGGAGAATTAGGGAATTAGGAATTCTATAAAAACGAAATTCTCTCCCAAATTCTCCGTGTTACAGAGTCCGGCCCCAGGTGTACTTTTCTCTTCAAATTGGCTCCTATGCCTGAATGATCATAAAGCTGCATTTAGCCTGATCTTCAGCGGAAAAGTAGTATAGGCAATATGTCGGCATAGAACCTGCCCTATACCTGACTTAACAAGCACACAAGACTCTCCAGCTCTCTGGCGCAATAGCGGCACTTATAGCTTAAGTCTAAAGCACAATTTATCAACTTTGTAAAAGGCAGAAGAATCACCACAGCAGGTAAAAATTCCTTCGGTTAGGACCAATACAAAAGAGATTTCATCCAAACGTTTATTTTTGCAAACCAGGCAAAGGAAATTTTTTGGAAAAATGTACGGAGAAATATTAGCAATCAACATTTTGAACTTTCATGGTTGTGACACTAATTCTGCTGTTTTCAACGTAGGAAAAATTATGTTTATAAAAACATCTAAAAAAAACGAATATTTAAGCCGAACTATACAAGCTTTCAAAGAGCGAAACGCAGATCCCGAAGTAATCGCTGCTGCGGAAGAAAGCTTTTTTATCGCTCTTTACAGCGTTTTCAAAGAAAACACAAAAGAGTAAATTCAATCTTCCTGTATTACCCCCTTGTGGCAGCTGAGCACTGGACAATTTAGATATTGTTCACAAATTTTTATATCCAAGTTGCCACAAGATAAACGTCATTATAAAACAATTGTATCATCGAACGTGGTAGCCTTTTGATGTATCAATTAATTATTATAATAAAGTATTTCATTCGTTACGGTTGTAATTTCTTTGCGCTCTCTTTCGACGTGTCGAACCTTTATATCCCCACAAAGTGGTGACCCCGACGTGATCGGGTTAGATTAGACTTATCCGTGCACGTAAATTATTGTGCGGGCGGTTCCAAAGAAAAACTCTTCCTCCCTGGAAATTACAATATCGACTTCTAACTGGAGCTTAAAAATTATACTGAAAAAGATGGGTGGCAACGACGAGGACCAAGAGGAAAATTTAAGTACCAAAAAATTTCTTTACGCCCGCCACCATTTTGGGCCGATTCGCCGGATATTTGGTTTGCGCAGGTTGAAGCACAATTTTTAACCTGCGGCATTACCCAAGATGGCATAAAATTCAATCACGTTCTAGGCGCGATTGACAGCAAGGTGTTAGACCAGGGTCGTGATGCCGTACTTAATCCTCCGCGTGTTAATAAATATGCTAATATAAAGGAGACCTTAATTAGACGATATTCCGATTCGGCGGAGAAAAAAATCACCCGCCTTTTGAACAAAGTCTCATTAGGTGACAAACGTCCTACGCAATTGCTAAACGAGATGGAGCACCTCGCAGATACTACTACACCTGAGGCACTGTTACGATCTCTCTGGCTAAATCGATTGCCACAACAAGTGCGTATAATTTTATCCACGAGCAAAGATAATATTCGGGCATTTGCAGAAATGGCTGACAAGATATTGGAAGTAGGCGAGTTCAGCAGTGTGTCCACTGTCACAGTAGATAGGTCAGATGGTGATTTATCGTCAAGGCTTTCAAGCTTAGAGACACAAGTACGATCCTTGACATGCATGGTTGCCGCGTTAAATCATTCACGAACGAGATCTCGCAGTAAAGAGAAATCTAGCTCCAATATCCATAAAGAAGCTGGGCCACTCACCTGTTAGTATCACCGTCAGTTCGGAGTTCGGGCAAGAAAGTGTAGACCACCCTGCAATTTTCCAAACGAAAATCAAGCGGGAAACTAGAGGACTGTTCGGTAGATGAGGCGAGCTTGAACAGTCTAGCTAGTCATCGCCTTTTATACGAGACAAGAACTCTCAACAACAATTCTTAATGGACACTGGTACTGACGTTTCGATTGTTCCTCCTTCAACCAAGGAAGTGCTCAATCCACCAGCGAAATTATGTTTATATACAGCTAATGGTAGCTTGATCCCTACATTTGGTGAACGACGTTGGACCTTTAATCTTGGGTTGAGACGTCCGTATCAATGGAATTTTGTTATTGCAAAAGCAAAATATGCAATCTTAGGCGCTGATTTCCTCAGCAGATTTGGATTACTAGTCGATGTGAAAGGAGGTAAATTAATTGACAGTATAACTAATGTTAATATTCCTATCTCTTTCAAGAAGATTCGACATCAAACAATTTCGACTATTGATGTAAATAGTCCATTCGCTGACATTTTGAAGGAATTTGTGGATGTAACAGTATTGCCAACTTACAAGTCACAGACTCTTACCAATGTTACCCATCACATCGAAACAAAAGGACCTCCAGTGTTCGCGCGCACACGTCCGCTACCTCCCGACAGGCTAAAGGCAGCTCGGGCAGAATTTGAACTTTTATTACAGCATGGGATTTGTCAACCTTCCAAAAGCAATTGGGCAAGCCCTCTGCACATGGTACAAAAGCCTGATGGTGGATGGCGCCCATGTGGTGATTATCGCCGGCTCAACGCTATTACGGTCCCGGATCGATATCCCATTCCGTTCATTCAGGACTTGACTCACGTTTGCCATGGCAAGAAAATTTTCTCCAAGCTCGACTTACAGCGTGCTTATCATCAGATACCTATCGAGTCATCGGACGTGCCAAAAACCGCTATTAGTACGCCCTTCGGACTTTTTGAGTTCCGGTATATGACATTTGGGTTATGCAACGCCGGCCAAACGCTACAGCGCTTCATGCACGAGATTCTTCGAGGACACGACTTCGTTTTCTCTTATGTCGATGACGTTTTCATAGCATCGGAGACCATCGAACGACATCGCAAACATCTACGAACGATTATGCAAGTTTTACGCCAGCATGGCCTCACTATTAACGCATCGAAGTGTCAATTCGGTAAGGAGGACATTAATTTCCTAGGTCACAAAATCAGCAGTTCTGGCATTCAACCATTGCCCGAAAAAGTTCTAGCTATTCAGAACTTTGAACGTCCCAAGACGGTGGAGGAACTGAAGCGATTTCTAGCCATGATTTCATTTTATCAGCGATTTATTCCACGCGCTGTGAATAACCAGATGATACTTCGCTCTCTGATTACTACCAATAAAAGAAACGACACGACTCCTTTGAATTGGACGCAAGACACTACAGTAGCGTTCGAAGCTTGTAAAACGGATCTGTCTAATTCAACGCTGTTGACACATCCAGCACCAAATACACCTCTTTGTTTATTTGTGGACGCATCTGATAAGGCAGCGGGTGCCGCTCTGAATCAGACAATCAGTGGAAGGACAACACCGCTCGCTTTCTATTAGAAACGATTTACTCCTGCTGAACAAAGGTACAGTACCTACGACAGAGAATTGTGTGCAATGTACAGAGCCATAAAGTACTTCCGAAATCGGTTGGAGGGAAGAATTTTTCACGTACTAACGGATCATAAGCCATTAACGTTTCCTTCCAACAAAAAGCAGATAAAACTTCTCCCCGGCAAACTCGACATCTGAACTTCATAGGTCAGTTCACTACTGACATTCGTTACATCGCTGCCCAGTAGCCGATACTCTGTCCAGAGTGGATGTTATTTCGTCCAACATAACTGCAATCAACTTTAAAAGGTTAGCAATGGAACAAAGGAACGATTCAAGCTTTCAACAACTCGTGAAAAATCCGCAAAAATTGTCCTTGGTAATTAAGGAATTGAAATTACCAGAAATGGAAGAAACTATTTATTGCGATACGTCCCAGAATCGTATACGACCAGTTGTCCCCAAAGCATGCCGAGACGAGATTTTCCACAAACTCCACGGATTGTCGCATCCTGGAGCAAGAGCTACGACCAAGCTGATCGCTGAGAAATTGGTTGGGCCATCTTTACGACAGGAATGTTCTCGCCTGGTGAAGATGTGCATTCACTTCCTACGGGCTAAGGTGCACAGACATACCAAGACAGCTATTTCGACATACGTAGTACCCAGCGAGCAGTTTTCACATATCAACATCGACCTAAAAGGACCGCTACCTCCATCGGGAAACTTCAACTACTGCTTGACTTGTATCGACCGATTCACGTGTTGGCCAGAAGCCTTACCGCTTCCAGACATGAAAGCAACTACCTTGGAAAAAGCTCTCATCGATGGGTGGATATGCCGATTTGGTATTCCCTCACGAATTTCTACAGACTTGGGACGTCAATTCGAGTCTGAACTGTTCAGCGAACTCACCAAAACGCTCGGTATAACACACCTCCGTACAACGCCATACCACCCCCAGACAAATGGCATGATAGAAAGATGGCATCGAACGTTGAAGTCAGTATTGATGTGCCAAAAGACAGCTAACTGGAGTGAAGTCCTACCTATAATTCTTTTAGGTATGCGATGCATAGTCAAAGAAGATATACAGGCAACTCCGGCAGAAATGGTATACGGTAGCACATGAAGGTTACCCGGCGAATTTGTCGCAGAGCCAAGTAAAAAATCGTCAGCTACAGAATTCGTCGCAGAGCTCAGGAAACACATGGCTCTAATTAAACCGAAGCAAGCAGCTCATCATGATAATCCAACGGTATTCGTTCACAAGGATTTAAAAACTAGCACACACGTTTTCGTACGAAACGATACAATTCGCCCATCTCTTACACCACCATATGATGGCCCATATAGAATCGTGGGAAAATAGGACAAGTACTATATAGTGGAAATGAAAAACCGTAATGCGAAAATTTCAATCGACCGCTTGAAGTCAGCATACACTATGACCGAACTACAAGGGGAACCCACAGCAACACCAAGTCCACCCCTCACAGCGCCAGAAAAGATGACAAGGGCAGGACGGAGGATCAAGATTCCACTTCGTTTTCAACAACGCTAATACGTTTACACTAGGAGGGGAGTAATGTGGCAGCTGAACACTGTACAATTTAGATATTGTTCGCAAATTCTTATATCCAAGTTGCCACAAGATAAACGTCATTATAAAACAATTGTATCATCGAACGTGGTAGCCTTTTGATGTATTAATTAATTATTATAATAAAGTATTTCATTCGTTACGGTTGTAATTTCTTTGCGCTCTCTTTCGACGTGTCGAACCTTTATATCCCCACACCCTAAAAGAAAAGCTGCATGGCAAAATTCCCTTCGGACCTACCACCAAGTTCATGTTTGGTATGATATACACGAAAGTCCAGAGCAATGGCGTTGGAAAAGAAGCATGATTGGACTTACTCTAGTGAAAACAACAAAAGATCCGGCACCCGAAGCACTCTGTGGGTGTAGGAAAACAGGCTTGAAGTGTTCTGTTATCTGCACATGCTGCCATGGAGTCGCGCAGAGATTTTTCAGACTCTGGAGAAGAAGAAGAAGAAGAAGAAGACCAAAACGACGACGACGAGAATGAAGACCTGACCGTTGCGATGCGAAGTTATTGGCAGACGAGGTCGAAGAGGACAACGATGACGAAAACTGGGAAGAATAGGAAGATATTGATATCAGTGAGCCTGCACCATCTAGGGCATCGCAACGGAAGAAAAGACATCAGTAAATAACGAGTATTAAATAATTGGTATTTACTGAAATTTCGAGAAAAATGTAGCGATTTTGCGAATTGAATTGAATTTCTGAGCTTGACTTCGCTGTAACTCGTGAGCTATTTGTCTGATATAAAAATGCTTCCTATAAAAGTTGCAGGATATTTCCTGCTCTAAAGTTTTTGGAAAAGCTATTTTTAACCTAGGTGGCTCTGAGGAGAAGATATTCTAGAAAAACTGGTTTTCGTACCATTTTTCCAATATGGCGGCGAGAACGGCGGATCACTCAAGGTCGCAAACTCGGAATATTATTGAAGACAACAAACTTTACAAATTTACCAAATAAGATCTCTTCACTGCCTGGACTATATCAGTAGTTGGCAGCTGATTATATTTCGGGTCAATTTCTAGTTAGTCCATTCTTCATCTGTATTTAGTTATCTGTGCATCTATATGCAATGGCATCAACAGTGTCTGTATGAGTTGCAAGCAGCCTAACAAACTTGTCATATCTTGGACAAAGCAGAAGATCTATAGTATAGTATACACCATGGCATAGGCATAGGTTAATGCAAAGGAATAAAAAAAACACAAGAATGTACGAAATAAAATGAACACTTGACAATTTTTTTAGTTTCACATCACAAATACTTTGCACCTGAATTATCCCACACCAGATTTAATGTCGTTTGTCATTACTGCGCGAATATAGAAGGGGGAAGTGGGCTGAAAGAAATTGCGTAATTGTTTTATAAATTTTTAATCCCGGCTTACGTGGGCTTGACATGATAAAAATTTTCCAATAAATCTATTCAGTCTTGTTCTAGAATTCAAAATGTTTAAAAGTTTCTTGCGCGAATTTTTTACCACGGGGACAATAAGTTGGGCCCCTCTATTTAATGTCGTCGAAAAGGTTTTGGAGGTACCTGGTTACACGGCGATGATAAAATCTAACAACTCGATTCGTTTTAAAATTACATGTGCTCTGAAATTCGTTATTCTTTCTACGCTACTAGGATTTTCTTTGCACTCAGTTCTAATAGAGAAAAACCGTCAGCTTCGCTTTGATTCTATGCTAACTTTTACTATCGGATTTCAAGTAAGGAATAATAATATTGCAAACATCCCTCAAATGTTTGACTCTGTGATGTTCTTTCTTTATAATTATTTTATAAAATTAACAATAAAAGGTCGGAGTTAATTATATTCATTTTACCAATCTATTACTTATTATGCAGGCATTGACGAAATTTCTCTTTTTGTGGCTCCTCAAAACAAAACGACAGAAATTGTCGCGGTACGTAATCGAAGCTACATCCTCCTTAGACACAAGTAGTAATGAGAGTTTTAAAGTTATTGGCAAAAAGTACAAAATGCTCTCAGCGTGAGTATTCTTACATACCTATAAATATTTATTGCTGAAAATATGTTTTATATATGAATTATAGGAAAATTATGGCAACAACCCTTATTTTATATATTATGGCAGCAATCGTATACAGCATTTTGCCATTACTTGCGCCAGATCAATGGAACTTGCCTCTGCATGCACATATATATGGAGTTTCGTAATATTGAATAAATTGTAAATTGTAAATTTTTAAAAAAAATTTCATGAATTTTTGCAGATACCAAAGTCATCCTGGTTACGAAATTAATTATTTTTTTGTAGTGGTCCAGATTATGCTCGCGGCTCCTTGTTATGTTACTTTTGATGTATTATTTTATATATACTGTTTGTTTACAGTTCAAACATTCGAAGTGTGCAAAATATCGTGCGTTTATATAGGTGATAAAACAGGCGAACATAACACCGAGGAGAAATAGCGACAACTTATACAAAATATAGTTAAATTGCACTCAGACGCGATCGGATATTTAAAGGATTTTAAAGAACTTTTCGAAACTACCGTTTTGATAACTATTTCTACATATATGGTTATGATTTGCATGTTCATCGTTCAAATAGCTTCGGTAATTATTAAATTAACTAATAATTTGATTATTTATAATAATTATAGGAAGTTTTATACCTAATAGAAATCTCCATGAAATTGAAACCGAAAATCAAATTTCTCTGGGAAAAGCTTAATAAGAAGGAAAAAATATACTTTTTTTTATGTAAAAATAGGCCTCAAATGCAAATTTGAAAAAGACTGCCGAGAGAGTTTAGTTACGTCTCAAAAATAAGAGTATAAGATTTCATTATAAAAATTTTTCAAAAATTACGTGTTAAGTGATCATTTGGCATTTAGGAAAAGAGCTAGATCTTGTGGTTTTCCAAAAAGAGTATATGTAATTGAATTAAATGAAAAGGAGACTTCATTCCTTTTGTAGTCATTTTAATTTTAAATAGAAAAAAATTGTGGACTATAAAATCCTATCAGAATTGTTACCGTTTACGAGCCATTCTAAAGAAAGGAAACAATTTTAACAATCTTAGGAAAATATCCTCAAATAGAGTAGAGGTTTTTTCTTTTTTTCCAATATTAAAGTATAATTACGGGGTTACTACCTGGTACTAAGAATACGTAAATGATGGGAAGTAAGTACTTAAGATTACATCTTATAGTGTGCTAATATATAAATTCATTAAACTACAGTTGGCCGTATTATAATTCATAATTAATTAAATTAAATTAAATTAAATTTAATTTAATTTATTTTAATTGAATTCAATTCATAGATACAGAAATTGTATGTATTTAAGTAAAGAAAAGAAAGTTTAGTTAGTAATTGAATGTATTCTAAGGAATTTTCTGAAAACCGCTGCCACACTAATTCCCCTAAGTCTACAAAGAAAAGAATTCCACAAACATGGGATTTGAATGAAAAAAAACTCTTGAGTATTGTTTTATTATAGTGCATGAACACAGTAGATTGAGGATATTGTATTAGACCGTACAGATATTGTGGCTCCTTTCATTACTCATATAGAAAAAGTATTGCCCTACACTTTAAGTATATACATCAATTCAATTTGTATGAGTTTATGTCATCAAAACGACGCAGATCATAAAATTTATTCAGTCGTTGAAAGCAACCTCCTCATCTGTCTGCACAAATAGAAATCGTACGTATTTCATGCCAGAATCAATTTTTTGGATTTGGAGGTATTTGTACGAATTAGCTTTTACCACTGATAAAAACAAACACAGAGAGTTCTATGTCAACACTTTCGTTTGATATCTTTGAGATTTGTCACTACATAAGCACTGTATCTTTCTATTTGAATATACAAAAGTGAATAGCGCAACTTTCCGCCCTGTGCTCAAAGCATCATATCTGATTTTTAACGTATAGTCGAAATATATATATTTTTTAATTTTTGAACAGTTTATCAACTAAGTAAAAGAAATAGAAAACTATTGATATTTACGTAACGGTTATCTCCTTTCTTTTTACATAGAATAATCAGTTGAGAGCTTACATTCCACTATTGGTTGTTGCTTTTCAATTATTGCTGTATTCAAGTTTTGGACAAATGATAATCACAAAACAGGAGGAGTTCGCTGAAGCCATCTATTGCAGTAAATGGTACGAAATTAAGGATATTTCAACGAGGAAAATGGTACTCCTCATGTTGATGAATGCTCAAAAATGTGAAGGTATTCGGTTGAAGGGATTTATGGAGCTATCTTTGGAAGCTTATTGTGAAGTATGTTGCTTTTGGAATGTAGATGAATTTCAAATTAATTTGTTTTTTTTTTCATAGATGGTGAAGGCCTGTTATAGTTTTGCTGCATTTTTAATGAACATCTTGTAAAATGTTCCTTTATTTACCACAATTATATCACATTCACACACAAATAAAGTTTTAGAGTTTCTTCTCATAGCACAGACAAGAAATGCCCAGATATCGATGGCTGTATGAGAAGAGCTCGTTGGGAAATTCAATAACTCACTGATCTCGGCTAACTAAATCATGGGTAGGTAAGAATCAAAATTTTTTCTAATGTAGGCAAAAATTCATTTTTAATTATTGGTCGTTGCATATGAAATGTTGGATATTTTATAAGAAATTTCAAAGACTGCTGCTTGTTTTGTACATACATATAAATATTTGTCAATCAAAATACGCCAGTTTTGTAGAAATCCGAATTTCTGGACTGAAGCAATTCGTCGAAGGCTGTTTTGATGGCTTCTTCATTATTGAATTGTTTCGCCGCCAAAAAGTGATCTAAATGTTTGAAGAAGTGGTGGATGAGAAACAATTTAATACTGCAACGCGTTTAATTTTTGGATCGTAGCTCTTGCCACATGCGGTCGTGAATTATAGTGAAGCAGTATTACTCCATAAATGTTGACTAATCTATGCTTCTTCCAGTTGGGTAGAGAATTTCTCAGCGTTGATAGTTTCACCACTGGTTAAGAAGGAATAGTGGACAATTCCAACAGCAGACCACCAAACAGTCACCATCATCTTCCTCGAATGAATATTCGGGTTGGACATGTGTTTTGGTGCCTCTTGAGCATCTAACTATTGTGTAGTTCGACAACACAACGATTATCGTACAGAATCCACTTTTCATCACATGTCACTATTCCCTGTAGAAACGGATCCGTTTTGTGTTGGGAGAGCAGAGAAAAGCAAATTTTCAACCGAATGATTATGTTTCGCTCACTCAGATTCTGAGGGACCCACTTGTCGAACTTTTTAATTTTTCCAAGCGCTTTTAAATGACGGGAAACTGTCGAATAGTGCACATTCAATTTTTCTGCGATATACCTTACAGTTTGGCTAGGGTCAGACCCCACTACAGCTAGCAGTTCGTTGTTGTCACCCAACTTAAATTCAAACCGGAATCCGACATTTCAAGTACAACAACCTAATAGAATTTTAATAGACCATATTTCTTCAGAATTTGTATGCAGTATTGGTGGCTGAAAACGATTCAAACAAGTTGTGCCTGGGCAGATAAACATTGATTTTTTCTTAGAAATTTGCTGAACCTTTTTTCTTCAGAATTTCTTGCACTATAGATACCCGACATTGATCTCTGGAATCTATTCTGTGTTACATAAAAGATTTATCTATCAGAGTTACCACTTGGATCCAATCGGATCCAAATCGATACAATTTACTCTTCAAATTAAATTTGGATACCTTGATCCTTTTTATTATAAATGGATCAAAATTCACTTTCTCAACTCGACTGTACGAATAAGAGATCGTTGTATACATAATTAAAATAACTTTATTAAAAACCAACTTTTATTTTACTGATATGACTTGGGGGAGTTATCTAGTAGAAGCGCTGGTTAGATAGGTACTAACCGATCGGCATCGATGTTATCCGTCATGGTTACCACAGTTTGATCTATTTACTAGAGCTCGTTTGTATTCTGGACTGGTCTTTATTGTGTAGTGCAATAGTATAATTCATGTCCGCGGTTGTGTGTGTCATTGAGGAGATCTCAGCTTTTGATTTAAAGAATTTGCAAGCGATTAGAGATTTGGCTAAATGTGTGTGACGATTTCTTCCGTAACACCGACCATAACCAATTGCATTCCTCTTTTGATGAAAGTCAAGTAGTTTTGAGATAAGAATACCACTAATTTGTTTTTGCCCTGCGATGCATGCTGGCTGAATTAAAGGACTTTGAAATCCTTAAATTTTGCCAATTTTTATATGCTGAGTTATATTAAAAAAAATACAACTCTGGTTCTAATTATCACAGAGACATAAACATTAGCTTATTTTAAAGAGGAAAGTATACGCAATCTTTCCCGAAAAATTATAAAAAAGGTGCCTTTTAGAAAAAAAATATCCTCGAATATCTCAAAATTTATCAGGGTTTGTTTGTCTTATTTTAAATTTCAATTTGGGATATCAATGGGTGTAGGGACGAGTTTTTGTCAATAGAGAATTAGTTATTTTTGTAAAAAATTTATACAAATTTGTAGTGTTATCCTTTATCCCGTAAAATTTTGGGACCAAGGATATAATTTTTTTTTCTTTAGAAATATGACTCGTTAAGAGTCCTGCAAAACATTAAAGAAAGAATCACTTCAATATCTACTTCTGTTTAAAAGTTATCTAATGGGTCATTAAATCCCGGGACTACCCAGTAAAAACACATTTTTTTTTTGCGAAATCCAATTTTCTTCATCAACATAGTCACCTTCTATAGTGATACAATCATTCCAACGTTTTTCTAAACTTTCGATGCCTTTCTTAGAACGATTTGTCTGTTGCCCCAAAATAGGCTTCAGTTACGGCTATAATCTCATCATCGGAGCTAAATCTGGGTCCCTGGAAAATCTTTCTGAGAGCTGCGAACAGGTAGAAGTCAAATAGTGAATATGGAGGGTTTGGACGCAATTCGAATCGTAAATCGTTAAATTTCACAATCCTTTTTATCGTTGCCTTGGTGAAACAGCGTCATCTAATCGATCTAATAATGCAATGTAGTAGTCGCTGTTTATCGTCTGGCATTCGGAAGAAAGTCGTTGAGTAAAATTCATTGCGTGTCTAAAAATACAGATGCCATGACCTTGTCTGCTGACTGTAGGCTCTTCGAACGCCTTGGTCGGTCTTCACCCTCTGTTCTTTCCTCGGCTGACGCTTCTTCGACTCCGGCGTATAGTGATGAGTCCCTAATTCATGCGTGGCTATGCATCGACGCAAAAAAGCCTTTTTATTACGAGTAAACAGCTACAAATAGCGCTCCGAATCCACATTTCGATGTTGTTTTTGTTCCGCTATAGGCAAACGCGGCACCCACTTGGATAAAAGTTTTTTCATACCCAAATTATCATGCACAACTTTCAACACGGTGCCTTATGTTATCTTTAGGATGTTAGCTATCTCTTGCTACTTCACTTTACGATCGGAAACAATTTTTAGAATTTGTTTGATGCTTTCGAGGGTAGCCACCTCAATTGGACGACCTGGGTGCCCCGCGTCTTCGGTGGTTGTTCGACCACGTTTAAAATTCGCATACTCTCGGAAAATAGTTGTTTTCGATGGTCACTTTTCAAGCCATTTCTGAGCTTCAAAGGTTTTTTCCCATTAAAAAACAACCATTGAACCGAGTGTCATGAATTCTTTCCACGTATCTTCTGAAGGCTCGTACTATCGAAAAACGAAACATGGCATTGGCGAAGCCATCTGTGTGTCAGTCCCGAGATTAAATTACCCATATAATATGTTATATGAAAAGTGGAACGTTTAATTTTCAGAGCTGAATTGTGCATCTTGCATGATGAGGGGAACCTAAAACCAAAGCACATAGGATAAAAGGGTGGCTTTCAGATGTAACTTAAGCAGATTAGTTCAGATATCTTTTTTTTACGAAATGTATATGCTATTCACTTCAACTACATGCAAGCTACGCGTGTAAAAAACTACATAGAACAGCTTAAAAAAGATATTTGTAACTTTTATGCTCATAGTGCGAAAAGAAATGCACAGTTTCAAGGGTTTTAGGATGATTTTACTTTGAGGCCGCTTTGAACAGAATTCTAGAACAGTGGAAAGTACAAGAACAAATGGACAAACTTAGAACTAATATACGAAGAAAAAAATTAGGGCTTCCCTACATCAGGTCCAGGAATTGTTGATTTTATATTGGAGAGAGATATTGCTGACATAGATTTTTGTGACGTCATCAAGTCGATGCATCATCGATTTTATATACAATACTCTAACGCCATACGGATAATACAGAAAATTGGTACACCGGAAAGTTGAGGTTATACTCCATAATGAATGTAACCAACCGTCAACAGTTTTTCTGGTCCGATCTGGATGATTAGCTTGAATCTCGATATTCATTTCATTTGTACTATTGTCGGCTTCATATATGCTGAAGAAAAAGGTTCAGTAAATTCTTAAGAAAAATGTATGCGGCTATTTGAATTTATAAAATGGTTAACTGCCCAGACACAGCTTGTTAGGCCCGTCTTCAGCCACCAATACTGCATACGAGCTCTGAACAAACAAAACATTTGGTTCGTACCCATGATATATTTAGCCGAGACCAATGAGTTATTGAGGCTTGCTACGAACTCTTCTCATACATCAATTTGTTGGTACAGCCGTCGATATATGGGTATTTCTTGTCTGGGATAATCGGAAATATTCTTTGCACAAAAAATATGAATTATGCAAATCTCTATTTGATGTTGGTCTCATTTTACTTTATAAGATCAAATAAATGTTGTTTCAATGCATTTCGTTGTTTTATTATCTCAAAATGGATGAAACTATTTGGTTGAAACTTTATTACATAAGTATTGAGGGTTCACTAAATTCATTGATGGTGTTGGTCTCTGTTATCTAAATAAAATAACAACAAAAAATATATTTCCAACATGAATCCATTTATTAAAATAATGTCAAACATCGGAATAACATTAAAAAAAAAGTAAAATTAAGTTCGAAAATGAGACAAATCGTGTAACTCCTTCGTGGGGTTGCCATACAAAAACTTCGTTTTCCACGATATATTTGGATACTACCTGAGAACACGTCGACATAGAAAGCTAAATCGGGCAACCCCTTCTTGGTGTTGCCATATAATAATTTTTGTTTTTTACATATACTTTGAAAACGATCAGTCCTAGATATTTTTATTGTACTAAAAACTTTTTCAGAATAAGAAATCCTATAAAATTGGTTATAATCATTTTTTCTGTCTGACGAGCCGTTCTAGAAATATATGCGAGAAACCAATGCAAAAAATCAAAATTGCTCAAATGGGTGACCATACGAAATTTCATACGTGCACTCATCTAGGGTATCATAAGAATTGGTCTTAGACCAATTCTAGCTTTTTCACTTGTTAAAATTGTATTTACTATTTACATGAAAACACTGTGTACAAAATGTCAGCTCTCTACGTTGAGGCGTTCTCAGATAGTGTCCAAATATGTAGCGAAAATCGAAATTTTGAAAAATTTACCCGATTTATCTCATTTTCGAACTTAATTTTACTTTTTTTTTTTAAAAGCCCGTATGCAAAATTTCAGCTCTCTAAGTACACGCGGTCTCGAGGTATTGTAAGGACAGAAGGACGGACGGACATGCAAAAATCAAAATAACTTTTAATAGTTCCTCTATGCCATCATTTATTTCTAGGTGTTACAAACGGAATGACAAACTTACTATACTCTATATTTTCATCATCTATGGTATATAAAAATTAATAAATCCGTACTGCTTCTCTGTTTCACTTAAAATAAAACTTTTCTTTACTAATATTTATATACTAACTAACCAGCTAAAAGCATAGAAGCAACCGATCCTTGGTTAAATAACGCCAGGGTCATTCCATATCAAATAGACCACAGGTGTGACACGACCATCTCCAATTTTGATGAAATTTTACATACTTGGAGGGTTTGTGAAAAAAAAACAATACGAATTAAAAATTTTCCTTCTACAGTGCGTATTTAGCGAGTTGGGGCATATTCAAAATTTCGCAAAAATGCTGTCATGGACTTCTTTAAAAATTCATATATATTTTTCTATTTATGCTAGGACAGTGGAGTATGGCTCACATAT
The DNA here is from genome assembly GCA_963930735.1 of Dioctria linearis. NCBI lineage: Eukaryota > Metazoa > Arthropoda > Insecta > Diptera > Asilidae > Dioctria > Dioctria linearis. The sequence continues at coordinate 47,829,105 of OZ005741.1, read as the reverse complement.
AGGATTTCAAACTATCTAAGACAAATACAATCTTAATAATGCACGCGGATTTTATCCTTTATCCTTGAATATCATGGAAGGTGTATTTTTGATTTTTTTTATATCTACTAAAACATATTAAAATTTCAATTTGAGATTTCAACGGGATCAAGGAGTAAAACTTCAAGAAAGTTCTACAAAAATACATTCATAACTACCTACAAATAAAAAAAATTGTTTCCATACAGGGTGTCCCGTATGTGGTCTTGCATCTGAAGGTTATGGAGAATCTATGCTTGGACAAGCAAAAAATTGTATGGAAGGTGGGGGAAAATCCTTACGGTCTTTTTATATATCACCCTGTAACTTCTTAACGTTGCAGCCTATGATGATGATTTAAAATTTCGTAGATTGATAATCGTTGAATCTCTCCAATTGTGTACAATTTTTACCCCTTTTCTCCTCCGTTTTAAAGTTATGGTTCAACAAATTTAAAATTTCAGATTTTTAACTCGGTTTTTTTAACTACTATATTTATCAAAAAACACGTCATCAACATCAATTTTTCATATGGGGTTTAAGAAGTCGAAGAGCTTCCCTTTAAAATAATTTATCACACTCTGTACCAAAAATGTAACCCTTTCTGCTTTTCTTGCCCGTTTTCTTAAGCAATGTCTAAATTATTAAATTAATTTACCACGATTATTTTTCTCAGTGCAAGGTGTAGACTTCAAAAGTTACATTGACAACACCCTGTAAATTTATAAGATCTTCATTATCACTTACTCCACATATGTATAGCATCTCGACTATTTCTAGAGTCGAGTAAAATATGATTGGCATACTCGTACATACAAAAAAATAAATGAAAAATACATAAAATTTTATAACGATTTCTTCAAAATAGATCACAGAACAAGAACCGGCTTTTCCTATTCCTTCTGCACGCTATCCATTCACACATGAAGTACCGCACTTAATTAAGAAAAATAAGAAAAAAATAAACTTTATTTTATTCAAGAAATGACAGACATTTTAATTAGATCTCATGCTTTATACACATCGAACAACCTCTGACATACCCACTACAGTCTGCAAGCAAAATTCTTTGAAACAGTCAAATGAAGACCTCAATTTCGTGTAATAATTACAGCTCAGTTCCATATTTGAGAAAATAGCCAAACCACTTTGAGTCAATCAACATTCATTACGCTGTCATCTTTCTCATATCAATGAGGCTGTTGTGCTATGAGATAATAGCTTTCTATTATAGACTATAGCTACTATGAATCTTATGGTATTGTCTAAGACACCTGTGCCAGGTAGTAGATAGATCATAGTTCATATCTTCAGAACCGCAACATCAATGCAGCAAAGGGGGTTAATGAAGAGTTGATTCTTGCTTGTTAAAAAAAAAAATGAAAACAAAAATATTATGATCTGACCCTATGCACATCTGTACATGTTCAGATATTGTTTTGCAACCGTATATATATCGACATCTTACACAAAAACTCCTTGTTCGGTCTGATAAACTAAACTATTCTTTGCATTTAATGATCTGTACAATTTTGTGACATGAAAGGATTAGTTAAGCATAAAATTTTCCCCAAAGATGGTGATGATATATTTAACACTCACCTTCTGGTATAATAATTTTGATCAGTTTTGGTTGTACGAAATCAAAGAAGGAACGGCTCCAGTGTGTCAAGAATTCAAGCAATACAGATCTCGTTGCCAGCAAAGGTAACTCAGCCATGTAAGACGAAATTGTTACCACTCTTTAATTTGTAGATCTTAACTGGTTTCAGATACATGACGAAAACATGCTGTAGCAGTTAAGCCAATTTGGTATAACGATAAATCGCTCTTAATCGATATTCAACTACAGATGTAAGTTTCGTGTGAAAATTCAGGAGAGAAATTTCGGAACACAAGAAATTTCACATTTAATAAATAATAATCATAGGTTTCGTTCGTCTCATATTTAATTAATTTAAGAGCTCTATTGAGCAAATGGCCCAAGCCTTAGGACTTAGCCGATACAAAACTAACTAGAGCTAGAAAAGAGTCTTACTTGAAGAAGTACGGCAGAAGTTAATCGTATCTGCAAAAGATCTTTCGCAGCGAAGAGTCATGAGTGAAAATCACGTGAATTAATAAAATAAGGAAGAGATAGTTGAGTCTGCACGCCCCATACGCTTTATCTATGGTAGCTAATAAAACCGAAAATAATTTATCTGGGCTCGATATACCTACCATGAGAAATATATCGAAAGAGAATTTAGCATCCCATCCCCCAGAGATAATAATTTAATCTGAGTGCACATTTCCCCACCCTCTTTCAACGCTATACAGTCTACTTAACCTAAGATCATCCTACCTAATCTGAGCTCATTCTCTATATGCTTCCAATGAACGTTGATACTTTTCATATCATATATATATACCCCCACAGATACCTATATACTATGCATACTCGAGACCAAGTGCACGCAGCAGAGTAGATTCAGCCAAACTGCAATGGACACATTTCACAGCTGATAACATCACACGTGCATGTATGTGAATAAGAAACAGCATCCAGAATTTATGCTTATGTTAACTGTTATTGCCCAGGTGAACTGCAAGATCTTCCCGGTCCAGGTGATCTTGGGAGATTCATTCACAATGTATCAATAGATCCAGGCCGAGTTCTCGGTATACGCTCTATACGCATATATTGAATCTCTCTATATCTAGCCGTGATGCTGAAGCCCTACAGATGGTGGATCATAACTAACCCGTGTCGTTCATCTTATCGGGGAAACCTGCGGCTAGGAGAGTTCCCTGTAAGTGTTTAGGAGATCCACCGCAGATAATTTGCCAGTGCTTGAGCGTAATTATATGCTCATATGCGGAACCTTTGTGATACTACATCTTCCTTTCCTCCATGCTGTGATTGTCCCTGAGCAGAGTGGTATGTATGGATATGAGGCGGATGAGGAGTGAAAGAGCCTTATTTAAAGGGCAATCAGCAGAAATATTTTCCACGTTTAAGTTGTATATAACTTCGCGGTTTCTAATTAGAGGGAATTTCTTTTCCTTTGGCAAGGCGATCTAAGACATTTTTTAGCCTTGTTCACATGCTTTTTCAATGGGGGGGATAGCTCGAAAGAGAGAAAGAGGGTAATAGAAAAATATTTTTATGCAAGAAATTCCAAATCGCTTTGTTTGTATGTATGTATAATGTATGATCCTACATTTACTTACACATCCTTAAAGGTAGATGAATTTTGCTTAAAGAGATGCATACCAGCAATGATTTTTAAATTTCAGGCATTTTAACTATTTGAAAATATCGGAAAACATCAAATAGAAAAAGAAGCTATAAAATTCTAAAGAAATAAGATTCAAGGATGAAATAAATTACTGATTGTACATGTCTTTCTCCAAATGGTATGGAAGGATGAATTTTTGTGCACTATTTTGAAATTTATACAGTTATTTTACAGGTATCTGACAATAATCATGATTTTGTCTTTAGGTCTAAAAATATATTTTCTTTACAAGTCAAAAACAAACAAAGAACCCAAGATTTGATCACTTAGTTTAATAGCCAGCTATAAAAAATAGGAATGATCGCAGTATGTTCAGCTTATATCACAAAAAAAAAATATTTTACCTACATATCAGTTTCTGTGCTTTGTCTTTTTCGAAAGAACCTTTCCTCGTCAAAATCGGCGACAAAAAATATATTTATCATGAACAAAATCCATAGGCCCACGTTTTTGAGAGAAATCCTCGATGTATTGCTAATCGGGCCGAAAAATGGCTAATTTGACCGATTTCCAACTTAGATAGCCAAAACAAAAAATTGTAACTTAGTCGACAGCCGAGTTCGATATTTCTACAGCCGATTACTTAAGTTAATCGTGTCTCTGGAGCCACAGAGCCCCATGTATATACTTTGGAAACGCAACAAATCTCTAAAAGGACCAAATCTCTAAACACTTTTTTGGTCTCCGGTCTCCTGTCGTCTCCAGGTTCGGTCTCCGAAGTTTGCTTATTTTTGAGGCCAGCCCGTCCCTTTAACTCGTACACGACTTTGTCTGTCTGTATATTTCTTTTTTACTATTTTCGACACACTCGTAGACCCACTTTTCGTCATCACAGCGAGCTGAAATTTGTCACACAAGTTCATGTCGCCTGACAATTGAATCTATCAAAATTTGAACCGGAAATTTCCATGGAAAACCCGGAAAATCGGGAAGAATCATTTGAAAATTTGGTACAAGTTTGATTAGTGATCCGTTTCAGGAAAAATGCAGTTTTCCGATTTTTCCGACTTTTCCGGGAAATTTTCCAGTAAAAAAGTTTTCTAAATTATTATAAATCCGTTTCAGGAACAATGCAGAGTTTTCCGATTTTTCCGGAATTTTCTGACTTTTCCGGAAAGTTTTCCGGTAAAAAAGTTTTCTAAATTATGCAGGATCAAGTTGATAGGGAACAACTGGTATCATTACTTTCTCTCCGACAATGGTGAAAACTTGCAGAAAAAATCGTGGAAAATTCATGTAAATCGCTTTTCCGGAGTTTTTCCGACCAAGGAAGCGTTTGAGCGTTTTGCAACCTAAAGTTGCTTTTGTGGAAAATTCCATGGAAGACCCGGAAAAGTGCAAAAATCATCGAAAAAAATTTCATCGATATGATTAGTGATAAATCTGTTTCAGGAAAAGTGCAGAATTTTCCAATTTTTCTGGAATTTCCGGAATTTTCCGACTTTTCCGGAAAATTTTCCGACAAAAAAGTTTTATAAGCTATGCGGAATCATTTTTTTCCGTCCTACTGGCATCAATACTTTCTTTTCAACAATCATGAAAACTTGCATGAAAAACCGAGGAAAATTCATGTAAACTTTTAAAAAAAATTTCATAGTAATAGGAAAAGTCTGTGGAAAACATGGAAAATTGGGAAAATTCAGTAAATCAGTGTCTTTTCAGCCGTCATAAAATTGTTTTAAAAAATCTCCATGCAGCACGTAATAACAATTTAGTTAACGTGATAAAGGCAGAACATAAAATAAGTAAAAAACGAGTTTTCAAATAAAACTGAGGCCAAGCCGCAAAAAATAAACTTTTCTTCACACACAGAAATGGACTCAGATTTTATTCGCTGACAATCACCGATATATTTCAGTATGATCAATCAGAGGTAAGAAGTGATTTGATTCATGAAGAGAAAGAATATTCAAGAAAAATGTCCCAATCAATAAATCTGAGTCCACCTCTGTGTGTGAAGAAAAGTTTATTTTGTACTTTTTCATGCGGCTTGGCCTCAGTTTTGTTTGAAAATTCGTATTTTACTTATTTTTCATCTCCAGGTCTCCGGAGACTATTTGTATGTTCTGCTCAATCAGTTAACTATCGTGTGGGTTTGACAAAGTTTTTTGATAATAATAATAATAATAAATTAATGGGGAACAAAGTTTCCACTTTTCCAACCTTCTCTGCCTTCTCCTGCCTGTATTAACCTAAACTTAAACTGACTTTGAAAACCTTAAAGCTTTCGAATTTTTAGTATGTTCATTTATATTAAAGAAATTATAACTTTGGATCTAATTATCACAAACAAAAAAAGAATTAAGGATAATAAAAATATCGTTTATTCTTGAATATCTCAAAATGTTAGACAGTTGAAATTTTCACAGAGTGTGTATTTCTATTGCCGCTGTAACAAAAATATAATAAAATTAAAAATTAAAGGAGGTCCACATACAATAAACTTTTGTTTTGCTCGATTTAAAAAGTACATAGTGTTCGAGTCCGATTCGCACTTGGCCGGATTATTTTTTTTAAATAAAAATAATAATAATAATGTTTTTAGTAAATTAGTAAAACCTCAAGTTGGGATACATTGTAAAGGGTTTAAGGAAGAGATTTTTTTTTTCGTCAACAGAGGTCTGGTTATTTTTGAAAGTAAAACAAAAATCACACAAATTTGTTGCGTTATACTTTATCCCGTAAAATTTTTGCACCAAGGATATATATTTTTTAAGCTTTTTCACTTTTCGAAATAACATAAAAATATTATGAGTTTTTCAGATAATTCTTTCTAACAATCTCTTTCTTGACAATTAACACAGATCTCTGGAGATCTCTAGACACCAAATATATAAATTTCGTTTATATACTTCGAAGACGTGTCTCTAGGGACTCTTTTCTTATAGTCTCCGTAGACCTAATATTTTGATCTTCAGAGACAAAAGTCTCTTGTCGTGTGAATATTTTAGTCTCTGTAAAGCGGGGACTAGAGACCAAAAGTCTCTCACCTTTACTGTCAGTAGGTACTACCGACGCGTGTAATCATATTGTTTTTTTTTATACCGAAAAGAGTTTTGCGTTATAATATAAGAAAGTAAATTCATTTTAGGATTTTAAAATATAGTAAATTTTCAAAACTTTAAAATACAGGGTTTCCCGAAGTGGTGTGAAACCCGAATTCTATGATAGGTCATACCATAAATGGCACAAGAACTAGATGTCGCATGGCATACTAGAGCAGGGTATACAGATTGTGAAATGGATAGTGCATTCTGGAATGAACCATAACATGTTTTAGAGCGCGCCGAAAGCAAATGTTTTTATATTAGCTGTTTTGTATGCATTTGATCGACTTCCTCAATACTTCAGATAAGAAAACCTATGAATCACTCGACGTATACATCATTTCAAATGTCGTGGTCCATTCCGGAATGGACCACCCAGCCATATAAATTTTGTATACTTTTTTGATACTGCATGCGACATCTAGTTCTTTTGCCATCTATGGTCATACTTAGGAGAGCAAAAAAATGTATTGGTGGTGCGGAGGAAATCCAAACGGCTGCCGATATAGCGGCAGTTAAGGATATTTTAGTATATTTTATAGATCACTCTGTAATTGCAGAACGTTACACCCTATGATGATAATCTAAAATTTGCTAGATTGATAATGATTGGACCTTCCCAATGGTTAATAAACTTTTTTCTTTCATCCCTTCCATTTTGAAGTTATAGTTCAACAAAATAAAAATTTCGGATTTTTAACTCGTTTCTCTTTATTAACTACTATTTTTATCACAAAATACGTCATTAGCACAAAACTCAATTAGTGCCAGAAAATAGGCAATTATCTTTTGCGAACGAGCTACTTAAGCTCTTGGGCTTCTTAAATCCAATATAAAAATTGATGTTGATGACGTATTTTTTGATAAAAATAGCAGTTAAATAACAAAAATCCGAGATTAAATTCAGAAATTTCAACTTTTTTGAATTATATTTTTCAAAACGGGGAAAAGGAGGGGATAAAACAATTGGAAAGGTACAACGATTATCAGTCTAACAAATGTTAAATCATCATAGGAGGTAATGTTCAGAAGTTACAGGTTGATCTATAAAAACATACCCAAATATAATTAAGTCCCGTTATCTTGGAAGCTGTTGAGATCTCCCCCACCACCCATAAATTTTTTTGCACGCCTAAGTATGACCTATTCATGGTCCTCATTTTTCACACCACACCACCCTGTATAAGAGCGAATACGAGTTCAATTCACAAAGTTCGTTTTGTTTCGGATTTTTTATTTTATGTCATAATCTTCTTACGTTGACTTTTTTTATGTGTTCGTTATTAAATTTTTACCTAAATTAAATTTATTTAAAAGTTGAAATTTTCGTTTATAATATTATTTCATCCAAATTTACAGGGCATTTCAAATCTGATTGTCATTTGGAAATTGCCGATTTTAAGCCAAGTCAACTAGAAAAAAAAAATACGAAAAAGTTATTTTTGGTCTAAGATCAGTTCTTACGATATCCTAAATAATTGCTCCTATATATAGCCACCCTGTGTGAAATGAGATCGTTAAATTGGTTTTTCGCATTTATTTTGGGGCGGATTCTTCGGAAAATTGATATAACCAGTATCATAGCTTTTTTTTTATTCCGAAGAACTTTTTAATACAAAAAAACTATTTTCCATACGTGAAAAGTTTTAGTTTTTGTAAGGAAACTCCGCAAAGGAATTCCAGATTTAGTAATTTTTTTTTCCAGCTCTTTACGTTAACGTATTTCAAATATATAGCGGATGACGATCTTTTTTGTGGCAATACTACGAAAGACTTGCCCGATTTAAGCCATTTGCGAGGTCATATTTGCTATTTTTACGGAACTGCAATTTGCGTCAATCCGTTCTCAGTCAATAATTTAAAATTATATAGTGAAAAAGGATATTTCTGTATGGTAACTCTACAGAGGAGCTACGCGATTTGTCTGATTTCCGAACTTTTCAAAAAAAATTTCTTTAACATAATATAATTATTTTATATATAATATTTCAGCTATCTATCCTCAACGTGTTTTCGAGTTATCGTTACGGATATGAAAAAATCAAAATAATTTTTAGTTTTATTTGCGACTGTCAAATCGATTTTTCTATATTATTATTATTTTTACGCGTTACAAGCGAAATGACAAACTTGGTATGCCTTATGAGTAGAAGCTTATTTAAAGATTGGGTATGGGCAGCGGTCGCCCCTGCTGGATTACATTATCAAAATGTGACGCCTTCAAGACAACGAAATTCAGTTGATGCGAATTTAAGCATCATAATATACTGAGAGCCTGTCCGAAATCAAGTCATTGTTTCAACTTCTTCAGTCAGCGCAAAACCCTCGGGACACAAGCCATTAAACAAACTCCCTCACTACAACATGAGAGCCCCAATGGAGTCCTAACATTCTAAAATATTTGCAGTGTTCTTATGGAAAACTACTCAAAAGTTTGATTTGAATTGCTTCTTCGCCCTAAACTACTATTCATACAGAAAAATAGTATTATGATAATCTTAAGCTTGCTTTCTTATCTTCCAAACCGAAATAAAATGTTTATACCTTTCCTAACAAAATTATTTAAAAACAAGTGAAAAAGCTAGAATTGGTCTAAGACCAATTCTTATGATACCTTAGAATATGAATGCACGTATGAAATTTCGTATGGTCACCCATTTGAGCAATTTTGATTTTTTGCATAGGTTTCTCGCATATATTTCTAGAACGGCTCGTCGGACAGAAAAAATGATTATAACCAATTTTATAGGATTTCTTATTCTGAAGAAGTTTTTAGTACAATAAAAATGTCTAGGACTGATCGTTTTCAAAGTATAAGTAAAAAACCAAAATTATTATTTGGCAACACCAAGAAGGGGTTGCCCGATTTAGTCCATTTTTGAAATTTTATTTGCTATTAGTATGAAAACACAGTGTACTAAATTTCAGCTTTCTATGTCGACGTGTTCTCAGGTAGTGTCCAAATATATCGTGGAAAACGAAATTTTTGTATGGCAACCCCACGAAGGAGTTGCCCGATTTGTCTCATTTTCGAACTTAATTTTACTTTTTTTTTAATGTCCGTGTACAAAATTTCAGCTTTCTAAGCTCTCTAGTTATCGTGCGCACAGACAGACAGACGGACGGACGGACGGACGGACATGCAAAAATCAAAATAACTTTTAATATTATGCGTGGGTGTCCAATTCATTTTGCTCTACCATCATTATTTCGAGATGTTACAAACGGAATGACAAACTTAGTATACCCCTATAGATTTCATCTAGGGTATAAAAAGTATTTGGACGACTTGACTACGATTCCTCAAGCAAAAGCTCTCATCTGAGTAATTATTGTATGCCACTGTGCCGTGGGCTGATGATATCAAATGTAGCTGCCGACAGATTCGGACTCCGGCTGCACATGCATACATCCAATTATCACTCAGCTGAGAGGTATTGAGCGTAAAATGGTAAGGTGAGTTTGTAATCAAAACAATTTTATTATTTTGTTAAGTAAGGCATATAGTACGTGCAGCCTTTGGGAAGGTAAGGAACCAAGCTATAAATTACTGGAAGACTATTTTACTGTGTGGATAGTGGTTTAGGCTCTATAGCTTATATAAAGTCAATGTTTGGTACTTTTCCATAAGTATCAATATAGAACATTTCAGAGAACGGACTCCGAACGTACACATATAGATTTCTGTTTACACAACAATCTATGTTAAAATAAACGTATTAGACGAACACGAGCTAACCTATTCTATTGAACTAGTTGGTAAGTTAATTTAACCCTTTCAATAATTCAAAATTCAAGTAATAAATGTGATCGAATTAACCAAATGTTAGGTTCAATTAACATATTTAAGGTTGATTTTTAACTTACTCCACAGAGTTGAATTCTACCTTCATTTTAGGTAAATTTCAAAGTACCCTTAATAAAATATTGAAATGACCATTACAACTTTTCAAAAAAGGTTGTTTTAACACTAAAATTTAGAAAAAATTTTGACCACTCATTCGATGCGGAGTAACCGCAGAAATATTCCTGTAAAACATTTCTGAGAAAAACATATTGGTTTTCAAGATATTTTAAAAACTGTTCCCATGGCATACCGTTGCACGTGAACCCATTACATATCTATGTATATGAGCAGTTTTTTTTTCTCTCTATTGTATTAATTGAATGTATTGAATTTGTGAGAAATATTCGTCCACTCATTGTTTTTCTATTAACTTCATTTTTTTAAAGCGCCCTCCTTCACAAAAATCGGTGAGAAAAAATATTTATAATGAAAAAATCCATAGGCTGTATCCTTTATTTTTTACTAGAACTTTCGGTAAATTTGTTATCACCGATCTTGGCAAAAAGTTCACAGTACGCCTCTGTCTTATGCTCCAAAAAATGTTATGAATGCGACTTACGCACTCATTACGTTTATTGGGGACTAAAATTCTGGGACTGAAAGTTCCATTAAAACTAAACCTCTAATATAAAATGGTATTGAAAGTCCAAGTCCAGTCCCACTATTAATCGGGATTGAACTTGAACTAGAAGCCACTTGCTCAAATAAGAAATAATTTTTGATGCTTCCATTCTGCCGGAATAGTGTGGACTATTAGTCCCAGTTCTCTTCCTTGTCTATAAACTCATTGGTACTTTCAGTTCGGCTTTTTAGTTCTAAATGAAAGTCTCACCTATAAATAGCAGCCTTATTGTAACAGAATTTGTCTTCTCTGCAATCCTTCAGCAATTCCGCTCACATCATCTCTTTTTACTCTGACAGATGTGTCTCGTGCACTTTGATGCTAGATGTCAGTGGTGCAGCTAGAAATGCTATTGACGTATTCGTGCTGCGACCATAACAATAACCTAAACAGAATGTCTTCATAATGAATTAATTTCAAATTCAGTCATTTCAAGGAAATGAAGAGGTTAAAGTCTGTGAACGAAAATTATATTTTTTTGGAATATTATTGACGGTTCCCCACTTTGAGTAAATGTCAGAGTTCAATAATTAAAATTAAATGGTATCAAGAAAATTTGCAAGTATTGTTGCAAAGCATTTATCAGAAGAAAATTAATTTTTGTTGTTGAAAGAAACCAAAAAAGAGAAGAATAGGCTGCAAAGAAATATCATTTATGGTCAGTTGATGGCTGTCACTGCTTGTCACTTTCTAATAAATTCCAGCTCGTTTTAATGCACTTTTACTGCAATTTCATTAAATGGAATAAAATTTTCTCCCTTTGAAAATGAAGAGAAATGTTGCAAATGGATCTTTGACGGACTTCATTTGTGTGACATACTGCATATTTGACTCCATTTAATTAAAAATTAAGTCATTATGGCGACAGTCTGTCTAGGGTACCTACCTACTGTAGAATTGCTCCAAGATTCCGTTGTTTAAACTTCACTTTGAGGTTTAATATTTTCTCAATGCATTCAAACGTGCTTTAGAGAGTTTCCGTAGATCTGTGTTCAAATTTGAAATCTCTCTGATCTTTAACTAGCCTAAAAAAAATCTGTCTGTTCTGTGTTATAGACCTTTTAGTGTTAGCCCTAATAAATATATACAGCTGCATAACGCCAATGTGACATTGTTATGCATATATGAAATATTCATGAGTATAAGCTTGAGTGTTAGCTCTCCATATACATAAACTATGTATGTAATAAAAAAGAATCTTTCCGTTTGAGATGAATTTCAATTGCCGTTCATTTTTAACATTTTTATTTTTATATTAGCATTAGCATATATTTTTGTTAGCAATTATTGCATAGATAAAACTATTTCTATATAAATTATCATCGTCCCTTGCAACTTTAAATGGAGATTGAGACAATTTTTTTTTTCATTTATGCAGAGTTATAAAATGATCTTCTTTAACTTAGTCAAACATTGCCTTTCTAAAGCTGTTTTTTGTTTTTTCAAAAATTTAGTTGCACCATTAAATAACAGAAACTGTCATTTATCTACATAATATTTAGATCATGCTGCAAATCCAATCAATCAGTGAATCTACAAGGGTCATCAAAAGATCAATTTACTTATCCTAATGACTTAATTATGCGTCAACGCTAATTCGATTATATATATTAAGTAACACCAAAAATGTATCTAAACGCTCGGCGCGATTAAGTAATATTTATGATAATTTGATTTTGGGTTATTGGATAACACGTCGGTATATAACCGGATGGAAAAAATTTCGTGTAAGTGTAGCAACTATGGAAATAGTCTTCAGCACGTAATTATCATAAACAAGTTTTTGCTGATCCTTTCAAATGAAGTGAATAATTGTGGTGACATTTTGTCAGTTTGTTTATTATCATCTTCAAATCTGGTTACAATGAAACAAAAACTACGATTGCCATAATTTGATAGCATAATGTTTGTGTAATGCTAAAACCAAGATGAATTACATAACAAGTCCAATTGGACAAGTGACTTCCCCGAGTATCTTTTAATATTACATTTTCCATAATTAGGATGATTTAAAAAAAAATCTTTTCATATGTAAAACGTGAGTTTTTAAAACAGATGCAGATAAACTATGTTGACATCTTCGCTTTTTTTTTTTTTTGTACATCTCTTAAATTTCTATCAGAAAATGATCATCAGTTACTGAAAAAAATATCAATTTCATTATACAGATAGCACAGACATGTTATTGCCACATTGTGTGTACATGTAATTTCCGATACAAATTGATAGAAAACGCCCCAAAATATTGCAATATTGGCAACATATTTGCAACAGTCATTACCATCCATCTCGTGTTAAACTTCTCACATACCTATACCTACATTGTACATAAGTGAGTCCATATCACCTGTACATCAGCGAAATATTCTTTTATGTAACATCAGCAAATTTGCAGTAGATAAAACTCTTCCTGAAGTTCGGTTCCACCTTGTAGATATAAAAGTGGTTATCACTCCTCTACGGACGACAGGTATGTACATAAGTATGTCCCGCATAAACGTAATTAAAAATTTCTACATTAGCGTAGCTAGAAAGACTGTAAAAAGGTGCGAATACCATAAAAATAAGAATTTGCTTGACTCAGGTAAAAATAACTCTGTTGCTGTTTTGCAATTGCTACTGCTCAAACGGTAAGGTTACATCTTACCATGAGATACTTAATTTCACACATTCCAATGGAGAAACAAATTTTTTAAATATAATTTCCACTAAGGCATTTCAGTGTTGTGTTTTTGTTTTAATTTTTCACGAACACTTGTTATTGTAGCGCGACATTATGCGAGGTAATTTAATTTTTAATTTTTCATATGAAATTATTAATTTAAAGATGGATTTGGAAAAAATGTGTTACAACCGTTTTTTAATTGTTTTTTGTTTTAAGAAAAGTTTGTAATTCTGAAAGATAAGGATTTGATAGCTGTATTCGGAATATGTGAAAGAATATATGATGAGAAGATAGCAGGGACGGGTGGGATGGGGGGAGGGGTTAGATATATCATTTTAGGTTGGGAGATTTGTAATTTTACGTATTTTTTCCATTCACACCCTGTAACTTTCGTTTTTATTATACACCCTATTAAAATTAAGTAGGCATAAATTATTGATAATAAACTCTCAGCACTTTTTTGTTATTTTTTTGATTTTGACATCATGTGTAACTGTCCCACCAAAAAAAAGAGAATTGATCGCTGGTTGCTAATTTTTTTCTTATCACTGAGAAATTTAGTCTTTTGAAAAATATTTAATATATGTAAAAAATGCCCTTTATAGGGTCACACAGGTGACTACTGTACAACTGCCGTAGATTGTATCTCTCGAAATATATTTAAAAAGAGAAAAATCTTAGGAAAATAGCTTGTAATGTTATCTGTTTGTAAGATTGTTAAAATCGGTAGACTGAGTAAATAAATAAATAAAGAAATAAAAATAAGGAATAAAAAGGACTCTGGAATTCTTATCAGTTGGTGGAAATATAATAAAGGAATTTTTTTTTTTTTATTTTTCTCTATCTACTCAAACATTTTGAAGCTAATACATACAGACAGTGCTTCTATTTTGGAAAAAATTAATTGTTTTTACAAGAAATTTAATCTAGATATTAAAAAAAATGGTAATGTTCACATCGGACGGAGGAGCAAGTGTTATGCTAGGACCTCTCAAAAAGGAAATATCTCATATTACTGAACAACATTGTGTTGCGCATCAAGAAGATTTAGGTTTGGGATCAGTGTTGGGCAAAATGCAATCTGATTGATGATTACAATCTGTAATCATGATTACAGATTGATAATACTAATCAGAAAAAAAATCATTTTTGGCGATTAATAATTGATCAATCGTAACCGTAATCATGATTACATGGTTACATTTTTTGATTACAAATTTGCAAGAGTTTTAAAATTGTAGTTAAACGAAAACAAACATTGTTGTATATCTATTCCGAAATCGGTTGGCACATAAACTAATGTTTGTAAGCACATATCTGTAGTGGAATGGTAATGGAATATCTGATATGTGTGGATTGCGTTTACCAATTATTAGTAATTAAGAAAGGGAGGTAGAGTTAGAATCTTCTGATATCAAAAATAATACTGTATCGTTTTGTTAGGTAGTAGTTAGTAAATCTAATCTATCATCTTTGATTGAGGAAAAAAAACACTTGCTCCGATTCCACAATTATTTTATTTAAAAAAAGAGTAACAACCTACGCGTCTGCGGGTTTGCAAACCCTGATGATATATTAAGCAGACGAAACGCGTGGGTTGTTACTCTTTTTTTAAATAAAATAATTGTGGAATCGGAGCAAGCGTTTTTTTCCTCAATCAAAGATGTCTAAGAACATATTCCACCAAGAGTTAACATATAAATCGATAAATCTAATCTTTCATCCTCACTCTTGCTGTCATGTCAGTAATATTTACCCATTGCAGCGCTTGGAGCATGCCTCTAACTGGTGTATATATGCTGCATTTCAGAATAACTCACTTACATTCTTTATACTGACTCCAATTAATACAAAATTCAACAGTGCCTTGAAGTTTTCTACAATAAAAAATCTTACTTACGATCACAAATTGTTTGTTTTCTTAAAAATCTTTTGAAAGTTTCATTTGTAATCAAAATAAATGTAATCATGTAATCATGATTACGGTTACATTTTCCTAAGATTACTCGATGTAATCATGATTAATGATTGATGGGTAATCATGATTGATGTAATCATGATTGATATGTAATCATGATTGATTTAATCATGATTATTAATCTGATTACAAATGTAGTTGATTACGCCCAACACTGTTTGGGATGATGCATGGAAACATGTATCTCTTATGCAAGATATTGAGATCATCCTTAGGACAGTTGACACTATGTTCAGTAGATCAGGAATTATAATAAGGAAAATTTGAAGAATTGGCTATTTTTATGGATCGAGATTCGGTAACATTTAAACCGTTAAACGCGGTGCGCTGGTTATCTCGCTATTTTGCAGTGGAGGCTCTAATTAAAAATTACGACACCCTAATTGAACATTGTAAGGAACAAGTAAATGGATGTAAATAATGTTTACAAATTTTGAATAATTCCCAGTATACTGCGGTACTGTTTGCTTTTAATGATGCTCTAGGCGAATTAGCAACTTTGTGTAAATATTTATAGAAAAGCTGCTTGAATTTTATTGATGCACATAATTACATAAAATAAAAATACAAAAATGAAAAGCTTAGTATCTGGGAGAAAATGTTTTCTAGAGTGAAAATGTTAAAAAATTTTTTAACAAAGTTTGGAAATAGCAATGCGTCCATAATCCGTTTCATTGAACGAAAGTGTAATCACTTGGTAATGAGATTTTCTGATGAAGTTGTAAAAAATTGGGAAGTTTTTGATGCTGCGATTAAAAAAATAGAACTGAAACTCCTGGAAATGTTCGTGATTGAAAAATGTAATTGATAATATAATAATTCACATAACCACTTCAGATTTTTAAAGTTAAAGTACTCTCCTACGAAAACATGTAAATTTTTTTAATTTTTTTAATTCAATCCTTTAAAAATTAAAATATATTTTTTAAAGAAACATCAGGATTTGGTCGTTCAAAATAATAGCACCATAAACACAAATCAATATAAAAACTTAAAAAGTTCACGACCTCTTTGGAATTACTGTGTTAAATGATAGATATTATAATTACAGAACTAAATTTAATTGAATTATTATTTGGTTGCATGTTCTTTCTTAGCAATAACTGCTGCACAGTGCCTTTGCATGGAATCAACTAATCGCTGGCACCTCTCAACAGATATTACATTCCAGGAATCTTCAATTGCACTCCAAAGATCATTTTTATTTGTTGGTTTTCAAATTGAAATACTTTTCTTAATGTCCACCCAAAGATTTTCAATTGGGTTGAGGTCAGGTGACTGTTCAGACCACTCCAATGAAGCTATGCAGTTGTCCTCAAACCATTTTTTCGCTTTTCTGCTGGTATGCTTCGGAGCATTGTCCTGTTGAAAGACGCATCTGAGCGGCATTTCTTCCGAAGAATACGGCAGCATGACATTCTGGAGTATATCAACATAAACGGTTTGATCCATGATGATTTTGATCCAATGTATTGGGCCAACACCGTAAGAAGAGAAGCATCCCCATACCATGATGCTAGTACCTCCATGTTTTATGGTATTTTAGTGAACCTGGGGTCATATTCTGCATGAGGAGTCTTCTAACATAACTACGAGACCCTTTACCACCGTATAGCAGAATTTTACTTTCGTCAGACCAAAGTATATTTCTCCACTTCTCCACTTCCCAGTCTAAATGCGTTTTATTAAAACGTATGCACCGTGCAACGTTCTTAGCAGTTAAGAGAGGAACTTTTCTTGGACTACGGGCTTTAAGATTATTTTGTGTTAATCGTCGGCGAACTGTTTCTACACTAGCTGTCACATTGAGCTCATTTTTAACCTTCGTGGCTGCCATAAATGGTTCCTTTTTGCTTAACCGTATAAGTCGGTGGACCAACAAAGGCGGTCAAATAATTTTGCATTTCTAAACATTTTATTTGAACAATTCAGGGTTTTTCTGATCTCGGTGTACGTTTTGCCTTGTATAATCATCTGTTTAATATTTTTTTGTTTTTCCGGTGTGCAATGTTTTCCACGTCCCATATTCAATTCACTTCGACTAAAATTGTTATAAATTTAATATAATTACGATGTAAATATATCAATTTAACCGTTCACAACAATATTTTGACATCCGTTTGAATAATCATTTGTTTTTTCTATGATAACTTTCAACGGTGCTATTTTTATGACTGCACTAAATTCCAGTTATTTATAAAAGACCAACAAAATTAAAAGTAATCGTGGTCGATTTGAATGAATTGATGTTTGCTCTGAGAGAATATTACTTGTCTAACGGTATTTTAAAGTAACGGACACTATAAATGGACACTGGCAAAAACAAAGTCGTCAAAAGCAATCAGAGGACTTTTACAGTGCTATTTTTTTACCGCAACGTACATATAATATCAAATGAAATTAATAATTTTACTTTCGGAAAAGACAATGTGGCATGCCTTGGAAGTAAATATTCACACTTATTTTCAAGTACAGAAAAACGTGATAAAATTTGTGACGAATATTCTGAACTCAAATAAGCAATAAAATCATATGGCGACAGTGTAGAATATGTACTACAAAATTCTGACTTTGAAAATACATATAGCAATAGTTTATGATATCATGAGAACTTTTCAAGCTTCTAGTGCTCACTACGAGAGAGAATTCAGCACAATGAATATAATTAAATCCAAACTTAGGAACAGATTAAATGCCAATCATTTAAATGATTTGATGAGGATTAAAATATACTTGGGAAAGAAAAATAAAAAAAAGATGAAGTTTACAAAGAATGGACAAGTATGAAAGACAGGTGGGAAAAAATGCAGTGCTAAATTTTTTGTGGTTTGCCGTAAATTGACTATATAATAATAATTACTGAAAATTTGTTTAATGTTTATTCTACATTTAATATTGGAATATAATAAAAGTTTTCATTACTTATCAAAAATTTATTTTATTACGTTCATTTTTATAATATTCAACTAAACACATTCTGATTAACATTTAGAAATGAAATTTAATTTTAATGTTTATCGTAAAATGTCGTTCAAACATAGTAGATCTTGCCCCTAATAAAGAAAGAATATAAACAAAGCTATGAACGATAATGTAAAAACCCTTTCTTGTTTGTGTGTTACCCTTTGCACTCCGAACCATTTTTACTATGGGCTACCAGCTACTCCGGCATATAATCGTCCATATGTCGTCGCACTTTTGTATCTGCTGAATGTGAGCTTATAACGCCAGATTTGGATGAAACTTTTATAGTTTGTATAGGATACCAAAATTGCTGACACTTATTACATATTTTGTTTCTCCTTACAGTGCCCCGCCTCCCCGCTAGAGAGGTTAGAAACAACGTGATTTTACAATGAAACGTCATTTTCAAAAAATCATATCTCGAGAACGAATCAAGCGATTTTTCTGATATAAATGCCGAATGAAGCATAATGCTTTATATCTTTTACAAAAAAATATAGTAGCGCTGAACGAAAATAAATATTGTTAATAATAGCACTTCCTGATTTTACGATATACGGTGATTTAAAAATTCATAAAAAAAAATAACTTTACGTGGGATGGCCATAGAGGAATACGGTTTTTTAGTTGAATTTGTGGTATTCGGTAGAAGAAGATAGATGAAGAAAAATGTGTTTTGTGGTTTGTTTGGCGGGGGGGGCTGGCATGTACCCCCGAGTGGTAGTCCGAAATGGGGCGTGTGGGATATTAAATTAAGGAGGGAAGCGAGTGTAATCGAGTGGAGAGGTTCTTGTTTTGATCCTGTAAACTTCATACGGACGTTTTTACTGTTGAAAAAGCATTTTTTGGGTCTTGGGTCATATACACCCCCTTCCTTCATTTTACATACACATATGTATATATATATATATATATTCTTTTTTTCTAATGCATTAGCAGTCTGTTGCGAACGTTTTTTGTTTGGGTGGCAAATCTCGTCGACGTAACGGCTCTTCGCAAACACGAGATTAAAATAAAGCTATTTTTTCACCCCAACCCACTTCTTCTTTTCGTAGAAATCTATCACCTCCTACGCTTTTTAACCAACAAACTATGATTCTTATGTAATTGGATTCACAACTTAATTTATTGTTCCATAGGGTACTTTCGATTTCGAAAATGGAGGGGGTAATTTCGAAAAAATACTTTTTTGCCAAACTTGGTATTTACATACTTATTGTTTGCGCGCTTCTTTCCCCCTATCCATTTTATCGGGAGGCATAAGCTCTCGGAGTAGCGAGGTTATAGTTATAGTTCATGGAAATGGCGTAGGTTGAAGTTTGAGGTCATAAATGAAACTTCCCAGCCGGGGCTATCATTGATATGAATTTCAAGTCCCTCGACGGGAAAAAAATATATATATTTAAATATAAAAAAACAATGTTTCTTTTAGATGTCGCGGCTGCGGCGATAACGGAGTAGTAGCTTATCTTACTATGTCGCCGTAGGGGCGTCAACGGAGCTCTATGTTTACCTTACAATGTCGCCGCAGCGGCGACAACGGAGTGCAAAGGGTTAAAATGCTTTAAAATGTAATTTTCAAGAGTATTCATTAAAAAAAAATGTTAACTTCAAACAACTCCACTTGTACACATTTACATACGTTTTGAACATTTTTGCTTCCGTTTACTTTTGTACCGCGCAGACAGCGAAAAAATTAAAGGAAACATTGTTGCCATACGAAAACTTCCAAACAAAATTTTCACGTATAGTGGGAAAATAATCAATCCCAGTTATCTTAAAATGTACTGAGAACCTTCCAGGAATATTAGATCATATGAAATTGGTTATAACAAAATTTTACTGTCTGCTGAAACGATGAGCACAATTTTTTTTTAAAAATTACTTTAATAGTTAAATTAACTTGCATATTTTCATTCCGATTCTCCCTTTAATTTCATGTTATGGAAGGTAATTGTAACTTAAAGCGATAATTAAGTTTATACTAATTTACAATTAATAGTTTTCATCTACTAAAGAAATTACAAGTTCGGACACTGAATATAAGAGCGCACCTACGTACATATATATGTATTTCATAAAACAAGTAAGTGAAAGTAAAATATAGCGAGGAATTTTAGAAAATTTTTCGCAACACAAAATTAAGCAAGTAAAATTTGTTCCGCATTTCTGAAAATTCACCAAGCTTCTCATAGTTTTTCATGCTTTACAACTTAATCTACTTTTGCTGTGCAGTTTTAAAATCTGATGTCGCTCTGATGTTTAATCAACATACAAAATTGTTCAGGCCGTCGTCTTACCAGGCGCCCCGTGCCATCCGCAAAGATTTGCATAGAGAACAAGAATACTTAATTTGCGCGCGCATATGAAATACAAAGGAAAAAAGTTGATTTTGATGTCCGAATGGCAATCTTCATTGTACTACATACATATATAATATGGCGCTAAGTCATTTGTAGTCTGCTCAACTGCTATATTACACGGTTACCTAATTTTGGTAAATTGTATAGAACTGCACTAACTGCCTAACTGCTGTACATACAAAAGCAGATTTCTGATTTCACATCTTATTTAGATTGAGGTTTTGGGCTCCATTTGTTTTGTAGGATCCCCGCGCGACTGTAAATTGGACGCTTTTGTGATTTTTAGGTAGTTCAAATTTTGTTTTATTTATTTTTTTTTTTTTTTTAGAAATTTGGCCTTCTTGCAAAGTGGAAACACAAACAAATAATATAAGGTGGAGTTATACTATAAATTTTTCTGTATAAATTTCGCATGGCAAATGTAACAAATGTGACAGAGATCTGCCTATACAGATAGAAAGAAAATGAATAATATTTTTACTGTCTGCAATTGTAACGATGCATCTTAAACAGTTTCTCACGTTATCAAGTGAAATCAAGGTAAGTACTTGCAAAATTATTCCATAGAATTGCGCATAGGTCTAGACTGAATTAACAATTCGCATAACAAATACTGCAAGAACAATAATATAATTAGCATTTCTCCAGTAACCTGAATACAATATTGAAGAAAACCTATCGAAAAAACTCTAAGTCTGGTATACCTACCTACTCTTTTCTTATCATATGTAGAAGGTATCAACCTTTACCAGTTGAACTTGTCACTGATTAACTGGTGTCTCACCTTGATTAGTAACCACGCAAACACAAATACATTGTTCGTAGTACATTAATTAAATAAAACTTTTGGAATGGAATGGGTACTCTGTCTGCGGACTCTTTTCTTAATCAAGTTCAAGTTTTTATTTATATGCTTTTCCGTAAAGTGATTCCGACCTAAGCAATGAATCTAGTCTATTACAAACGCTATTTCTCCGGTACCATAAGAAACTCCTCTAAGTCAAAGAGCATACTACTCTCGATAGGAAGATGTTACGCAGAAATGTTGATATGAGTATAAAACGGGTCATGTAATGAATTGGATACCTATCACTGGAGCAACGTGTCTCATCAGAGGTTAATACTCTACCTTCCAGCTCTGAGCCAGCCATTCATCACGTCTCCGCGTATTCATTGTTTTCTATACACAAAGTCCATCAAAATCTCTATCATTTCACGCAAAAGGTATTCATGTCAGTCGAATTATATGTACATAAGTTGGGGAGTGTTGACACGCAAGAAAATCACAGTGATTATATATAGGTGGAAAGAAAGAAAAAAGAGAAAAAAAAACGCCAACAACTGAATTAATTTAAATTGAAACTTCCGATGGTTCTTTAAGTTAGTTTCATCCTTGATTTTACTTTAATTTACTTGACATAAAACTGACTAAGGAGGAATTCAATTAAATTTCGGTTGTAAAAAGGTTTAAGTACGTTGAGCATAATTATGATCAGTTTCTGGATATAGATCGTTCATATTTTGTTTTGGATTTGCCTGCCAGAAGTTTGAGTACATATATCGTACAGCTGTATGCATTCAGAGTTGCTTGAGGGTTTATAAAACTATCGACTTCATGGTGAACGACTTTTCATCCGTGTCGTCCTTTGCAACAGCGACTTCAAAAGTTAATTGGGGCTTGTTGAATTTTTTCACTTAATTCATATTTTAGCGGAGCTTTTCCAAAAATACTTAACAATTTGATACTGTCGTGAAAATCATCTACTTACGTTTTGCCTCCTTCAACCAACGAAGTCTTACTGTACGTTCCTTTCAAAATAGCAATCCTTAAGAGTATTTCGGTTCTAACAAGATGTTGATCATTTCCCTGATGTTTACTAGTCTGAAATTTTGGACACTTTCTATGCCTATACATTTTGAAGCCGGTAAGGAGGATCGGGGAAAATCACGAAATAATTAGCAGAAGAAATTTTTCAAATCGAATAATATTTACCCTACCTCCATCAGAACACCACGCGAGTTCGAGAAATGAGAAATTTTTTCGAATTGGTATGTATGAATGACCCTTTAACATTGTATCATCCGATTTTGATGAAATTTTGTACGAATACTCTAGACAGATGGTGGAATATGAAATAAATATCCTAACCCCCTAGAAATATTTTTTTAAATTTTTTTATATTAATAAATGGTGGTGGGTTAGTACACTGTAACCCGCTGCCGTCCGAATTTTGTAATAGTGTCAAAAAGTCATAAAAAAATCACAATAAATTTAGCAACAAGAATTTTGAAAATCGGTTGGAATTTGGCCGAGATAAGGCGTGATGGATTTTCAGTAGCACACTTATACATATATGCAGCTAATTGAAAGTTATTTGATTTTGGAAAATCCTCCTAAACTAATTGGAATAATGACTTCTGGTTTTTTGTAGATGATAGATAACATATTGCGAATATACCCACAAGATGGTAATTATCAAAGTTTTTCCGAAAGGTGTTAATTTTAACCCCGGCTCCCCTACATTATGCATTATTTCAATTTGTAACGGCCATCTGGAGGTCCTACTTGGGTTACTTTCATTTCTAGTCAAACCCTACTTATCCTGTGAATTTGGACGAAATCGACGATGACGAGTACGGATCCTCCTCTGGTAAGACCAATTCTTACGATACCCTACATGAATGCTCATATGTAATTTTGTATGGTCACCCATCTGTGCAAGTTTAATTTTTAAAGTGCTTTTTCAGATATACTTCTAAAACGGTCGTCGGATACTAAAAATTTTTGCATGGCAGCCCTACGAAGGAGTTGCCCGATTCGTCCCATTTTCGAACTTAAATTTTTATTATTTTTAAAAAATCTGTGTACAAATATATAGTAAAGAAGGAAATTTTTATATGGCAACCCTACGATGACGTTGCCCGATTCGGCACAATTTCGAACTTAATTTTTTTACTTTTTTTAAAAAAAGCCCGTATGCAAGATTTCAGGCCTCTGTGTGAACGGATATGCAAAAATCAATCTGAGTACATATATGTAAGCCACTTTAGTAAGCTACATTCTGAAGAAAAACAAAACAGTATTGTTGCTCTCCAAGGTATTCCCATTAAAATGTTGACACATTGCAGCTGATAGACTGTGACGTAATGTACATATATACATTTTTATACGTTCTTTTCTACAACTCCTTTATATAGTTCCCAATCATATGAAGTACCTTTACATTTCTTTGTATCATATTACATCATTCTTGGTTATAACATGGGATCTGATAGCAAAAGTAAATGTTGCCGCAACATGTTATGGGTCTCAATATCAGATCCCAAGTTAGTAGGAAGTGCTGGTACCGCGTTGTATGCAAACCTTTCATGAGAAATGAAAATCAATGTGCCCGTCTTGTGAAGAAAGGATATCTTGGAAGTAGCTTGAAAAATAGCGAAAATTGGTCCTGTTTTTTTGTAATATAAAAAAATCGTTTCATCAAAGTAAAAGTGATATTGAAAACAAACCTTTAATAAATCTCTCAATTTTTTTGGTGTAACACAGCAAAACATGGGGATCTTATATTATCTACTCACACGATAAAGACTGCACCAAACTAAATGAATGAAAAGTTTTTACAATAAGGACTTTTTGTTAGTTTTGTTCAAATAAAATACTCGGTACTTGTAAGTTGAAGGTAAGCGGGTGTCGGTGATGAAACTTTCTACAAATATACACTAATCGTAAGAAAAGGGGATAACGGATACAATGGGATACTGTAATAGCTAACGTAGTATATTGTGCAAACGCAAGGTCATCAACCCTGCATTAAAATTTCCCTTCAGATTTGTAGTTATTGTACCAGAAGAGATCACATATGCCCAGACTGTCTCAAATTTTATTTCGATAAATAATATACTTAAAAATACCAAATTGTTAACTAGGTTCAAGCGGATCAAGGGAGAATAAATACCTCCCTCAAATCTCTCAACTTGGTTTAATCAATTCAAATTAATCAAATAAACTATTCGCTAGTTAA
Organism: Dioctria linearis; assembly: GCA_963930735.1. Taxonomy (NCBI): domain Eukaryota; kingdom Metazoa; phylum Arthropoda; class Insecta; order Diptera; family Asilidae; genus Dioctria; species Dioctria linearis. The sequence goes on along the minus strand of OZ005741.1, from coordinate 47,804,298 downwards.
ATAAATACAAAAAATCTCTGCACAACTATAGCGTAGGTAATCTAACAAAAGTATTCCTCAGAACACCCAAACCCCAAACAAAATTAACAAACAACTCCAACTTACCGAATACCGAAAAAAAATATTCTTTCGGAATGAAAAAAATGATCCCATCATCCATCATACATAAATCAACGAAAATTTTTCATTGCTGACTGATATAATTATGCATATAAACTTGCCATTTAAACCACGGAACAAAAAAAATCGTTTCCTCTACCCACCACCCTCGGCCAACAGCATTTAATCCGGCTTTTCTCCGCACGGGGAGGTACATTTTTCTATTTTTAACTATTGGCGTTAGTGTCGAGAACGGTTTCTGTAGGCGGTTCCGCGCTTTTTTGTTTTCTACGCGCCGGAGGGCGGCTGCTGAATCGGGAAAAGAGCGAAAACCTAGTTGCTAAGTTGTCAATTTTCTAGCAGAAACTCCAATCAAAATCACGACAGTGCTGCCACAAGGAATTATCTCGGCAAAACAAATGAAAAAGTTCGATACTAGCGCCGGTGTTTTGATACTACAAATAGCCTGGCGCCATCATTCGGATAATTTTGAAACGTTCAATTGAAAGTTGAGAATCTTTGGTTTGACTATTGGATTAAATGTGGAACGAACAATAATTGGGGTTCGCGTCTAAAATATGAAAACTGACACTACCCAATGGTTATAGTTTTGTGCAAACACTGATTTTCTGAGTTTTTTGTTATATATCAATTTATTTAACGAATAGCGAATATTATTTCGTTAATTATTTGATAATATTTTAATAATATTTCTTCGGGAAAAAATTTTTTGTGAAGAAGAGTTTTCTTCGGTATTCGGTAGTTGAGAGTTTTCTTTTGGTGTTTTTTCATTCTGAAATACTATTGTTAGGTACGTGTTATGTGTTATAATTGTGCAAGCACTGATTGAGATTTTTTGTATTTATTTAATTATTTGATTAATTTGAATTAATTAAACCAAGTTGCAAGTTGGGAGATTTGAGGGAGGTATTCAAACTTATTCTCCCTTGAACCTAATTGAAAATACAACAATTTGGTATTTTTAAGTTGCTATATCGAATATTGATATCAATTTGTTTAACAACAAGTTTTTTGATTTTTGGTTGCTATATTCGGTTGCTGATTGCGATTAATTATAGTTTTGCAATATCGTCTAAGTCGGCCATCTGCGATTTTTTTTTTTAACCAATGTTCGAGCGCGGAAAAACTTCTCTCAATAACAGCGTACTTTTCGTGATATTGTAGATTTGGATCGTGAATGCAGTTTGAAATTCCAAAAATAAAAAGTTTTTTTTAGCAGCAGTGAATACGGGTAGAAAGTAAGAAGAAAAGATCAAGGTAAGCATTGTGAATATGTTATGTGACTCATGCTTGAAAATAAACCAACGGAAACATGTTTGGTTGTGGTGTCACATGATGCGGCAATGGCGCTTGTCGTCAAGTTTGGCCACTTTGTATAGTCAGAGTTGGCTCACTGTTATTGTGTGCTTGGAAGATGCCCTAAACACGCTCAGCACCAATGCCAACGAAGTGCGCCAATAAAACACCAGCTCAAGGAAGAGGCCCGCAAAAAAAGCGCAGAAAAAGCCCGCTTGGGACAATGCAAGGAGAAGTGCATTTGAAGTGCGTCAATATAACGATTTCGAATAATGTGTAATTCAAATTAAGCTAAAGAAACGGAAAAATGCAACAAATTCAGCTTTTCATTTCATTCAATTAATTTTTCCAGGTCATGTTCAATCATTTCAGCACATTTTTTGTCAAGCTTGACAGCATTTCAATTTTTTTTTTAATGCCTATATTTTTTTCACTTTTCACCCAATCAATCTACAATGTTCAGCAAAAGTATTTTTTTTCCCAGACCTTTAAACAGATGTACTTTGATTGACCAAATTCTTCCATAAGCGGAAGTTATGGGCAAAAGTCGAAAGGGTGTCAAACCCTGACGACACTCCCCTACTACATATAAATAACAAAATATAATGAAGAATCCGAATATAACTTTTATAGAGGAAGAAGGCTTTCGCATGAGTGAGCATTTTTGCATAACTGTTAGATTTGCAGTTTTTTTTTTAATTGGGGAGAAAAGTGTGGGAAATTGTATTATAATCTGTGGGAAAAGTGCCCAAAAATTTCCATTTTGGAGGGAATTTTCATAACAACCACTTCCCAGCACTGAGCAGTACGTTCAGATAACTTCCTCTGTTAATTTTTCTTTAGCTATTTGCCTTATTTTAGTTTTTAATATAAAAAGCAGAACAATAATTATGGCGGCGACGATCTAAAGATATTTTCTTCGATTCAATTTCAAGATTACAGCGTTTCTTAGATACATTATTAATGATTTATTTCAACCATTCATGATAACTATTTAAAATAGCAGTGTAAATCGTCAGCTAATTAGGAGAGCGATTTCAAGCAACTTTATTTTGTGTATCTTTTAAAAACACCCACGTGATAACATTTTAGGAAAATTTATAAAATTTTGAATGACATTTAGATGATTTTGTAACACGTTTTCCAAATGAGAAATTATCTGATTATTTCTTACAGAAAATATTATAGCATGGTAGGTATCATTGTCACTGTAGTAGGTATAGTTAGCCTTTAAAAATTTATAGAATTTTCAAAATTTCAGCATTTATAGCAGATAAGCAGAGATCCTGAGAACCTACCTAGCAAAACTTTTTCGTTTATATAGGTATACTTATACGTATCTACTAGGTACATATACATAAAATAAAAGAGTACCTAACAACAGCAATAAAATGCGGTATCACATCACAACCAGCCCGGCAAGGTATTAAAAATTCAAATTTTTACAAAAAGAATAAATAAAAAACATTTCCGCCAGCAATTTATACAGGGTGATTTGTAATTGGTGATCATAAATAAAACAGGGGACAGGTTAAATTTTTTTTTAACCATATTTACGTTATATCACAAAATCCAATTTTCGGTTTGATTTGGAGAACCTATCGATAATATTATCCACATCAATGTCGATCTCAGGATGGACATCAAGGACTCATAACCAGATACGCCGTCTCGTGCAGATATTGTAGAAATAGATTCAAGCAATTCTGTCACGGATGAAGTAATTGACTCTCAGTCATATTTAAAGGAATGGGAGTAGGAGTGCATGATATGTTACTGACTATTTCTTCTGATGGGAACTTAAATGATCTTGCTTTCTTCTGAGAAAAGTTGTTAATGGTCTTTCCAGTCTTCCGCTTTTACACTTTCGCTAGTATATCTACCTCCATCGCTAACTAATATGGCAAGTTTATCTCTGTCCTACAAATCAAAAGTACACATGAAGTTAAATTAAATAACACTATCTGAATTAATACGAAAGTACAAGCAAAGCAACGCCAACTATCGCAGAAGAAAGCGAATGGATTTTATTTTTATAGCATTGCCGTAAAAATTCTCAAGAAAAATTGTAGAATTACATTTAGCGGCACTCGAATCAATTCAACTGATGGTTTTTAGTCACCAAAACTCGAGAGAAAAATGTTCAAGTAAATTTCTTAGAATAAAATGTATGATTGCCAATGCTGATAAATATTTTTTAGCGGCTAAGACCAGCCAAGGGCCAAGGCACTTGAATCAATATAACTCTTTGGTCGGCCACTAGTAGTGCATGAAAAATCTAAAGAAAAATTTTCAAATCTCTCCAAGAAAATTGAATACATGTGTCCTTTTCCGAAAGAGTGAAGGACCAGAATCAATCTACCAATTCGTTTGGACCGTTGTCGGTGTCGTGTCGGTTCATTCAAATTCTTAAGAACAATTTGCAAGTGTATTTCTAAGAAAAATTCAAGGCTTCCCTAAGAACGTTAAAATTTTGAGCAACTCAGGCTAGAATCAGTGTCGCTACGAAAAATAATGGATGATTGCATGGAAGAACCCTAAATCAAAATTCGTAAGTTTGTATGCTTCTGTTGGGAGCTCCCCCACCAAGTTGTCCAGTCATCGATTTTATGTCGAAAAATTAGATAGATAAAAATAAAATAATTTATGATCGCTGAACTATTTCTTAGAAACAAAAACAATTTCAAGTCTCGAAATTGTGTGCTTTTTCATCTATAGCTCTATTCGGTGCAACAAATATATAAAAGCATCATAATAACCGCGCTGCTAAGCATTGTGGGCCTTTTTCTAAACAATCAAACACTAAAATAAATATGTAGTATTTCAAAATTACTTACCATCCTGTGATAGGTATGATAGATGACTTTTCGACACTATATAAAACACAAGAAAATTCTAAAAAAATCGTACACGTTTAAAGGACAAAGAGCTACGAACGAATGACTACTATACCCACTCCAGACTCCACTATTACTACTCAAAGCAAAGGAAGGCATATACATTTTGTCCGTACCATATGCAGATCGTCCTGTTAAACTTTTATAACTCATGACCCCCCCCCCCCCCTGCCCCCGTGAGCCAACGCTTGTATATGCGCTTGTTATAGGCGGAATACAGCCTTACTACCATAACAATTTTAATGCACTTCGGAATAGACCTTTATCACCTTTATAATGGCATACCATTTATTGCGCATATTCGTACAAAATCAAAAAAAAATTCTGAGAAAACTTCTAAGGAATTTTTGTATGAAATAGTTATAAAAACGAAAGATGCTGATCTTCTATTATTACTAATGCAAGCCACTTCCTTTGTCTTAACCCTCTCCTGATATTCATTGACTTTATAGCGACCATAAGTGTGTTTGCACTGCAAACAAACTTAGGGACGCTGCACCATTTCCTACCTTTACTGGTCTAATCTGAAATAAACTTTAATTTTCATAACTGACCAGAAAACAGAAGTCTAGAAGGGTTAATGTTAATTTAAATAACCAAAACCTCCCTAATCACTTCTTGTGGTATTTGTGCTGTCATGCTGGTAGTACATGAACAGCCGCGATCGAAGGGGTATATTCTGTGGCAAAGTTGATAAGTCCGGTATTAGGTGTCAGGTAAAATAAATGATCCAGTTAATTAATCTACTGTCGATAAACCCGCCTAGACATTCCCTTGAATTTTTGGCTCGTTTCACTATTGTGGATTTTCCCGAACCCAAAGGTTGTAAATTATGGAAATTCGTTATTCCATCCCTAGTAAGCATAGACTCTCAGATTCATCCGTCCGCAGTAGTAGAAACTAGTGGTACTTGTAAAAGTAATTAAATAAAATACTGGGAAATATTGAAGTACCATGTAATTTTACTTAAAATTGAGTGTACTTGGAAAACTACTTGTAAACTTCTCTAAAAATATTTGTTGTAAGCCCGGAAATGTTATACTAGCGCATGAGGTACGGCATGCATATACAATAATCATAGTAGACCGGTTAACTAGCTGAAATTACATTGGTAGACGTTGAAAGGAATTGAAATTTTTTTATTTTAATGAAGGCTGAATTAAATAAATTTTACAAAAATAAGTTGTTATATCCCTCTGGCCGTGCTTTTCCTTAGATAAGAGCCAGCTAGGAGAAGTTGATGCTGTTTGGTAAAAAGAAAGTTATTTAGTTAAAAACCCGGTCCCGTCACTTTTAATATTGCAATTTGCGCTAAACCGCAGGTCTGTCTCTATATACTGAGAAACAGCTCGGCATACGCTCGATGTACACTCAGTATTGAAATTGCGAAAAATATATGCGGTATACGAGTTTGTTACAATATGACCCTACTTATAAACCCTAATCATTTAATACACGAACCTTTTAGAATCGAATTTTATACTGCAATGTTGGCTGCAACTAGTTTTGATATTTAATGTGTGACACTTGTCAATTTGTATAGACATTTGCTCGCATTTTGTACGTGCATGGAACTTTCTTAACTAAAATGACAAATTAAATGACACATCAAATGATAAATCAATTGTAAGTTTTCTAATTAATTTTCAGTACCATAAACAGCAAGTGTGTCTCTGAAATTCTATGATAAAGTGTTCTAGGAAGATGATGTGTAATGCCATTCAGCACGTAAAGAAGGAAAAAACCTTTGAAAACCATCCCAGGAAGCTGCGACCTAAAAAAACGATAATAAAAGAAGATCGAATCATTGTAAATCAAGCGAAGGTTGATGCTTTTGTGAGTGCAAGGCAGATTCAAAGCAACATTTCCGAGTTCCATGGTATTGAAGTCAGCGTAGATAGTATTAGGAGACGTCTACGTAGCTCTCCACTAAAAGGTTGCATCGCGAAAAGAAAACCACACCTTAGCGATAAAAATAGAAAACTAAGACTGAAGTTTGCAAAGGAGCACATCAATAAACCCCTATCTTTTTGGAAGAACGTATTATGGTCGATGTAAGCAAGTTCAACAGGGTTGGATCTGACGGAAAACAAAATGTATGGCATCCTATCAATCATAATCATTCAATCCCAAGTACACAATTAAAACAGTAAAACATGGTGGTGGAAATGTTAAAGTCTGGGGATGCATGTCATGGCATGGTATGGGTCCAATAAAGAAACTTGATGACATTATGGACCAGTTTGCATATTTAGACATCCTTAAAAATACAATGGAGCCATATGCAGATGAAAATCTGCCAATAACATGGACTTTCATGCATGATAATGATCCAAAACATACAACCAGATCAGTGAAGAATTGGATTACTGGCCAGAAACTAAAAGTTTTGAGTTGGTCACCGTAAAGCCCTGATCTGAACCCTATAGAAAATTTGTGGAACGATGTGGATAAAGTAATAAAAAAGAAAAAACCTACTAATTTATCGTTATTATACGAATTCGTCAATGATGCCTGGAAATCAATTCCAAAGCACAGATGTGAGATGCAAGATGTTCTGCAGTAATTAAAAATAAAGGATATCCAGCAAAATATTGAAAGCTTAAAACAAAATTGGACGTTACATTAACAAAATTCCGTTAAAATTGGAAATGTGCTAATTAGTTGCATATGTAAATTTTCAAGTTTATTACAATTATTTTTTTAAATGGATTTTATGAATTGCTCTCAATTTTTGGTTTTGTAGTATTTAAGTTTGCTCTAATGAATACAATAATTGAAAAATATAAAAAGTATTAAATGGTGATATGTTATATATTTTGTTTAAAATAATAACTGTGCTAATTAGTTATATGCCACATAACTATTTCCCGAATCACACAAAGCTTTAAAATAATTGAGTAACTTTATAATGGCCGGTTTCACAATCCAGGATTAAGCCACTGGTGTGGCTTAAGCTCAGAACTTAGGCCTATTCCATTTCACGGAACTCTGTAAGCAAATTAAAAATTTTGAGTTGTGAGCACTGTGGTGAAATTGTGAAATTTTGAAAAAAAATTGCCTTTGTGAGTCATGATGAAGACGAAGTGATGACAAACTTTTTTGCAACGCAAGAAGCGGTTGGTTTGGCTACGCTACAAAAATATCTAGCTGAAATCAACAGTCCTCCGCCGCCGACAGAAAAAAAACGAAGAGTTAATAATATATGATAATATTTTTAAATTTCACACTGCTTTATAACTCACTTTTTATATACCATTCAGTTGAGCTTTTTATCTACGAGTGTATCACATCCAAAATCATCATAGCCGAATGTTTCGACAATCGGAACCGAGAATAAAAATCAAAGTCGAAATGTTGCGGGCGCCTTCTAATCATTTTTTCGCGGGTCACTCTTTGAGATATTATATTATGCATTTCTTCTAAGTGGAAAGTGGTAATGAGTTTTTTACTCTTTCGAGACCAGTACAATATACGAATCTACAGCCAATTCTCAACCTACTGCATATGAGCAGAGAAAATTAAAAGACAAGTACCGAAGTACTGTCAGTTTCTGTTTCTGTCAGTTTCAAAAATTCCATAAAGAAATCTTTGAGAGTATAGGTACTGTGTAAGTGTTTCGATCAGCAGTAACAGAGCGATCTCATCAGGACAGCAATGAACCCAGAAAATGCCTGCTGTTTGTTACTGCTGATCGAAACACTTCACACAGTACCTATACTCTCAAAAATTTCTTTATCGAATTTTTGATCTTTGGCTTTAGGCCAGAAACTGACAGTACTTCCGTAGTTGTCTTTTAATTTTCTATGCATTTCTTCGTTTCTTATATCCTCTGAATCAGATGAATAATTCAGTTTTATCTCGAACTGTTTGATTACTTCCTAAAAACTTCAAATGGAATATGCTGACACTAGCTACCCTGACAGCACTGAAACTGGTAACTAGATAACTACTTTTCGCTTGAAAAATTTCAATTTAGGTTTAAAATATAACTATTGAAATACGTACGTTCGTTTAATAACTGAACTTATAATATGTAGGCATGACGAGCTTAAGTTGAGCTTGGCTTAAGCCAGTGATATCACTTAAGCCTTGACTGTAAAACTGGAATATTTTTTAAGCCATCACTGTGGCTTAAGCATGGACCATGAAACCGAACATAAGTGTTGAAAAAAATGTAGAAAATTAAATCTTAATGTGCCTTCCGATGAGTATTCAGTAATTCTCATTAAATGTTATGAAACTGCTCCCTATACAGGGTGTCCCATACTTACCGCATTTCCTTTCAATTTTCGTTTTTCTGGGGTGCAACTTATAGTTTTTCCAATTTTGAATTATTCTAGTATTACTCTTACGGAAGGGTATAATAACCACAGTAAATATTTAAAATATAATCCGGACAACAACTTTACCTATTTCGCTCGCAAAACAAAACTGTGCTAATTAATTGCTGCAAATATTCTGATTGACATTCAATTTTACCATTTGTTTTCCATTAAAAAAAAATTTATTTAGAATTTTTCGGGGTTACCGTCTTTTATGAACTTAGGGGATTCTTTTAACACACTTTGGTGCCCAGAAAAAGTTCTATGAGTGACAGAAACCTCATTGCAATAATTGTCTTGATAGTGTGCTAATTAGTTGCATGCCACGTATATTTGGAAAATTTAATTTTGACAGAATTTTTTTACTATTTATCTAGATTTTATTTTCACCTACGAATAATTCGAATAAATCAATTTTACAAAATTCTTAATCTGAAATCACCTGTCCGTCACCCTTAATCATATAAAAACACAACGCTAAATATTTTTCACCTTTTATGTTATCAAAATTTAACTTCTTTTATTAAAATTTTTACTTTTATGTAAAAATGATTGCTCTTTTGTTAACATCTTAATGAAGTGAAAAATTAATGAAACAATTTGTAATTCCTACTGCTTTCTTTAAAATAAATATATTTTTTTCTACTGTGTTACAAACATAATCTCATAAAGATGACAGTAATAATAAATTTTAATTATGTTAGTTTGAAGAAAGACTATAGAACATAAAATTTTAAGATAACGCCGCACCAGTTAGAATTAAATTTCATGTCTGCAGTCTGAAGTATTCTAGAGGATAAGTGACGTGTGATTCGTGAGATTTTTCACACGCCTTCATTAATTCAATTGTAGAACTTGAGAATTTTTTCAACGCTTCGGTTGGTAATGACCTGAAATCACAGACGAAAAGAATATCAAGAAAAGAACACCAGACTATGTAGTCGTCTCTGGCTTTAATGAATTTCCTACAACAGGAATAAACAAAAAAAAAAAAATTTGCTTTAACGGGCACCTTAGAAATTACTTTCTTGAGTTTCTTCATATTCAGAACAAAAGTTAGAGCGAAGTTTTTCCGACGCCGACGCGACGTCTGGAGAAAGTTTTCATAATTAATTTTTTTTTTTTATTAAATACCTCATTGGGCATGCAGAACATGGAGAAATTATAGACAAATGTTACAATTGGAACTACAATTATAAGATAAGCCTCGAACCATCAAAATAAATCTCACTTAAAAAAATCTAATGGTTTTATAGTATGTAATTTTTTATCATCAATAAATGCCTCAACCATGGTTTTTTGCTGATGCAATTTAAGCCTAGGTTCATAGAATCATGTTATCACGTTAAACAGAATCTAAGGCAGATGTGATCTATGATCTGTGTATTGGAACTTGTTTCGTGCGACAGCACTTACTTCACTCTGTGATATGTCAGTTTATAAAAGATCTCTGTCAAAATGATTTTCTCAGTTGAAGAAGAACGGAAATACATGATGAATCTTCTGATGTTTGTGAGTCAAATCACAAGTATCTCAGCACGTATCTCTATATGGTTTAAGTAGGTTCAAACTATACTAAGCTAATATTTAGTAACAATTATTATTAAAAGATATAATCCCCAGGTATAAAGAAGTGGTACGTAGATAAATTATTCCTTCTGAAAACCATAGCCTGCAAATATTTCTTATAGTCTACTGAAGTCGATCGTGATAGAATAATTCCTAGACAATATTTCAAGGGTAGTCAAGAAATGCTGTAAAAATGTGAGGACGTGCATTATAGTTGCAGCATAGAATCAGAAAAAAGTTAAAACGAAATCAATTTTGGTTTAACAATAAAAGCCGTTTCTGATTTCCAGTCTAAGTAATCAGCAGTTACAGAATAGACATAATATATTAAAATAAATAATAATAAACATTCTCGCAATAAACGATAGAACGCTATGCATGTTCATAAAAACTAATGACTTGTGTATGGTTGAGATGTCATAAAACTATTGCACTCTAAGAAATGATTTACTGAATTCCAGTGTGCAGATTTAGATGTCAAATATTGTGCTAGCCAACAAAGTTGATAATGATAAAGTTCAGGCATGGATGGATTGAAGAGAGGTTGACTCCCCGACGGGGTCCCTAGAGCGCAGGCCACAACAAGGTCCATTGTTCACCCTCCAGATATAATGAGCAATGGCTCCAACCGGACACTATTACAAAACTCAGAATTGACTTCATGCAGTTCGTCCAGGAGGTGTGAGGCAAAGAATCTGTAACGTTTTCTTGAGAGAGCCGAATAGTGACAAGGAAAGTAGGTCCCCGTTTCGAATTCCGCTCCGCATCATCAACAAGTCTCATTCTGTGTATGTGACCCCTGAGAAAAGAAGAGTGCCCAGTGAGAATTGACACTAGAGTTCTCAGAATTGGTTTGTTTACTCCCAAAAACTTATTTGTTAGGTTAAGGCTGAGACAACTTACATCTAGATGTGAAAACTTCACAAAAAAGCGGTCGAATTAAAACGAGCTAATGGCCCTCTTATAGAAAGCTCTACACATTTTCTCTCTCTCTCTCTTGCTGTATTATGCCACATAAATTCATCGCAATGATAGGTTTCTTTTGTTGAATAAAAAATTAAAGAGCTTTGAAATAGTGATCCGGGTTTATGTGGAGATTTACTTGTCTAGTTGTATGTTGTCTGTAGTTTAGGTTAGGTTTGCCCCACAGTTCCTTTGTAGCTCTAACCCAGACTACTGTATTGGCGTTCGGCTCAAACCGAAATATTAGAGGCAAGGTGCTTCGGTGTAATTCTGTGAATTGTGAATGGAGATGTCTCCGAGACTGCATCAAGACGAGCCAGCTCGTCCGCCTTTTCGTTCCCGCTGATATCGCTGTAACCTGGCACCGAAAGTACGACTACCCTATCATTCCAAAAGAGGGAATTCTGGATACAATCCAATAGCACTTTGGAGCTTGTAAAGGGTTTTGAAAAAGCCTTGACAGCTGCTTAGCTGTCCGACCAGATGGCTATTTGCTGTGTCTGAATTAAGGAGATACTTTCCCTCTTCAAGGATGACCCAAACCACTGCCTGGAAAACCGCGATATGTCTTTCCAATTTTCATATGTGGCTCCGTGTAGGAAAAGCCTGCCTTCAAATTTCAAGCCGTCTGTGTAGATATTAGAGTTTGTCAATGGCTAAAGCACACAATTTGATTTCCAATCTTCCCTAAATGCAATTTTCGATTTGAAATTGCTTTTCAGCATAGCCTCGAGGAGATAGTCACTGTCCCTGTCCATATCATGTGCGAATTCAAAGATGGATTCTTGTGGAACTCTTGCTCTAGTGTGAGTCCAGCTCTGATTGAGATGCAGTCTCTGCGCTGCGATTGACGCCCTCGTCTTGATGTGTATTTGCACGGGATGTATGAGGAGAATGACCTCAAGAGTTCGAGTGCTGGTTGACTTGAAAAGGCTACTTACACTGAGGAGGCAGAGTTTTTTAATCTTTTCCAATAAATTACGATGATTGGCGAGATCCATTGCTTTCCATCACACCATAGAACCGTAAGTTAGCATGGGTCAGATGACGCTAGTGTATATCCATAGGATCATCTGTGGTTTGTGTCCCAATTTTTCCCTATAGCTCTGCGGCACATTGCGAAGGCTCTAAGAGCTTTGTTCGTTCTGTCCTCGAGGTGTGGTTTCCAGTTTAGCTTTAGCCTAGGCATTTTACCCTATATTTTAGGTCCAAACGTGTGGTGCCAATATAGAGCAGGTTCAATTTGGGAATGTTCCTTTTCTTAGTAAAAAGGCATAGTTTAGTTTTCTGTGGATTGATGCACAGTCCGAAATCCATAGCCTGCAGTCTATGATTAGTCGAATCACGTTTTCCACGTAGAGTTCGAACTTATAACTACCGGTGAATACGATCACCAGGTCGTCTGCGTAACATACCGCTTTGTACCCAGTCCGGGTGAGTATTTGTAAGAAATCATCCATAATGAGTACCCATAATAAATGTCCATTGGGGCACCCTTCAAGGCGGTATCCCAATGGACTCTTTTCACCTCTGTGAAAGTTAAATCATTAATTTATTTAACGTGTGGTCAGACGATTGAAATTTGTATAACTAATATCAGAGCTGTAAAATATATTTAATGGATTTAATACCTGTTAATTACCAATACCAAGTATTTAAGAAGTTGATAATTCCCAGTACTAATACTCCTGTATTGGAATTAAAATTTTACAGTCCCATTCCCGGAATTGCCAATAATACTTTAAAATACCAGAAAGTAATTGAATTTGTGGTTCTATTATAAAAATAATTAGAAATATTCAAAAGTATTTAAAAAGTATTTGGGCATTACTATATAGTTCCTTTGAATTTTTTCAAACTAAAGTATATAGTAAGCTAGGCCTTTGGAAAGGTAAGTAGTCAAACTTAAAATTACCGGAAGACTTTTTTCCTGTACGGATACTAGTTTAGGCTCCATAGCATATATAAAAGCCCGCACATACATGGAGCTCTGTTTCATGGCTTAGGAAGGTTTTGACGTATACATCATAATGACAGTCATCAAAACATCCATATGCAATACATTACATTCCTATATATAGATATATAGATACCCCACTCATCCGCCAGAGTCCACAAATCAAAAAAAAGAATTTTCCGTTTCCAATTAAAGAGAGACTTTCATCGTATTATAGGACATTACCATCATTAACTTTGTATTTTTGCATAAGACTGATCGTTTTCGAAATATACCTAAAAACCGAAATTTTTATATGGCAGCACCAAGAACGGGCTGCCCGATTGAGCCCATTTTTGAAATTTTATTTACTATTGCTATGAAAAGGCCATGTGCAACATTTCATCTAGCTGCGTCAACGCGTTCTCAGGCAGTGCCCAAATATATAGAGAAAAACGAAATTTTTATATGGCAACACTACAAAGGAGTTGCCCGATTAGTCCCATTTTCAAACTCAAATTTTTTTTCTTCTTTTTTACACCGGTGTACAACTTTAGAATTTATTCAATGCACATTCCAACAGGGGCGTAAATTATTTGTGAAACGCTACGACTTTTTCAGCGTCCCATAGCAATATTTACATACGTAAACCCTTGAATACATAAGAGTCCGATAAGTTAAATATGTTTAATCTTTTACGATGACGTTTTTGTTGCAAAGACGTTACAACACTTTCAGCGGCTCTGTGGTTTGACTGTGCTAGAGTAAGTTTGAGACAAAAGCGGCCATATCACTTATATAGTATGCTGGGCGAGCTGAATTAAGGGTTTGATGTGGTGTTGGGTAGTACAAACGCTGCAAATATTTCAACGTCTCTGCCCTTTGACTATGGCACAGTAGATTTGAGTCAAAAGCATATCCAGATCCAAGCACTGTCGGAGGTTAGATATTATGTTTAATAGTATGATGGTGAGTGGGGAAACGCTACGTTTCGTTCAGATTTTGTTGTGCTTCCTTTGCTTCTAAAGAGGAAGCGCCCCAGCTGTGTAAGAAATTTCAGCTCTCTACATCAATTTATTTCCAACATACAGGTAAAATGAAAATCAAAATTTTTATGTGGAAGCCCGAACGGACAGATGGATCGATGGATGAATGGACGGACGAACAGCTTGCAGACGGACAAGGTAAAATTAAACTAATTTTTATTTTATATATTATTTTCCAATCTATTTCACTCTGCCATAATTATTTCAATGTGTTACAAATGGCATGATATACTTTTAGTACATCCTATAGTGTTCATCTAGAGTATAAATATAAGATTTTTTAACATATCGAACTACAAATTACCTATAGGTGACGGACCTGTCCATTATTATACTTTGTTGCACGCTAGCCTCCCTTTTCCGTAAACTCACGATTTCCATTTTGCTAAATTTATTCTTGGACTTGATAAAAATTAGTTGCCCTTAGATGCTCATAATACTGACGATTGAAAACAAACGCAGACGACTGTCGACAGGAAAGATATTTCTCAACATGCAAGGATAATCTGTAAGAAATTTTCCTCTGCATTGTAACATGTAACGAACATGATACAACACCAAACCAAACAGGAAAATATCCAGAGTGGCAGCGATGTGATGAACGTGCTCCCATCAAGTTCAAAACTTAACCTAGTGGTTATATTTATTTATTTAGTACTTCATCAAAGATCTGATTACTAAGTTTAAAAAAAAAAAAAAATTTATACATATGTAAACAATGATAATGACCAAAAGTGAACAAACAATAATAATAAAATGAAAAGTAACTTTAGCTAAGCTGATCTCTTAATTGACTTTTTGAAAGATGAAAGTCAATGCAATCAAACTGGTTGTTAAAGAGACGAGACATTGATGAAATCGGCTCGTGAAAACCATAGTTCGTACTATGATGAGAAACGACGAGGAAATCGTGGTTCCTCAAGGAGCGCACAGGAATAGATATAATGAAAGTATTTAAGAGCTCAGGAGAATTTGTCGCTCCCTGTGTACACTGAAACACAAAAACAACTCTGGAAGCTTTTCGCCTATTTTCAAGAGAATCCAATGGAAAGAGTTTAGGCCTATCAACATATGGAGGTAAAATAATAGGGTTATGCCAATGAAGTCCACGCAGAGCAAAACGAACGAATCTCCGTTGCACAGCCTCAATACGATTTATGTATACAGCATAAAAAGGAGACCAGACCGGACTGGCATACTCCAAAATAGGTCTAAAAAATGTGCAGTAAAGGACCTTCGTTATGAATGGATCATTAAACTCCTTTGACCATCTCTTTACAAACCCCAGAGTAGCATTAGCCCTGGCAACGATTGTATTAATATGATCCTCGAAGGAAAGACGTGTATTAAGGAAGACACTCAAGTCCTTGGTTTTGTCAAGTCTAGATAATAAGCATCCATCTAAGGTATAACTGAAGTTCAATGGCCTCCTTTTACGAGAAAAGGACATAGCAGTACATTTGTTGATGTTGAGAGGAAGACAGTATATAGCACACCATTTATGGAAGGTGTCTAAATCCAAATTTATAATTCCACACTCGTTTTCATTAGAAACAATACGGAAGATTTTGGCATCGTCAGCATAGCAAAGTATTCTTCAATTAGTCAAAATCACAGATACGTCATTAATGAAAATAATAAAAAGGAATGGTCCGAGATGGCTGCCTTGAGGAACACCAGAAGTATTATCTATTACGTCAGAAAGAGCTTCGCGAAATATAACTCGCTGAGTACGATCCGATAAATAAGAATGAAGCCAATTGACAAAAACAGAAGGAAAACCAAGAAGAGTCAGCTTATGAATCAAGAATTTATGATTGATTCGGTCAAAACCTTTACTAAAATCCGTGAATAAGCAATCAACTTGCTTTCCGCTTTCAATTGCAGAAATGCAGAAATTAGTAAACTCTAACAAATTAGTCGTAGTAGATTTACCCTTCATAAAGCCATGCTGAAAAGAGCGCAGGAAAGGCTTGCAGTGGAACGACAAAACATCATAATACATGGCTTCAAATATCTTACCAATACAACATAACTTAGCGACGGGTCTGTAGCTAGAAATGTCGCACTTATTACCCTTCTTGTGAAAAGGTATAATCAAAGAAAGCTTCCACTGTTTAGGAAAACACCACAGGTTAATGATAAATTAAATAAATAACACAAAACAGAAACGATGGACGTAGCACAATGTTTTATGAGCGTGGAAGGAACGCCATCCAGACAATAGAAAAACTATCAGCTATGCTTGAAATGTACTTGAAGAGAGACGCTTCATCGAACAACAGGTCCTTAGGTTGAAGAGAAGTCGTCGGAAGCTTCGTCAAATGGATAAAATCGTTATAACTAATATCACAGTGGTTATCACAGAAGGCAGTTTTAAAGAAGTCACCAAAAAGATTGGAAGTCTCCAAGGGATCAATACTATCTATGTTTCCAAGACGCAACGATGAAGGGTATCCATCACAGTTGCGCTTAGAGTTTACAAACTTCCAAAATTGCTTAGGTTCCGTACGCAAGGCCGACCTCATTCTATGTATATAATCATTATAAGAATCAGTCAGGTACGATATGTACTGAGTACGCAAATTAGAATAAGTTACGTAATCAGCATCGCTCCTTGAGGAACAGAACCTCCTCCAAGCATTATTCCTCAAATTTTTAAGATGCTTGAAAGAGCCATTGATCCACGTTTGACAATGCGAAGTACGATTCGAACTAACAAGTGATACACAGTGAGTAAAACAAAGAAATAGGATGTCATAAAACGAGCTCACAGCTTTATCAATGTCACGTTCACCCACAACACTGGTCCAGTCGCAAGCGGATAGCCATTCATTCATTTTATTGAAATCAGCTTTTTTAAAGTTATAACAATACTCGTAGTTACTAGAAGCATTAGATGATGAAGTTACAGGATCAAAAAACAAAACTATGTATGTATATGTATTGCCGGATGATGACTTGTTTCAGGAACCATAGGAGTTAAACAACGCTTAACGAGAGTACCATTGGGATCGGACGAAAATACCAGGTCAAGAGATTTTCCAGAGTCATTAGTCACACCGCTAGACTACATTATCCCTGAAGAAATAATGTTGTCAATAAAAGATATGGCATGTTGAGGAGTCGCTAAAAAAGAGGGCAGCAAGCCCTCATCGTCCGAGAGTGTACCCAACTCACATTAGGCAGGTTAAAATCACCAAAAAGGAACAACTCATCGGCAGGCACCAGAACTTCAGTAAGCCTATCTATACATGAAGCCAACAAATCAAATATATCAGCAGATGGGCATGGAAGGATATAAACTGTAGCAATATATACGGTTTTGTGTGAAAGCCCCAGAGCCACACAAATAAACTCCAGATCACCGGAATCAACACAGTCAACCAAGAAACAAGGAAGGTCGCGACGAACAGCACAAAGTACTCCACCTCCAACAGGAGCATCCAGAGACAGACGATGGCGGTTACGGCGAAACAATAAGAACTCGGGACCAAAAAGCTCCTCATCAGCGATCTTCCCACACAGCCATGTCTCGGTCAAGCAGACCACGTCGAAACAGGAATTCGTCGAACTTGTAAAAAAGCGAGTCGTCTTAGAGCCACTATTTGGGATACTAAAGTAATAAATATAGTTTTAATTGATTACTTGCTGTAACAATCCACTATCCCAATCAACAATCCATTACGTTAGTAAGCTTCAAAAATTGCATACAGTCTTCATCACCAAAAATGTAGGTTAATAAGCCATAGTGTTCTGTTCTTGTATGATAATGCACCGTCTTATAAGGCACATGCCATTCAAGATCTGGGGTTCGTCAACCTTAACTAAACTCCATATATACGTTAGATCTGGCTCCTTCGGATTAATTCCTGTTTTCAATCCAGAAAAGAGAACCATATAAAAATGAATATTGTAGTTCGAAATTTTCAATAGAAACAATCAGTACGTTTACATGAATACTTGAAGTATACTTGAAGTATGCTTGAAGTAATCAAAATATCATGAAAACGCTCATTCAACGCGTAAATTTCAACTTAAGTAATTGCAAATTAAATTTAAGAAAAATTCAAGTCAGGTAATTGGAATTAATTCAATCAACCGCCCTACCTGAGCTTCAAGTGAAGTTCAAGTCAAGTACTCAAGTATTCATGTAAACGTACTGAATGTCTTTATTTGTAAGGCCCTACCTACTTGTGTTGTTACTTTAAATCAGCCCTAGCATTAATTCATGAATTGCAAGTAGTGCCACAAATAAACGAACACATACATAGATGCAGCAGCAAGTAATTCTTGTCCCTATAGGCATGGTAACTCTATGGACAACACATTTAAGAAAAAATCAAGCACACTACCTGGAGTTGAATTTGTAACATAGATTGAAAACAAAAACAAAAAAAAACTATCATTTCTTTTCATTAACCCAGAAAAAAAATATATTATAGTATCTTGAGGAAATACCTACCAATAGATGGTGATACTTCCGCCATTCTACGGGCTTAGAAATTTATTAGAACCAAAGGTGTTGCCCGATCACAATTTTTTTTTTAAAAATTTCCAAAAAAAAAAACCATAGCAAGGCTATTAATGTCTAGCCATAATTACGGTGCATCATTACCATAAAGCTAATAAAAATTATTGTAAACTATCAAAACAGTTCGAAACATATATTACTCTTCGATTAAACAGATACACGGCGGGAATAATCCTCATTCAAGCAGAAACAGTTAAAAGACGACAATGGAAAAAATTTCATTAACTTTCACCAAAAAAAAAAAAAAAAAAAAATACCGAAAGCCGGCAGCCATCTGATTATTGACCACCTGACCCATAAACCATTTCTCCGATTTTTTTCTTATAACTTAGCCTCTGTCCTCTGTTAGCGAGTAGCATGATAAATTTGCGCAGACCATTTTGTGTTGTCTTTTTGCTAAAAGTTTTACTGTTCTCTCGTAAAGGTGGGAATAAAGATCGAGGAGACATGCGCTTACGTCTTGTCTGTCGATTGATAAATCACGTATATGCCTCACATGTTGCGGATCACACTAAATTTGCTCCTTCTTCAATAACAAACAAGTTCTATACACGACCAAGTAAATAAAACCAGCAAGCAAGCACAGAAATGCGAATGATTTTTTTCGCCAACCGCGCTGTTATTATATCTACGATCCTATCCCCGATTATAGCTAAGAAGTTTAGATGTGAACCGAGTTGTGGGTTTATTCAAATTGGAAAAGAATTTCACAAATCTTCGATCGGAATGTCATAAATATCATGCAATAATCGTCGTCGTATATAGGTACCTGCGCGTTCAGGTGATTAGCAAGTGAATGCGGTTTAGCTTGGCTGTGGCGGCTATTGAGTAAGTTCACCTGTGATTATGGCCTGGATAACAGCCAGTCTCGCTGCATTCCAACCGATTCATTTGCCATGGAGCTGGGGGCTTCATTGATGAGAATTGTGCCGAGCTGTTCCGATCGACTCTCTACCTCTTTCTTGAGATCAGTCTTTGTTTACGTGTCACTTTTGGATGATTCTGCGAGGCATCATACAATCATCATCGTATTGACAATACAAACAAACCACACCTGGTACTATATATGCATAGCTATATATATGGTATACCTACGTTACCACTACATTGATTTTATATTAAGCATTTATTTCCTTGTTGCTCCTTATTAAAGGTGATCTTGTGGTCCATAAGTGGGTCTGTAGGAAGAATTAAAACCCATCGACAGCATAATAATATGGAATTGAGAAAATTATCCCAACATTCCATCTCGCAATGGATGTGTGTGAGACATCTGGGGCGGTAAGTAAGGGTAATCATTTTGACTCCATCCATCCACATTGTTGTGATAAATGTGATGAAACCGAATCTCTTCTACTACAGGTTGATTATTGAGTGCTGAGTAGTTGGTAAGTAGATATGGAACCGGTATATGCCTAAGAAATGAAAAAAAAACTATGTTGTAGTTGAATTGAATGCCAGACACCATGGACTTGGAAATTAAAATTGATGTGAAACTTTAAGAAGAGATAAATAAATCTTTCTTGGACTTTGAATAAGTTGTGGGTGCCCTGTATCCTGTATGCAGTGGTGTAGCAAGCACTTTTGAGGAGTAAGGCGGACCGTGAATATGGTGCCTAAATTTTTACCATGCCATGGAAATATCAACACAAGAACTGGAGTGAAAAATTGTAATTTACTATAATCTGTATTTTGACATAGACTATGGTAAAAGGATAAAGCTAAGAAAGATTTAAAAAATTATTTTACAAGTTTTCTGACTAGCAAACTCATTGATCACACTCTCGAAGTTCATTGAGTCAGTCAGATCTCGTTTAATGGACAAAATGGCGAGATTGTTCAATCTAGAATCGCCTTGCGTTGACCATAGATAATTCTTTAAAAGTTTCAACTTGGGCAAAGTTCTGTCACAAGTTGTGATGCTGATGGCCACAGTAAGGTAGATTTGTAGTATAACGGCGATATCCCGAACTGTAACAGCCAGGCTCAACTCTTGGATAAAGCGTAGACGGTGTATAGGTGTCTTTCCGTCTTCAGTGATTCAAGATGCTCAGGTTTGGGAGAAGCTTCAATGCATTTAATCAACCTTATGTGTTCTAGCAGAACATCATCCTTGTCAATTTCATCAGTATCAAGCTGATTCTGAGGTCCAAAATTTTGCTTGGAGTTAGGAGCTCGAAACTGTTTTGGACTTCATGCAGCGTTATTGGAATCTTCTTTTTTCTTCCTGGTTGATGCAATCAGCGACAACGTACAAGCAGATTTGAAATCTCCCATTCCAAGTCCGGACATACTTTTTAAAGTTTGAATGGACAACTTTATGACCAGCTGCAAATGTTGCGAAAGTATGAACTAAGAGATGCAGAGCTTGAAGCTTTTCTGTGGCCGCTTCTAAAGAATCTCTCAACATTTTTCTATTCGTAATTCGTTCATAGTTCATACATACATTCATTGTGGTCCCATTCAATATGAATAACTGAGCCTCATGACAGAGCGAAGACATATTCAGTGAACTGCAGTGAGCCTCATTTATGCGTGTATGACCGTATCACTGTATACAGGGTGTGCCATACGTACCGCATTTCCTTTATACCCTCACTCAATTTCGAGAAATAAACTGTATGGGTGGAGAGCCGAAAAATGCACGGTGTGGGCGGTAGGGGGGTTTTGTGATTTTGAATGCTTTTTATCCTAATACCATGTAACTTTCTTGTTATACACCCTATGAAGGTTACTTGCATCTCAGGTGATAGTAAACCCTCTACGGTTTCCAACAAATGCCCAACCATCTCTCTACCCCCTTACCATCGGCAGTTATAGGACGTAAAAGTAAAAAAATTGGAAAATTTTGAAATTTCTTTTTCAATTTTAACGATTTTTCCGCTAAAAGGCAAGATAAGGATAGCACTTCCTTGCAAGATTTCGAGACCTCCGAATGTTACCTTTCATTTGAACCTAATCATGTACCTACCTAAATGCTACCGTTTTTTAGATATTCCCGTTTTTATGATTCATAATTTCATGAATTTATCTAATTTGCGTGGAATTGCATAAAGTTAGGCGCGATTTCTATTGTTATTAGCAAAATTAATGAAATTATGCATCATAAAAACGGGAATATCTAAAAAACGGTAGCATTTAGGTAGGTACATGTTCATAGTCAAATTAAAGGTAACATTTGGTAAATATTGTAAATAAACTGTATAGTTATCATGAATTTTGGCATCGTTAAAATTTGAAAAAATTAGGATTTTTTTTTCAATTTTCTGACTTTGACTTCCTACAACTGACGATGAAAAACGACAGAAAGGCTGGTTGTGCATTCGTTGCAAAACTCAGACGGTTTGTTATCACTTGAGATGAATCTAGCCTTGATAGGGTGTATATCAAGAAATTTACAGGGTGTAAAGTGGAAACAGCACTAAAAATCGTAAACCCCCTACCGCCCACATCGTGCATTTTCCGGTTCTCCCCAATACAATTTATTTCTCGAAATTGAATGAGGAATCCGGGGTATAAAGGAAATGCGGTAAGTATGGGACACCCTGTATAGCATTTTTTATATGAGAAAGTCGGAAAATGCATTACTTTCCCTTGTTCTACGCATTTTTCAATTTTTGTTTTGCTAAATTTTGGAAAATATACTTTTTCAATAGTAAAACAATTTTGACGGAATTCCGTAAATTTTATTTTCTTATTATTATAAAAATGGAAACCGAATTCATTGGTGTCTCCTACGAGAAAGTTTGTAAATTAATTCCACATCATCTTATTGCTAAAGAAAAATCAAAATATTTAATGCATTCCAAGGTTAACTTAAAGAGAAACGAGTGCAATATGATCTGAGAATTTTCCGAAAATTATTCTTTCGTGGTTTAGGATGCTATCGAAGGATTTCAAGGATAGCGTTGATGTTAAAGATATATTCGTTTTGTAATGAAAATGAAATTATAAAATTTATGAAATGATAAAACAAATCTATTAATTATAATATTTTTCAAACCCATATTTCATTAAGATATCTAAAAATAATAAAAGAAATCATTTTTTTGGAGTAAATTCTAAAAATTTTATACGAAATTTTGAAGAGACGCAATAAAAAAATAAGAGCTGAACATTAGCAAATTTTTGATATGATAGGTATTAATGTTAGAGCATTTCAAAATTAATATTTTTTAGGTAATCCAAAATTAATAAAAATTTAGTTTTTCTTCAATATTTTTATTTTTTATTTTTTTATTTTTGAAAGCCCCATTTAATACCAATACCTCAAGTAATCAGGATATTAAAAAACATGACCACAGTGAAAACCATAAATTTTGAGTCAACCTATATCCAAGACCTCAGGTCATCAAGCTAAACAAAAAAATATGGGTCGAGTATTTTTTAATACTTAATTATTTCTTAAAGTTCATCGAAATCGAAGGGGGTCGGGTGGGTGGGTATGTATATGCCACCCTTCTGGGCAAGTTAACTCGTTAAAATTGATTTTTTCATTTATTTTTAGAAAAGTTTATCAGACAGCAAAAAGGTTTATAACCAATTTCATAGGTTTTGGCATTCAGAAGAACTTTTCAGTGAATTAAAAAAAATTGTGGGTGCAACTGACCGTTTTCCCAGAACACATAAATTTTTTTTAATTATTGTATAACAACTTCAAGAAGGAGTTGTCCGATTTATGGTGTTTTTCAAATTATATACAAAATACTTTTAAGATATTCGCGTATAAAATTTCAGCACTTGCCGTCAACTCATTTTCAATCAATGTCCAAATATAGTGTGTGTAATTTTGTAGGTGTCCAAATATAGTGTGTGTAATTTTGAAGGTAGCCTTACAAATACTTTACCTGATTTATCTTGTTTTTGAACTTAGACCTACACCTTTAAATGGCCCATGTAGAAAGTTTCAGCAGTTTAAGTAAATGCGTTCTTGCGTTATCGTACATACGGACGGACATGCAAAAATCAAAATAACACTTAATAACTAATATTCGAGATGTGCAATTGATTTTGCTGCACCAGCAATATTCTATGCGCTACAAATGAATGGTATCTTCATAATACTCAAGGATTTTATCATCTAGCTAGGGTATAAAATGTCCGGTTGTTGAAGGCGCTACCTTCCGCTCTTTGTCCGACTGTTCTTACAGGAATTAATGAAGCAGATTAAGCACAAATCCTTTCCTCTTATATTTTGTACGTTGTCGCTGATGCAAGTAAAGAGAGTATTTTGCAACGCAATTTATCTTTAAAAGCAAGGCCAGCATTTTCACAATTTTCACCACCAGGAATCTCCTTCTTTCTCGAAATGAAACGCTGAGGTTACTTTGTAACGACAAACTACTTACACTTCTTTTCAGCAAAATCTACACAACTTTGCGAAATGACTTCTCAATTCTCCGTCAGATATATTTGCAGAGCTTTTCTTCTCTCAGCACAATTCTGCAACAAGTTGAGGCCAAGCGTTTGAATTTGAATGCTATTGATCTCGACCAGAATTTGTGCTCAAAATGCAAGAAAACTAAGAAACGAAAAAGATAGCATGACCAACAAAATCAAAGTGGCATGAGGAGTCCTGTGGTATTTGCATTCTCGTTCCTTTCTGAAAGCTGATCCAAAACGTCCAACATTTTTGAGAAGTTCCTCAATGCTCACCACACCAGCAAAGTATAAATAAACATAAGTAGAGACAGAAGCGACAAAATTGGAAATTTTCCGTGTGTTTTAGACTGAAAGAGGTAATCTCATATACTTTTGTCTTTTGCATGAATGGGGGAAAAGAACTTGGCTATGCATTATTGTAGTGCGACTGAGACAACGCGTTAAAAACAAAAATTGAGAAAACATAGGATTACCCGAATGATAAAATCTTCTTGAATACCTTCAAAATTATTTCAAACTATTAATAATAATGCACATTGGGTAACCCTACCTTCAATTGGCAAAAAAAAAAGATAAATTTTGCAATGAACAACGCACTAAAAGGAGATGTAAAATTTCCGTCAAATAAAATTCCCAGAATCCAGCAAGAGATTCCCCCACTAACAAAACAAATGTAAACAGAAAAAGTGCTGTTCACATATCATAGGATTACAGTAACAAACATTGGAATTCTCCGAAAAGCATTGGGACAATTCCTGAAATTTGTGTTTTCATAAAAGAGCGGGAGCATTTCATGAGCGTAAAATCAGAAAACTCCTCCCATTCTCTCTTATTTACGAAAATAAATCATTTGCCATTCCATTTCGTTGCATGTAATCTTCGCATTCACATTTTTTGTCTTCGTAAAATGTTCAAAGAATGTTTGATGTTTTTTTATTTTTTTCTCTTCCTTCTTTTTCTCGCCGTGTACATTTAATTGGAAAACAATCGGAACACTCTTCTGTGTCCTTTCTTTTATTTAGTTATTCTTTGACACCATTAGGAAAACCAAACGCACAATCTTTTCTATCTCTGTTATTTTTGGTGCTGCCCCTGGTTGCAAATTTCTACACCCAAATTTTTGTTGCCTGGGATTTGAGGTTATGTTTTATTGTTTTGATTGAGCGGGATTTTTGAGTTATTTGTTGTGGAAAAATTAATTACATCGTTTTTGTTTTAGTTTATTATAATTTATGTTTGGGAAAAACAGTCTTACAGCGTTTGTTTCGGATATTTTATAATTTGTGTGTAAAAAAACTTTATTAAATAATATGCCTAATAAAAAAAAACTTATTGTTGGCATTAAATAGTATAAATGAAGATTCAACGGATACTTCAGAGGAAGATAATGTGGAAACGTTTTTATCACTAGTGCCAATTTTCCGTAACTGTACTGTTCTTCATAGTGCGTCCGCGTCGTAATATTATTTGGTTCTTTCTAACCATTGAATAACCCCACCGTTACCACCGAACACACACCGGGATTGCCAATTTCACATTTGACAGCTCCGAACAGGAATGGTGTCAGCACAGTTCTGGTGCGTGTGTGATTCCAAGTTCAGAAAAGAATACATTATATGAGGATACGCTTAACGAACAATGTACTAATGTAGTTCAACTGAATTAATATTTTATTTAAAATTCAAGGCGATACTCCAGCTAGATATCAATACAAATTGCAATGTCAATAATGGCAAATACTTAGAACCTTTTATTTTATTTATTACTGCTGCTTTCTACTAACAAAATCATAGCAATGACGTCTTGTGTTTTTTTTTTTTTTTTTTTTTTTACAATTGTTTTTTTTTAAATCAAATTAATCATAAGCCTACTAGTTAGCACCTTTCGCAAAGCAAATTTAAAGATTGATCTAGTAGTTAGAATTAACAGGTACTCATAATGATTTGTGGAAAAAAAAACACTTAATTCAACAAAATATGCGATAATACTGTTATTTTTTGCAAAAAAATCTTGGTGCCCCAGGCAGTCCACCTCAGCTGCCCCACATTTGCTACGCCGCTGCCTGTATGATAGCCACTTTTTGAATTCAAGGTCAACAACATACCAGCTTTTAATGCTAGTATTATCGTGTGGAAAACTCCATGTCAGTTTTTTTGTTTTTTGTTTTTTTGTATTTACCCAACCCGACAATGAACCCGTCTTAATCTGACCATATATAAAATTCCTCGTTTGAGGATCACACACTCCAACGTAAAAATATGTACAACTTTGCAAATCGACGAGTACTTCAAGATTCTAAGCTCTGGAAATTTTGTGAAGAAAATCCGAAACTAATCTAAACCTGAATCTCGTGTGGAGTTAATAAAAACATTGATCTCTGGCAAAACCCTCTGGGATACTTGCTAAACCATAAAGTAGATACTCTGACTGTCACTAATACATAATAGCACTAACGTAGTCTTATAAGCTTTATACCGTGGTCTTCATTACGTATGGGCAAAATGGCAGTGTTCCTTTGAAAAACTGACTGTATATCCTGGGCATTAGGACAATTATTGTTCCTACTGAAAAATATGAAGTTTCTTACCTTTCCAAATGTGGTTCAAATTATATGCTCTTTCGTAATATATTATAAAAAAAAAAAGTTTTAGTTAGTTGTAGCAAAAGCTCTTAGTTGAGCTACAGTATAAGTCAGAGTCAAGCTGCTATTGTGGCAAGGAAATCGCAGTTTTTATCAATTGAAATGAAATATTTTAATGATTTTCTTAATTGAGATATGTATAAAAAAGATGTGCACCGGTTACCTAAGGACCTAAAAATTACTATACGAAAAATCTTCCGTATGACTTTCCTTAAACATTTATAATGCATTCGTAGAAAATTTAAGGATTGTATCTGTTATAACAGCAATTTTTTTCGTACGTACACTTACCCATTTTCAATTAAAATTAAATTTTTACAGCAACTATTATTGCCGAAATGACAATTTTCAATTTTCCTTTTTCAGTAAGTTTAAAGATTGGCTCAGATCAACACTCATTCCAAAATATATTTTTATATCTTCATTAATTGGGCTACAACAACTGATCCAATTTTCTACTCAAACTAACATTTCCATGAAGAAACAGCAATCTAACATGCAATGTTATTCTAATATTAATGGATTAGTTGGGATTTGGAGAATTGCTAGCTTCTACGAGACTAACCGGGCCTTCTAAAAAAAACTTCAGTTAAGATATGCTTTCGAAAACTGCGACCATACAAAAATATGTGTGTATGTGACGATTATGTGAAGATAACATGGAAACTACCTTGCACATTCTATGTAATTACGAAAATTGACATACATACAAAATATACATATTTACAGTATTTTACATTCGGCATGCTATAAATTAGGCGATCTTCAATGTCTCCCAAAGAGTACTCTCCTAAAATCAATGTTAATGTGAATTGTCTCAACGCAAATGGCTTGTACTGGAGTTCCACATTCAAAATATTTCATATACTGCCACTTACAGAAAAGTATCAAATCGAAACTTCTTAAATAAAACACAAATAATTCATTTATTAATAAATATCTATTGTGTCACCTTCAAGGTAATCTTCATTGACTGCAAAACAGACTTTTGTCAACGTTTTTTTTTTTCATCAAAAGATCATTAATAAATATTGAAAACAGCAAGGGTCGGAAAATTGATCCCTGAGAAATGCCATTAAAAATACACTAAAATTAAAAAAAAAAGACTTTCTGCTGTTGATCAATAAGGCAATAGGACAAATTTAGCTTATATACAGAAGTTAAAAAAATAAGGTGAGTTAGATGCTTGTAGTACTTATATTCTATCGAAAGATGGTTAGTTATCATCAGTGCCGGATCTAGGAAAGTTTCGAAGGGTGGCAAATACGTTAGTTACCGCCCCCGCTAACAACGATCTTTATTTGTGGCAAATTTTATAACAGTTCCAGGGTATACTAGGCATCATATGTATATGATAGATGACCTATTTATAGATACTGCATACCCTGGAACTAGAACCAGATTTGTTAAAAACAATTTGAATTTAAATAAAAAGAATTTGAAATTCAAACAAAAATTAAGATCCATTATGTCGTTTGAATCTCAAACTGTTTTAAAGTAAAATGGAAGTAAAAAATCGTATCATTAAAAAATACAGTTTATATATTGATAATGCAATTATATCAATTGCAATATAAAATTTCAGAGACACACTTGCGGTTTACGATACTAAGAATTTAATTAGAGAAACTTACATTTGATTTATCACTTGATTTGTCATTTGACTTAAGAAAGTTCCGCGCATGTACAAAATGCGAGCAAATATTGTGAAATTACTTGTCTATATGAAAAATAAGAACGAAATGGACACTTCAATTTGACATCGGTTCTAAAGGTTCATGTATTAAATGATTATGGTTTATAACTAGGGTCATATTGCAATAAAATCGTATTCCGCCTACGTTTTTCGCAGTTTCAATATTGAACTCTAATGTACTAACTACTGAGTGTATACCGAGCGTATACCGAGCTGTTTATCAGTATATAGAAACAGACTTTCCGTTGAGCGCAAAATGCAATATTGAAATTGCAAGTCTGTCTCCGGTAAGGATAACAAATTAAAAATTTAATTATATTAGAGATTAGTTTTTTTATTTTTTCGCTTTTCAATATGAATGTTCTCGGCTAAAATTTGAGACAGTTTCAAAAAACTCTGGGTAGGAATTCTGGCAAACTGCCGTTCAGGTTGAATGGATTTATCCGATTTTTTACACAGATTTCAAAGGCCTCTTAACTCCGCCTGGCATAAAAATAATTTTCTGGTAACTTTGTGCTTTTGCCTCTGTCTACATTCGACGCAGGATTGATGGATGATGTAAAACATAGGGTTGCCAGCTACATTTGTACAATTTTTGAATTCATTTCATATGATACAAAGATACAATTTGAGAATTTAGTGCAATTTTTAGTTTAATTAGCTTACAGAGGCTTACAGACCTAAATTTAATAGACAGTAAGCTGATTGACTTTATAAGTAAAAGGTTTTCCAAGAAGAAGTGTTATTTTAATTAGCCCGCTATTTCGGTAGATGTCACTTTTGGAGCTGTCATTTTTTGACATTTGACAAGTAGAAACTACACCATGGATGGAACGATACACGATTCAATAACGCATTGAAATTATTAAAATTCACTATAAAAATGGTGAAAATGTGGCAGAGACGGTTCGTAAAACTCGAACATTTTTGGGTCGTCGTGAAGCACCTTGTCGCACCGCAATACAGAAATTGGTAGAAAAATTCGAGCTGTCGGGACAAGATAGTGATGTGAAGAATAAAACCCGTGCACGTCGCTCAAGAACAGCCGAGAATATTGCTGCTGTAGCCGAAAGTGTTGAGGAAAACCCAGGTTTGTCCATTCCTCGTCGTTCTTTGGAAATAGGCATTCCACAAACGTCATTACACCGTATTTTGCATAAAGATTTGGATCTTAAGGCTTATAAAGTTCAGTTAACACATGAACTCAAGCCGACCGATCATCAACAACGTCGAGTCTTTGCTGATTGGGTCCTTGAAATGCATGAAAATGATCCGGAATTCCATCGAAAACTCATCTTGAGTGATGAGGCCCATTTCCACCTCGATGGCTTCGTCAACAAGCAAAATTGTCGCATCTGGGGCTCAGAAAACCCAAGAGTTATTGTTGAAAAGCCTCTCTATCCTCAACGTGTGACTGTTTGGTACTGTTTATGGTCCCGCGGGGTCATTGGACCTTACTTTTTCGAAAATGAGGCTGGAGCAACAGTTACGGTGAATGGCTTGCGTTATCGACAGATTATTAATGATTTTTTATAGCCGGAATTGGATGGTATTGATCTGGACAACGTTTACTTTCAACAAGACGGCGCTACGTGCCATACAAGCAACGAAACCATTGATCTTTTACGGGAAAAGTTTCCGGACCGTGTTATCTCTCGAAGAGGTGATCACAATTGTCCACCGAGATCTTTTGACTTAACACCTTGCGACTTCTTCCTTTGGGGCCACGTGAAAGAGAAGGTCTACGCCAACAGCCCAGCGTCGATTCAAGACCTCAAAGATGGAATTCGTGAGGCTATCGAGGACATAGGGCAGCCACTTTGCGATTTGGTTATGGAAAATTTCATGAAAAGGATATGGTCCTGTAAGCGTGGTCGTGGTGGTCATTTGGCTGATGTTTTTTTCCATTATTAACGGTATACCTTCCTCTTTATAATGAAGTAAAGATCCGATCATTTATCTCAAAAAATGGCATTTTTCTTTGAATATCAAAATAACACCTCTTATTGGAAAACCCTGTATAAACACAATTGAAAGTATGATATCTATCAGCAAAGCAGCTTTTAGATTGCGGAAAGAAGACTGAAGTTTTAAGTATTTTTTTCTCGTTTAGTTATGGGTTCTGAAGTCCGTCGTTTTGCCGCCCCCTTAAAACTAACGCCAGGGGCACCTGCGCCCGCGTGTCCCCCGTTGATCCGACTCCGGTTATCATTAACAGTTGAAACTGCTGTACCTTGGTCTAAAAGCAAAGTAATATGATGCCAGAAGCATATTGTTTGGAAGATAGATGGAAATAGGGCGGTATTCAATTACACTAGTATTGTATTGAAAAGAGGAGAAGGAATAGTAATATACGAGCAAGCATCCGGATAAATTTGAAATATTAACTATCAAGATCCACGGCACTGGATTTAATTGTTTTTAGTGTTTCATTCTAACATCAGTTGCAGTCAGAAAGAGATATAATAAAAGTATTGAAAAGCTCAGGAGAATTTATTATCTTTGAAAATATTTCATCTATAATATTTTAATTCTATACACATGTAGCAGTAGTAAGATAACAGTATATTGTTACAGGGCAAATCGAATGAATCTCTGCAGTACAATCTAAATTCAACTAATCAATAAAATACCATATATAATGGAGATCAAACCAGACTAGCATACTCCAGGATGAAGCTAACGAATGGTACAGTAAAGAAGCTTCGTTATAAAATCAAATTACAATACACATGCGTCACATAATTATAGAGCCACTTGCTAATTTCGGCATTTCTTAGTTTCTTATCACTTTAAAGCTATTAAAATTAATTTTTCTGAATATGCCGCGTGGAAAAAATCTCTCACCTAAAGAAAAATGAAAACTAGAAACGTTCTGGAAGTCTGTTGACAACATGCGGGAAATTGATCGCAAAATAAAGCGATCGCACCTGGAAAGTATGGAACGAGAAAACATCCAGACCGTCCATCCAAAATCTCTCAACGAGATAAAAGAAAAAATCATTGCTACACCTGCTTCGAATTCTACGAAATCTCTCGCCCAGATTCTGAACGAATGTGAACTAAATGTGTCGAGGTAAACAATTCGACGTGGTATAGAAATAATCCGAACATTATACCGTCTAAAATGTTGACAGCACCGCTTCTTACACCTCTTAATAAACAAATGAGGTTAGATTTTGCAAGATTGAACATGATCCGGCAATGGAAACTGATGAATTAAGCACACAGAATGAGTTAAACATACAAAATGTGAAAACTTGCAAACAATTATAACACAGCTATTATTTAGGTAATATACAGCGATGAAAAAAAAACTTTGTTTGGACGGCCCTGATGGCTACAACAATTATTGGCGTGGCATACGAAAGGAGCCTATACAATTTTCAAAAAGAAATGTTGGTGGCGGAAGTTGTATTTGGATGGTGTGGGCGGCATTTTGCGCTCACGGGAAACTGAATCTTGTCTACACTTCCTTAAAAATGAACAATAAGGATTATCAGAATGTCCTAGAAAGTAGCCTGTTACCATTTTTTATGTAAACATTGACGTTTAAAACTAATATATCAGCAAGATAACGCTGCCATACACACCTGCATCGACACTAAGAAATAGTTCGAGCGAAATAAAGTTACGGTTTTTCACTGGCCTGACCGTTCAAAAGACTGCAACCCAGTAGAAAATTTTTGGGGAATAATTATACGCCAGATTTACGCTAATTTACGTAAATTCTTTGAAGGTGGCAATATCCGAAGTCTGGGAAGCACTGGAGTCCATTGTTTTCCAAAACTTGGTAGACAATATGCTGAACCGCATTTTCCAGGTCATACAAAAAAATGGAGGACCAATTGGTTATTAAAGTTTAAGTTTCTTTCATAATATTAGTTTTAAGTATGAATAAATTTATGGCTCTATAATTTTGAGACAGGATGTAAGAAATTTTTGTTGAATTATTTTCTAATTTAGACTGGTAATGGTATAGATTTATGTTAAAAATTCTCTCTGTTCATCGGGTAATTGGTAATTTGTGAACAGACGACCAACATCAGCTGTGAAAGGAAATTTGAAAGTGACAAAGTTTGCGGTGGCTCTATAATAATGTGGCGCACTGAAAAAAGTAGTTGATATAGAACATTATCATCTCTATTTGAAGGTATCTAAATCCAGATTAGAAATTTCACACTCGCTTATATGAGAAACTATGACAAACATTGGCTTCTTTGAAGAGCACGAAAATGTTATTTACTTCGTCAGAAAGAGCTGAACGAATTAAAACTCACTGCGAACCAACAGATAAACTAAAAAAATAATGTAATTTGAGAAAAATAGTAGGAAATCCAAAAATAGTCATCTTGGGGAATTTGAATTCTATAGTTGTGATTTATCAAAAGTTTTACTGAAATTTTTTGAACAGAACTTCAAATCAACTTCAAATGTTTTAGCGATTCAGTTCAAATTAATGGTAGGTTTATGGTTAGAAATTTTGTAGATATCTACTCAATAAATTTCTTGTCGAAAGGACAAATCAAATCACAGTAAGACTCTAGTGTTTCGAAAATAAATAAAGTTAAATAAAATGAATAACAAAAAACAGAAACAATGGACGAATTACAATATTTATGTAAGATTAGAAAAGTGGGATGAAGAATTGATTAGCATAGTAGTAGGCACCAAGAGTATTTAAACCTGCTCCTGATTGGCCCACACGCTTGGAATTAAAGGACAGGGTGAAATACCTAGGTACTATTCTAGACAAAAAGTTAAACTGGAAACCACACCTCGAAGACAGAGCGAACAAAGCTCTTAGAGTGTTTGCAATGTGCCGTAGAGCAGTAGGGAAGAAGTGGGGACTCAAACCGCGGATGATTCTATGGATATACACTACTGTCATTCGACCCATGTTAACCTACGGTTCAGCGGTGTGGTGGAAAGCAATGGACTTCTCCAACCATCGCAAGATGCTGGAGAAGATTCAAAGGCTGTGCCTTCTCAGCGCAAGCGGCGCTTTTAAGTCAACTAGCACCCGGGCTCTGGAGGTTATCCTCAATATACACCCGGTGTAAATGCATATCAAGCAGAGGGTGTCGACTACAGCGCTAAGGCTGCATCTTAACCTTGGCTGGTTTCATGGGGGAACAAGAGTTCCACATGAATCCATTTATGCGTTCGTGCAGTCAATCGCACATGGCATTGACAGAGATAGTGACCACCTCCTCGAGACCATGCTGAAAAGCAATTTTGAATATAGAATTCCATCCAGGACAGAATGGGAATCACTTTCCGTGTTTCAACCATTGACAAACCCAATTATAATATTATTGATGGTTCTAAGTCCGGTAAAGACACCGGAGCGGGAGTTTTCTGTGAGGAGCCTGAAATTAAGTTCTCCATGCACCTTGAAAACCACTCCACGATTTTCCAGGCAGAGGTCAAGGCTATCCTTGAAGCGGGAAGACACCTCCTTAACTCAGACACTGATAATAAGGAGATAGCTATCTGCTCGGACAGCCAAGCAGCTGTCAAAGCTTTGTCTAAACCCCTTATAACCTCCAAATTATTAATGGAGTGCAAAACCATCCTGAATTCCCTTTCTCGGAATAACAGGGTGATAGTGCAGTGGGTCCCGGGGCACACCAACATCAGCGGGAATGAAAGGGCAGACGAACTTGCTCGTCTTGGAGCAGCCTCAGAGGTACCTGCCTCTACAGTCGGGATTGCACCAAAACACCTTGTCTCAATCATTTCAAGCTGGGCTGACCGCCAACACAGTCGCCTTTGGTTAGAAGATCCCACGGGTAGGACAACAAAGGAACTGTGGGTTACACTAAACTCAAATCAAATGAATAAGCTCCTAAAAGTCAACAAGCTAACCCTGAGAGCTCTGGTGTCCATTCTTACTGGGCATTCCTCTCTCAGGGGCCACCTTCAACAGGATGAGACTTGTTGATGATCCTATATGCAGGGGCTGCGGAGAGGAGTCCGAAACAGTGACCCACTTTCTATGTCACTGTCCGGCACTCTCAGGAATACGTTACAGAATTCTTGGTTCGCACCTCCTGGAAGAGTGACATGATGCCGGCAAGGAGGGCTGGGAGCCAATACTGAAATTTATAAGAGCGTCCGGTTGGGACCTATAAGCGATCGCTCATGGATTTGGAGGGTGAACAATGGGCCTTGACTTGGCCTTCGTTCGGGGGACTTGAAAGGGGTCCCAAACCTCTTAAATCAATCAATCAATCATTTAAAATTGAAAAAAAAAGAAAAGAATTATTCAACACTTTGTGACAGATTGAAGAAGAAAACACTTTAATTAGACATATTTTTTGTTTTTCACCTTTTATGATTTTCTTCTAATATCCATGGAATTTATTTTAGTTCATACATTTTTCTGCATGTACTTATAAAGGGTTTTAAAGGTATCTATATCAATTTTTAAATAAAACAGAAAATATTTGAGATATCGCCAATTTCTTAATTGCAAATGAAAGCTCTCTTCATACCATGTAAGAATGACCACCACGGATGATCTTGCAGCAATTAATTCGTTGGACTTAATTCTCGACTAATCTACCTCAAATTTTGGCCGATATTCCGGCAATTTCGTGTTCAATATTGGCTCTGAGCTCTTCGAACGGCTTGTTGGCATATACCAACAACTTCATATAGCCCCAGAGTAAAAAGTCCAGAGGCGTTAGATCGCACGATCTCGGATCCTCTCCTCGAGATAACGCGCGATTTCCGAATTTCGTCTTCAATAAATCTATGCTTGCGTTTGTTCTATGGCACGTTACGCCATCCTGTTGAAACCACATATCTTTCATATTCATGCGATACAAATTCGGGAACAAAAAAAAACGGTTTATTATCACACTATAGCGGTCGCCATTGATTGTAATACTCTAGGTGCGCTAGAATGATCATTGATCCAATTACGTAATTGATCGAATGATCGTTACTTGGTAAGGCAAGCACACGATATCTTGACGGTAATCCTTTTTGACAGATGACAGTTCTCAATTTTGTAAATTAAAAACTGTGAATTGTGAACTAATTTGTGAAAAATTGATTCGAGCCTTGATTAAATATATAATGTGAGATATTTTGTCCAATAATTCGCTTTGGAAAATATTCAAAATTTACCTTGAAAAATGTATCAGTAAATTTCTCAAATGACATTTGACAGTGATGGCTGGAAAATCAGCTGATTTTTCCAATAACTTTCAGTTTCTCACCACTGAAAGCGCACTTATCGACAAAAGGATTGACAAGTAATGCAGAATTTCAAGCGAATGA
Organism: Dioctria linearis; assembly: GCA_963930735.1. Lineage (NCBI taxonomy): Eukaryota > Metazoa > Arthropoda > Insecta > Diptera > Asilidae > Dioctria > Dioctria linearis. The sequence continues at coordinate 47,768,600 of OZ005741.1, read as the reverse complement.
GCTTGTGGAAGCGTAATCGGTGCAATGACGAAACGAATGATCATTGCGTCAATGATGCAATAACACAGGAGCTATGCAATGATCATTGCTTCGCCAATGATCATTGATATGTTCCGTGTGTCTAGAGTATAACGCAGCGGCTATCATTATCAACGAGAAAAGGTCCAATGATGCCGCCGGAATGTAAATCGCACCAAACAGTCATGTTTTGTGAATGCAGTGGTGTCATATGCAGCACATGTGGATTTGTTGCCGTCCAATAGCGAATTGCTGAATATGATTTCACGATGAAAATCCTGATCGACGTCAAACTTTTCCATCAGGTACTAATATGAGAATTTATGAATTTATGAATTTATTTGATAGTAAAACTCTCAACCAATCTGAGAAATGTCAGCACTGAAAATTCCCAAAATTCACCAAAATAATGTTTGAGAGAGTCCCAATTACTGCGCTCGGCGTAGAATCAACTGACCACAATTACGTTCACAATATTTTCAAGACTCTTTGCGTTTGTTTGTTTCACGGGCAGTAAAACTTTAAACAGAAAAAATGTGGACTATAACTTTTGCACCAACTTACGAATTGAGTGTCGGGTATGGCGATTATATAACGACCAAAAATTGACGTTAATTTTCTTAACGTTGCGACCACCGATTTCGAAGTTTGGTAGTAAATTTTGATTAATTTTGTGAATGTTGCTCATTTGCGTACTTCATGGTGATTAAATGGTAGACATTGACAAGCAAAACAGCTATGCCAGTTGTTAATAAAGGTGTGCTCATATTTAAAATGGATAATGGATACTCCTAATTGGAAAACTCTTTATTTATATAAAATAAATTTTGTATTATAAAATTACAACCACCTCAAAATCGTGAATTTTGGAAATCATAAAGTCAAAAGAGAAAATCAAAATATCTAAAGTTCCTTGTTTTTTAGACGCGCGACTATGAAGTCTTTTGTTTAACGTAAATTTAAAATCCATGGTAACGGTGTATGTGTACATATTCAAACTCTTTATCAATATATTTAACAAACAAATACCAATGAAATGTTAAAGAAAATCAACAACGTATACCTGCACCATCATTAGGACGCAATCCATTCCATATATAAACAAGTATAAGGCGGCCTACGTTGCCACACTACACATAAACTGAAAATATGTAATATACCGTCGCAACAGTCCAACAAAAATTTTATTGCAGGTATGTATAAAGGTGAGCACAGGTTTTGTACAATTACCTGACAAAAGAGAAAAAGAGGAAAAACCGGCTACGTCGTCTAAGCACAAGAAAACACACGGTTAAATAAAAGTTAATAAGAATACGAACACACGTACGTAAAAGAAATCCGACACTCTCCGCAAGAATTGCTTGTATTTTTCGTTGTGGCGTGTAACTTTTTGGTATAATCATACAGACTACGGCTATACGACGACGTTCTTATAATGTATAACAGGCGGGGAATGTACAAAGTTCGGTTATATACCACGTCGCCTGATATCGACTATTCTTGAGTATACCTGTGCCGTGTTAACAACGGTTAACGACAAAATTGAGAAAAGTTTCTGATCAGTTTTTCGTTTTTTTTTGTTGTTTTTTTTTTTTTTTTGTTGCGTATGCCAATCTTATTGGAATCCCTCTGAAATATTTTCAGTAAACAGAAAAGTGTATCTAAATTAAAAATAATCACAGTTTTTTTATAAAGAATTTATATATGTAAGATGGAAAGAACTCCGGGTATCTATCACCTGTGTATAAAGAAAAAGTGAAAAAGTGCAGTAGTGAGAAAAAAGGGCATGCGCTGTCGGAATTTGCAAAAATTTCCGCCATATTTTGTGGATCATTTGATTCAGAGTAGCAGCGCGAATCTGTGATCTGTCGCTAGTACTTAATTGAAGAAGTCGAGTTTTACGATATTTTAGATACGATCAAATTAAATTAGTTAAATTAGTGTTTTTGTTTTTTTTTCTTTCTTTACATTTTGGCCCTTTATAGAATTTATATAAAAATAATTCCTTTGATCGACAACGTGATTGGAATGCCTAATAGCTCAAGTTGTGTGTGTTAGTGTGGTACATATGCGATCATATTTTTTTTATATTTATTGTGATCTTTGTAATTTGTTTATTGTGGAAAAATTTATTTTATTTTATTTTCACTTTAATCACCGTGCTATTAATTAATAAATGATCGCGCCTATGTGGTAGGAAAATAAAGTATTTAAAATAGAATTACTAAAAAAAAAAGAAAAAAAAATAATCAAAAGAGATAAAAGTGAAATAAAAATTTGAAATGCAAATTTGATCGTGTATTTGCACGCCAGTCGTGTTTTTTTTGTTTTTTTTTCTTATGTGTGTGTATTTTTTTTTTTTTTGTTCTTAAAATGGTGATGTTTTTTTATGTATAATTTATTAACTTGTCGAAGATTTGGCAGAGAACAACCGAATTAACAACATACATATCGTGGCATTGGAGTTGTTATTATCACCACCAATCATAAGACAAGAGAATATCACTACAAAAAAAAAATAAACGAAAAAAACAAAAAATCTTCAATAATGGGAGAGTCAACACCAATATGTCGTTGTCGTGTCTTGTATCTAGGCAGCGCTGTTCCAAGGCAAAGTAAAGATGGCCTACAAGGTATTCAAGAACCATTACGCAGCCTCTATCCATCAGAGGGTGCAATCGGTGCTAAGGGTATCGATTCATGGCTTAGTGTTTGGTCTAATGGAATTCTATTAGAAAATGTCGATGAAAATCGAAAACAAGTCACCCGGTTTTTTCCAATTGAATCTCTTCACTATTGCGCCGCAGTACGACAAGTTTTGATACCAGAACGTGGCAATACGAATCCGGAACCGAAATTCCTACCGCTTGACTCACCATTTGCCCGAATGCCGAAAGCCCAGCATCCGCCGATATTTGCGGCGATTTTAAGACGTACAACTGGCATCAAAGTGCTCGAATGTCATGTTTTTATATGCAAACGTGAAGCAGCTGCCAATGCTCTAGTCCGTTGCTGTTTTCATGCCTATGCAGACAATTCGTATGCTAGGCAACTTGAAGGTGGCAGTTCTGGTAGTGTTTATGGAACACTTGGTGGTGGTAGCAAATCAAATGGTGATCTAACTGTAGGCGGTTGGAGATCAAGAACTGGCAGTACAACAACTCTAAATAGTGTTGGAAGGCAATCATCTGGTGGTGGTGGTCATCTTATGAATGGATTAGCAGTTAATGGTGGTGGCATTATGAATAACGGTAGCAATGGGAGTGCTGCTGAAGGATATACTTCGGTTAAACATTGTAAGTAAAATTAAAGTATTTTTTTTCTTCTTCTAAATTTAAAGGTTCATTTAAGTTTGATATTTACATATCTATATATCTGTGTGTGTGTGACTATAACTAGGTTGTGATTGGTTATTTTATTAGCTCTTATGACCGTAGAGAGAAATTATAAATACCTGAGGTGATATCATAATTTGCATAGTAATTATCATCCGTATACATTGCTAGTAGTATGCTTGCTAGCTATTTAACGTTGGCACGTTCGAGGAAATTCCTAATTGGGAATAATGTGTAAATATTTGCTTGGAAAGTAGGAAGAAAAAAATCGGTGCTGTCCGGTGATATTTCTTTCTGAGCACATACATAAATATAATTGTGCCAACAGTTCGTTTTTTCAATAAACAAAATACGATCCGTTTTTAAAAGTCTTTTCAAAGCCTTAACTAGCGGCTCATTTTTTTCTGATTTAGTGACATAATCAACTCTAACTGAAATTTTATTCGAATGGAGCATGTAATTCTCTCTAAAGTATGGTTAAACACGATCATTATTCTTCGAATTTGGATTAACTGATCGCCTCTTAAAAACATTATAGTCTATATGAAACCTTTTTTCTTTTAATACGAACTTATTTACCAATGGCTGATGGTTGCAGGATCTCTTTGCAGCTAGCTCTAGATGATCTTGTGTTCTGGTATGGCGAGATTGATCTTAAAACCAACTCCGATAAAATAATGGGTATGAAAAAAACATGTTGTTAAATCAATGGAGCCTAGTCTCTGAAGGTCAATCTAAGGTCTTCAGAAATCAATCAAAATATCTCACAAAATATTTTCTATTAATTCCAATACAGTTGCTTATGGCTGGAATTTCGACAGAATTAAAATAAAAATCTTACCCCTTTTATAAATTTTATTTACTGTTTAGCTATGCCTCCGCTAAAATATTCCAAATTTAGTACTTATAAAAAATAAATGCAGCAGCATCTATCAACTATCAATCAATCAGAGATAGAGAAAGAGAGAGAGAGAGAGAGGAGAGAGAGAGAGAGAGAGAGAGAGAGAGAGAGAGAGAGAGGAAGACTACTCTGTTTTGAAATTCAAGAATTTCAACAGCAATTGGCGATGTACCTTTTCCGTGGGCAAAGTATTTAAACGGGACCCTCTGAAAAATTGAAATTAGTAGCGTTCTATAGTACCTATTGGTGATAAGAAGATTTCTAACAATTTCTGTTGGGACATTTAAATTTTTTCTGAGAGTTAACTTTATTAATATCAATCAACTTGTGTGACAGTTTGCAGAGCGTATACATGAATAAAGAAAGAGTTTCCAGTGCCCTATGGCTTAATTAAATTGTGGTATTCCTTAAAGTTCAATTCTAGGACCACTCTTATATCATATCCAAAATTATTTTTTTCTATTTAAAATCTTCACTAGTGAGACGTAAGCCTTATTTAACTAAACAATTTGCTGTAAATTACACCGGAACCTATGTCTCTCCGTGATTTAGTTGAAAAATTATCTGCTCCTCACGTAGTTAAATTGTCTAAGTTTCAGATACTCTGTTTAGGTGATTCGACAATAAAATACCTAATCCAGTCACATTCAGAGGGCAGACTCACCTAGCACCTTTACAAGATTAATTATAAATCTTTTTCTTTCCTGAGTGCGTGTGATGCATAATGATAGTCGTTTTTTTTTGCCTTCGTCACTTTCCTTGAGAGTTTGGACATAGTATCTCTCCCTTTATATAGGGGATATATGTACTCTTGATTCATTAATCATAATCATAAAGGATTGTCAATGGCTACGATAATGGAAATATGATAGGAGTAAATAAACGCATGCAAAGAAGAATTCTGGACCAACATTTTGAAACATTTTCAGATCCATATGGTTGTTATAGCTAAGAATTTATTCATAGCAGATACCAGTAAAACATCAGTTCAATCGTTTACGCTATTTTTGTAGTCATCCAATATCACCGAAGTGATATTCAAACACGTAGATCAATTCTTGATTACTTTCTAGAGCTTCACGAAGCAATTAATGACTCTTTTGTAGTATTAGAAGTCTGATCACTAACACAGTACATGGAACAGTTTGAATTCCAGCTTAAAATTGTATATTGTTTCAAATGTGGGTATATTGTAAGTAAGGCTATACAGCCTGGAGCTATGAAATGTATCACAATTGCTAAAGAATTTCTCGATTTGTGGAAATAGTGCATGAGTTATTCATCTGTTCTAATAACAGCCAAGCAAGCGCCTGCACAGTCTACGATAGAACCGATTTTCATGGAAGCAAGTCTATAGGGTAGGAGGTGATAGAACTCACCAAGACAAAAACAAATTGAATGCCAGGGAATGAGGCCGGATCAACCTTTTCGGAGTTACAGGGCGATTAGGAAAATATGCTAGGTTTTCACAAAACACCCTATATCTGAAAAAGTACAGATTGCACGGTCACCGTCATGAGTCATTGTATGCAGAACTTCATGTCCTATCCAACGACTCCTTTACCAGCCCCGTATTCCGCTCCCTTAAGGAGTTACGGTCTAAGCTGAAAATTTCGATTTTTTTTTAAAGCAGGGGAGGATAGATACGAAGCATGGAGGCCAATACGACCCATTGTGCTGTGCTGCTAGAAAACCTTCCTGTCGTCTTAATGAAGTGCATCAGGTCTTGGTGAGGAAGGTTTTTCAACTCCTCTACATATAGAAAGGGCAGAACCGGGCAAAGGTCGGGCAAGAACACAAAAAGTGTTCGGTTGTCTCAGGCTCTCCTTGTTAGATGAGCATGAAGGGAGTTGTGGCCGGTGATGATGCCAACCACAGTTCTACATTATTTTCTTCCGATCCCCATGAGAATATCGGAGATATGCCCATTAGGCCTATCAAGAATAAGTTTTGTGCACCTGCAAGTACTCAGGGTCGCCCATCTCTGCTGCTGCTTTTTACGAACATCCGATTTGATAAGAGACTCAATACTAGAAGTGGCAATGCTTACGGCGGGTTCCGGTCCGACGAACGTAGAACCAGAGCCCACCCTAGCGAAAATGTCAGCCCTTTCATTCCCCATGATCCCCTTGTGACCAGGAACCCACTGAAGGAAAGGATTTTCTTTTACTTTGATCTTTTTTTTTGTTTACAGAAAGGTGGCTAACATAACAATTTTTTATGGAAACTGTAAACTGGGGACTCTCCTCTTTAATTTGGCCTATCATACCTATTATGGTAGCATAGTTGAGTGATCCTTACTGGACGTAAAATACTCACTATTAGCCGAAGCTGATAGCTCACTCCATGATAGCGTTGAATATGCAGGGCAGCACGCTAGCACACCTCGGCTACTGGCGGAGAGTGTGGGGTGGGTCAACACTAAAGACCTGCCTCTTCCACGCGCCATATACAAAAAAAATCGTGGCAAAGGGATAACACAGATTCTGCAGTCCTGATGGGACTGCTCCAAATCACTTACCTTGTAGATTGTGTGAGCACCTGATGACAATTCCTCCACCGTCCAACCCAATGCCATTGCTTGCACTTAGTTTTTCAATGTCCGTAGAAAAACCTGAAAGTGAAGCGGACCTATGCGACAATCACCTCAAGAGGGCTTCAGTAGAGAGAAAGTAATAAGGAAACTTTACTGAGCCACTACGTTATAAAAATCTCTTTAATGAAAAAAATGTGTCTTAACCGCTATTTATACAAGTTATTTAGCCAAGAAAAACGTTCTTACACCGAAGTACGTGATCAGTTCACATCACCTCTCAAAGAACGGCAAAAAAATTCTTTTTTTTCCTTTTCTATTTGTCAACCTTCGAACCTTAGGTGACTTCTCACCAGAGAGCCCTTTCTCTTCAATTCACGGCAATAAAATGAATTTTCTTTTCTCATTAAACGTAGAAAATCCCCTTTTTAATAAAGGTGGGTAATTCCCGGGATACGCTCTCTGATGTGATAATCGATAGTATTGGATTGGCTGGACGACAATTAACTCGAAACAGATTTGTTTCATGAAACCTGACAACATTTCTTTCCAGAGTGCTGAAATGACACCGATTTATCGGTTTGAAAAGTCCCAAACTTTAACTCGTCAATTTGAAAGGGATAGAATTCTCAACAATATGGAATGTTTCCTATGAGAAAGAAATCCTCTTAATGACGCATACACTGATCTCTATACTCCACTGGTACTGACATAAGTTCCTTAGGACGTTCCAGATTAATTCTATCTACGTCGCCTATGACAATTTCCTCATATGTGAATGATGAGACATAATAAATAGTTAAATGCTGCATTTACTTCGGTTGGTCTGGCGATATCTTGGCGCTCCATGAAAACTCGACCGAGTTATTACACACCTATCACGAAGTGTAGATGCGCATGCGCACAAAAAAATCCTAGCTTACCTTACCCAAATTTATCGCCGGCTTTACTCCGCTTACTCCAATTGGATGGATTCTTATTTTCGACTTTCGCCCACGAACCTCAGTAATCGAAGGGATCGCTATCCAGAGCCAGCACCGAGTTAATTCTTATAGTTGAGATCTCGTCCCTTTCGTTTGAAAAAACTTCTTTTCTTCTCCTTTTCGAGACAATTTTTCAAATGGCAATACTAAAGAGACTTGGATGCAATAGACTTTTCTTAACAAAACTTTTCACGTTTTTCTTGACCTCTCTAAGGATAACACAAAAATTGCGAACTTTTTCTTCCACACCAGAACTGATACATTCTCGGGCCTCTCACGTTCTTCTTCTTCCCTCACTTGCCACAATTTTTTCTTTTAGGTTCTGTTCGCAGAACCGTTTGTTGACAACCAGATTTCAGTTGAGCCGTAGGAAGAACCTTGACAGCTGAGAGTGCAGTGCTATCTGTAGCCATCAAAGAATTAATAACTCTTGTACTTTTTTAGATTCAGGGTATCTTGTGAAATAAGTAATATATTTTCATCTCCCTGTAACTCCAAAACGGTTGATATTTCCCTCCACCCCTGCCATTCACTTTTGTATTTGGTTAGGTGAGTACTATTACCTCCTGTCCTGCGGGCCACCATAGCGGAAACACTCTGTATACCTAGCCTTCATACGTAAAGTGACAGGGATTTAATTTTAATTCAAGCAAGTAAAAAGCTAGAATTGGTCTGACACCAATTCTTATGATACTTTAGATGAAAGCCCATATGAAATTTCCTATGGTCACCTATCTGTGCAAGTTTGATTTTTGAAGTGGTTTTTCGCATATATTTCTAGAACGGCTCGTCGGACAGAGACAATTATTTTAACCAATTTTATAGGATTTCATATTCTGAAGAAGTTTTTAGTACAATAAAAATGTTTAGGACTGATCGTTTTCACACTATCCGTAAAAAGCCAAAAAATTTATATGGCAACACCAAGAAGGGGTTGCCCGATTTAGTCCATTTTGAAATTTTATTTGTTATTACTATAAAAACATCACGTACCAAATGTCAGCTCTCTATGTCAGCGCGTTCTCAGGCAGTGTCCAAATATATATTGGAAGACGAAATTTTTGTATGGCAACCCCACGAAGGAGTTGCCCGATTTGTCTCATTTTCGTACTGAATTTTACTTTTTTTTAAAGTCTACCATCATTATTTATTTCTGTGCGTTACATCCTGAATGGAGATACGAGAGTCCAAATAAGCAGATTCACCAAAACAAAAATACGCACAGTATAAACGCATCACAAATGACGCGAGACTCTTAAAAAAACTCTTAAAAAAATACGTTAATTTATTTCATCTTGGACTGATATTTTTTTATTACTTTTTTTTATTTATACATTAATGCAAGAAACTTCTTGGAGGTACTCCCACTTCTGGACAGAATTTGGTCCATATCTGTCAATGTCCTTTAGTGGATAATGAAAACTGTGAGATTTCTGGCTTTGAATTAGTTGAAGAACTTTTAAGCCTGAATCCATTATTAAGAGACTTCTCCGATTCAGCAAAACGATTAAAAGTTCTTCAACTTATTAAACAAAATAGAGCTGTTCAGCCGCTTATGGTCTAATTAATTAAATCACCTGTCACTGTCGCTAAAGGTTTCAACAAATTGAAACTCATTAAAACTTATTTACGTTCCACTATATGTCAGAAAAAAGAATCGAGTAAAATATTCCATTGTCCTGCTAATTAAATTATTCTGATTTAATTAACAAATTTTCCAATTTTCCAGTATTACGGTGTGAAAGGTGCCCATTATAATCGGAAGTAGTTAAATACCTAGGTACTTAAAATTAGCAAATTATTAATAAAATTGTTTTTTTTCTTTTTTTTTAACAAAAATATTAGACATTGCGCGGGTGGGCAAGCAAAAGATGTTGAACCACCTACAGTCTGGTGACACACGATGATACACATTAGATACACTGTAGGTACTAAAAACTAGTTTGTTAAAACTATTTTAAAACATTTTCGTGTATAGCCGAATTTAGAACAGAGGATTAAATTCGGATGATACACAAGTGTTTTATTACATATATGTATATGCGTGTATTCTGGTATTTTTCGAGGTCCGGAAAACTGTGTATCAACCGCGTATCAACTACGTGTACCATGGGCTGATACATACTCGATAAAAAAAACTATTTTTTACGCCGTGTCTAGTTTCTCGAGTGGTTATCATCGTACGTCACCTAGAAACATTTCCAAAGCGCCCTGCTTTGTTCTAAATATATATGCCCCCCAGTTTAGAACACGACAAACAGGAATGCGGATGAATGCGGATATCGTATAAAATTTGTGTAAATGAGTGAAACCGAAACCTCTTCAAAATATCTTGAAATAAATAAATGTTGCTTTGAAAATTACGACTTTATTAATTTTTTCGTTATTTCCGATTTGATTAAATTCACAATAACATAACACATTCTTCAAATTAGAACTAATTCAATTCATAAATTGTGCTGTTTTAGATAACAGTTTTTTTTTTTAATTTTATTAAATTAAATGGAACAAATCAAGAACTAAATATATAACAATGGAATTTAAAATAATAAGGCAAACTTTTGCCTTAAAGCTTTATTATATTTTATTTTTTATCCAAACTTAAAGCTCTTGGTCTCTCGCCTATAGTCTTCTATTATCGATTGAAAGTTCTTTATCTTGTCATCTAATATGGGTTGTATTTGTTGGCGTTTTCTCTTTATTTTTTTAATGATCTGCTTTCCCTTATTTTCAATCCCATCCCTAGTTTTGGCGATGACAGTACGTCGATTTCACTTACTCCTTTGACAATGTTTCACAATGTTACAGACTCCAGAGGGAAAGTCGCATGTGTCAATTGAGTATGCATGATTAGATAATTGAATTACGATCTTGACAATATTCTCGCTTGAGGCAAGGGGAATCGCAGCTAATTCAATGGATCTAAGATCCCCAAGGTAGTGCATCTCTTTAAAACAAACAAACAAAAAACAAACAAAAAAACAAACAAAAACAAAATGTTTTATTGCACTTTCGGATTATTTATATGCCGACACCTAATGAGCTGAGAGCTCTGATGACTGAACTTTACCTCAACGATCCAGTTGCTCATTTTGGATAGGTAGCAGATATCCCTATCAGAAATCTATGTATTTTAAGGAAAATAGGTCCTTTTATGGCATGTTATAAAATGAAGTGGACGCAAATTGGGTAGTGGACGCGATTTGATGCATTTCCCCTAATAAGTGGGACATGTCGAAATGTCGTTTCGAAGAAAACTTTATTTTCAAAAGCATGCATATATCGCCGACAAAAAATCATATAAAAAGACATTTTAAATTACGTTTAAAGTTACATATACGATAGATGAATGGCACTATATAGAAATGTCAATCAATTTTCAGTATTATTAGAATAACTTTGGCTGCTCTTTCGTGAATTCTATGCAAGCTGTTTATACCTGCACTTTACTCTTACACTGGAAAACTTTATCTCAACACAAATATTTCTCCTTATAAGCTAAATACAAATATCCTTGTTTGTTATTCTAAAAAAAAAAAAAAAACATTTGACAAACAACTTATAGGCAGTTCACAAATGTTTGACAAATCTTTGTCATATGTTTGTCAAATCTGTGTGAAATTTTTGTCAAACATCTGAAAGGATACTTATTTCAAAAATGTTTTCCAGTTGTTTAGTTTCAATTTAGTCATGTATTCTCCGAGTGATGAAACGTGTATTGCAGCATCTTTCGTCGTATTTGTCTCAACGTTTGAGCAAAATTTTCGAAAAAGATTACAGTACAGTTGGTCGTGATTTATTGAATGAAAAATTGACGATCTTTCCGGTTTTCGAAATTTCGCAAGAATCTAATAATTCTATTAATTTTATTATATTTATCTTATCCCAATTCTCAGTGATGATTAAGACTTTATTATTAAAAAATTCCAAAATGAACTTTAACTATTCACAGCTGTTGAACACTGACTGAAAGTACGTACTGTATAAACTTTAACAAGAATCTAATGTTTTCCATTAAATTTGGATTATTTTTAAACATCCATATTAATGTAAAATTTGCGTTCACATCCATCAAACATTTCACCAAAAGGCCAAACCACAATGGCAATCCACACTAGAAATAAGAAGCCGTTCGACAAGTTTTAATTCATTTCATCAACTTCTGTCTGTACGCTCATGATCGTACTTTGGATAAATAAATTTGAATAAATGTTAGTGATGCATAAGAAAGTATGAGAGAAATTTTCATGCCATGTATATGCAAGCTTATGCATATTGTGGTTAGGCCTAAACGTTTGACAAATATTTGTCCAAACATTCGGGGAATGTTTGTTAAGTGCGGACGCGTCTTAAGTCGTGCAGTAACTCCCTTCGTATTTCCTACCACTGAGAGAACAATCGAATTGAATTCTTTATTATTTAAAAAAAAAAAAATCATTAAATCATTTTACCCCACAGCTTGTATTGACTCGTGATTTAAATAGAATAGAAATGCCATTTTGGCCACAAGTTAAATGCTATTACTCTCAAAAAATATTTTTATTCCTTTTTTATTACACTTTACTAACAAAAAAAAATAATTAATAGATACCCTAGTAGAAATTGCTAACATAGTTTTACCTTGTCTCCTGACCCACAAGGGCAATTATTATGTAAACCAATATTAATTTGACTGAAAAGTATCAAGGTGTTTGCAATTCATGAAGAAACATATAGAAAATTTATTCCCTGTGAGCCGTCTGATGAGCATTCATTAAATCTCATCGAAGGGCTCATTGGATAGCATGAAACTGCTCCCTATATACCTAGTCAGATGACATTTCTACTGGGAAAATTTGAATTGTTTTTTGTGATTTATATTTATTTAAGTTTTTAAATTATTTATTTTAAATTAATTTTTTGATTTGTTTTCCGCGGAGAGACTGTCGCCCATATGCTGAACAAGACGTTATGCCCAAATCTTTACGGCTCAGCGTCTTAGACTTTGACTTGCAACCGGAGTTTGAATTCGGAAAAATATTCGTAAATGCAGATTATCATTTATGAATTCAGCATGACACTCATTGCTATGCTCATTAATAGGCTCATCATGACACTCATTGACATGCTCATTAATAACTTCATCGTGACGCTCATTATGTACTCATAGAAGCGCTCATCTAATATTGTAAAATGCACAAAAGAGAAGCAAAGTATACATTTCGAAATAAGTGAAAGAGATGCAATATCTTATGCACACTATCTGTAAATAAACGGTTTTTTCCCGGATTTTATTCAAACGTGAATAAATTTCATCAGTACGTTCATCTGATTGCTCATGAGGAGCTCATTGATGGGCTCATCATGATATTTCTACCAGGGTTGTCGGTAAATCTAAATAATATACTTAAACAACAGTAAACTGCGATTTATATTACACTAATATTGCTACAATACTGGCAAATATAAAAAACACTTACTTGATTTTCATTATTTCGTCTTTTTTTCTTCACTTCATTAGAATTTTTTAGAAACTGGTTTCAGCAGTGATCACAAAAACACAGAAGGGGAAAAAATACGTGGTGTATTAGGAATTAAGAAAACGACAATTTGATATTTTTGTTTTTTTTTTGTTATGTCTGATTTCAAACCAGTTTCCACATTCCTCCAGAAGTACCTACATCAATTTCGGTCACCACACCTGTCATTCCAGTACAGTACTGTCCTCAAGCTTCTTCGATGCCAGCCAATTTTGATAGCGTCACGATCACCATTCAACGGCAATCAACAACCATTTAAATTTTAGCCATACATTTCCTTTCTTCCATTCGGTGTCAATGATGGAGGTGATTTTATTGTATATCTAAAAAATTCCTCTCGAAGGGTTTCCAGTATCCCTATACTGCTTTATATCACTACGATTCAGGTGAGATGATATAATCAAGCAGATGACTTACAAAATACTTGCTAGATTATACACTCCAGAGCGCATTTATTTGTGTGATGGCCAAAAGACACAATAGGAATAGCTGAGTTTTTTCTTCGTCTTTTTTTATCTCTGTAATCTGATTCGATTGAATTTTATGAAACATAAAACGCGATTCGAAAACTCTAGTTGCTAGTCTGACAGCTAGATGACTTTTTGAAATATTATTGTTGGCTGTCATGAAATTAATAGCGAAATTATGTATTGAGTATAGCGCGCATAGTGGAATTCCTTTAAGAAATTTTCGTTCGTACCTTTTTGATCTTTTCACTAAAAATGTCACACTTTGAAGCATGAAAGTCGGAGATTATCTACATATCATATGCAATACATATATACAAATAATAGAAAAAAAAATAGAAAATTTAAAGCTAAAGGGCGGTATGCTGGACCCAAGGAATTCCTGTTCCTATACAAAAACTATGTAAAAAAAAAATAAGGAATGCTCAAGGATTGTTTTTTCTGTGCCGATTTCTTCAAGTAGTATGCTAGAGAAAAGAAGTTCGAAAAGGATAAATCTAGTTCTCGATTGACTTGATGTATATAAATCAATGACCGTTTCTTTTGATTGAGCATGAGTTCAAAACATTAACATGTACAGGTTGTAGCATTATGTTGTGCTAAAAGGAAGTGCATATAAAATTATCCCGTTTACGCTAAAAAAAACTAGCTTAGCTTCATTCTTAAATAGGTCTTGTGGCTGTCAACAAAAATGATCACATGTTTTTGAATTTTCATTATATATTCTCATGCAGTCTTATTCAGAACGAACTAACGCTAGTCTTCTGGTATGGCTACATCATCCCTAAGTGGTGGTATACGTAAGGAAAAACCACCTGTTTCCTCAAATATGTCTCCTGCACATTCATATCCTTTATATAATTTTGCAGCTTGTCAAACCATTTTCGAATAATTTCTTCACAAACTGAATCTTTGGCTTCCGTTCGGGAATTTGATGTGCAAACTCTGGATTGCTTTTCAGGAAATGCTTCTACCATTTTCGTCTTCGTCGTCCATTTTTGCTCAATTTTTTGAATTGTTTAAAAGACTATCAGGACTTAATGGAAACCCACTTTTGACTAACGACTCCTAGCACTTAACTAGTTTTTCTTCGGTTTCCGTTAAAATATTTTGTGGTCCAGACTTTCCTAAGCCTTTAAGATGTATTCCAAATAAATTTATCCTGCAATGATGTTTTTGAAATATTTTATTTGATGCTAGCTGGTCTAATAGAAAATCTTCCTTGTCAAATGTCGGACAATACTATTTAGCAGTATATCCATCCATATTTCCTTATCCGCAATGCATTAAATCAGACTAACTAATAAAATGCTACTTGTAAGCCACAATTTGGGGCAAGCTAAAAATTTCAGCACCAATTTGCGACCACCAATATACGCAAACTGGTTCATTATACAATAGTAATCATTGATCCAATTCGCGGCCAGTAAAATTAATGTGGTTATTTCACACAATATTATAATTTTTTTAAATACATATAACTACTTAAAAAGCTTAGTCATGAAATAAAAATGGAATGAAAATAAACAGTTCCATGCCTTTTAAACTCATAGCACTACATTAAAAAAAATGATTTATTGCATTTTGCCCATTATTGGCATGCCGACTGCTAATGAATTGAGCTCTGATTACATCTGCCGAGATTTCCCAGAATCATTGACGTCTTAGAAAGGAGATGTCGCTACTCGTCGTTCGCTTGTTATTTTCAGCTTTAAAACTTTTAATAAAATAATTTTCAATGACTGGATATAATTTTTTATTTGGTTTTTAATCATTTTTACATTATATACTGGAAAAATTTTATTCGTACCATTAAATGAAAGTTTTTTTCACAAATTTTCCAAGTAGCGACATCTCCTTTCTACCCATCAATGATTCTGGGCACATCTATATACATATATAAATATTTAATGGCTCTGATTACTGAATTTTAACTCAATGATCCTGTTACTCACTTAATGGGTAGCAGATACATACATGAACATTGGGATATAGAAATTTCTGCATTTTAAGGAAAATGCTTCGTTTTATGTCATTTTATAAAGTGAACTGGACGCAAATTGGGTAGTGGACGCAAATTGGTGCATGTACCCTACATTGTTCTGCACAAATTACGAATATAATAATATTAAAATTTATCCCAGAATAAATAAAGAAATGGATCATTCCTAATTGTGTGTAATTTGACCATTACGGAATTAATTATATCGGAAGATTAATTCCGCAATGGTCAAATTACGTACAATTAGGAATGATCCATTTCTTCATTTTATTTGTTATATTTCTTTATTTATTCTGAGATAACTTTCTTGACCTAATGTCAATTTTTCTTTAGGAAATAAGTGGAAAAATTTCTTGACCAAATTCCTTGGCTCTAGCATACAGCCCTTAAATTAACAAAGAAATTAGAAGTTTTTCGAAGAGATTTAACGATCGTCACACCATCTATGTACTTCTCAATAACTAACGTAATTTTTCGGTTTTCACTTCAAATTGAGTGTGATGAACGACATTTCGAAATTGGATTGAACTTTGCGATTAACATGCTGCTAAAAAAATTCTTAATAGATGTACACAAGCGACCAACAGGTTACGTCCAACATGTATTTATTTATTATTTCTCAGAATTGTGCGGAGGTAACAAAAATATTTAATTTTTTATTTAATCCTTTGTTGTAAGAATTTTTGAATTAAAAAGAGAGCAGCTATACGAAGGTGTCATATGTAATATAGGCCTAACACAAAAGTCATATACCTAACACTAATGGACTAGTTTACGTTTATATTTTATTTTATTTTTTGCAATACCACCCTTGGCGTATACAGAATACTTCGGTGAATTTTTGAATGACGTTTAACCTCATATCGAGGATAATGCCCAGAAATTTATTAAGATCGATGCACAACCGTGCGCTTTCCGACCAGCCAGTAACTATTTCGATGGCTCTTTGCACATCTTTCCTTTCATCATTATAAGATAAAATAAGTCTGTTCCCGTAGGAAATTGCTTTGTAATGACAGATTTGCTTGCTACCGATTTTCCAATTTTGAGCATGACTTTAATTCATGCTATAAGAACCTAACTTTAATAATAGAAGATAACAAAATTCATTCACTAAAATGTTTTTACAATTACAAAAATAGCGCTATTATGTATACTAAAACTTAGTAAGATTTTTAATTTATTTTGTTAAAAAATAATTTGCAAGACTCAGTGAACAAAATGCAAATACTACACTAGTTGTTTCGAACCTAATCTATTACCTAGATAATCTAAATCTTATATCTACGCGACATATAACATAGTAATTGTAATAGAAGTAGTAACCTTTCAGTAAATATATTGTAAAAAACTGGACTCAGAATAGAACCCTGAGGAACTCCAGCAGTCACATCTCTGTTGCTCAATAAGCTAAATTTATTATTTTGTAGCAAGAGTTAAACGCTGATTGTATTATACATCAGGTGGCAACACAAGTCCAACTGATTTATTTTTGGATCAAAACTATATTTTTACATTATGTAAAATCCTTACAAGATGATCTGATGTATTGTACCCGGTAACAATCAAAATTGTTGGCCTGATAGAGAATTATAAGCTTCGATAAAGCTATTAATTTTCAGTTTAAAAGTCTTTTTGTAATATTTTCGGGAAATTACTTTACAGGATCGATAGAATGGTAATTTACTGAATTGTTGAAGAGTTTAAAATAAATCCTCTTATTCTGGGAAGGATCTTTGAAAACAAATTAAATATATCGCCAGCCAAGATGCTTTCTGATTGCGCGAATATTTTAATATATTTAATAGATTTTAATAGATCTTAAGGTCTGATGTAATTAAACCGTGTTCAACAGCAATTGGAAATGGGCAATCTCACGCATGGATGATTCAATTAAATTTAAACTTTTACTAGTGAAGCTAAGATCTCTAAAAGTATAGGTTTGTGTATATTTTTGATAAGCTATTCTTATATTTTTAAAAAGTGTGATAAACTTTTCCAAGAGTTTACTAGAGTGAATAGAAGCCTGTAGAGTCTTGGCTAGCGCACTTGTTATGGTAGTTATTATGTGTGCGTTGTTCTATATTGGAGAGCGATAATCTTGATAAGCTCTCTAGTTTACACTTTGTAAAAAAAAATCTATTAGGAACCCAGTAAGTATGTTTGAAATTTAATTGTTTGCAATCCCTTGTAGATAGGTTTAGGAATCGATGAGTTAAAACGAGAAGATGGTCAGATGATAAATCATGCATTACCAGTGGTTGCAAGAATAAATCAGGGGATTTTATTAAGAAAAAAAGTCAAGAATTCACGGATTTAAATTTGCATACAGGGTGTCCTGTATGTGGTCTGGTACCCGAAGGCTATGGATAGGTCATGCTTAGATAAGCACAAAATTGTATGGTTGGGGAAGGGAAATCCTAACGGTTTCCGAGATAACGAGACTTAAAGACATTTGGGTAAATTCTTATAGATCATCTTGTAACTTTTGAATGTTACACCTTCTGATTATGATTTTTTAGATTTATAATCGTTAGACCTTTCTAATGGTTTATAAATTATTCCTTTTGAACTTTTTAAATCAATATGAAAAATTGATGCTGATGACGTAGTTTCTGAAAATTTTTGTTGTACTATCAGACCTAGCTTAACACAAGCTCGCTGTAGTGACACGTTCAATAAATAAACGGTCAACAATACATGCGTTTCATCACTATCACTTAGTCAGTGCTAGTATTAGTATATTAAACTAAACATAAACCAAACACCAGATGAAATTACATGTAATGCAACATAGATAAAAAAATTAAAGTATTTTGTATACGTTTTTTTTAAAACAGGCTTAAAAACGTCAACAACAAAATGCTCAGTCATATTATTAACAGTAATACACATGCGATTAACAGGTTCGTACATGCTACAGTTAGACTTTAAGGAGTAAACATCCAACAGAGGTAGCCTTCTCAAATTTTGCCTACTATCACGAAAAGAGATTTTGTAAAATAACGGAGAATCAATATTCGCGTTTAAGAATTGATGCACAAAAGTTACATCGGTAACCATGCAACGTTTCTTCAAGCGAGTGGAGATTTAAAAACTTCAAGTAATCCTCATAGAGTGGAAGAATTAATGAAGTATTCCAGGGTAGGTACCTGAGAGCAAATCGTAAGAAGTTTCGCCAGACAGACTCGATACACATCACATCGGCCGTACACCGTAAAATGGGGATCAGACTTGGCTAGCGTATTCAAGAAGTGGTCTCACAAAGCAAGTTTACAAACGCAATGTTATGGTAAGATTCGAAAACTCTCCTGACCGACGTTTTATAAACTCTTTGATACCATATAGCTTATATGAGAGATAAAATTTAATCTGTAGTCACATTTGACACACAAGTCACAGACAGAGTCCGAGAACTCATAATCATAAGTGATTGGTGTCTGATTCCTTTGAAAAGTCATAACCACACATTTATTGATATTGAGTGCCAAATTATTGCTCTTGAACCAATTGTAAAATTTATGAAGGTCACCCCCATACCTGTTTACAATTGTTAACAGATTTAATCTGAGCGAAAAGCATAAATCACGACCTTACAGTACCTCACAACAGAGACAATGTCGTCAATAGACAGAATAAAGAACAATGGGCCCAAGAGACTGCCGTCAATAGACAGAATAAAGAACAATGGGCCCAAGAGATCGCCTTGAGGTACGCCAGACGAAACACCTTCAAGACTCTAGACATGAAATGGCGGAATAAGACTTCGTATGTTCTGTTATCTAAATAAGACTCCATTTTAGATATGTTGGGGGAAACCCATACTTTTCCATTTTAAAGAGTATCTCGAAGTTAGATAACTTGTCGAAGACTTTACTAAAGTCTGTATAAATACAATCTGTATGTAGCTTTTTACTAACCCACCAATTGTATCTGAGACAAATTCTAACAAGTTAATGGTTGTAGACCTGCGCGAAATAAATCCATGACAGTAAATGATTGATTCGAATAATTTGGGCATGCAAGATAATTTTGCAACTGGTTTATAGCACAGATAAGTAATGTCCAGATATTGAAGGAGTTAGGATAATCAGTTCATGCCTCGTAAGTAGTGACATCTTCATGGCTTTTTATACATTATTTTTGGTTAAAGTATTTGCAAAAGCCTTTGAATATCTTGATAAAACTTCTATAGTTTTCACAATTTTTCTTACTTTTCAAGAGCAGAGTGAAACCAAATTGTTCGGCTGGTCTGTAGGCTGGTTAATATTCAGAGACTTTGCCTTTGCTAAAAGCTAAAGCTGCCTGATATATATACATCATGGCTGGCTCATAAGAACCAGATTTTTAACATTGGCTTCCAAACCTGGATATTACTTATCTGTGCGTATAGTTAGAAATTTCAGTTTTAGTACCTTTTTTGTGGATAGGTATGATAAAATAGTTTTTCCATAGCTGTGGCAAACAACCACTATCGGGCAGAGCAACATTACTTAAAAAAGGCTGGAGGGAAGCCCATTAATATGATGGAGTATATCCTCTTCTGAAATTGAAGGGATAGTGAATGAAACGTTATGAGAGTTGTTCGTATGACTGAAGTTGCTATTTTGAAGTTGAAAATTTGACGTGGCAAATGCATTGTCAAAAACTGAAGCAAACATTTTACAAATTTCGGACCAATAATCACTAACAGAATCTTTGTACCTCATGGTATTGGGGTAGTTGTCGGTTCTTTTCTTTATATTAATAAACTTAAAAAAACAAATGCGTGGATCACTAAATAATTTCGTACGCATTCTTTGAACACACTCATCATAAAATGTATAGGAAAGTTCTTTGAACTCATTATATGATGTGAGGAAGTTGTTGTGACTTATAATGTCTTATCCCTCATCTAACTTTTCCACAATTTATTCTTTCTATTTTTAAGATGCTTCAGTTCTTTATTGAATCATGGTGGAGATATTTTAAAGTGTCGCTGACGCTCGAGGAAAATAAATCGAAAAGAATTATATAAAATTTAGAAACGTCTTCATCAACACATTTGCTAGACAGGAATGTCAATAGATGTAAGTCTACTGGAAAGTTCCATGTGATTCGTCACACTACTGATTTGGCTGAGAAATAGTGATTCCCTTGTAGTATTTGTAGTTATTAAGTGGAAGATAATTATCGTCAACTTCATTTACTAGCCATTGTATATATATATAAATAGTAGTTAAATAAAAACTATCCGAGTTAAAATTCCGAAAATTATACTTTTTTGAGTCATATCATCAAAACGGAGAAGAGTAAGGGGTAAAACCATTGGATAGTTTTAACGATTATCAATTTAACAAATTTCAAATCATCATCATAGGGTTCAGAAGTTACAGGGTGATCTAGAGAAACATACATAAATGTCCCGTTATTATTTTGGAAACGGTTAGGATTTTCCCTTTCCCACCCATACAATTTCTTGCTTGTCTAAAGGCATGGACCTATCCATAACATTCGGGTGCAAGACCAGATACAGGACACCCTGTATAGATGGGGTCGATTGGATGAAATAAAGTGAAAGGGTATAGTTTAAACTTTAATCTTGCAGGATTTTGCCCAATTCATTTGCACGGACATATCACACAAGATTTATGCCTGCAATTGAAATCTCCACCCTCCAGCGATATAGCTGCCCTGAAAAGGAATTAATTGTTTTTTTTTATCGGTCCGATACTGATTTTATTTTCGTGCATTTGATCTACAACTTGGAGAAAACAAGTGTAAGAAAATTGTAATTTCACAGCCATTTGCCGTTTGTTAATTCAGTAGCTATGGTTTCGATAAACATTTTTTTTTACCAAAACTACTCATACACCTCAGCTGAGCTTTCTCTATCTAAACTGAAACAATAATTAATTTGAGTATTTACAAAAATTATTTTATAATTTGATCCACTTTCTGTTATCATAGTTACAGAAATATTTTTATGAAAAATGAGCATGAGAAGTATTGCCAACTATACCTACCTGCCGTATTGCGAGTCAATTATAGCTTGCATATAACAAAAAGCATAGGCTATGAGGAAGAAAAGCTTAAGCATTTTTCTTCATGTAGTAGAATCGCATCGATTATTCGTTTTAGTCATGGAAGTCGTAATAAACTACGATATTTTCTGAGCGGGCACATAATTTAGTGGTTGAAACTTTAGATCTGTTCGCGTACTCAGTTTTGAGACAATGCATTGCAATGAATTTGCATGAACTTAAACATTTTCCGTTCGTTTACTTTCTCGTGCACACAAAATTACACGAGTTTTGCATATGTCACAGCTTCCCCTCTCGCATGAATTTATCCGAAGTTATTAGTTACTGCACAATTCTTGCATAGAAAATTGACAGCTGTCATAGAAAAAGTTCATTTTTATAATTTTCTGAAAAGTTTTTAAAGCGCAATCAAAATGTCGAATGAAGATACTTTAAGTATTCAATGCTCTCATGGGACTTTTTAAAACTGCAACAAGCTAACAAAAATAAAACAATATTAATTCGCAAATGTTATTCCACACTTCTTCTTCTTCTTGTTTTTCACGAAGTTGCATGAAAAACGTTCGTTTACTTTTTCATGCATTTTACATTCTTTCCCCACCACACGAGTAAATTTTTACCCAGAAAGTTTTTGCACGAGAGGTACACGAACCGACCTTTTATCAAGTATTGAACAAGTTGTATAATTTCCTGTCACCGTGATTCGAATCATTTTTTAGTTTATAATTTTATAATTTTTTTATAACTTTTTACATTTTAAGAATTTTTCTAGTGCCCCATTTATTTTGCGATAATATTTCTTGGTGTTGCCTTTGTATGGCTGATATTATATAGACACCCGATGACAATTTATTGAAAAATGTTAAATTTTTTACCACAGCTATTTATTTTTATAACTATTTCGCTTTTTATTTAAAATATTATAATTTATTATAGAAACTATTAAATTCACCTGAAAGAAGACTTCCTACAGCAATAATTCCGGTTGTTTCTGCAGCACAGCACAACGCACTTCATCACCATAATTCTAGACTCCGGAGTCTCGATTATATAAATCTCTTGCACAAAACAATATTTCACTATTGTTTCTCACTATTACAAAAGTATAAATCACTCTTAATTACGTTTTCACTCACAAAATCACTAAAACAACACCGGAGTTGTTTTTGTAAATTCAAATAAATTCAGAAATGTCAGAAATGTCAAATTGACAAAAACTAAACACCCAGCCCTCTTTTCATTTCCCTCCCATGTCCTCAAATAAAAATGGTTATCACACGTACAGGAATTTTACACAGCATAGCCTATCCTTTTTGCTATATAATCTAAAGGGGCCCATACAAGATCACCCATGTTGGCCAACTCGAGTAGGACAAAGATGTTGTCACGCAAATTTGCCCGTGTGTGTGCCTGTTTGACGGTGTGTCAAGCGGTTGGACGAAAATCAAATTAGTTTGAATTTTGGGAGCGGGTCTACGTATTTGACAACATATTGTACCGTGTAGGGTGATGTATGTCACGCATTCCTCATTCTTGAGTGAACTCTATTAAAGTGAACATAGAAAAATAACGAGTGAAATATGGCGGGATTTGTGAAACATGAGTTTTGGAAAGAATTTTTTGAGTTATATCGCGTGCATCCTGAGGTTTGGAAAGTGAAATGTGACATTTATAAAAATAAAGTGCTAAAAGAGACTGTTTATGAAAAACTTTTAAGAAAATTAAAAGAAGTTGAATCTTGTACTGATATAAAGACAGTTAAAAACAAAACTCAACAGTACGGTCTTCATATAACTAGGTGCGAATTGAATAAAATGGCAAAAAGTGAGAAATTAGGAGCAGATTCGGACGATATTTATGTGCCAGCACTATGGTATTTCGATCAACGAAGTTTTCTCAGGGATCAAGGAATATCATCAACTTTATTGCTGCTTCACAGGTCTCAATTATAGTTTTTCCCAGGGTCTGCGGTGCTATAGCGGTAAGGAACTTTAAATCTTCAAAGCTTACGCCTGATGCAAACAAATCTAAGTGTGGCAGATAAACGCTCGTCCATTCTAAGAAAGTTTGTCAAATCAGCTGGAGATGTTTCCTCTAATTCCTTTATTAAATTTGTATGAGAATATTTATTTCTTTTTCGCAACCACTCTTTCATCCAAGTTCTTTCCGCTTTTTTCCTTCTTGAACCGCTTTCCATATCGAAAATTGTATCTATAACTATATAACTATGTTCTATAGAACACGTACGACATTGCTCTTAAATTATGAAAAACTGATGTTGGACAACATGTTTGACAAGTGTGTGGAGAAAAAGTTTTCATGTGTGACACACCAAGTTGACCAACATGCGTGACCGTGTATGGGTCCCTTAAGAGCAGAACATATACCAGGAATCTAGTAGGGGTCATTACGGGTAATTGGGCCATAGGAGACCATTGTAGAAGGCTGGGTATAGCGGCGAACAATGTCTGAAGGAGTAGTAGCGACTCGGAGGAAATCGAATCTATCTAGAACGTATACTCTCGGAGTGCCCCGCTCTGATAAACAAAAAAGGTAGGCTACTGGGTAGCTACTTCTTTTCAAGTCGGGGGGAGCTGCCAAATAAAGAGTTCAGATGCATCCTGAGTTTCCTAAGGGAATTGGGATGGATCTAAAACAAATTTTTAGGTTATCCCATGAGGACAAGGGGTGGTCCAAGTGAAGCAGGCTAGTTACTTATAGCGACACCACTCTTACCTAACCTAACCTAACCTAACCTATATTGCCAACTATTCAAAATAATTTTTTTTTTTTTTATTGAAGCTATACTGATTTGTGCATTTACTTGTTTTGCTCTGGCGATAATAGCGATTATTTTTAAATTTTATCTTAAAGCATTTAGTATAGTCTTCGTACTAAATACATAGAAATAAATTGAAAATTTGATAGCGGTATTAAATTAAAAATGGTATAAAAACAATAATTTATCTAAATTCCTGTACAGTCTTCTCCTGATTTGTAAGTGTGCTTCTAAATGGAGTTTGTATGCATGTATGCATGTTTAATTCGACAAGATTTGATAAAAATGATATCATTCGAGATTGCATTATTATGACGTCATCATATTCAACTGATAATTAACTATGCATAATCATTATTCTGAGCACCTTGCGTATAATTTAATTAACATAACTCGTTACTACGTTCATTGCAAGATGCTTGTAAGTTTTTAACAATTAGCTTGACCTCCAGTTCCTTCATAACAGCAGTAAAATAATTCAAAGACGTTTTTTTTTGTTTTTTATTGTATGAAATTCCTGAGTGAAGTTTATATGCGCAGACAGAACGTTTTTTCCTTCGTACTTATTTATAATTATTATTTTTTTTTTTTTTTGTAGATGCATTCACTTTAATATGATAATTTTATTTTTGAGATCTGTTTTTTAATTGCTTTAATTAACTTACTTATTTTGAATTTATTTCATAAAAATTTTCTGTATTTGCTTAGTTTGTGGAAGCATCAAGACTAACTAGTAAAGGACTATTAGCCCATTACCTTATTTCTCCCAGCTGAATGGCATAGACTATATTTATTTATGAATATTTTATATAACTTTAGGGAGTATAGGACGAAAATAGTAGCGCTCCAAGATATCCAGTAGCAGTTTTCAATTCGCAGCAAGATTTTCTCATAGTTGCTGCTTCTTAAAATATCGTTCTTCTCCAGATTTTTCTAGGTTTTCTAAGGTTTTCAAAGTAGACGATTTCCTTATGAGCTTCTGTCGAGGGCTTGTTTAGAGATGTTGTTATTGTCATGTCGAACCTCATGGTCTGTCCAATTTAATTTCATATGCTTTTTTTTGTTTTTTTTTATGGCCAGTTTCACAGTCTGAGTTCAAACCAAATATTTAGTTTAAACTCCACAGATGAGTTTCACAGTTTGGCTTAAACCCCGGTTAAAACTAGAGTTTAGACCGTGCCCTCCCTCGGTTTAAACACTCAAGATAATTTTATTTTGACAGTAACATTGCTTTTTTTGTATCAAGAAAATAATTTCATCATGGATTTAGATTTAGACATTTCTAGCGTTGAAGAAGATTCTTTTTAGTTAAATTTACAACTCTATCGAGGCCTGAGAGTAATTAGAAATCGGCCAAATCATTTTAATTAGTTGGACGACGTTGACTTTAATGGTAGGTTCCGTTTAAGTAAAGAACTTTGTCACTTTGTCTTCGAATCTATTCTTGTCCGTTTTCTTGCGCTCTATTATATATCTTTTTTTTTTATGCATTCGTGAAGGGTAAACTTCACTTATGCTAAAATTTTGACCCTTTTTGAATGTTGGCATATTTAAAATTAGCAAATATAACTACATAGTTTTTATTTTTTATTTCTGATCTGTTTACTTTTTCCGATTGACAGATTGATTGATAGCAAAATTGCTTCACAATGGTGGCGATAACTAATTTAGTTAACAATTTAATCAGTACTACCAACGTTACTAAAAGAATGCACTGTGAAACCCGATTTGGTTTAAACTACGTTTAAATTTGGAGGGTGGTTTAAACTAAACCTTGGTTTAAACTCGACTGTGAAACTCTAGATCTCGTCTTAACCGAACTTTTCCAAATTTCTTCGATCTCACCAGGATACTTTCATATATATGTATACACCAAGGCGAGAGAAATGGTTTACAGATTCCAAATTCCACGCCAATTGACAATTGGAAATTTTCACTGTATGTCGCATAAGCTATTATCGAATGACGGAACTTACCGCGAAATATATTGATAACACCAGTAGTGGTAACATACACACACTATTTTTGAACCTGAATTCACATTGAAGTTGTTGCACAAACTTTTATTGTAAAGAACTCTAAACCTTGAATCATTCCACATCTCTTGGGGTATCCCTCATCGTTGAATTGGTTTTACAGAGTGTCTCAAGTAATGGGACTATTCTTTACACGGTTATAGCTGGTCTTGAGATAAGCAACAAATTGGGATTTAAGAGCGTTTGTAGCATTTTCATTAATATTTTATTAATCACCCTATAACTTTTGAATGATAGACACTACGATGATGATCCTTGAGCTAACTGCACCTACGTTAGAACTCATTGAATTAAAATTTACAGTGGGCAAGGATGAAGATGCTTATGGCTATGTGTTAATACCATTTACGAAAATGAAATGAAATGACCTTTTGTGACCGCATGAATAAAAACAAAGACAATCATTGTTTTGCTCTGTCAAAGCTGTCATATCATTATAAGACGAAAACTTTAAAGAATCAGAAAATAACATTACCAAAAGCGATAGCTTTCAGTTATATAGTTAAACCGCACAACTGAAGTAGCAGCCTTCGTATATTGAATTGAAATTAAGGATATTTTTCAGCTAAGTGAGTTTTCTTAAACAATTCTTCACTATTGCCTAAGTCATTAGAAAATTCATCACAGTAATGTGCTTCATTTTGTATGATGTGTAAGAATTTCATTAACTGCTTCTATCAAATTTTCGAATTTATTATTAACATAACTATTGTACATTTAAGACATAAATATTTTTTATTTGCACAAGGAAATCAAAATAATAACAATACGACTAAGTACTATATACTAATGGAATAGAGACAGAAAGCTCAAATAATTAGAGCATAATTAACTAAAAATATAAAAAATTACAATATAAAGTAAAAAAAAAAACAAAGCAATGCTAACTACTAAGATTAAATTAAAAAAATTAAAACACTACTTCTAATTGTAGTTAAAGTGTTGGACTAGATCATGTCTTTTATCGATTGTGGTAGGTTAGGTTAGGTTAGGTTAGGTAAAACGGGTGCCGCAGTGTACTCCTAGGCCCCCCAGATCAATCCTTCCCTTAGGGAGCTCAAGATATCTCCAAGACTCTTTACCTAGATACATCCTATTTCTCTCAGAAAACTCAGGATATATCTAAATTCTTTGTTTTGTAGCTCCCCCAGACTTCAAATCGACTGAGGTAAGTCATTCCATATTCTAATAGAATGGCAAAAAAAAAACTGGCGTTAGGTGATAAGGGGCAGTAGTAACAAATTGTGTATTCTGTTGAACCTAGAGGATACCAGGAGGTCGCAAAAATACCAAGGACATTTAAACTTAATAATTTTAATTAAATAGATTACTGAGCAATAATCAAGATAAACAAAAATATGGCACACACAAAATTGAATTCCAAAATTGAGAAACATGAGCAAATCTCATGAGACTATGCACGTATCGGATGATAGAATTAAAGGCAATCTCAACTTTTCTTCTATTATTGTAATCAAGCTTTCCAAATATTTCACATTGATAAGTCATAACAGGTATTAACAATATTCACACTCAAAATAATCTCATATTCATGGGTGTGAAATGGCTATACACCAATAGAGAACGAAATCCTGCATAAACTCTACTCACAACAGAATTGATATGCAGATCCCATGTAAGTGTTTTATTGAAAATTACCCCAAGAAAATGAAAACGATCCATATTTAGATTTTAAGGAATTAAGCCTTAGTTTATTACTACAGTACCACAAGTTAATAGCCTCCAAATCCTCATTTACCCTAGAGATACAATCCTCAATCAGGCCAAGTACACTAGATTTATACAATTGAACATCATCAGCATATAAGTGTAGATTAGAATACTTACTTGACGTGAGCAAATATATCATTTAAAAAATGGAAAATAACAGGGGCCCAAGAATGGATCCCTGAGGTACACCAGATACGACTAGTAAAGAAGATGATTGAGAACCATTTGCAAAAACTGCTTGTGACCTGTTGCTCAAGTAGTCATAAATTAACTTTGCAGAATGAGAAGAGAAGTTAAAATTCCTTATAAGTTTCATGTGAAGAAGTCTATGATAAACGGTATCAAAGGCCTTGGAGTAATCCATATGAACTTGTTAGTTAGTTCATTTTTATTGACCGCAAGCGTAATATCATTGCTCTCTTTAAGGAAAGCAGATGTACAGCTATGCCCAGGATGAAAACCAGATTAATACTTGTGCATAAGACCATTCAAAAATAAAAAATGAGAGATTTGTAAGTGCATAATTTTCTCAATTACTTTAGAAAGAAATGGTAGTATGCTTATAGACCAAAACTCACTGCAATGTGAGCTCGTGTTTTTAGGTACTGGAATTACTTAAGCGGCCTTCCATGTCACAGGAAAGCTACTAGTATAAAGCACGAGTTGCAAATATGTGTGAGTGTGGGAAAATATAGGGCAAGCACATCTTAATGAATCGAGAGTTGAGATTATTAGCGCCAATCGCACAGGATTTGATGCTATTAGTTACAGCAAAAATGTCTTCATTTGTGACCCGAGAAAAATTGAAAACTGGAGCTGAAGAAGAATTGTTGTCAGCTGCTTCATAAGATTGAAATAATGACGCGTCAACAGTATCACCTACACAAGACAGAAGACATTCATTGTTAGCTGAATTAGGATCAATAGCATGATTATTTTTACGAGATGAACTAATGTCACTCATCCTCAAGTTTTTCCAAAGGATTTTTGAAGGAAGTTTAGAATTAAGTTTAGATTCATAAAAATGCTTTTTAGCTTTGCGAATAACTGAAACGGTACGATTGCGTAAGGTCTTATATTTGAAAGTCTTCCATTTAAGAAATGCAATATCCCGAGCTGATATCATATCCCTGATTTGAGGGGCAAACCAACGGCACAGAGTCAACAGCCCCATAAATGTAATAAGCGTAAGTAGTACCCTCACGAGGAACATCAGATTGAAATTTATAGGTTAGTAAAATCATGTCATGATCAGATATACGCGGAAGGGAAATTTGATTAAAAAAGAATACCTTTGACATTTTAGCATTAAGAAACATGTCGAGAAGTGAGGGAGAGGTAGATGCATAGTAAGTGGGCAGATCATTAACCCGATGCAAATCAAGAGCGTAAACAAAAACGAGTTGGACAATCCAGAGGGAACAAGGAAATTGAGATTGAAGTCACCTCTGATAATTATGTTCCTATACTGGGGAGCTAAGCTCATCAATACTTCTTTGATAGGATCTAAGCAATCTAAGCAATTACAGTTGGGGTGGCTTATAAACTGCTCCAACTCTAAGCATTTAATGTTATTAGTAATTCGCAAAAAATATATTCAACATTCATGCCAGTCTGACAGGAAGAAACAATTTTTTTACAATTTATAGAAGATCTAATGAACAAGGCCACTCCACCTTCCCTACGATCCAATCGGTCATTGCACAAAACTCTATACCCCGGAATGTGTATTAAAGAATCAGATAAAGCGAGCCCAATTAGTTTCTTTAGATATTTACATAACACATTCCTTGCCATAAAGTATTTAAATAATTCTGTATTTAAATTTTCTTAAATAAAATATGTCGTCGAAGAGAAAATTGTATATTCTTCACATAAAACTAATTCAATGTTTTTTACATATTCATAGCTTTTCTCAACACTTTTCCAATTTACAGCATTTTTAAGACTGACCCCATGTAAAGAAATAAATTTCAGGAGACTGAGCTAATTGAAGTTTAGAAAAGTTGTTCACGTGGGATAAAACTAGTTTTTTATTAGAGTATCAATTTTCTTACAAATATCGGTAAATATTGCACTATTTTGTTGTTTTTTTTTCTTCAGCTACATCTAGATATGCATTTTTAATACCTTCAATATTTTTAACAAACAGCGCCATGAAATGATGCGTATATGATTATGCATGAAATACTTCCACTCATACTTCACCGAGATAATCCTTCTCTAAAGATAGAAAATATGATTTTACCAGAGTGCAGTCTTCTATCAAACGCATATAAGTATAACTTAATTGACTTTGTATATGTCTCTTTTGAGGAGTTTCAAGTGAGGGTCTGAGACATGTGATGTCCTCTCTGCTGACCCAGCCAAGCACCTGAGTTCATCACAACTATCAACAGGATGATATGCGCGTTAAATAGCATTGTGGAAATTATTAAGGGGGTTTCAAAAAGAAACCTGTTTCCTGCCACAATAATAAAGAAAAGATTATGACATCAAAAGCAATTTGAATAATGGAAAAAAGGGTTAACATTGACCTTGCCGTTCAAAAAACCCAGCAGTACTCTGGTCCCCCGTTATGGTCAATCACAACATGAATATCTTGGAGCTATGTGTGGATGTTTCCCAAAAATGTATAGTATAAGAACGCCACAGCGAAAAGCCCGAACCAATTCTAGCGAGCGGAAGGGCTTCGGAAGAGAAAAACTGCTGAAGAAATATTTCACTGCTATATTTAATTATTGTTTTTTCCAATTTTTATTATGAGTACTTTAATTAAAGTAATAATTGCTCAAGTTTGGAAATTTTATAAACTTTTTCGTTTTTGAAAAAATATTTTTGTAAAGAATTTATTTTAATACTAAGCGGTTGAAAAGTGCTCTTAAATAATTTGTACCGTCTAAAAAATTGTTCGATCAGTCTTGCCACACAAAATCGATTAAAACGAGTTTGTTTTTCACGCCCCCCCCCCCATCACTGATGAGCAGTTCGAAGTTTTGTGATCTTACGATGAAACGTCATTTTCAAAAAATCATATCTTGAGAACGGAGTAACTGATTTTTTAGATTCAAATGTCAAATTAAGCTTTTGCTTTATATCTCTCATTAAAAAATATACCAGCACCAAACTAATAAAATTTTTTGTTAATAATAGTATTTATTTCAAAAAAATAGTGTTATTTACTATTAAGGATTTCTAGCACTTTTTTTTTTGTATTTTTATTTTGAAGCTAGAAACCATATCTATCTATGCATAAAAAATTGCGATGGCGTTCGGCTTCGTTTTTGAGATATGAATTTTTAAAATCACCATATTCCAGTCCCGTACCCTTCCCCCTCCCATTAAAAAATATACCAGCACCAAACTAATAAAATTTTTTGTTAATAATAGTATTTCTTTCAAAAAATAGTGTTATTTACTATTAAGGATTTCTAGCACTTTTTTTTTGTATTTTTATTTTGAAGCTAGAAACCATATCTATCTATGTATAAAAAATTGCGATGGCGTTCGGCTTCGTTTTTGAGATATGAATTTTTAAAATCACCATATTCCAGCCCCGTACCCTCCCCCCCCCCCCCCCTCCAAGAATTATGGTTTTCTCAACTAAAAATTTCGGATTTTCTTACTTTTTATTTTTAATTTAAATTATATTATTTTTGCAAAAAGAACATTAACATTACCTTTTTTTTATAAAAACTGTAATTTGCAGACTCTTGTCTTAATTTGACCTATTACACTCTATGTGCTAACTGTATTGATATTGATTTGGCCAACCCCCATGCCATACAATTTTTGGTTCCTCTAGGTGAGTACTATCACCTCCTCCTCTATTGACCTCCTACGGGGAAATAACCTGTATATAAATAGAATTCTTGTATTAAAGAAAAAAGAGTCTTTAAAGGTATAATATAAAATATCTGCCGCACAGGCACAATTATTTCGGATTCAATTTTCATGGACAGCTGGTAGAAATAAATTTGGAGCACTGAACATTTTAAGGACTGTTTAAAAAAAGAAGAGATCACCTATAAATAATGAAAGCAACAAGAAATACCTTTTTTTTCTTTATTTTTTTGTTATCAAATAATTCTTATTGAACTATTGCTAAATTAAATACATTATTCGCAACCGACATGATATAATTACTGCGTCCTATAAGATTGGTGAACGTTCTTCATGTCATGACAATGTCGATCGGTTTTTCGCATATATTTCTAAAACGGTTTGTCGGACAGAAAAAATGATTATAACCAATTTTATAGAATTTTGTATTCTGAAGAGGTTTTTAGTACAATAAAAATGTCTAAGACTGATCGTTTTCACAGTATATGTAAAAAACCTAAATTTTTATATGGAAACACTAAGAAGGAGTTGCCCGATTTAGATCATTTTTGAAATTTTATTTGCTAGTATAATGAAAACACTACGCACCAAATTTCAGCTCTATACGTCGACACGTTCTCAGACCGTGTCCAAATATATAGTGAAAAACGAAATTTTTGTATGGCAACCCTACGAAGGAGTTGCCCGATTTGTCTCAGTTTGAACTTAATTTTACTTTTTTTTTTAAAGTCCGTGTACAGTAAACGCGTTCTAGAGTTATCGTACGCACAGACGGACAGACGGGCTGACGGACATGCAAAAATCTCTCTCTCTCTACTATCATTATTTCTGTTCGTTACAAACAGAATGACAAATTTAGTATTACCCTATGATTTCAACTAGGGTATAAAAATCTAAATCTTTCACTGTAAGCTATCAAATATTTTTATTCCTACGATAGGTGACAGCCTCGCGAGCTGTAAAATGGGGTACAAGGACCCTAGGGATCTTCAAAGAAAGATACTTAGTTGACTTGTATAGGTGTGTTCAATATATATCTGCATGATTTTGTAAATTATGAATGCAGCCAATGTAACAGTATCAATCATATTGCAGATTATTGCAAGTGGCGTTTGTATAGGAATAAGC
Organism: Dioctria linearis; assembly: GCA_963930735.1. Classification (NCBI taxonomy): domain Eukaryota; kingdom Metazoa; phylum Arthropoda; class Insecta; order Diptera; family Asilidae; genus Dioctria; species Dioctria linearis. The sequence continues at coordinate 47,735,302 of OZ005741.1, read as the reverse complement.
GCCAAGCATTTGACGCTTTGTATCCACCCCCGATTTATGCGAACTGTAGTCCAGAGTAGCCATTGGCTTTTGCTTATTTAGATGATCTACCTCACAAGTGTAATGCATTGTAGACAGCAAAAGTAGCGATTTATTCCTTTTGGGTACATATGAACACAATGAAACATTGCCATTGTAGAAACCAAATATGTAGTGAGCTCAACACAGGATGCGTAGCACTTTTCAAAACTTCAGGTGGAACGAATGGTTTGTTTGCGCGCATGGTTCCAACAAACACAGTTTTTTTTTCCATGAATTGCTTTGTCTCTTCCAACGTTGATTTTTTTTTTCATATATGATACGACCGACACTGGTATTTTCCAAACAAGTCAATCACGTTTTTCTGACCTTGATTTATCTCGAATTCTTGACCTGGCTACTTTTATTCCATATTTGACCGGTTTAGATGGAATATATTTTGTAACAATTGTGTGGTCTCGATATGAAAATAATTGTTCGGCTACGGTCACCGAACTGCGCGGAGCGAAAGCTGCTTCCAAACTTGCTTGTAACATTAGCCAAAATTTTACTGGTGAGTAATCTCTGCGGCCATGAATTAGCGTTATCAAATCAAACGAATATTTTGATGGACACAAAACGATCATGCGATAAGGTAGCTTCGTATATTGTAGCATGACTTGAGTCCCATAGTTCCTTTACAGTCTCGGTGTTGGATTTTATCAGTTCAGCATACAAAATGATAGCCACAAATGCGATTCGTTCCGCGTATGATAATGTCTGCAATGTCTTCGGTGATCAGACAACGAAAGATTCAGAGTAGGTCATAAGTCATCTTGTTCGATGTCCCTAGATTGTTTTGTTTGTATTTAATAATGTGAAGAGCGCGTATACCACTGCCTTGCACCATTTCGTACCACTTTTATATATACGCTCAGACTAAAAACAAAAAGTAAAATTAGTTCGAAAATGGGACAAATCGGGCAACTCCTTCATGGGGTTGCCATACAAAAATTTCGGTTTTCACCATATATTTGGACACTGCTTGAGAGCACGTCAACATAGGGAGCTGAAATTTTGTACATGGTGTTTTTATAGTTATAGCAAATAAAATTTTAAAAATGGACTAAATCGGACAACCCTTCATGGTGGTGCCATATAAAAAATTTATTTTTTTACATATATGTATACTGTGAAAACAATCAGTCCTAAACATTTTTATTGTAGTAAAAACTTCTTCAGAATACGAAATCCTATAAAATTGGTTTTACTCATATTTTCTGTCCGACGAACTGTTCTAGAAGTATATGCAAAAGACCACTTCAAAAATCAAACTTGCATAGATTGGTGACAATACGAAATTTTATATGGGCATTTATCTTGGGTATCATAAGAATTGGTTTTATACCAATTCTAGCTTTTTTACTTATTTAGAACTAAGCTCACAACATCCCAATCATAGTCTGAAATTGTTCTATAACAAAATATCAAACACACAAAATGATACATCGAAAAATAACACAAACAAAATAACCTTATAGACTGGAAAAACGAAAAAAAATTTTACACTCGAAATTAAATAATAGAACTCAAAGGCACATAAAAATAGGTAATTATCAGTCAAACGATAGTATCAAAGTGGTTGGCAGCTGATTCAAAACCACATATAAAAGTGCTTTCCGTTACCTCGCCTCCATTATATACAAGGTCCGTAAGGACCTTGTATTTAAGTATTTATGTAGAAAATGCCTTAAAACCAAAAAAAAAAAAACAATGTGATCGAGTACTTATTGGAATCGATTCAGCATGCCATTTTTATGGAATACGTGAAGCGAAACGTTTCTAGTGCAAGGTATCACAAAATCATAAACTCACCCAAGTTGTAAAAGGTCCCTACGGACCTTCTCACCAATCGGAAGTATTCTAAATTGGCCCCATTCATTTATCATTAGCTAATTCGTGTTTTTTTTTCTTTTATTCCTAAAACTTCGATGATGTGGAAGGGACAATTTAATTTATATATTGAATATTTTAATAATATGAATAAAATCTATAGAAACTGGAGGAAAATGCAAATCTGGGATGTTTTCTGGGAGAATTTGCAGAAATTAGAAAAGATGATTTTCAAAAGTGTTGAGAAAATGTATTACTTATTAAGAAAATTAATTTTTTTTTTTTGCTTTTAATCTATTCAATGAATGTCTTCATTTAAGTTCAATACTCTAGAAAGATACAATCAAATAACAAGCGTCCCCAATTTCTCCGCATAGACTGTGTAATTAGAAAAATTTCGAGCAACTATAATTGTATTCCCGTCATGTGACAGTTTTGCGAAAAAATCTCAAACGAAACAATAATTTGCATATGTGTTTGTTCGAGATTTTCCGTATGGTTTTCTAGGTTAAAATAAAATTAGATAGTCACAGTAGTAAAGTTAGACATTTTCTAGCTAGCTAGTACAAGCCATTGAACGATAACATAAAAATGTGGGCTCACATTCTCTTTGCCAGAGAATTCTTTTTATTATTCCGTTAAAGACAATTTCTCACGGCTGCTTAACGAAAATAACAAAAGAAAACGAAATACGTTGGAGAGAAAAACTGCATATTCACTTCATAGTTCACAAACTCTAGCATAACTAGGTTGCCATAGTTTGATTAGATCATTCCTCCATGCCAAAAATAGTTTATACAATAATTATTCAAAGTACGAAAGCTTTTCTATGCATGACGTAATTGTATTCATCTTAGGATATAAGTGATCATCTTCGATCGAAATTCCACGATTGCAATAAGACTAAAGATCTCTCCTCCAACGATCGAAGCTTTTAATGGCATTCCATAAAATCAAAGCAATGAAGCACTTTCAGTTCTCAAATCTGCAAAAACTCGTTACTAAACTACATATGCTGGCTTGGGGCTGGTTTTAAAGACCGCGCTTACTTTAAGGAGTGGTTCGCGCAGACACAAATTGCTTGAATTCCAAGTTGAGTTGTGTGGCGGCTGGGAAAGTCCATCGATCCAAAACACAATTGACTTTTAATTTGTTGTTGCTTTTTTACCTGCGTCGTGTATTTTTTTTTCTTCTGCCATTTACATGTTGTCACGGCCAAACAACAACTTTTAGGATTAATGAATGCCCGCCATAGCAATTTACTTCGGTCTACTGCGTTAGACTATGCGAACATTTTGTATCTATACTCCTTTTGATGGATTTTGTTAAAATAAGGCGAAATATGTATATTCGTCACTATTGCACCTGCTCTTCAATACATATATACAATTGGCATGCACCTTTAAACAGGGTTTTAAATGCGAGAGTTTTTTTTTAATGGAACTTTCTTTGATTAGATCTTTTCTTTCTTTTATGGAAACGGAACTGAGTTGATCGAGAAAATAACAGGAGAAATTTAAAACCAGAGTGTAACGGCAACATCAACATGGATCTATTGAAGCATATCGCAAGGGGTACTATACCTACCTATTACTTCAGGTTTCTGGAATAAAGTTATTTTGGTGCACAATAAAAAATTATAAGTAGGTAGGTACCGGGGTACCGTTTTGTTGTTATTCATCATTAAACAGAGTTTATTGGAAGGTGAAAAAAAAATTTGCGCTGATATTTAAAAGAGTTTTTTTACTTGTCACGTTTTTTTGCTTTTAATTCAGAATGAATTATAAACCCAGAAAATTTTGTAAATCTTATCTGCACTATTCATTTATTCCATTTAAAAGAGGTTCGTTAACATTGCAGAGTTTTTTTTTCTTTCTCTCTCTACGTGTTGAATAGAAAAAAAAATGAGATGATTCATTATAACAGATGTGAGTTATAAATAAAAACAAAAACCTGCTACTTAAGATAATTTAATAATTCTGTGCGGTTGCAGGCTCAAGGTTCACCGGTGTTTACCTATTAATGGGTGGCACAATATGCAAACCAAAGAGCCATTAAGATGTGATAATACAAACGAAAAATGCCTCGAAACTAACCTATAACTTTTAAGACAAATTATATCATTTAATATAAAACAAATTAATTCCTCCATCTGGCTTTATTCTTTAATTGCGATAGTGAATGATGTTGATGGGGTCTAAGCATTAGCGTATAACTAGGATTTTAATCAGGAGGGCGGCATGTCCCCCAACTTTCGTACATAGGCCTTAACAAACATTCTGGTTGAGAAGTATACCTACCAGCTCATGGGTATTCCCAGCTATTGACAGGAATTTTTTATCCATTGCTCTGAGCACTTAAAAGATATCATGTTACTTTACAAGTCGCAGAGATCGTGTCACTACTTTTTTAATATGTAGTCTTCCTACGTGAAACCTTCAATCCATTCCAAATAAAGCAAAAAGGCTAGATCAGCACTTTTAATCCTCTACAAAATGCAGGAAGGTAAAGCTTTTGAGATTGAGCAGCCTTTGTCGAGGTTCCGATGTTAAAGGCCAGAGGAACAATGAACAGTTTTCAATTGTTTCCCATTCTATATTATAACTCTCTTGAATGTTATTGACCAACCGGAAGCTGAGTAGCATGGTACATCGCTTATCAGTTAGTATAAGTCATCAGCATTTAATCAATTTTTGAATAGCTAGTCAATCAATATTCGACGATCCTGCGATAAGCAATAAAATCAAGAACAACGGCAACGAGTATTTACGATATTAGATTTGATTCCTTTTTATACCCTATCTATAGGGTATACTAAGTTTGCCATTCCGTTTGTAACGCACAGAAATAATGATGGTAGAGCAAAATGGATTGGACATCCCCGTATAATATTAAAAGTTATTTTGATTTTTGCATGTCCGTCCGTCCGTCCGTCCGTCCGTGCGCACGATAACTCGAGAACGCGTATACTTAGAGAGCTGAAATTTTATACACGCACTTTAAAAAAAAGTAAAATTAAGTTCGAAAATGAGACAAATCGGGCAACTCCTTCGTGGGGTTGCCATACAAAAATTTCGTTTTCCACGATATATTTGGACACTACCTCAGAACACGTCGACATAGAAAGCTACAATTTGGTACATTGGGTTTTCATACTAATAGCAAATAAAATTTCAAAAATGAGCTAAATCGGGCAACCCCTTCTTGGTGTTACCATATAAAAATTTTGGTTTTTTACATATACTTTGAAAACGATCAGTGCTAGACATTTTTATTGTACAAAAAACTTCTTCAGAATAAGAAATCCTATAAAATTGGTTATAATCATTTTTTCCGTCCGACGAGCCGTTCTAGAAATATATGGCTAGAAACCAATGCAAAAAATCAAAATTGCTGAAATGGGTGACCATACGAAATTTCATACGGGCATTCATCTAGGGTATCATAAGAATTGGTCTTAGACCAATTCTAGCTTTTTCACTTGTTTATTTCTTAATTTCAGTTTAGTTTGGATATTTAAATTATTGTGAAAATAGATTAATATACATAATGTAATTGGTGAATTGAGTGAAAGTGCATACTTTTCTTTAATCCCAATGAACTCAAGCGACACTCATATATTTCCAGAAATTTATGATTTTAAGTACCAGTAAAAAAAATATTTAGTTTAAGGTAAAATAATTTTTTTAGTTTTACTCGATAATTTACCAGTAAAAATATTAGTAATGTCGACTGCCAGTACTTTTCCAGTACCTATACTTCCTAGTACTTTAGTGGTACTTAATTGTAATTACTGGTTTTATAAATGGGTACTAAATTTATAAAAACCAGTAATTACAAGTAAGTACCAGTAAATTTTCACCATTTAAATATTTTCCAGTTTACTATAATTATTAAGACGCATAAATGGTGTACACAAAATATTTTTATTAAGTCAATGAATTCCATTTCACATAACCATAAATATAACCTACATAACAGTTTTTCAAATCCGTCTCATACATCATATTTTTCGTTATTTTCTTACACCAGCTTTGCTTTACATTTGAAAATATCCTCATAAAAAGCCTCAAGTCTTTATCTTCCACAATTAATTTCTATTATGCGCTATAAATGGAGTGTTGTACTGGCGAGTACTGGTAAGTACTGGCGAGTATTGGAAGGTACTGGAAAATACTGGTAAATACTGGGAAATATTGGTACACACCAGTACCAGTTTTCGTACTGGTACTCAAAACATTTTAAGTACTAGTAAACAATACTCAGTTTTACTGGTAAATTTATTTCCAGTATATGTACTTAGAGAAATTTAGTTACACACACCAATTTCCTTTCGATATTGATGCAATATCCATGTAAACTCGTTGTTTCTAAACAGCGTTTTATTCATCACTGTCATACAATTTTTTTAAAAACACCGTTAGTTTTCTATTTTGTTATTCATAATCGTCTCAAACTTCAGTGGTTGTTGTTGTTTTATACTTAACAATTCGGGGAATTCCCGATAGTATATTTATATAATAAATAAATCATCAGTTATCAGCAATTGCTATCACTAATTGCGTCGTGAAAGATTTTTGTATGTAAAATTTTTTTTTTTTTTAAAAAAGGAAATACCATATATGTAAGATAACCCTATATAATAAATTTAAGGTAAGAAGTTGTTTTATTATAAATTTTGTTTTTTAAAATAATTTTAATTAAAAAAATAGAAACCAACAATTACACACAAAAATGAGTAAAATTTACCAGGACTGTTGGGAACATTTTAAAAAAAAGTAAAAGGAATAAAGATTTGGCAGTATGTAAGATATGTCTTAAATCACTTTCATGCAAAGGTTCGGCGACTGCATAAGCATCTTGAAGGTGTACATGAGTATAAAAGAGAAGAAAACAATGATGGTCAAAGCACCTCAAAAAATGCCAAAAGATACAGGTACGGAGATAATTCAGTAATTGAATCTTTCTTAAAACGACCAACTATAAGTGAATTAATTTCAAAATTAGCAGCCGTTGATGGAATATCGTTTCACAGAATTACTAAAAGTCAATTCATTAGAACATCTGTGAGTGGCAAAGGATTTAATTTACCACGAAACTCTACCAAAGTGATGCAATTAGTGCTGAACTTTTATGAAGATATAATAAAACAGCTAATTAAAAAAATAATTAAACACAAAGATAATGGTAAAAAAATTCAGTATATCCATTGATGAATGGACCAGCATGAAAAATAAAAGATATATGGATGTACACCTTTACTATAATAACAAAGATTCAGACAATTTAGGGATGATTCCTGTCGTTGGTAGTTGCCCTGCTGAAAAAGCATTGGAATTAGTAAAAGAAAAATTAAAATCGTTTAATATCATATTTAATGACGATATAGTAGCTACAATGAATGCTGGTGCTGCTGTAATGCAGAAATTTGGAAGATTATCTTCTCAATTTCACCAAATTTGTTACAATCTCGGGTTGCATTTGGCTGTTCTGAAAGTATTTTTATACCAAGAAGAGGCATCCTGATAACTTTGCTTGTATCGAGGAACTGGAATCTGATAACGTATCTGAAATACAAGATTTAGAAAATGAAAATTATAACTCTGATGACAATTCTGATATAGAAGTTGTGGAAGACGTTGATGTTTATTTGCAACCCCAAATCGAAAAAGCTATTAAATCCATTCGAAAAATATCAAAAATGCTTAAAAACTCCCTCGTTAAAAATGCTATATTACAAAAATATGTAGTGGAAGAGGAGGAAAAAGAGCTAATGGTAATCTTAGATTGTTCTACTAGATGGAATACAATGGAGGCTATGGTAGAAAGATTTGTAAGAATTAGCGGCCCAATCAAAAAAGCATTATTGATTGAATTAAATTTGTGGTAGTTTGCGGAATGACGACTATGTTGAGGTTGCTAAAATAATTTTAGCAACATTAAAACCACTCCGAATTACAATTGAAACTCTTAGCCTAGAAGATTCTACACTATTATCTGCTGAAGGAGTTCTCAGGTTTTGGTTTACAACTTTGGAAAAATTAAACACTAATTTAAGTCGAGACCTCCTTAACGCAGTTAGGGAGGAAATGTCTAAAAGGAGGAATTCTACTTTAGTATCTTTATTAGGCTCCTACAGAATCCTGATTGTATGTCACATAAAGAAAATGATAGTTTTTTTTGTCATGGCACAAAGACAAGAGATATATAAATTGGCTAAATCTATATCATCTAGAATTTTTGAAACTAAAAACAGTGATAGCGATAATACTGAAGAAACTGGTGAAACTGAAAATATTGAAGAATATCCAGATCGAGAAGAAGAAGCAAGTCTACAGCAATAAATAAATTTTACAATTACAAAAAGTTTAAAAGAATATGAAGGTCCGATTTCAATCATTAACAAAGGACTTTTGACCATTAAACCAACTTCTACGCAAAATGAGCGGAATTTTTCTATTGCAACGGATTATGTTACCAAAAAAAGAACAAGGATGGGAGATTCAACTTTGGATGCTCTGTGTTTCTTAAAACATTATTTTAAATCACAAAAATGATTAAATTTATTATATTTTTACAAACCTTTTTATATATTTTTGTAAAACTTGAAGAATTTATTTTTACGTTACTATTTTTTATTTTGTTGTATAATAAAAATATGAATTTCAGTTTATATTATAGAGTGAATTAGATTTTTATTTTAATAAGTTATTTTCTCAAGAAATCTCGAGAAAAAAAATGTGTGTTTTCTTTTCTCGAGAAATTAAAAAGGGTGAGAAATGTGAAACACTAATGGTACTGGGACATGTAATGGGTAACAATTTACTTGAATATCATACAACTCTGAATTTTCCGTACAGGCCACTCCAAACGCCCAAATTGATTTTATTTTTTTAAATCATAGGAAGAAGTGTTTATTTGAAAAATAAAATAAAATTTGCACGTAATAAGTAAAATAAATCAGAGTCCTCAATTTCTATATACGAAACTGATATAACAGTGACGCCCTGCCTAATGTCCAGTATTTTTCCCAAGTACAAGTACCAGTCAGTACCAGAACCTGGACTTAAAAATTTTCAAGTACAAATCCCGATGTTGGTACTTAAAAATCATCAAGTACAAGTCCAAGTACTTGTACTGGTACTTATAAAAAGTCCCACAATCAGCTTTCAGTATGTACCTTATAAGTATCGCCAAATAAATATTTAAGTTCTTGTTAGTTCAAAAGTTTTCGAAAACTCAAATTAGGTATTTTGAAAAATCTATAGCCAGCTATATGATTGGATGAGGTTTTCATTTATGAAATATCATAAAATATGTTCCAAAAAGATATGAAAGGAAGTAGAATCGTTTAAGATTTTGTAGTTTAAATTTCTAATTTTAGAAGTAGTTTATACAGTATTTGAGTTTGCCTTTAGCAAAATAAGCTTTTGAAATGTCACATCAGATAATGATTGCCTATGTATATGTGGAGCATTTACAAAATCTGCAAATGAAACTAAACACTCCACAGGTGCGGTGGAAAAGGCGGGGTATTGCACTTCTCAATTTGTATCCCACTGTCACTCATATATTGCAGGAATTTTATTTCTATTTTACTTAGGCGGTAAGATTTCTTAAAAAATTTCTAGAAGACGTATTTAAATAATTTAAAAAAGCTGAAGTACTTCGCGTCAAAGCGGTATTTGTAGTAAGTGCGTACTTTGGTACTTATCGGGTATTTAAGCTTATATACCTATGGGACTTATAAGTACCAGTATCTGGACTTTTATTCAAAAATTTCTAAGTACCAGTATCGGGACTTTTACTACTTCTAACTTTTTTGAGTACCATTAGCAGGATTTATACTTGTACTTAAAAAAATGGTCCTAGTACTTCAGTACCAATGTACTTAAGTACTTTACAGGTATGACTTATACCATTTGCATGCATTTCAAAAAATAAAGTTAGATACACATTTTAGAACAATTATTCACGTTTTTATTAAGCACTATTGCACTAATAAAGAGATCCTATAGTTAAACTCTATATAAGTTTTAGATTATGGGTTTTTTTCTACAAATTCATTCAGCGCTGTTACTTTGCTTTTAATTATTTCGTTTTCAATGTTTAGGAGTCCCATATTTGAAAATTTATCCTGAAGCATACATAGTTGGTCTTAACTCGACGCATAGGGAAAAGCTCCATTCAGATTCACAGCCGGCCAAAAAAACTAAGAGCTACTTGCAGCAACTTGAATAAATTAGGGCAGAAGTCTTTATTAATTTCTGTTTTCAGTTTTTCCAAATTTACTACAATGTTCTTGTTTTGGTACATGTTCTTTATTATTTTTGTTTCAGCCTGTAAAGTGGAAATGTTTATATTGAAAACATTTTAAAAATTTCTACGAATAACTTACTTAACTTTATAAATGAATATATTGACTGCGCCAAAAGTTGATTTTCAAACCAATTTTTGAATTTAGTGATAATGTTGTCTATCACTAGGTTCTAAATAAGTATGTACCTTCCAACATTCGGAAAGCCTTGTCCACTAAATTACTTTTACTTACAGTGGAATTTATCGCGAAGTTGTTTTCTCTCTCCGGTTCTAGACAAATTTCATGTTTTTATGCGAATTTCTCGATTTTCTGAAGTATCAATTGTCCAAAATTGCTAATATAGTTTTATTTAATAATGTAACGTAATAATTATATAATTGAATTTTTTAATTGCGCACTAAATACTTCTACCTTATAAAGATAATCAGTTTTATTTTTGAACCGGTTCGGGTGGGAAGTGAAAAATCTTACAAAAACTATTTTCCGGAAAATTAAACAAAGTTTTTAGAAATTTTTTAAATTTCCTTACAAACTATCAAAATAGTTCCGCATAATTTCTCCTACAGAATACACCTTCTCACACCATTGTCGAAATTCAGTAGAATCAGAGCTTAGATGCTGTTTTAAAAATTTTTAAAAAATGTCAATAGATTTTCTTAAAGAAAAGCCTTTTCAATTCCAATCCGAACGGATTCAAATTAATTAGGCCTAAGATTGTACGAATTGAGGAATGTTTTTTGGGAATTTTTATAATTTCCTGGGACGGGCCAGTCCGCGTTCTGGGGAGAGAGGGGTCATTCCCACCTTGGCCCCTATCTAGTTACGGCAATGAGTCCAAGAGAATTCATTCCACTGTTAAAGAAGTGAAATCAAAAGAGAATCGTCAATAAAATGAGTTTAATGTAAATGATGTACAAAATAAATAACAGAGGACCAAACTGGCTACCCTAAGGCAAATCGAAAATTATACTAATAATCTTCAGAGGACAGTTACTCTTCGATTATGGATTTCTTCAGAGGAAAAATAATGTTCATCTTAGCTAGCTACACTTCTGAAGAACTTAAGGCATCAAACTTTTTGGTTCAAATAAAAGTGCTTCCGTATACAATTGTCTAATGGAGTTTTAGTAGATTGGAGAGCTCGGGAGCATTTCTGTAAATCGATATTTCAGTTTTATCTGAAATTGAAGAAATTTTAGAGAACTTTTTTATTTTTACGATTCTAAATTAATAGTCCAGTCAGTAGGGGTTTTTGCCTTACAAAACGTGGGGTAGCTGTGATTTTTATATATGTTATCCAGTTCCTGGCCCCGATGAAAAATCCAAGTTTAGATCCTTGGGCGGGGTTCGCGCGGTCCGCCATCCTGAATTAAAGGTACCAAAAGTTGGTTTCTTCGAAATAATTCCTCAACGGTTAATCCTACGGCAAAAATGTAAAAATATAAATTTGAAGAAGACTAAAATTGCCTACATTTTTTTTATAAACACTTTTGTTGTAAGTCTGATGTGTAGCGAGTTACAGCGGCAGAAACATGAATATTCTTCTAAAAAAAATGTATTACTATATGTATAGATTTCGTTCATTATGGTCCATAGGACCGGAAGTGCTAGTAGTAACCACCTAATCAAACAGAAAATTGTATGGCAAGGGGGGAGCGACTTCTCAACCGTTTAGGAGTTACAGGGTGATTAAAAAATTTGGTAGTCTTTCACAAAATACCCTGTGTTTTGAAAATAACAACAATTGTTAAAATACCATCAAAATATGAAATATTGACTCAAAGTCATCGGGTGGATAAATTAGAGTTAAAATCGCAACTCATTTTAGTTAAAACTAGCGGAGCCCGCCGACGGTGGCCGGCTATAATATAGATCCCTAAATGGGTAGGGGTGGGGGTTGAAATGGTGGGGTGGTAAGAGATACATTATATCTAAGCTATCATCTGGCTTTTGCGCGTCTGTGTTTCGGCGTGTATGTGGGTGCATGCATACGTTCATATATGCGGGAGAGTGTAGCCACAGTATATTTATACAGTAGCAGCCCAGCTTAGAACAAACTACTGAAAAGTGAATTTTAGAATTTTACTTACAAAAAAAAACACTCAAAATTTCTCCCATAAGAGCGAACTATTAAATATGATACGGAATTAAATGGGCGAACTGTAGCTAGTTGCATAATGGTTGGGAGAAGTATTAGTTTTATGTAAGTTCTCAGCACGAGTCTGCAAGTGTATTGTTCCATTACCAAACAGCTGACACAATGTTTTTGATTTGCATCGATGATAGAGATTAGCAAGTAAATAAAAACCTAAGGCTACTTTGTTAATACTATGCAAGCTAACAATAGATTTTTCACCTAACCACCAATCAAAGCTTTAATTTTAAAAATATATTTATTACATTGATACTGTATCCCGAACACAACACGACTGGCTTTTGTATCACAGTTTGACCTTATTTTATTGAGATTAAAAACAATACTTCCTAAAGAATAACTATTATTAGAATTTCCACCGAAAGAAAGAAAATATTTATATACCTATAGAACTAAATTTTAATTAAATATTTTAATAAAACATTTCTTACACAGCACTTGACAGTTTTGACAGAACTGGGCTACTGTATGATATATACTGTGGTATAGCTCCCTATGTCCGAGTTCTCAGGTAGTGACCATATATATAGTAAAAAACGAAATTTTTGTATGGCAATCCTGGGTAGGAGTTGCCCGATTGGTTCGATTTTCGAACTAAAATTCACTCTTTTTTAAAAAAGGGCTCGTGTACAAAAGTTTCAGCTCTCTGCTTCGACGCGTGAGACAGTGTCCAAATACATATATGGTAAAAAACTAAACTTTTGTATGGCAATACCAAGAAGGGGTAACCAGATTTAGTCCATTTTTGAATTTGTATTGGCAATTTATATGAAAATGCAGTGCACAAAATTTCTGCTCTCCACGTGCCGTAGCGTTCTCAGGCAGTGTCTAAGTATATAGTGAAAATCAAATTTTTGTATGGCAACCCTACGAAAGAGTTGCCCGATTGGTCCCATTTTTGAACTATAATTTAAATTTTTTTTTAAAAAACGCTGTGTACAAAATTTTAGCTCTTCACATCAACGCATTCTCAGGCAGTTTCCAAATATATAGTGAAAAACCAAAATTTTTGTATGGCAACACCAAGAAGGGGTTGCCGAATCCCATTTTTCTTTCACACATATCTTACTCTGGCAATTACGAATACAAAAACAACAAAATGAGCCATTATCAAGTGATGATGTAACATACATGCGGCAATTCATTTTTATCTATATATTTTTGTATGGCAACACCAAGAAGGGGTTGCCGAATCCCATTTTTCTTTCACACATATCTTACTCTGGCAATTACGAATACAAAAACAACAAAATGAGCCATTATCAAGTGATGATGTAACATACATGCGGCAATTCATTTTTATCTATATAAGTGCCCCGAAATTATTGCAAAATCTGTCCCTCCGACGAATACTGTGGTTTTCTTTATTTTTTGTAAAATTTACGTAAAAAAAATAAAAAATCGGATTGAGCTAAACTAAATAATTCAATCAGTCTGAATTAATCTTAAATTTGAATCAAAAGCAAATAATAAAAAAATAAGTTTAGGTCTCAAAGAGAGAGAGAGAGAATTTCACGGAAATTTTCTGCCACTACCCCCTACTTTCGATTATTCACTTTGATGTGAGACACCAATTCACCATCTTCCATACATTTCTTAATATACTTTATATGTCCTGGATTCATGGCTCACCAGTTGAGTAATCAAAAATGTCAGCAAGCCCAAAATTAGGAATTACCTTAAATTGGAAAACCCATCGACAAAAGAAAATTCACCATAAAAAATTTTTTATCCTTCAACATAATCTTTATTACCTTCACCTAGGTTGATAATGGCGCCAGTAAAACAACCTTGATATGTTTATCAAGTTAACTTTCTTATAATAAACATCTACCGTAACCGTAAGCTTTCGTAAACTTGAAAATAACTGCTTAGTTGAGATTTTAGTAAGTATAGTGTGAAAACAACAAAAAGTGCGTTCATGGCAAACCTTGTATATACCTAGTATAAGCAGCAGGCCAACTTTATTTATTTTGTGAAAGATATTTGATGCTCGGCACGTGAATTACATTCTACTGCTGCAAGTGTAAGTTATTACTCAGGTAGAACAGCAACAGACAGTTTTATTAAGATTAAGATATATATGTATGTACTTCTCTGTATCTATATAAACCGCTCTACATAGTGACATACAAATATAACAAAGCAAAACAGCAGATCAAATGTTATGTGCCAAGGTAAGAGGAAAGGGAATGGAACGCTACAGAATCAGACCTTTCTTTCTTTGCTGCATTATTGTGCTGGTCAGTGGCGTGCCGATGTTAGCCACTATAGCCAGTCATGCCTAACAGATAGATTTCTTATAAGACATAGTGAATATCTTGTTACACCGGACAAGGCTGTTCCTGAAGCTACTTACAAAAAAAATTAAAAACCTGAAATGAGAAGTTTATTTCAAGATTTTGCAAGGTGTTAGAAAAATATTCTTCGGTCATTTGCGTGGCGTGTCGTGTAGGTATAAATAAATTAAATTTGAGTTGTTTTTTTACACATCATTTGCCAAAGTTGCACACAGACTAGGCTTAGACATTTATAAATCACTGGGTAAATGCTAGTTTTTTTTTTCTTTCTATCTTTCAAGTTTTATTAGGCCGAGATGGTGAATTTAGGTTACGCCCATTGAATATTCGTGAGAAAAACTCAAAATATACCTACCTCTGAGAAATATTTCTTACAACTATGTGCTATAAAAATGTTAATTACTTTTTCATTTGTATTTTACAGAATTCAAATTTTATACTTTGAGATATGGATGGAGGTTTATTAGCTGAAAATTCTCCACATAATTATCTGATAATATTGTGAATGAGCTAAGTCAGTACGTCTTATTGATGACTATTCGAAATGATCATAAAACTTGTACGGTTATAAAATAGCCCTCATAAAATAAATGAAGTTTGAAGTTTTATTTAATAGCCGTAATTTTGTAATTTAAATTCTACATTGAAAACTAGTTAAGCATGTATCGATGGTAGGTATATTTTGATTATCCAATCTTTGGATATATTAGATAGCTAGGTATACCTTGTACTAGTATATAGTAAGGAAAATAACAAATTTTACTGTTTTCTTGTAAGATAAATAGAGACGAGATTATATTCATTTAGATCTTGATACTGCAGAATGTACAGGGCGACTGAAAAATTTATGCAAAAAATATGCTAAAATTCCGACAAATCAAAAATGAAAACGGTTCCACACAGATACATTTTATACAAATAACCGAAATGTTTAAGGTCACTGATGATATTCATTTGATCTTAGATACCTTAAGGTTCAATACTGGGACCTCTACTTTTTCTCTATTTATTAATGACTTACTGAATGTTATTGCTAAAGTTTAATACCGTTTATATGACGATGATTTGTTAATATACATATATGTATATTAGGGTGGTCCTTATTTTTCAACTTTCAAAATATTACCGCGGCACTTTTTCATACGATTCTCTACTATAAAATATGAAGAGGATTTTTTTTTCTTAATTTTTGGATGAGATTTAAAGGTCGCTACCAGTTGTCAAACTTTAACAAAAACTTTGTATGGCAACTTCTACAATGAGTCTCACTAATTGAGGCAAGTGGAGCAAGTGAAGCGTATGCGTCAGCTGTCTACGAAACAATCAATTCATGGAATTTGAGTGATAAAGTAATTTGTTTATGTTTTGATACGACATCTGTAAACACCGGTTTAAGAAATGGAGCTTGTGTTGTTTCGGAACGGAAAATGGAGAAAGATATGCTTTGGCTTGCTTGTCGACATCACATAATGGAAATTATGTTATCAGCTGTAGTGAATCAATCACTCGATGGGTCTAGTTGTCCTGATATACAATTATTCAAAAGGCTTAAGAACAACTGGGACAACATTGACCAAAGTGACTACAAAACAATAATTGATGACGCCGAGTCATGCGTTCTAGTAGAAGTTGCCGCAGACAGGATTTCTTTTGCGGAAAAGCAACTGAAAGACTATCAACCCCGAGATGACTACAGGGAATTGTTGAATCTCACGATCATTTCCTTAGGAGGAGTTCCCGAGAAAGGTATTTCATTTAGAAAACCTGCTGGTGTACACCGAGCTAGATGGATAGCAAGAGCCTTGAACTACCTGAAAATTTTCCAGTTTAAACATCAGTTTAATTAAACTGACACAAAAGGAAGAGAAGGCTGTGAGAGAAATATTCATTTTCACAGAGATGATATATATAAAATATTGGTTTCAAGGCTCTACCGGATGGTCAGCACCAAGAAATGACTTACAATTATTGAAAGACCTAACATCACTTGAAAGAATAAACTAAAAACTGGCTACTGTTGCCATGAAAAAAATTCTAGGCCATTTGTGGTGTTTATCGGAAGAGCTGGTGTCTTTTGCATTTTTCGACGATGAACTTTCAGTTCAAGATAAGAAGAAAATGATAGACGCACTGAAAATCAGAGGCATGGAAGATTGTCCAAAAAGGAAAACAATTGATATCAAACACATCTAAGAAAAAAACATTGAAGACTTCGTGATTAGCAACTGTTTAAGATTTTTCCTGGGTATATGATCAAGGTTTTTGAATAAACACATGGAAACTTGGAACGATGACCCCGATTTTGTGGCTACAAAAAAAAATCGTTCATTCTATGCGATTATATAGGAAAAAGTACCCTAATACTAATAAATCAACCCTTGTTTCTTAAGAATAAATAAGTTCCATATTTCAATAATGTCTCTTAATTTCGAATAATAACAATGATTTTGCATTTTTAATATTCTTACTTATGAATAAAAAATTTCAATTAATGTAGTGATTTCGAGTTTTTTTTTTAAATTCAAACCTTGGTAGCGAACCTTAAATATTACTTAAAAATTCTGAAAAAAAAACTGAAACAGTTCCTTAAGGTACATAATCAAATTATGTAGTGCCCCATGAAAAAAAAATAATTTTTTTGTCTTAAGAATAAGGACCACCCTAATGTATATATATCACAACCAGTTGTCTTAATGAAAATGGAATTATAAAGATGAAGGGCCAATGTACGCCTAGCGTCCTGCGCGTTTTCAGCTTCTTTCGCGGCAGACGCGTGTAGTGTTTGAGAAAAACCAAATGAACACGTCGTTTAGATACTCTTAAGATTTATTTATAAAAATAAATAGTTATAGAAAAGCTTGAGTTATTAATTAAAATTGAAATAATGAATATATCAGAGCTATTAGATGTTGCAGTTCTTGCATTTGCAAAACATATAAACAGTTTAAAATCAATCACAAAAACTGTCAAAGCGTCTCCTATGCCTTAAAAGTAGAAAATTGCTATACTTTCGAGTTGAATCTGGCAAGTCCGGCTGCCATTTGCCCAGCGCGAACTTAAACGCGTATATTTTATTAAACTTTCAAAGCGACGCGACGCCTGCCGCATTCATTAGGTTTTTACAATAAGTCTTAATAACAGACTCTGCTCCATACACGAATTGGTTAATACCGCAGAAGCTGCACTTGAATTCTGTCAAATCTATTGATTTTAAAGATCCTAATATCAAATAACATATAACTTACATGTTCTTTGGTAATATAAAGACATGCGGTAAATATGTTGTCTCTGCCCAATGGTTTACTATAGATAATGTTATTTTATCTTATCGCAACAAAGTTTCCAATTTGGGAAACGTTGTCAAAACCACAGGTTCTTGATCAAATCAGGTTTCGAAAATAAGATATTTTAACTCTATAAAATATTAACGGACTCTTTAACTTCCGTTAACTTTGCATAAGTCCTAATTGGGTACCTACAATTTATGACGAAACTGACATCACGCCGCGGAAATCATGCTCTAACTACTTTGGGTCATACATGTGTGTGGCTGCGCATAGGTTCCGTGCATAGAAGCCATCGCGCATAGACATAGAATATATCAAGCTCAAGCAAATCTCGGATCACTCCTACCGACAATTGCAGCAACTGTATTTAAATTAATGAATATCAAGGCTAGGGGTCATGTGAATTGCACAGCTTTAGGTAATG
Organism: Dioctria linearis; assembly: GCA_963930735.1. Lineage (NCBI taxonomy): Eukaryota > Metazoa > Arthropoda > Insecta > Diptera > Asilidae > Dioctria > Dioctria linearis. Next base: position 47,716,926 of record OZ005741.1, on the reverse strand, counting down.
TCTTATTAAAGGGCATAGATAATTGGTTTGGACCTCTTCTGGACGAGAAACAATGCCAATTTTCTGCGGCTTTTCACCAGTGATCTCCAGTATTTTGATTCTCGCGAAATTTTAATTTGATTCCGAAATATTTATTATAACAAACTAAGATTTATGTACTATTTTCTTATTTATCTCCCATGTCCTACCTAAACTTCCCCAACATTTTTTTATAAACAACGGTATTACACCCTAGACGCACTAGAATGATCATTGATCCAGTTACGTAATTAATTGAATGATGATTGCTTGGTAAAGCAAACACACGATATTTTGACGGTAATTCGATTTGACAGATGACAGTTCTCAATTTTGTAAATTAAAAACTGTGAATTGTGAAATAATTTGCGAAAAATTTAATCGAGCCTTTTATTGGATATATAATGTGAAAAAGTTTTTCAATAATTCGCTTTGGAAAATATTCAAAATTTACATTGTAAAATGTATCAGTAAATTTCACAAATGATATCTGACAGTGATGGCTTGAAAATCAGCTGATTTTTCCAATAATTTTCAGTTCCTCACCGCTGAAAGCGCACTTATCGACAAAAGGAATTACAAGTAATGCATAAATGCAAACGAATGAGCTTGGGAACGCGTAATTGGTGCAATGACGAAACGAATGATCATTGCGCCAATTATGCAATAACACACGACCTATGCAATGGTCATTGCTCCGCCAATGATCCTTGATATGTTCCGTGTGTCTAGGGTATACATTTAATATACTTGCTCATTTCACTAGTCCAATACTATAAAGATTACAATTACTATTAGGAGTTAACGATTAACGATTAATGTTAACTTCTGTTAAATTTTCCGTAAAGTAACGATTTAAAGTTTAACGAAGTTAACTTTTTTAGTAACGGATTAACGATTAACGAAGTTAATGTTTTCATTAACGGTGCCCAGCACTAGTCTCGGTTTACTACACCATTTGTCACTCTGTTGATGCTAGATGCTAAATCATTTATTTATTATGCCACTTTTTACTAGATTTGGTCCAAAATAGATTATACATACATACATATAGGATAATTCGGTTAATGAAATCAACGGGATATATAATGATAGATCCTGATGAGTATAGGATCAAAGAAGTATATATGTCTGGTGAGTAGCGGCTCTGTGGACGTTTTTTGGTTGGTTTGTATAAAATACGGAATATCTTCTGAACTGCGCTACTCATTAAACCCACATTGAAAAGAGGACCCTACCCCTATTCAATAAGTATAGATCACTTCTGAGATCCACTTAAACATTTTACCAAATTTAATATCTCATCTTCTAAAGTACATATATCACAGACATAAACAATCAGGCAACACAGAAGAAAACATTCCGTTTTCCACCGTTCTCACAGCTGCGAGACTTCCATAATAACAATAGTGACTAAGTAATATTAGAGCCAGAAGAACAATCCTAATATTTTAGTTCTGTTTGATTTCTCAAAGGCATTCAATAGTGTTAATCACAGCTAATTACTGCATAAAATAATCTCATTTTCTTGGCTTTACAGCTCTTGCTTCTATTGTTATTGAGAGTTTCTTTTCAGAACGCCACCAATGAGATAAGGTGGACGACAAGACATCTAATTCACTTCCTCTCTCGACAAGTGTACCACAGGGTCAATCTTGGGGCCGGTACTATTTAATTTATTTATCAATCCTCTAGTTGGTCGCGATGTCAGGATCAGGATTCACTTATAAGCAGACGATGTGCAGCTTTATGTGAACAGTCCTATTGGCCTGTTCGAAGACGGCATCGCACGTATTAATGTTGATTTGAGCAGAATCTACGAATGGTTCAAGATTAATTCATTGAAATTAAGTCCGTTCTCAATATATTTTTTTTCACAACAGTCCGCTACATCTGACTGATATAGCACCGGTAATTCTGGGTAGTAAAGCATTATCTCTGGTTAGTAAGGTGAAAAATCTGAGGATCATGTTGAACCTATATATGAACTGCTGTGATAATAGTTACAAAATCTAAATTTAGTAAAATTTACTCCGGACTCAGTAGACTCTGGCTCTTTGCTAGTATTTTACCAAAAGCAACCCGCTTAAATTTCACTAATCCTGCCTTACTTCACTTACGGAAGTTTAATTTTCCCCCGGCTTAATAGCGTTTGTACCTCCGTAGAATGGAGGTCGCGAATAACGATTGCTTACGATTACTTTCGAACTTCATAGATATGACCATGTCTCACCATACCGCGATCAGATGGTGATGTGCCTGTCTTCTACATATCTCAAGAAAAGAGCCTTAGTGTTCTTCTTTAACCTCCGGAAAAAAATAATGAACCATTTTACCCTTAGAGAATTGTTTAATTTGACTAATTCACATCGGAACAGGAACGTTATTTTTTTTTTTTACTAGCCTAGTCATGGAAGACTGTTATCTTGTCCAGATTGCGCACTTTTGGAATGCTCTCCCATCTAATATCCAGCAAACACGTACTGTAAATTCCTTTAAGAGCTTCGTTGATGGCCATTTGTTAATCAAACGCCCGGAATTTATTTGATTGTCCTGTCAGGGTCAGTTCTTAGAGCGGAGTACTATCACGAATTATTGTAACTTTTTATTTTTCTATTCTGTTAGTGACTTGTTCTGGTATTAGTTCCGTTTTGTAGTTCCTTATAACTTGTTTTGTTAGCCTTAATCTGGACTTATATTCTAGTTTTTCTAAAGTACGTACTTCTAATTTATTTATTTATTTATTTGTTGTTGATTTATTATTCTTTTAAGAAGTTCTTCTTCGGTAGAGATCAATTGTTTTGGGTATAATAAAATATTCTAATCTTGTATACCCCTAATAAATGTTATGTTATTTCCAAGTATGTATTATGGTCATAGAATGTAATTTTTGTCTCATTATGGAAAGTGTTAATCTATAGATAAAAAATTTCCAAAACTGTAAATTAGTATAGTACCTACATATATTATTTTAGACAACGCTCCTTCTACTATAGCTTGGGAAGAAGCAATCTCATGCTCGATTTTTCTCCGAACTTCACATTGAACATTGAAGACAACTTGTGTAAATACCGCAATTATAAATAAGAAACAAAATTTGTCTATAGATTTTTTATGCAAGTTTTATATTGCACTTGCTCAGAATACCTTCCAAAATTTCAGATGCTATCCATGCTATTTTATTCCATGTGTAATCCAAAGTTTTCCCTTTGTAAAAATGTTTGTATTTGCTGCTACCAGAACATTTATTTTTTTTTTTTTAATATTTACACTAACATATACACTTCTGCATAAATCTCCCTAATCATCCATATTGAAATTTTCAATAGCATTTTACATAAATATCCTTTTGAAACATATCTCTACCCATAATAATTTTCGTAGCTGGACGCTAAAAGGTATACCAGCAATTTTTCGCAAAACGATATTATTGCGCACATGATACAAAAACTAACAAGATTAATATGGCCTTTCCGAGCTGTCAATATTTGTATGTAACTAGAATTTCAATCGTTCTAGCAACAAGATTTTAATATTCATTATGCAAAATTTTTAATAATATTAATAATAATAAATCAATTAATTATCATTCTAATGCACTTCAATTTAGTAACCATAATGAGGGTGATGAAGTGGTAAAGGTCTAAAAGAGTTCATAAAAATTTATCAGATCGTAGTTCTACATAATAATTTAGCAAAGTATTAAAAACATTTTCCAATATTAAAATTAAATATTTTCTAAGCGTATATAACCATGAAATTTCAAATAAAAATTTATAAGAAAATAAATACAAAAAATAACATCACTCTAATCATTTCTTTTGCTAATGCGCTTACTTCATAGCAGCAGCAATAATAATAATTTTTATTATATCATACTCAACCTTATAGCTCGATTGCAAAATAAAAATTCTCAATTATCTCGGGTTTCTTTCTCCTCCAAATATTACATCAAGGTGGAAATAGCGTTTATTGTTTCAGCAAATCTCGCGAATACCAGAAATAATTATTGAAACGGCATCTCATTATTGGCACTTATACATGGATTGCATGATTAATGATGATGCATTAATTTGCCAAGGCCACTTAACCACAGAAATAAATATCCATAGCCGCATAGTCGCTAGATGAAAAAACGGAAAATCATGAAATCTTAGAGTAATCAGCACAGCGGAAAAAAGGAAGTGTCATATCCATTACATGTTGTGGCGTGTATTTGAGTAGAGTTATGAAATTCAAATAAAAATTCGTTCTTCAACTTCTGTCGTACTCTGACTCGGATAGTTCTTTCTTCATTCTGATTATCTCGAATTTTAAAACAATTAAAGAAGATGCTACAAAAGATGATCGATATTTTGTCTTATTAGCTGCATTCTTTTCAATCATTAATAATAATTGAGGGCGTTTGGATGAAAAATCCCTGCATAACAATTTTTATATTTTTCCGTTATCTTCACTCAATTTGTACCAAATGTTTGCTTCACACGTCACTATACATTACAAATTCTAATAAGACTCTATCTAATTGATGTCTATACAATCTTGTATACTTTGAATATTCAATGGAGTTATATTATCGACGAAGTCTTGTATTTTTTTAACTGAACTAGCTAAAGTTGAAGTTACAGATTCATTTTAAGTTTAATCCCTTTAACCCAGATCTGCCTACCGATACCATATTGTACCGCAGAGAATACAAGAGCTGGCAGCACTGATTAAAAATTCCTCTATCTTTTTGTGTTTCTGACTGAAAGACAGTTCAGTTTGTATTTAGTAGTCGTGGTGTGAAGTTATCTCTCATATAAAGGTGTGTTGGTGTTGGTGTACGTACAATTGCAACTAGAGCTGAAAATTGGATCCGGACTTGCTAATATCCAGATATCCGGATACCCGGATCTGCAAACTATCCGACTCCTTAGATCCGTATCCGAACTATAAGGTTCTAGATCCGGATTATCCGGATCCAGATCCGAAATATCCGAATCCAGATCCGAAATATCCGGATCCAGAACGGAACTATCCATATCCAGATCCGAACTATCCGGATCCAGATGCGAACTATCCGGATCCAGATCCGAACTATCCGAATCCAGATCCGAACTATCCGAATCCAGATCCAAGCAACCGGATCCAGATCCGAACTATCCGGATCTGAACTATTCGGATCCAAATCCGAACTATCCGGATCCAAATCCGAACTATCCGGATCCAGATCCATATTACCCAGACCCAGATCCGAACTATCCGGATCCAGACTAAGCGAGAAAGCTTCAAAATTGTGTTGTTTCATTTAGAAAATGAAAACAACATGAAATCTATATTTTCCCAATAAAACAATGCAATCTGGAGGAATTTTTTACTTTTTTTTTTGCTTAGTCTGGATCCTGATAGTTTGGATCCAAATCCGGACAGTTTGGATCCGGACCCGGATAGTTGGGATCCAGATTATCCGGATACCTGGATTTGAGGAATCGGATCCTAATTATCTCGGATAATCCGGATAGTAAATTATCCGGATCTTTTAGCTCTAGTTTCAACAAAATTTAAAGATGGATGCTCGTGCAAAATAAGTATTTAGTAATTCCACTAGAATTATGATTTTGATTAAGTATTGTTACAATAGTCTAGAAAATCGTTTCCAGGATATAGGTATTCGATATAAACAATTTGTTCATATATAACCTAATTAGATTTAAAGATATTTAATTCAATTTTTATTTCCTGGCTAATGGTACAATAAGACTTACAAAATCTTTTACCTGCACCCAGTATTACTGAATATACATATAATATATTAATATAAAGATGTTTCTCAAGCCTTGATAATGGTCTACACCAAAGACCGAAATATTGGATCTCTAAAATAAATAATGGCTTAAAAACCCAAATGAGTTTTTCTATGAGATGAAGTAGAATACCGGGTCATATAACCCCAAAACACATCTTTATATGAAATTAAAAGGCCCACAAACGACAATTTATCATATAATATAATAAATTTAAAGCTAATGAGTAAACTTAGAGAAAAACAAAATTAAACTATAGCATTCGCAGATTTATTTAAACCAAGACCAAATAAGTTTAACCTAAGATCAAATAAATTTAAACTAAGCACAAATAAGTTTAATCCAAGCACAAATAAGTTTTCAATTTCAATTCAAATCAAGATTTTATTATTTCATTTTGTCATTAAAAACAACTTCTTCAAATATGACGTTAATATGAAAGATATTATAAAAGATGATATAGATAAAATTTCTGAACAAATGGTCAGTGCAAAGGCTGCCCTTCCATTGTCTTAGGGTTGAGTAAAACCAAGTCCATTACGTATTTGGTGTAGTCAGTCGGTGTGACTTGTTGCAGGCTTCTTAAATACAACAATGTTATGCTCTCTATTTACATCACCTAAAACTGGTCATGAGTACGCCGTTATTTTAGAAAACGATTGTTCTATTGGGTTGCGCATAGGAGAATAAGGACCCAAACATTTTAGAGCAAAATTTAGTCAATGATAAACCATCGCAAGCCTGCTGCGTTCGATCCTAGAGTAATTTTAACTTTCTTCTTAGTTTTCTTTGAATTTCGATTGATTACGATTTACATCTCTTCATTATCTCCAACTCCACTACTATTGCTTGGCAACTCCACATCTTGGGCAGCTTGGGTTGCCATTCATCTGAACTACATGCGCTGAAATATCTGTCACTGCTCATGTTATTGAATTAAAGAAAATTTTATAGAATACCACTTTAATGACAAAATGAAGTAATAAAATGTTGATTTGAATGGAAATTGAAAGCTTTTGTATTAAAATGTATTATTGCGAATTTAGGATAAACTTATTTGTGTTTGGGTTAAACTTATTTGCTCTTAGTTTAAATAAATCTACGTATGCTATAAATAAAGATAAAATGTTAAAAGATTAGGGAAAGATAATTAATATGAGAATAATAATATTATAAAAAGTAAACAAGAATAATAACATAATTCAGAATGTAAGTATATAAACTCAAAAATAACAATTAAGAATTAACCAAATTAAGATCTCTGACAGTGACAATTAAGTGTTTTGTGTTTTGAGTGAGTGCAAAGATAAATAAATTTTGTGATCATAAGTGGTCAGTCAATAGGTGAGTATTGGTATAAAAGTTACCTGAAAGCCTTCAACGCGCTGGATCTTTGAAAGTTGACAGGAAGTGAATTCCACAAACGTATTAAGCAGAATTTACATTATGATGACATGCATTTTTTACAGAAATTGGGAGGGAAATAGAACATCGTATACGGAACTTTTATTGATGAGTGACGAGAAAAGCAAACGCGTCCTGAATTTTTTTCAGACGACAATTTGTCACTGTTTGCGTATCCGGATCCATAAAAATACCTCAAGCATAGAGAGTTTTTATAGTTACTGAAACTAAAACATTGTTACTGGCAACCCTAATTTATCAATTTCGACTACTCGTGCTACCATATTGATATTATTACTATAATTTTATGGCATAGACACACATCTGTCAAGTCAAATTATTTGTTGAAATAAATAAAATTAAGTTTTGAGTTTGTAATTAAATATTGCGAAATTAAAAGTTTTTAAATATTTCTTTATAGAAAATATTGAAGTTATTTCTTCAGTGGAATCCATCCTTAAACCAAAAATAGACAACTATAGAAAAGTGATCCCATGATAATGTAAGCAATTTCAGTGGTATCAGCGGTCTATGTTATACATGTCAGTGATCTCGTCCAAATGAAAAATTTTCAAGTTTCGTTTACATGAATATTTTCAAGTAAATCGAACAAAATTTTGTGATTTACTTGACTCAAGTATACTTGAAGTAAGTCAATGCGCGCTTACATGATATTTTGATTACTTGATCTCGACTTGAAGTATACTTCAAGTAATCATGTGAACGTACTGAATGTCAACTCTGCTCTTTGGCGATTTCAGATTTTATAGAAGAATAGTCGGACTGGAGTGGATTAGCGTATACTGTGGAGTGAGATAATCCGCCATATAAACACGAACCGGACTGGAATTATCTTCACCGGCATTAGTTCGTAGTGGAATAGAATTATTTAAATGTGATCACTTGAGTGGATCGAAGTGGATTGACGTTTGTTTACATATTAGCAGATTAGTTACTGATTTTTTTGTTTACTACGAAATAAATAATAAATAAAAATTTCGTTATCGTACAAAATTTTGATTGTAGAACTGAATTGCAGCACCATCTGATATTTTACGAGACATTTTTTCGATATACTCTCATCCTTTGCTTCGAAATCCTTCGTGCTTTCTTTCATTCAATATTTAATTGTTAAATTATACTTCTTTCCATGATGCGTCTTTTAATATCTACGAAAAAAACTATTAAAAACTTGACAATTTACAAATTGACTGTTTGACACTCCCTCATAAATCTCACAAATTCTGTAAAAAATACATGCCATCATAATGTACATCCTGCTTTACTCGAACAAAGTAAAAGTTCTCCATTATGGAATATCTGTGTCGCGGAATTAAAATGTTAAGATTTCTAGATAAGCCCAGGAAAACTAACTCGTCATGTGAGGTAAGAAGGTACACGGTTTTGATATAAAATTCTATGAAGAAAAATTAACTACTTTCGAACAAGAGAAAAGTGTTTAAAAAGCATCCAAGTATATTCAACCGAAACGGAGATATGTGATCAAATCGTTCAGCCCAAACACAAATCTCGTGCAGTCATTAAAAGAAACCTCCAATTTCCTAGCGCAATCAAAATCTAAACGAGGGTAAATTAGACAAGACCCAATAAAATATGGCTATAAAACCATAGACCTTAGGAAATATTCCATTTACATGGTCACAGCAGCTCATTAAGGTGTTCAGAGTAAAGCCGATATATTTTAACTTTATTCACAAAACAACAATTTTTGAAAGTTATTGAATTTTTTAACAAGTTATAAAGGCATTTTTATGTATATGAATTACTGTGATATTAGACGTAAGTTACATGGAATTATAACATTAACAAATAAAGTTTTATATTTTAAATTGAAAGAAAACTGAGTTATCTTTTAAAACCGCCAGCACCTCCTCATGTACACAGATTTTTCAATCATGATTCAAGCTTCTGTTTTGAGCTCCCGATGGCTTTTGTTCCGTTCCTCTTTTATACAAATCTCAGCAGCGCCCTCCATTTTTGTTTTTTCGATATTCATCTTTTTTGCCAATGACTCAGTTACGCCGACGAAAATGAGATGTAGATACGTTCTCGTTTGCGTCGGCTCATTTTAATCGTGCGCAAATTATTTTAAATAGTTAGTAGCTTAACGTAGATCGGAATGTACGAAAATGGCCATATACTCCCCATTAACTTATGTATACCTGTAAAAAATACTACTCTTGTGTTGCACACCTGTGCACCAATGGCTGGACATTATAATATAGGAACGGAAGCCGATATTCATAGGATAATTTAAAAATAATAATAAAGTGTACAATAAATATTAATTATACTTTAAATTTTGAATTTTAAGACTGTGTTACTCTGCGCCCCCCCGGTAATTTTTTATGACCCCCCCCCCCCCCGCCAGGGAATTTCTTATGAAAAAACCCTAAAATATCTATATGTCTTATGAAGAAAAAAAATTGTATGTTTTTTTTTAAACAGTAAACGCACACTGCTGTGAAAAGAAAAATGGGATATACATATTCCATTGGCTAACAGATGGTGTTACATTCGCATTATATATTGAAATATTGTTGAAATATTACTATTTTCTTGTGCTGCATCCGTTTGTATGTCAATAACCTTTTCTGCTACATATACTTTCAACCTGGTACCTCTATTAATCGAGATATGAAACTTTATTTAATTTCTTTTTATTTTTAAATCATCATTTCACTTTATCTTCTAAAACACTTAAAATTTCACCATATTATTATTAACATCTTTACACGCCTCCCCGAAGAAGTCTAATGAAAAATTTCGCTTGATGTCCCATACTAAAAACGGTTCATTGAAAATATTTTTTTATTATTTTTACATTTTCATTCTGGGAATTAATTAAGTTTCATTACAGCAGCATCTTTCTCTGCCAAGAGCCGTCTATTAGTCTATAGCACTCTGAAATGGTAGTTATACAATAATTGAAGGTATCCACAAAAATGCCAATGGCAATGTTAATAACAGAAGGCGATGATTTCCACAGCCATTGGATCAGGGCATACCTTGCAATTATGACTACTTTCGAGGCTTGTCTCACCAGCATGTAATTTATCACTTTTATGGGAAAAATGTCAAAATGACGCAGCACTTACTATTAATGATTATATTTATCAGAAGATTTTATTTATCTTCTGGTAGTTATCTCGTACTTGTAATTTCCTCGGCTATAGGTTCATGTAAACAGAAAATTAACCTATGATCACACGAATCCCATTAACTCGTTCTAAAAAAAAAAACGATTTTAGGAAGTCGTCTTACTTCACGGGTGAATGTTATTACCATCAAAAAATTTGGTAAGATATGCAATTCTCGGTACAAAACAGCACACTATCAATTCATCAAATGTATAATAACCGTTTTCATAATCTTCATTAAAAGATTTGATTCGAGTTGCAACAACAACCTGTAGCAATTTACCAACCCAAAATCCTCATTTAAAAATTACCTGTACGGAATTTATAAAACCTAGTGACTTGTGTGTGTGTATATTTTTAAAGACTTTAATGAGTGAATGCGTAATTCTATGTCTTTTTTTTTTAACTACTGATTTCATACTCATTTGTAATTGCAAAATGTTTTCAACGATGAAAATTTTAAATTTTATCTTCAATTTTTCTTTTTCTTTTCAGTATATGGAAGTAGTGCTGATTTGGATGTAGTCGACGATGGAGAAGGTTCAATTTATAATGGAGATGAAAATCATAAAGTATGGAATGGATCACAAGATCAACTCGATGGTATTGGTGTAGAAAGTCCTTATGAAGTATTCTCTGGTGGAGTATCAACACTTGGTCGACCAGCTCGAGCAAGACAAATAAGTGCACCAATTCCAGTGCCGCCACCCCCATTAAAAGATGAAGCCAAAAAGAGAAAAGAAAAAAAATTACCAAAATCAGGAAGTCAAAGTTTATCAGGTACATTAATTCGTCCGAAACCAATTCATGCTAATAGTCTACAAAGACCTGGATTACATCATCCACCAGCTAATATGATATATGGACCAATTGGTCCTCAAGCTGCACGACAATATCATACATTTAGTCATCGTGCATACCAACCAAATGGCGGTCATCCATCTGGACATCCACATCATCCACAAATGTTACCACCTATGGGTGTTCCATTACAAATGCCTGTTATGCTTTCGCCACAATATGCAACACTTCAGCCTCCAAGAACAAGTAAGAAGAAGAAAAAGGAAAAAATGAATGGTATACCAGTTGGAATGCCAGTACCTCCACCACTTTTTGCTTATCAAGCACCTCCAGGACCACAGTCAATAATACCAGATCCTCGACCACTTTCGATGAGTAATAGAAAACTAGCTCAATCAGCTGGAGCTGGCTTAGATGATTCTGGAAATTCGGGAGCAGAATCACCTGGTGGTACTGGTATCTATAGACGAAAAGGCCATTTAAATGAACGTGCTTTTAGCTATTCAATTCGACAAGAGCACCGAAGTCGAAGTCATGGATCCCTATCTAGTCTTCAATTTAATCCGCCTGATATAAAAAAGGAACGTGAAATTGCCCAAATGATGGCTGGTTTAGATCTAAATGAGGAATCAACAATTCACAGGAGAACATCAGCAACAGCAGCTGCAGCAGCAGCAGCGGCGGCGGCAGCAGCGGTATCGGCAGGAGGATATGGTGGACCATCCGGAAGGCCAAGAAGATAGAGGAAATTCCGACTTATATTTGTTGTTATAAATATTTTTTGTTATATTTTATTTTTTATTTTATTTTATTTTATTTTTACTTTTACTTTTAAAATACTGAAGCATGAGAAAATAGTCTAAGGAAACAACCAATTTTAAATCAGAAATGGAAAATAAAATATAGAAGTAAAAATACTCAAGTCAAGCTAGATTTATGTTGAATGTAAATGTCATAAGCTTTTGTCTTGTAAAAAAAAAACAAAAAAACAAAAGCAAAAACATAAAAAAAAACAAACGAAATCTTTATGGTACCATTTACATTGTTGTCTTATATCAAATGTTAGGTTAAAGTTCAGCAGAGATATAATGCGAATTCAGTCCATGAATATTGAACATATTCGAAAATACATAATTCTTTGACTGCCAAATATTGTAAATTATACACAACCTTTATATATTATATCTCTGTTGTTTGTTGTAGTAAATGTGACGTGTCAGGTTATTTTCACATTAACATATAGATACTTTTTATTATTAATTAATAATAGTGTTGTAATATTAAGAGAGAATGCTTACAAAGAAAAATCTAAACAGATGTGCCTTATTAGGACTTAAATGATTTTATCCAAAATTTTTAACTTACGTACTTTAAAAATTTTTAACCATATTGAAAAAGTTTAGGATTTTTTTGTTTTTATTTTTTAACTTTTACTTTATATTCATATTATAACATTTATGATAGATAAGATGTGGACATAAATAAATTTAATGAGGTCCACCCATAATAGTTCAGAGAGTGAAATATACAATTTTTAATTCAGTTTTGCCTTTTTATATAATTATTATTTATTTACTTTGTTTTATAAACAAAGTCAAGATCTGTAGTAAACTGTGCCGTAACCTGTCTAAGCTGGATATGCCATTGATTGGCAAAATAACCGAAAAAGGTAAGATCCATCTTTCTTAGTTTTGTTTTTTTTTTTTTTAGATACAGGATATTAAATATTTGCTCGTTTCCTTTATTAGAAGATGGACAAAGATTGAGTAACTTTTATACAGAATAATCCGCTATAGAGATTGTGTAAATCGAAGAGGTATTTGCAAGTATTTTGAAAGTTGATCTTATATTCAATAATAAGTATAACAAATGTCAAACATTTTGTGTAAGCTCGGTGTATGAAAACTGACACAGGTTTTCATTAAACGCTCTAGTTTAGCACAGTATAATACAAGTCCTAGTGTTTTCAAAATAGACGGGATTTTCAGCAAACATACGTAGTTATTAAAAATTACTCGATTTTTTTGTTTAGTAAAAATAAAACAAACAAACAAAAAAAACAACAAAATTAAAATTAAATTAAAGTTATATCCTTAAAAAAATATCAAAATAAAATAATTTTATGCGGATACTTCATAAAATTTCGTTTAATTAATTATTAACCGCAATGACTTTCAGATTTATACGTTGGGTGCGGGTGCTCATTAAGATCAGATATTCGTTGAAATTCACAAGTTTTGCAAAAGTTGCCTATCATCCTGCGAATAAAATCTGTTGACCAATTGGAGATATACATATGTAGAAGAAATATCTGAGCCAGAAGAGCTGTCACCACCTTAAAAGAGCAGAATAGATTGTGCCTAGCTCTTGAGTTTAACTAGGGCTTCCAGTCCGGATATCCGAATATCAAATTGTCCGGATTATCCGACCAATTTTGACTATTCGTTAATCCGGATATTTTTTGGTAATTATCCGAATATTTTTTCGCATATTTTTTCAGCAAAATACTGTTTTATTTGTACAATTTTTTAACAATATATATTTAATAAACAATTACTTTCTCTAGTGGCAGTTTTGTAGTTTTAATTTTAAAAAGAGGTTACCGTTCATGACGATGAAAAATTCGATTCTGTTTTTTTACATAATGTTCATCCATAAAGTGTTTACAGGACGTGGGTAAAAGGATATTTTCATATCTAAAAGTATTTAGCCTGTTGAGAGCTGAATCATCTGCTGGCTAGAAAACAGGTGCTGAGGCGCTCGGAGCCTGCTTGCTGGGAAGACCTTTTCTCGCTACCTGAGGTACCCTCATAAATTTCGCTAAACCGTTAACCTTCCGATTCAACATAATCAGTTCATGGAGGAAGAAGAAGGGCCTCTGTATGGTGCTGGAATAGCTGGAGTAAGCTGTCAACGATTTTTTATAATATTAAGCTTTATTTGAGTTTTTCTGGGAACAACATTTCTCAGCGCGCGGGGCGCTCTACAGTTTCAACGGATGAACCGAATGAATCTTTGCGCAATTGAAACGAAACTCAATTTTCGGGGCCATCAGGAAGAGATTTTTGTGAAAAATTTATTTAGAAATAGTTTTTCTTCCGTTGAAGAAAAAAAATATAGGGCAAAAATGTTTTTTTTTTCAAACGGTTGGCATTTTGCTATTCAGAGGTTTTTTTGAAAACGAAAACCTGTAAGGCCCTCCAAATTTTATCAAGTTTAATCATTTTCAACCCTCTTTGTTTCAAATGAATTGGCAGTGCTGCGGATCGCCCCGCGCAGACAAAAACGGTTTTGTTGATGGGTGCTGGAGCCGCTATTTTGGATTTTTTTTATAAATAAAAATGGAATTTACTCTCCATTGATAGAAGAATAAAGTAGGTTAAAACCCATTTCCAAAAAAGTTTATTTTATATAAAAAAATTTCCAAAGTTCATAAATTTGTCATGCCTCTCGACGGTAACCTCCCTTTAAATAAAACAAAACAAAACATATAGTAAGCGTTGAAATTGTTCAAATTTGCTCAATAAAATCATTATTTATTCAAGTACAAGTTAGCTTAAAAGAGCTTTAAATGTCCTATCACTACTAGAGACTGAAGTAGAGGAATTAAATAAAAATTCAGCGATTCTTTTGACCGCTAAAAGTGTTTATAAATTTCTAGTTGAAAGGATAGACGAATGTGCAACGAACATAAGTAAACATTTATCGAAACAGATTAAAAAACGAACGGATGAACGTCGAAATAAAATACTTATGACATTAATAATCTTCTTAGAAGCAGGCAATATACCACATTCCATAAATATTTTGATTACACTTCAAAATTTGCTCTCATTACATTGGCAGTAGAAAATTTGCGAAGAATCAATGTAGCTGAAGAAATCGCAAATGGAAGTGAGTTTCAAAGACAACAAAAAATTCTACAACTTTATTTAAAAATTTCCTGCAACGATAACTGGAAGTGGCAATTTCTTCAATTATATACCCATGTGGAAAAGCAGAGCAACGCAATTACTACATTGCTGAAAAAAGATTTCATGATACAAAAATAAGGGTAGATGATTTAAGTATATTATTTAATGTACTCCTTACAATAAAGCCAACATCTACTGCAACAGAACGCGTATTTTAAATTGCATCCCTGACTAAGGGTATGTGCAGAACTAGGCTAGGCGAGGCTATATCAGGAGTTGAAGAAATAAAATGATTGTACTATGAGACTGTTCATAACAACGTAGTGTGAGCTCGCGAAATGGCGAGACACCTCGAGGTATCTCGCTCGAGAATGAAATTTTCCATTTTTTCGCGAGGCGCAGCGCGGTAATTTTGATAACTGGCATATTCTTATAGGTTTTTTATTTTATATAATCAAAGGGCTCTTAACTCATCATTCTCATACACTGGAAGAATATATGAGAATCAGTACGTAAATCTTCATATATGTGAATGACGAATTCCCCATTCTAATCGCTTGTTGTTTATCAGCAAAACTCTAGCAAAACTGCGGAAAGTACACTTATGTGAAAAGTGGCATATAATTGGACTACTTCACAAACGCAAAATTTCTTCTTCAGAGTCTGATGACATAATTTATATGCTCTCACTTCGCAATTCACCAGGAAACTGACCGCCTTGTTGTGAACACTACACCTCGCGGTGTATCTTCACCACGCCTCGCTCAAGTGCCCTAGCTTCGCCTCTACTCGCCTCGTTGTGTTCATATTATAACTCGCCTGAATTTAGAATTATCAATACAATAATGTTTTTTTTAAATTAAGTATAATATATAATTTTCTTTTACTATTTATTAATTATTAATGTACATAATTAAAATATTTGAATAAAATAAAATAAATGAATTATAAACAACCTTGAAATATTGGATTCAAGCTATTATATTTATATATCCGGATATCCGGATTATCCGGATTATCCGGATTATCCGGATAATTTCAATTTTCAATATTCGCTATCCGGATCATCATTAATGTCGGATAATTGGAAACCCTAAGTTTAACCCTGTTCAGTACAGTATTCTTCAACACGAGTATTGCTCTAACTTACTTCTAAAATATAAATCAAGTATATGAGATTAGAGCTAATATTGGTTAATTCATATTTCATAATTTAGTTTTGCTATGTTATATCTCTTTATTTTTGGCGTATTTATTTGTTGTTTTGTTCTCTTTAGGGTTCTGTACCCAAAGGGTAACAACGGAACCCTATTACTAACACTTCGCTGTCCGTCCGCCACCAGGTTGTATCTCATGAACCGTAATAGGTAGACAGTTGAAATTTTCACAGACTATTTCTATTTCCGCTATAACAACAAATAATAAAAATAAAATAAAATTAAAAATTAAACGGGCCCCCCATACAAGAAACGTGATTTTTCGGAGTTTTTTTCCTCGTTTTATTCCTATTCATTATTATTATCATAAGGAGGCATTGTTTTTTTTTTCAAATGACAGCATCATTTTTTCACATGACGCCTACTCTCATTTGAGAAACAAAATAAAAAGTTCATAGTGTTAAATTTTATACGATTGTACGGAACCCTTCGTGCGCGAGTCCGACTCGCACTTGGCCGATTATTTTTATTAGTTTATTACGTAATTACAGTGATAACGTCCCTCTTTCTGTATATGAACCTTCTTTCCTTTCATACCTTCCATAGTTTACCTTCTTCTTTGATATGTAAATGAGATGCCCTCCCACAGTCAAATTTTATTTATTTTTGGACCGACTCACCCCTCTTTAATTATTGTTTCATCAAGTTGAAATGATTTAAGGGGGTCATGCCGTGTGACTGTTTCAAATTTTGCATAAATTGCATTCAAATATTGTGTAAAATATGTGGATAAAGTTATTTTTTCATATTCGAATTCTTTCTGAAGTTACAGCGTTGAGCAGGCCAGGTTTTTGGCGATCGAGTACTTGATGAGGCGGAGCATCGAGACCGGGCCACTTCTCTTGTACTTCGGTTTCTTACTTAAGCCGCCCTTTTAATACAAATACAGGTATAAATGCACAATAGAGATGCCTTTATATTCTTTAAACTAATTTGCTGTTTCGAATATAACGGTTAGTTTAGCCTCTACTGAGAACCCCAAGCGTTCTATTTTTTTTATGATAATCGTGTTTGAACCTTTAAACGCGTTTTTCTCAACATTATGTTTTTCATACTGGTAACCACAATATCTCGAAATTTGTCGAACGAAGTCCTTTGAAATTTGATTGACTTATTCATATGTAGACACTTTGCAAACTAGGATAATTCTGTGATTCATCAAGCCGTTTGATTGTTTTGTTTTTTTTTTTCATGTTGACAAAGTCATAAAAAAACATCAAAATTCACGAAAAATTTGTCAACAAGATGCCAAAAATTTACCTTTTAATATTTTATAATAATCCTAGCTCAGAAACTAGTTTATACTTCACAGAATAAAATGACTTTTATTTTTTTTGTTTCAAATAAGCAGAAGTCCGGCAATCATGGTTACCGCAAAACATTTTTTTTTGTTTTAGATGAGTGGCTAAGTTGAAGTTTACTTCAGCAACGAGCCACAATTTCAGTTTGAAAAAATTCTAGAGTGTACTCAAGATATGAATAAATATGTGTTGAAAATTTCGAAGTTATATATTTATTTAGTTCGCAAAAAAAAATTCAAAAAAATAAAAAGAAACGAAAAAAAGAGCCTTCATAAACCCCCTTAAACGAAGAATAATCCCAATTATCACCAAGTTCATAGTTGCGCCACATACATCGGGAATTAATGAATTTCCTGGATGATAGAAAGAAATAATCGAGCAAAAATTAAACAATTTCTTCTTCTGATTAACCTTAATCATAAAACTTTTCTGGCAACACCGAATTTCAAACGAAGAATTGTGAGGCAACATCGGATTTCAAACGAAGAATTGTGAAGACGATGCGATAGGATTGGATAGGATAAATGACGACATAAAATAAAGAAAGTAGGATTTTATGAACATTCTGCCACATAACCATAAAAATGCTAGCTTACCAACGTATGTATATTGTAACAGGCAGTCAGAGTCTGAAGAAAATTTTTCGAAAAAATTCGTAAGAAAAATATTTATATTAAAAGCAAAAATTGCTTTTATTTAAAATCCATTAAAAATGCTAAAATAAAGTGTTTTTCTTAACTGTCACAGAATGTCTTCAATGCTTACTTACATATGTAGTGAACTAGCAGACTCTTTGATTTTATGTTTGTAAAAATAAAATCGTGAGACGCGAAATCTTGTTTCTTTCACTTTCCCTTAGTTCCAAGAATATTGAATGTATTATAAATTGAGTAAATTCACTTGAATATTTTAATAATTATCTCGTCGAAAACCGGAATTTATAATTTTATACATTTTAAGATCCTTATCCTCCTTGTATACTACATTTATTTATATTTATATATGAAGCTTGGAATTTTTTAACAAATTCATTCATTATTAAATTAACATCAGTTAATCCTGTATCCTTAGCGTTTTATATTGCTAGGTGGCTCTATCTAGTATAGTAGTAGTAGTAGTAGTAGTAGTAGTGTCAAAAAACTCTCCATCTGATCCCTGAATGTTAATTGGGTACTTCATGATTAAAGGAAATGGACTCACCCTATATTATAGTTGTCGACTCACCGAAGTGAGAAGCTCCGCAGTCATTTTTCGTATTGTCGTTGTCGAACGGTGTGACGTGATATTTTCCACGAAGCGTGTACAATGGCAGAATAGATTGGAGTCACCAGATTGCATTTTCCTTCATTATATCACCAACGTGGGATTAGAAATTTTTCAAATCTGACGCTACACTGTGAAATCCACTCTGGTGGGAAGCGCGAAGAACTTATATTAGAGTGCAAGCTTGAGAAAAGGAGAGACAATGCAATCTAGTGACTCCACTCTACTCTGCCATTATAAACGCTCCTTTATTATTGTTGTCAATTAAAGTGACAGATAGCGTCATTGTATGAGTTATAGTTGTAGACAAAAATGAAGTTTGTCTTATTTCGTGGTATTGTTGTTATATTTGAAAGTTTTTTAAAGAAAAAAATTCTAAACGCGATGTATTTCTACGTATTGCTATAAAATGATGCTTCACCATAAAATCTATCATGATTCCAAATTGTTTTTTGTTGTAATTTTTACACTAAACATGCAAAAAAAAAATTTAATTTATAAAAAAAACTATTGAATTTTATGTCTTAATGAACAACTTAAAAAACCACCATAAAATTTGTCTTTTTCCGCGTGCTTTTTCCTTTTCCTTACACACATCTAACATCTGTCACTTACAAAAATCAAGTGAACAGTAATGCCTCATTTTCATCGTTAAGTTTATTCATTTGACTAATTGAAAAATATCTCCATCTTTTTCCAATTCTTGCAACAGTTCCTATAATCTTTTCTCCCTCGCACATCTCAAATTTTGTTCACTTAAACCACAAGAATACCGCACTTACAAAGCCAAATATTTGACACAGCCACACTTTTCATTTAAAATTAACACATAGCGACACATGCGGCGAAAATATATATTTATACATCTTCTTAAAGTGACTAGAATAAAGGAATTTTACAATAATTGTGATAAAAGTCAATATTTCAAAATATTTATTTTATAGCCCACATATTCTTTCATATCCAAATTAGTATTTAGAACGACAAAATTAACAGGAAAATTAATCAAATGAATTAACTTAACAATGAAAATGAGGCATAATACATCCAAAGTCGTATGTTTCGACAAATATCACTTAAAACGACAATCATAATATATTATGGTGTCGTAACGCCATTTCTCACTTGAAGTGACGTGACTGTTTGTGTAAGTTTAACGGGCATTCATTTTATGTAAAGAGTAGATAAATCGACATAAAGAAATGAATTTTGGAATTTAAACTATATTTAAGATTTAATTATGCATTTGACTACGCGATATTTATTTAAAATATAAATATTTATTAATATCTAAATATGAACCAAAACGTCATAATTCGCGAACCTGAAAACCCCTAAATATCAATTTCCAGTCGAATCGGATAAATAATAAACTTCATCCGCCATCTTGAATTTTGCGCTGACAAGAATTTAAGTGAAATAATTCCAATTTTTTATTATTATTTATTTATTTATTTATTTGCCTACAGAGGTATAAATCTTACAGACATTTCATGTACTTAACTATAATCTTAACAAGTGGCAACAACTTTAAAAAATAAAAAATAAAAAGGAAGAGAAAAAAACAAATGTTGAGTATAATAATATACTATACATACATAATTCAAGAGCTATAATTCTCATAAAATCTCTCAAAATCAACAAGACGATACACAGAATTAAATTGAGAAATACAATTTGAAATTAATGACTTCATAACGACCATAATTAGTACTATGATGTGATTCAAAAAGCAAGTCCCTCGGACGTATAAGTCTCTCTGGGGAGTATAAAAAAATTAATGACAAAAGCTGGGATCACTTTTTTTTATATGAGAGAATATCCTTAATAAAAAAGGGCACAGCTTACTACTTGTCCTCTGAGTTCTAAAGTCGACATACCCAAAAGGAGGCATCTTGTACGATACTGTGGACTAGTAGTATTAGTTCGAAAATGAGATTTAAATAAAGCAAATTTAGAAAATGATCTCTGAACAGACTCAATTCGGTCTATATGACTACCATAAAATGGACACCAAACGGCGGATGCATACTCAAGTACAGACCTCACTAACGAAAAATAAAGAATTTTCAAAGTACTCAAATCACTAAATTCCCTACCAGGTTTCTGTTTGCTCTAGAAACAATCATTTCAATGCGGGGAACAGAAGATAATTTTCTATCATATGTAACCCGCAAATCCTTCTTCACCTCACTAATTCTGCGAAGAGGATTATTATTGATTTTATAATTAAATATGACTGAATTTAACTTCCGATGAAAAAACACAATCTTACATTTTGAAATATTAAGGTCAGGTTTATTATTAGCACACCAAAGAAAAAAATTATCAATGCCACTTTGAAGCGCGTATAAAATCATTTGTAGATGTTATTCTAGTATCAAGTTTGAGATCATCAGCAAAAATTAACAAGTTGGCAAAATGAATATGATTAACTACATCATTAATAAATAATACAAATAGTAAAGGGCCCAAATGGCTACCCTGTGGAACACCTGAGTTGACATTGATTATTCTAGATTTAAGGTGACCAATTTTAACATATTGTTTTCGATCACTTAAATGTGAGGAAATTCAGTCAAGAATAGATGAATGAAAACCAAGCAACTTAAGTTTAAAAATCAACACCGATAAACAACAAACCCTGTCAAATGCCTTGGTAAAATCAGTGTACACTGCATCAACCTGATTACTATCTTCAATTTCATTTAAAGTATAATTCAAGAATATGGCTAAATTAGATGTACATGATCTGCCAGAAACGAAACCGTATTACTGTGGCGCGATATAATTTCTTTAATTAAAAAGAATAATTTTGAATTAACAAAGGAATCCAACACTTTCGGAATATTATTCATAATGGATACTCCCTTATAATTGGATACCAGGTTTTTAGATCCCCAGACTTATGTATTGGAGTTATGTAAGAAACGTTTCGTTCATCTAAAAAAATTTACCAATACTCAGAGATAAATTAAATATCTTGGTTAGACCATAAGACAAAGAATTAGCGCAATTAATAAGTAAACCGTACATCGTCGGCCAGCAATAGTGCATTAAAATTCTGAAGAAAAAATTTCTTCAAATCAATTCCTACAAATAAAGTTAGCTCTTATCTATAGTAATTAAAAAAATTTAACAGCTCTAGTTTGGGTCGCTATAAGAAATCAACTAGAATTTCACTGAGCCTTAGAACATTTTTTTTGTTCCTGTTGCAAGCTTGTTGCTCAAACTTTTTGTCCATAGTTAAAGCTGAGACAAAATTACATCTAGATGTGATAACCTCTCACAAAAAAGCAGTCGAATTAAAACAAGCTAATGGCCCTCTACTAATAGAAAGCTCTATATATTCCCTCTCTCTCTCTCTTGCTTTATTATGCCACATAAATTCTTCGCACTGATAGCTTTCGTTGGTTGAATAAAAAGTTAAAGAGCTTTGAGAAAGTGATCCGAATTTATATGGAGATTTACTTATCTATTTGTATGTTATCTGTGGTTAAAGTATGAACGGAAAATATTCCATATGTAAGAATAAGGTTAGAGTTCAGGTATGTCGTTTATTTGAATTTCAATAGTTCAGGCAGAGTTGCCCAGATGAACTACTTTGTTTCCATTCTATTGGCAAATTGATTAAAAAATTTTCACAAAATATATATCATAAAATAAAAATAATACATATTTGCTCAACTCCAAATAGCATCAATACTGTATACTTTTTCACATATATACAACAAAATTTATACCGCCTTAATCACACCAATGACTAGGGCTATTATCCGACAAGGTGATAACTACCAGAAACGGGTTATTCGACCCGGAAATGCATTTAAATTCTCCAGTCGCATAAAGCACAAAACTGTCACAATGACCTCTCAAGGCTGTTATTGTACCTACATATAATTTTAACTGTAAAAAAGTCATTCAAATAATAAGGACAACAATATATTTTATGCTATCAAATAATCTACTCACTAGCAAACAAACTTAGTAATCGAAAACTTTCTTTTAATTAGTCTTGTCTCAAAATTTAAGCAAAACTTAATTATTGTTCTTGAAGTCGCTATATATGTATATGTATTTATATGTGGCTTTCTTTGGGGCAAACAAAACAGAATGAAATGTCGATAAAATGAATATAAATTAATTGACACAAAGTGAACCTTTGTTTGGAACCCAACCGACTAAAGCTCATTAATTAGAGAAAAAAAAATCCCAACGGGTGTGTCATTTCCTTATCGACTTAAAGATTTTGTAGAGGTTTATAAAAACCGCTCTTTTATGCAAATATAAATAGCAGCAACAGGTGAACAGTCAGTCCAATGAACCAAAAACCAACGAGCCTCTGGAACATCCAACATAACTTTTATTTTATCTTCATTGATTTCATAAAAGTCGCACACAATGTTCGTTCACTCTTCAGGTGGTGTTGGTTTGGAATTTTTTATTTAGCCATGAAATTCCATCAAGTGCCGCAATAGTTGATTTCTGTTTTTGCAACAGTTGCCGTTTTAGTGCGTTCGATTCTGCGCACAAATGTGTCACTCAAAAAAGTGGCTTATCTCAAGCGTAGAGCGATGTGCATAACATAGCTCTGCTGCATTATTATTATGTGGAAGGGGGTTCTAGGGGTATCGTGTATTTAGGTAAGAAAGGTACCTATTATATGTATATACATATATGTATCTACATATCTACTGCTAAGTATGCCAAGTATGTAAAAAAAAAAAAACAAAAGAGAGAAGCAATTCCAAAGTGCGAATAATTCACCTCCAACCAGCCGCTGGGCAATCGATAGGATAAGTACCTATATACATACATACAAAGTACATAACTGACTTAAGATGAATTGTAAACAGCTGGAGATGTTGAAAGTATGCTGCAGTAACATATTTGTGACAATTTCATAATATTTCATTCACTCCCTGTATGTGCGACGTAATGATTGTGTCTAATTAATGATTACCCATTTGATTTGTAAATATCGGTGAATGTGTGAATGCTTGATTGGAAAGGGATGCCTTTTTCAGAGGAAATAATTCATTTTATTTCTGTATGCTGTAGACATAAAGGTTCTTTATAAATTGCATTAGGATCATTTACAATAGCAGACTAGAGCGGAGTCACCAGATTTCATTTTCTCTCATCATCTCACCAACATGAGATTAGGAATTTTTCAAATTTGATGTGAAATCCACTCTTGTGAGAAGCGCGAAGAACTTATATTAGAGTACAAGCTTGAGACAAGGAGAGGCGATGCAATCTAGTGACTCCACTCTACTCGCCCTTGTAAACGCTCCTTTAACCATTTAAAAATTAAATTAAGTACGAGGTACCTCAGGAGACTAAAACTACATATTGACAATTACCCAAATTTTTTCAATATTGTAATAAATAAAAAGATTACTCTTTTGGACTTTTTACCGGGTTAAACTTAATTTTGTTCAAGAAAGAATTTTTTGGGATTCTCCGGTATATAGCAATAAGCTAAAAAATGTTCTAATTTGTTATTTCATCACACAACCCATTAGTTTTTGGTGACAAGTTTCAAGTCTTGCTTTGACTCATCAACAGGTCCCAAATAGCGAAATTGGGTGATTTGAAAAATAAATGAAAAAAAAAAGAAAAAATCCCAAAAAATTCTTTTTTGAACAAAATCAATATTGTAAGTATTTAAAATTCAATTTCAATTTCAATTCAAAAACCAATATTATCTGCTGTAAAGTATCAATTACAATTACTAGATTCAATTCTAGTCTCCATTCCTCGGTAATCGTAATTCAAAACAATTACGATTATTCAAAATATTTATGTAAAGTAATATCAATTACTTACTTAAATTAATTCTAATGATATGAAAATCCAGTTTCAATTCCTTCCAATGCGGTTCTGTGAAATAAAATCATTTAAAAAAAAACTAAATCGAAACGACCTTATTTCTCAAAAATAAAAAAAACTTGTAATAAAGTCAATCGATTGAAAATGAAGACAATTGATATTATTTGCATTGCATTGCGTTGCGAGCTGTCGCAAATGGAGCGAAGTGAGAAAACCGAGGTCATATGCTGGTAAAAAGTATTTCATTTGAATTTTAATATTTAAAAAATTGAACATTAGGTAACAATATGAAGGAAGTCTGTTTTTATAAGTGATAAATGACTTTGAAATAAAAGAATCAGTTTTTTTTTTGTGCTTTTTTACCAAAATTCTTTTTTTTTAAGGCAGCGGCCAACAGATCCCAAGCACGTAGGCCAGAGCAGCCCATTATGCTGTCCTGCTAGAAGCCCTATCACCAAAACTTTCCTGTCCTTTTAATCAAGCACATCTGGTCTTAGTGAGGAAGGCTTTTCAACTCCTCTACGGATAGAAGAGGAGAATGTAGCGTATCCAGTCTGCTCCAGGCGAGGCACATGCACACAAAAAGTGTTTGGTAGTCTCAGGCTTTCCATCCAAGCAGGATAGACACTCAGGACTATCA
Organism: Dioctria linearis; assembly: GCA_963930735.1. Taxonomy (NCBI): domain Eukaryota; kingdom Metazoa; phylum Arthropoda; class Insecta; order Diptera; family Asilidae; genus Dioctria; species Dioctria linearis. Next base: position 47,691,586 of record OZ005741.1, on the reverse strand, counting down.
ACAACTGCCATCCTTATTAGATGAGCGTGAAGCGAGCTGTGGCCAGTGATGATATCAATCAGAGATATTCCTATTGGGCCCATTAAGAAACAGTTTCATGGACATGCAAGTATTTAGCTCCTCTCATCTCTGCTGATGCTTCCTATGAATATACGCTGTGATGAGAGACCCGATACTTAAGGGCGAAACACAATTCCACCGTTTCGATCCGTTTCGTACAAATGTCAAATCTGCTTATATGAAACATACGTGCAGTTGGACACATTACACCGAAATGGATCGAATCGAAACGGAGAAGTTGAGCAAATTTCAACTTTTACGGATGACATAACCTAGAAAAATCATCTGTAAAGATTTGTTTATACTCAAACATGCATGAATAGGCTTTTGTTGAGGAAATAAAAAAAGACATGAATTATATGACAAAAAAAGAATGTTTTCATGGATGGATGTAAAGTGGAAAGACAAAATCTGGCAAAATTTTAAAGTCAAGTGTTTGAAACCGAACGGAACAATTGTGCTCATGCATCCGTTTGGATCGAAATGGGTTGGATCGAATCGGATCGAAACGTCGGAATTATGTTTGGCACTTTAGTCTGCTTGTAGTTCGATAAATTTTGCCTAAAATAGTTTCTTAACTTTTTTTTTCTTGTCTAATTTTGGAAAAAAAGGAATTTAGTCATTTCATTTCAACGATGCTCTCCTGATTTGATGCGGATTACTTTTACACAGAGCCATTTCCTCATAATTATGCAAAGAGAAAGAAACTGCAAGGGATCAAAAAGGACCGCTTTTTTACATCAATTTAGCATAAGATCGAGCCAACAATGATACATAATAATGTTATGGTATGGTGTGATTGATGTCATAACCTTTTCGAACCTACGGAACTGTTTTTGCCTCCTTCGGAGTACGTTCGTTGGGAGAAATATACATTTTTCACTACTCATTCATTTCTGAAGTGATGATTGATCTACATATGAGTATGTATGTTTCGTCAACGTGGCTATATGACGTCGGAAAACATCACTTGGACGGTGCTTGAACATGTTCTAAAACTGCTTAGAAATGATAGCATGATCCCGTTTTTGTCCAACTTTTAGAAGAACTGTTACCGATAACTTTCCAATGCTAAAATATTTTCCACGCAAGAAATGGTTCTTTATCAGAGCGGACGGAATTCAGATTTTTCCATTTTAGTAAAGAAGCACAAGCTTATTCATTTTCGAACGTTGTCAACAATTTTTAGTTTTACAGATCTATACTTGAAACTTTTTGTGATTACCTAAATAAGTTGGTAAATGTTAAAAATAAAATTACTCTTTAATTTTTTTATATTCTTCCTCAAGCTTTACTACTGAAAAAAGACTGAATCTTAATATACAAAAAATTCTCTTTATTACTTCCTTATCGCGAATACAAAAATGGCTCATTGATGATACTCGAAGCGGAGCAAAGTGAATTTCACAACATTACATCATCACTATTTGTTTGACAGCTTTTGTTTCTGTTGATATCAGCGCCTCTTGTGGTTTGCCGAGTAAATTAACTATTTGGGTTGCGACAACTCTTATGATATGAGCGCCATCTATTATTTTAAAGCTCGTAAATGGAGGATCTGATATATTTTTGCTAACATGTATGTATTGTATAACTCTTTGACCCAGTTTAGATAGGTGTGTATGCTGACTCTGCCGCTCGAAATCTGTAGGTAGGGTGATGCTTCATTCCTGCCACCAACCATCTTCTTACAGACAAGTTTTCGTGAGGCAGAAGCAGCATACTAACCCGTCTAAACAGGGTCTTTGGAAAACTTTCAAGAAAATCTTTCTCTATATTTTCTGAAATGTTTTTATTTCGGTCTCTGCAACTTCTTCGGAAAGCTGTCGAAACTAATGCTCATATTATAACGCCTAGGATGTTGATGAGTAGCTTATATAAGGTGGTAGGTATTGTGTACCAAGAATAGAATTCAATATACAATTTAGCCATATCCATTGTGTAGGTATTTATTAGATTATTATTATTATTAAATTTGTTCCATGGTCATTTGAAAAGGTTACAACACAATAACTTTATATCTCTCAATATCTTCCTTGTTTGTACCCGTCCTTGTTGCTTTACCTTCATTTGAATAACCGGACCCTTGTTTAGGTTGATACTATGTACGCGCGAACTCCTGTGATCAGCCTCACTTGGACCATTTGTGGTCCATTATGATACCTCCTTATTGGGACCCTAGCTGGGAAAGATACCTCAGATTTAAGGGGTGCGCTACAACCAGCTACAAGAGCTAATGAACCTTTCAAGGTGCCCCTACTCATTGTCTGCTAGCTCCTCGAATTCACCGAAGAAGTACCTGCCAAGCGCATTCCTCCTACGCTTGGCAAGGTTGCGATATTCACACAGCTGGTGGTGAACACTCCCAACCTCTTCCTCATCCATACAGCTACTGCAGAAATCATTGAATGGAGCTTGCATGCGCTCTGCATGTTTACCGAAGAGAGAATGCCTCGTAATAACCGCGAAAAGGTTACGCACATCATTATGGTTCCTCCTCAGTAGAGATTCAGTCCTCCTAGGACAAACCTTGGGCCACAGCTGTTTTGAAATCGCACATGTGGTTAATTCCCTACTAGGAATGCTAGTTGAGAACGCTTTCTCGAAGTCTAGCCTTGGAACAATGTAATCTGTAGCTCCCTGTAAACAGTCATCAGGACAGATCTTCAGTATTCTGCTGTGACCAATGTCTGCTGTTGACCAGCAGGTCGACTCCTTAAGCCGTAATGCACTCTTTGCAGCTATACATTTTCCATGGATGTCGAGAGACAGGAGCCGGAGTATAATCTCCATTGTTGCTGTCTGTTGGTGTTGTTCGAAGAGCTCCTGTAATGCCAACACCGGCAGCTCTCTGTATTTTAGTAAGATTTTTCAGGTGCGTCGCTTTCTCAAGAGCATTCCACAATATATAAGAATAAGTCTTACGATAGCGGTGTACATCCAGTGCACGATACTACGGTGTAATTCCCCTTGCTTCTCAAAACTTTTCTTGCATACAGGGCAATAGCTCCTATCACTTCTAGGTATTTGTCGTAATATTACCCAGTTATTTGAGTAATACTACCCAGTTTTGCGGTGTGAAAGTCTCTCCTCCATGTAAAATAGACTAGTTCGGTATTTGCGGGATTAAGCCCTAGACCGCAACTTATATCCCAATTAAGAAGCTCGATAAAAATTTTCCCGACACCAAGATGACTAAGTCATCAGCATATGCTACCCTTTGAAAAGAGATGAGAATACCATTAACCACCAATCCACCAAAAGTCGGGGTGAAAGTATTTCTCCTTTGTGGAATACCTGTAGACACCCTCCTGCTAACCTTACTGTTACCAAGTTCTTCCTTTATTAATCATTGAGTTAATCGATCTACTTATATAGGATTCAACTCCTAGACCAGTCAGGGCATCCTGAATAGCTTCTAAATTAACATTATTAAAAAGTCTCCCTCGATATCAAGAAATTCACCTATAGTGTATTCTTTTTTCTCGATTGATTTTCCAATGCTTCGTACTACGTCATGTAGCGCAGTTTCAACCGATTTACCTTTTAAGTAAACTTCTCAAATGTCTTCAGAAGAAACCATGTAAGACGAGTCTGAGGTCCTTAACAGTCACGTGCTTGCTACGACCTGCCTTAGGAATTAAAATCACTTTGGTTTCCTTCTAAATACCTGGGACATAGGAGTGGAGTTGGCAAGTTCATACTAATATTCTTTTAGTTTCTTCAATATCAAATTTTACCACTCTAAAAATATTTTAAGAAACTTTTTGTTTTTTTCAATACCAGTACAAAAACCAATAAACCTTGCTCATCTATTGCTTTCTTACTTCATATTTTCATCTATATTTATTTCTTCGGAATTATTCATCCTCTCCTACACGACATAAAGACATTAATCGTGTTTCAGAGATCCAAGATATCATTTACTCCACGTGAGTCTCCCCGAAACTCTGATCGCAGCTACTAACTAACTACTCGAACTATTCAAATAAATTTCTAATAATTGTTAATTAGAAAATCTTTGAACAAAACTTCATTAAAAACTTCTTTCACATAATTAACAATTAGAACACAAATGGCTACGTTCAATTACGATAAATTCATCTCTTTACGTAAAACACATATTTCTTCCTGTTATCTAAAGCTTTTCACTGTTCATCGAGTTTGCGAAACATTTTCTCACGTACGCACGCATAATAAATAGAGAAGAAAAACAACTTCAACTCCAAATAAAAAAAAAACAAAAAAAAAAACAGATCCAATTCAGGGTTCCCCCATAGCTCCTAATCTCCAATCTCCAATTGCATTGCAATTTTACACTAGTCAAAGGTAGAAAGCAAATCAAACAAGAAAAATGCAAGGCCTGGAGAGCCAAAATGTAGGACGGGAAGAATTCAAATTTTCAAATGCGAGAATTCACTTTGAATCGTTAAATTTTTTTGCACGACAACAAATCTAAAAAGAAAACAAGAATTACCGTTCGTTCAACAGTGTGTCGGTGACTTATAATTCATTTAATAGGAAAGCAAAATGTGATTAATTTCGCCCATCAATCGCGTAATATCTATTGAGGTTGAATTTTCTCAGCAACTCTCAACACGGCCATTGCCTATACCTACAGAGATTTTTGTAGGCTGTTGCAGCGACCACTGCTAAATAACTTGCCTTCATCAAGAAATTCCTGTTGGGGCTGAACACTGTATCCAGTGAACCTAGACAGCCTATGTAGCACCGAATGAAAAATTTCCCAGTCTGCTCAACGAAATAAATGTTGCCAACCTCAGACGGTCATAGAAGTCTTTCTGCAATTAAAACCGCATCCAAACCAAAATTACAAAATTCTACGAGACAAGATTTTCAGGTTTGCGATTGCGTTTACCTCCTCAAGCTTTGGCTCCTATTCCTATACGCCCCAAAGGAATTATATTATGTGGCTGGCTTGGCTATTTAACTTGTATCTGGACGACGGCTTTAAGTATAGTTGCGCAATCGGATTGCATTAACTTCAAATTATGTAGAACTCCTTTATGAATGACTCGCGGCTTGTCAACAGTTTTGGTAATTTTTCTATCTCCATTACAGTTACATACGGGAATTTCATATTGCGGGCTATCTTAATTCACGTACTTCTGTTTTAGGAGAAATTTAACCACTCACTAGCTCTAAGTGACTTCCAATTTGGCTCTATTTTTTTTTTTTTTTTTTTTTAATTGAGGAAATTAATTGTGATTTGAGAGAGGTAGGCTGTTGGGCAGGTTTTTATCTAGTTTTCATTATGAAATTTTCTTGACTGAGAGTGCTTTGAAATGTTTTCAATCATATCTAGATGATTTCCAGATTTGCTGTTAAAATGAAAGTAAATATTATTCCCCCCGTAAATATTTTTTTATGCAAGATGAAAATTTCATTCAGAATAGTACGGAGATAGGCTCCTAACTGTAATGCCGCATTCACAATGAAGAGTGGAGCAGAGTGGAGAAGAGTGAGCTTTGAGTACAGAGCAAAGCTGTTCACCACAATACAGCGTCTAGTGAAATTCGAGCTTTGAAATTAAATGTAACAAATCGCCATAACAACACCAAATCAACAACGAACTTTGAAATTAATATATTGAACTAAGACTTCGATCTCGAAGTCGTTTTCGAATCGATATCGATCCGAAAAAGAAAAAAAAACAACGCTATATCGAATCGTAAAAACGATTCGATTCCGAGTCGTTTTATCGAAATTATCTCGAACTTTGTGAATGTCTTTTGTTGGTTGCATATAATAGCGTTATATACTCGAGTTTTCTTTGAAAAAATGAATCGATATCGAAACGCGTCAACGAGTTATTACCTATTACACAGAATAGCCAGAATATCTTCATAATGATTTCATTTATAATTTTCTTGAAGTAAAATTAAAGGAAATTGTTATTGTCTTCGACGGAGATATGTAGCATGACTTTTGCTGACAAAAATAATATCATTTAACGTCTGACAAAAAGCACACTATCGTCGAGAATCAGTCAGAAATGAAAGAATTTTCTGAAATGCGTATGAATTTTGCAAAGAAATAAATTCTGAAAACTTACAGTTTCTACTTAACTCTTCAGAGTAGGTAAAACTTCGAGTAAATTATTTTAAGTCAAAACTTCGAGTTTATCTTGGAAAAGCGAAGTATTCTCAAATGATGGATTTTATTAACTTTCGTAACTATTTCGTTCCTACTTTTTACTTCTTCGAGAATTCTTCGCAAAAGCAAAACTTCGAGAAATTGTTTGCTGGGTAACGGCATATCAGGTGAAAACCTAAGCCACTCAGCTAAATGTATTAGTGTGCTGTGTTTGAATTCGTTTCGTCGTGGCAGTAGTGAAACTGTGAAATTTTGAAGGGGGACATTTTTTATAATCCAAATTACTATGTAAAATAAACACATTTTTAGCGCCGCCTTATTTTCAGATAATATTTCTTGGCGTTGCCTATGATAATTTAAAGGGCTTGTCACAATGAAATGTCAGAAATCAAGCAGAATTTTCAAATAGCTCATGTCATTTCTCCCCCCGCTCTTTGGGTTTGACTGTCATTGAATTGCCTACTCACGTACACTGTATTCCCATGAAATCCCGCTTCCTTATTAGTTATTTATTCAATGAATTAAGGGGTAACGCCACTGTAACGGCTGAAAAAAAAAGTTTTTTCACGAATTTTTTTCTCGCGAAATTAAAGGTGTTTGAAAAAAACCTTTTAAGGGTATTATCGAGCATACATTGAACTTTATTGATAATTTTTGACAGCGAAAAAAAAAACAAAATGGCCTCTCCACAGCCATCTTCCCGGGACATGTTTTGCTTGCAGGGCTCCGCGGCACGCAGCACCACTGGTGCACATTTGAATCTAGACCAGAACAAAAAAAAAACACCATTAATCTAGACCTAGAGGCTTACAGCTAGAGAATGCCGTACGGATTTTTAAAAATATTAATTTTTGTAGATTTGGCGCGCGTTTGAAAGAAAGTTTGATTTTTGACGAAAAAAAGGCAGGTTTTTTGTTAATAAAAAATCAACAAATTAAGTTATTGAAAATCCCGTACGGCATTCTCAAGATAATGTTAATGTTCACATCTGGTCAAAATTTCAAGTCGAAAATATGAAAATTGTTGGAGTTATGCTGCGTGCCATTTTGAAAAACCGTGTTTCGAGAAAAACACGTTTAAAGTTTTGAGAATAGTTTTTTATTGGAAAAAATGCAATTGCTGTCGCTAAACGAACGGATAAACAACTTAAAGTTGCAAATGTCAAAAAGGTTAGTTGTGTTCAATTCGGCCTTTTCTGTCAGCTTCAGAAGAAAGCTGGCGATAAAGCTGGCTGAAAAGCTCCAATTGTTTTTCAGGCTTCAGGTATGCGTTTCGGAGCAAGTTTGACGCGCTTGGTGGCGACCTTCATTTTCAAAGGAAAAAGAAAATTTTCTCGCACGGGACCTTTTTTTTCTTATTCTAGAGGGTTTAAACTATTTTTTAAGCCAATAAACAAAAAAAACAAATTTTCAAAAAATTACAGTGGCGTTACCCCTTAATATAACAAAATTCCATAGCAACGCAAAATTAACAAAGAGGCAAACAACTGTCGCTGTCAAAATAATAAATTCGAAAAAGGAGACAGCTGTTACACCATCAGATTGCATCGAAACTAGATAAAAATTAACGCACTTTTTTTCTGATTTTTGAATCATGAAGTTTACAAAAAATTCCTCCCTTCTTTTTATTAGCATTCATAAAAAATAGTAAATCAGAAAATAACATCAAATCATTTTAGTTATGATAAAAAGAAGTAATAAGCTTTTCCACGCCATCTACATGCTAATAGCTCGAACTTTTAGTTTGTAAACTTCCGAAAATGACAGCATGAAAATAGAATAGAACCTATTTTCATGCAGCTCCACTCTGCTCTACTCTGAGCCAAATAAGGATGCCAGTTGCCACTCGACGCTATGCTCTACTTCACTCTGCATTGTGAATGCGGCATAAGATTGCTTTTTTTGGTTGCACCTCCGGTTAAAATAATCAAATATATCCGAAGATTAAAAAATCTTCGTTTATACAATAGGGTCAATAAGTCAATAGGGCGGAAGGTGATAGTGGAAACCCAGCCGAAAAAGTTGAGAGGAAGGGTCGGGGGGGGGGGGGGGTGAATCAACCATTTCGGAGTTGCAGGGTGATTAAGAAATAAAGCTAGTTTTTCAAAACACACTCTGTATCTTAAAAAGTACAGAGTGCACGGTCAAAAATAATGGCTCATTCTGTACAGAATAGCATGGCCTTTCCAACAACTGTTTAACCAGGTGACTACTCTCCTCTCAGCTGCGGATCTAGCATTGAAACTATAGGGGGGATCATCTTACAAATTAAATTGAGCAAAAAAAACATCCAGCGTCGATAGTCGCTTAGTTTAGCCACCGCTACTGTACTGTACTGTAATGAGGTACTAGGAAGGTTTCCGCATTAAGCGGTGTGTGTCATTTTTTAGTATATTTTTTTTGCAAAAAGTCATGTTTTAATAGAATAGTAGTTTAGGGTGCAAACTGCAGGAGTCATTCAAACCAAACTTTTCTCAGTTTTACACACTGGCATATATAATATGGACTGTTCGATATCCTATTTCATACGGGCACAATTTTGTGTGTCAAAAGTAGTTCTTACATCGGTGCCAACATTGAAAAAACCATTGGCGGGAAGTTGAAAAGTAATTTTAATAAAACCTTTCGAATTTCTGTTGAGTAGGCGTTCTCCGATCTCGTGTATTGTCTTAAATTTTTTTTACTACTGCTATGGAAACACCATGTACCAAATTTCAGCTCCCTACTTCAACGCGTGCTCAAATGTGCCCAAATATATAGTGAAACACAAAGTTTTTGTATGGCAACCCTACGAAGGCGTTGCCCGATATATCAAATTTTCGAACTTATATTTACTTTGATTTTTTTTTTTTCAAAAAGACCGTCTGCAAAATTTCACACTTTTCTGCTTAAGTGACAGAGATAATATCAAGATATGTAATAGCTTACAGTCCTAGCAATTTCAGTAGTGCCACAAGGTACAATACTTGAACCATTAATACTTCTCATATACATAAACATTTTTACTTGTTCTATGCCAATTTCTTATAATACACCGATCATTAAAAAAAAGAAAAATTAAAACACTATTAATAGCGTAACGGACTGTATCCGTCTTTAAAAGGATGTAATATGCCTGGTGGCAAAAAATAAGGTAAATGAATATTGTACACTTCCTTAGGGCATTAGAAGTGCTTAAATTCGAAAGATTAATTGTAATACAAAGTGCAGTTTTCAGTTCATTCTATGTATATCATGCCAGACCAAGGTATATAGAATACAAGGTATTCTCATTAAAATTTTGACACTAGCTCTGTCACGTTTTCATCCTATATCATATATACATTTCCATTGAAAAGACAGAGAGAGGAGTGAGAATATTGTGTTCTCTGCACCGTACTTTCCTATACATTCGGACACAAATGGCGGAACGTGGTTCGTAATAAGAATACCTTATTTCTCTGTACCATGATGCCAGACTAGCTGTGCTGAATAAAAACAGAAAAGAAGCAGAAGAAAGGCTTATTCGCTCTCTATCTTTTCAATAGAAATGTATATATGTACCTACTTTAATGGACTAAATTTTGTTACAGCTGATGTCTCAAAATCTAATGAGCATATCTTGTATTCTCTATATCGTGGTTTATTTCATTTTGTCTTATATTTTGACATCACATATAAGCGACAAAACTACGATAAATTTTTGTCAGTTGTTGACAAAATGATGTGACAATTATGATTTGAAATTGTGGTCAGGTTTGACGTCAATTGTCACATAATCACATAAAAAATATATAAGATTGTCACAGTAATGTTAATAGATTCTGTGACGATTGATCAATTTATATTTGCGACCTTTAAATGTCTCCATTTTGTCAAACTGTAATAAATAGTATAAAAGAATTTGAAACAGAAATTGTAAAAAAAATACACCATTTTTTGACAAAAACAAATTTTAATTTATATCTGAAAATTTAAAAAATTTTCTCATCTAGCGCAGCGTCCTCAGCAATATCTTTATCGCGGATACTTTCACGATATTTGAAAACAAGAAATAATAAAAATAATTGAATCTGGAATTATAGACGAATTAATTATATAAATTTACTTATATATTTTTCCAGAGAAATTTTTTTTGTAATGCTGATATAAAATAATCGATAAACTTTTTTGTCGGAAAATTTTCCGGAAAAGTCGGAAAATTTCGGAAATTTTCGGAAAATTTTCCAGAAAAATTGGAAAATTCTGATTTTTTTCTGAAACAGATTTATCACTAATCGTATCGATGAAAATTTGTCCAATGATTTCCCGCTTTTCCGGGTTTTCCACGGAGTTTTCCACAAAAGCAACTTTATGCAACTCATTTCGCTCTACAACTTCGTCTTAGGTTGCAAAACGCTCAAACGCTTCCTTGGCCTGAAAAACTCCGGAAAAGCGTTTTACATGAATTTTCCTCGATTTTTTCTGCAAGTTTTCACCATTGTCGGAGAGAAAGTAATGATGCCAGTTGATAGGGAACTTGATCCTGCATAATTTAGAAAACTTTTTTACCGGAAAATTTTCCGGAAAAATTCCGGAAATTTTGTTCGGAAAAATCGGAAAACTCTGCATTTTTCCTGAAACGGATTTATCACTAATCAAATTTGTACCAAATTTTCAAATGATTTTTCCCGATTTTCCGGGTTTTCCATGGAAATTTCCTGTTCAAATTTTGATAGATTCAATTGTCACGCGACATGAACCTGTGTGCCAAATTTCAGCTCGCTGCGATTACGTAAAGTGGGTCTACGAGAGTGTCGAAAATAGTAAGAAAGAAATATGTATTATTCGTGTACGAGTTAAAGGGAATGGCCTCAAAAATCGTCGAAATCCTCCCGCTTATATAATGAAGTCCTGATGTCCAAGTTTGTGAAGATTTGATGAAAATGCCGTTACATTATTGCTAGAATGTATCTATATAATGTAATATACAATATGTATATGGATATATATTTACAAACGCACGTGCAGGTGCAGTCCAAAGTTTTCGGGCGCTGTAAATTTAGGCGTTGTTGCGTTGTCATTAGAAATCAGTCGAATTGAATTGAGTTGTTGTTATTGAAGGCAGAAGCGTTGGAAATATCGAGAATTGGATGAAATTTAGCGTGGGAAGATTCTTTCGGTTTGCTTGGCTTTTGTTTCATCACTCTTATGTAGGTCGTGCTACATACAACTTTAATCATTTATTGTACACTCAACGACAATCCAAACATTACTAAACATTACTCAAGTCAATAATTTATGTACTTTTATTTACAGATATAAGTGCTGTGCCAAAATTATAACACATGTGAACCATATGTTAGGCACGGAACGTCTGAACAGTAAATAGTTTGAATACTCGCTCTGTGAATCACATGTAGTTCACGTAATTTGTACAAAAGTATTACCGTGGACGCACGGTGAACAAAAAACTTTTCTATGTGAACAGGCAAATTATATAATATGATTTCAATTGAACCAAAACTTAATTAATAGACCTATTTAAACAATATTGTATATCTGCCATGCATAACATTACTCGAGCAAAGATACAAAAACTAGTGCAAAGTGGCTTTTTCTCGTTGAATATTTACTGCCTTTCAAAATTTCTCAATATTTACGCTGACGTGTATTTTTTTTTCTTCATTTTTACTTGTATAATAATACTCTAAACAAAAATCGATTATCTCACCGCCTTTTTACAGAAAAACTTCCCTTCTTCATGACCAACACCAACAATTTTTTTTGCTCTTCTTCTTCTTGTCCCGAACAAAGTCCAGCCAGGGCTCAGTTGCATAGTCTGGTCAGAGTGGCAGCACAATCGTCGTGTAGCACTCGGTGCATACTGCTGCCAGCTTCAGTGTAGCATACTGTTGCATGCATACGGCCATAAAACAACCTGGCTTGAAATTATATTATCTTTGTTTCTGTCAAATCAAGAATTATAGAATTGTGGGCTTAGTAGATTATAAATTTTCAAACTTTCTTTAATTTTATTTCCTTAATCCTTTTTTTCTTAGATTACATACTTCGAATGAATATTACCAAAGATCAAGAACAACACACATCAAAAACGCAATATTTTATTGAACATTTTCTTCACTCAGGTCCTAGCATCATGACTCCAAGACATATTATATACAAATAAGAACAAGTCGTAAACTCATGTGTTATCCTGCCAATATTGCATAGGTAAAAATTCTAAGGAAACAAATTAAGGAAATTCCTAAGCTCTATGATCTATGCTCAGAAAAATCGTTTAGGTATGTATATCTTAGTGCCCAAATAACAAAACAATTACTCAAATCTTTTGACATATAATTCCAACTAAAATTGTTCGAATAAATTCTTTACAAAAAAAAAAATCTTTCATCCGCACTAATTTTTTTTTATTTATTCATGAAGTTTAGACGATACAGAACTTGTCCAATTAAATGCTACCGTATATAAACAGATTTGTATAGAAAATGTGCAAAATTCAAAGGAGAAGATTTTTTTCATACTGTTATCTTCTGGTCAGTAATAGTGTCTAAGAATCCACAAAAAATTGTTCAATTGTAAATGTCGAAGAAAAAAATTAATGTTTACTGTTACTATACTCCTCATATAAACGCAGATCAATCTGTCTGTGCACAACACACAAAACTACATTGTTGGCCTTGGAATTGTAGCCATTTTGTGTTTAGATTTGGCTAATTTTCGAATTAATTTTTTATTTTTTTTATTTTTTTTTTTTTTTGTATAATCTTTTCTCTGGCTACTCTTTTTCCTTACATTGCAACAATGTTTAGAAACTTTCCGCCTATCTATCTGAAATTAATTCTGTTTCAATCAAATCAAGGAACTAAAACATGTAGGTATATCGTGTAGCTGTTGTCTACCAGAAAAATACTGCATAACAATTCTGTAGAAAGTTCTCAAGGAAATTCTTAAGAAAGCTGAGCTCTTATTTACGATAATAAAAATTATTTTTAGTTGCTCACAGAAGCACTCGAACGAATTCAAAAAGAGTACCTATTGTAGATTGTCAGGCATAAATATGCTGCATGAAAATTCTAAAGAAAAGTTTTCGAGAAAAATTTTATGGAGTAAAAATAGAGGCGAACCTTTTTCCGATAAGAAACTGTGAATTATTTTGGAAAGAAGTGAATTATAGGTGGATGCAATCTTTTTCCTAGTTTTCTTGCATTTTAACTTCTATGATAATAATAATAACTTTTTAGACTTATATATAGTACTACCATACCATGGCACAAAAACTAGATGTTGCATGCAATACTAGAGCAGAGTAACAAATTTTATATGGATGGTGGTACATTCGGGAATGGACTACAATATTTGAAATAATTGATATATCGCGTGATTCATATTTCCTCGCAACTACCGTATTGAGGAAGTCGATTAAATGTATGTATACAAAACTGCTCCTAAAGTAACATTTGCTGCGGCTCTAAAACATATTGTGGAATGCACTACCCATTTCACAATCTGTGTACTCTGCTCTGGTCTACCATGCGATATCTAGTTCTTTTACCATCTATGATAATACCCAACCACTTACATAAATGGAAAGTTTTCTGTTTTCTGTCTTAACTTTCAAAATAAATGAATAAAAGTAAATATATAATATATTGAACTTATCCAGTAGCCAATAATTTAAAGATTAAATAAGTGGCTCACAAAGTAGACAGAATATCCAAATGGAGTTTCTGGTACTCAGAAATTAAAGCTAAGCTCTCTAGCTCGACCAATATAATACAAAAAAAAAAAAAAAGGATGTAGTATGTACCTAGTAAGTAACCGCCTGACTGCTAGGATTGCTCACAACGTCAAAGTATTTTTTTTTAAATAAAATTCATTTAAATTAGGAATTCTTTATTCCTTTCCCATTGAATATTAATGATATCATACCATAAAATCATGTTACCGCTTCTTCTGTACAAGTCTCGTACCAGTTCATTGCATAACATCTCCACAATTCCTTGCATAGTATGTATATGAAAATAAGGAAAACGGAAATCACCAACCAACTCTGCATATACCAGGCACGGTCGGTAAGAAATGAATCAACATCTCAACGGAAGTAAACGCCACTCGAATCTGTTTTTATGATGAAATATTTTCCATGATTTGGCATTCCTATGTATTTTTATTTTTTTTTTAACGCCGCCAATAAAATAAACAAAACGAAGGCATTGATGGTTATGAAGAGCAAACAATGCAAAGCCTACAGCCCTGAAAAGTATTCAGCCGAGCCGATACAGGAGAAGCAGTCGATTAAGAAATAGTCACGCCATTAAGTTAGTTTGCAATGAGTGCTACCAATATCCGCACTGGTACTGGTCAATTAATTATGCATAAATATTCAAAGCAGAAATCACGTTCAAGCTGGCGGCAACAGGTATTTTTGCTTCAGTTCACTATAGATAGCTTACCACAAAAAGAAGTCGTTATGGATCTACATTATGTATATCTATCAATTGATTGGATTAGGCTTAGGAGCTACCTGATGCGCCTGAGCAATGAGCGCTCTTACATTCATTACAACACGGACTCGTCCGTCAGGTATTTCTGACCTCAGACCAGAATCATATCTATTGAGCGTGCACTACTACAAAGAAAAATTTAGGTGGTGTAGGTAAGATGCCTTCATGCCGGAGTTTTATCAACGGTATTCATAAAGGGCAATTTATATAAATAACAAAAGCTTTTACTCATCTTGACTCCTCTTAGCAATTGACGACCAGTCAGACTCACCGAGCCAATCCAGTGGAGCATTCTTTTCAGTCTCTTCGCAGATTTTGCTCATAAGTTTCTAAGTGACAATACCAGGGAATGCGGATGATCAGGTACTTCAGACTACTTTAAAAAGCATTGATAGGCTGATGGTCAGATTCCACACTGACCACCTCCAATATAGCCACTCTTGATGATGATAATAGGTGCGGATGATCATCACTGATCAGTAATTGATGACAATTGCAAATCTGTTTTTTTTCTCATTTGATAAATTGAATAGAGTTTGTACATATATTAGGAAGTGGTTCAGCTTATAAACTTATGCGGAGAAAAAAATGTTTTTGGAAAATTCAATAAACTTGTGGAAAGAAGTATAAAATAAAAAACAAATTAAGCAACATCATGTAACACCGGTATTCTGTCGAATTGGTAACAAATTATAAGGGACAAAACTAGAGTTCGTTTAAAATTGAAAATATCATGTAAAAGTTTTTCGAATTCGAAGTATTTTCGAAAATTTTGAAAAATATTAGATATCTTCAAAATATGCGTCGTTATGTTGCCTTTGCTGACTTGTAATGTAGCTCAGCTAAGTAAATTTATTTTCGAATTAAGATTTTGTAGCCCATAAGGCTGTCTTTAATGTACCCTAGATGACATTTTGTAATGTAAAGAAATAATGCTGGTAGAGCTAAATAGTTTGGACATCCACACATAATATTAAAATACCTCTATCATCAAACCTCTGTGGTAGGCGATCAGAGATAACCACACTGATGAGACCTCTCTGATCGCTGGGTCGAAAAGTTCGATATTTTCTACATTTCAATGCATTTTGCAAATTCATTGAAATTATTTTCAGTGAATTTCAGTCTACTAACTATAGACGAACATTTTTTATTTTTGCATGTCCGTCTGTCCGCCTGTCCCTCCACACGATAACTCGAGAACGTGTTCACTTAGAGTGCTGGAAATTTTGTATAAATTAAAAAAAAAAAAGTAAATTTAAGTTCGAAAATGGGCAAAATCGAAGCGTTGCCATACAAAAATTTCTTTTTTCACTATATATTTGCGCACTGCACAGGAACGCGTTGATGTAGAGAGCTGAAATTTTGTATACGGTGTTTTCATAGAAATAGTAAATATAACTAGCAAAATGGTCTAAATCCGGCAACCCCTCCTTGGTATTGCCATATATAACTTTAGGATTTTTACTGTGAAAATGATCAGTCGTGCATGTTTTTATTGTGTTGAAAAGATTTCAGTTTATGAAATACTATGAAATTGGTTATAATCATTTTTTCTGTACGACGAACTGTTCTATAAATATATGCGAAAAACCACTTGGACGATAGGTGGCCATGCGAAATTTCATACGGACATTCATCTAGAGTATCATAATAATTGGTCTGAGGCCAATTCACGCTTTCTTACTTGGTTTTTACAATTTAGTAAAATATCTGTGTAGTTTTCAGTGAAATTGGTCAAAATTTAAAGACTCCTATAATTTTCATATTTAATTAATTTGTAACATAAAAAATAAGTCGGAAGAATGTCGATTGAAATTCCAATTAATTATCGCATCTAAGTCGATCTTCGTAATAGTTGAACATTGCTTTCAATGGAAATTCTTAAGGCGTAAAAGATTTTTGGTCTGTTCGCGTGTTTTTGGAAAAAAGACTTTTGGATAAAACTGTGCCTAAAAAGTATGAAGAAGTACGATTTTCTCGTAACTTTGTTAAAATCAAGAAGAAGAAGCATCAATCGATATTTGAAAATTTAATTGTAGGGCAAAAATTGGGAAGAAAAAAATTGCCATAGAATAAAAAAATTGTTTTTAATGAATCCTCATAAGGAAGAAGAATCGGAAAAAGAAAATTATCTGAAAATTATGAACTATTTGAGGAATATTAACAACAATGTTGAAATCTTCCTGATATTTATGCCTCCAAAAAACAAGTTGAGGAACAAGATAAAAAGTTATTCTGCGAAAGTCGGCCCAAATTATATACGAGCGAAAAGTTTATAAAACACTGTGAGAGCTTGAATCAGATAATGACGATGCCATTTCTTTTGTGCATGATCGCAACATAAAACAATAAAAATTATATGTATGCATTCTTAAGTATGATCCACCATTCAGATATCAGAACTTCCCTTAGTACTTCATCAAGAAAATTTCAAACAAGATACATGGGAAAGAGACTGATGATCTTTCCGTTAACATATCAGACGACTTTCTGTTGAGAAATTGATTTATTACAAAAATGGTAAACTACAAAATTTTATATCCTACTTTTCGTATAGTGATCTTATTTTTGTAGGTTTTTTTCTTTTGAGATTTTCCTTTTTTGAATGCTCGCTCTAGACCTCGACATATTTTCTAAATGCGGCCGCATTCTTTTTTTTTTATGTGACTTCCTTCCACATTTTGGTCTTATTTTTGAATTTTTGAATTTTTTTCATCAATTTGGATCAAAGTTCTGAAACTGCAAGCAATATCAACTTCACGGCAGCATCAATCCAAACGAATTTTTCCACAGATTGAGAAATACATATCTAAAACCAAAAAAAAAGTTTGTTCGTATTTCCAGTGGAAATTAAATATTTCATCTTAGCTTTAAAAAGTAAAAAAGGTTTTGTACGAAAGAACCTCGTATTTTTCGATTTTTTGATTTAGCTTGTTGCACTATTACAAAGGGTCCCAGCAGACCATTTTACTCCAAAGGTTTAAATAAAATTTTAAAAAACTTAAGAAAATAAAAAAAAATCAAAAGAGCAAACATGATTTTCATCTAAACAGCTGTTTTATAATTAGTATGACACAGCTACAGTGTACAGTACACGAAAAAATGGCATACGTTTCGTGTAAACGCATTTTAATGCAATCCTCGAAAAATGAGTACGCGAATAGACTAATTGTCTCTATTTATCATCCTTAGTAATGCAGGAGGTGTTTGTAATTATTAACGCTATAGTTCGTTTTGCACAATCATCAACGACCTCTATTCGCCATACTTTAAGTTGTATTTCAATTTAGATTGCACTATATAGCAGAGCTGTAAAATACTCAGTATTTAATGGATTTAATACCTGTTAATTACCAATACCAAGTATTTACGAATTTGATAATTCCCAGTACTAATACTTCTGTATTGGAATTAAAATTTTACAGTCCCATTCCCGGAATTGCAAATAAGACTTTCAAATGCCTTAAAGTAATTGAATTTGCGGTTGCATTACAAAAATACTTAGAAATATTCAAAAGTATTTAAAAAGAATTTGGGCATTAACTATATAATTCCTTTCAATTCTTTTCACATTTTTTTTTCCGTGTTTTTTTTAAATAGGTTAAGAGCTAATAACTCTTTAACCGTCACAGATAGAACATAGGTTCAATTAAAAGGGACTCTGGGCTTTCGAAATTTTATAAAAAACGGTGTATTTATTTAAAAAAAAAAACGAAATTTTAAGGTTGTTTGAGCAGTCGTTGAAAGTTCCATGAAGTTTTACTATCCCAGTTGCTTGGAGTTCTTCGAAATAAATACCCAAGTAACATTGGAGGCTGAAATTCCTATCATCCAGGCCCGATCGACGTATTTTGGTTAAAATTACATAAACTAGACGTAGGAATTTAACCCGACTCTCTTCTATGATGTAAATTAAGATGGAAATATTACTTAATATTTATTTCCTTAGATTATGCCTTCAAAGTAATCTTATCTTTGTAATTAATTATTAGGGAAAAATAACGTAATAATTTCTTTATAATTTACCTCAGAGGAATGGAGAAAAACAAGGAAATAAATAGGGAAAATTTCCCAAATCTGAGGCAAATTTTCTTAAATTTTACCTAAATTTTACTTAACTTCGAAATCATATTAAAGGAAATGTATGGACTTTGAAGTTGAATTCCCAAACTCAAGACAAGATAATATAAATATTCCCTAAATAACTCCCTATATTCGATTATGTTTGCCCTCAAGGTCCGATTTGCCAAGGAAGTTAATCTCAAGGCAAATTGGACTAAATGGGCATGTTTCGCAAGTTCCCTCATAGTTGAAATTACGTAATTTGACCATCAAAGTAAACGGAAACAATCAGTTTATTTCACTATTAGTGAATGTGTTAAAAACGTTTTTAACGTATCCTATACAATAAGGTTGCATTATTGTGAAATAATTAAATAAAACACAAACAGGTATATGTATATGGCTTGTAAATTTTACTCAAAATCCTAAGCCTTATCGACATATACTTCTGATTATTTTCGAAAAGTTAACTGTACTTTACAACATGACAAAATTATCTTAGTAGTTTACCCAGCGATTACACGAGTTAATAGAACTGACTGTCAGTACTGAATTTGTCTGTCAATTTTACTGATTACAAACGCGTTGTGTTCAATCAACTGACTAGTCAGTTCATTATAAAAATGTTGTCAAGCGGTCTTTTGTAAGAATTTCTATTGAATTCTGCCTTATTTCGTAATTTATCTCTAAACAAAATTAAGATTACAAAGTATATTAAAATCTTTTCAGTCATTTTCCACTCAAAAGAGAGAATATAAGAAATATCAACACAAATTTCCACTAGCATCTACTTTTATTTTCAGTTTCGCCATTTTAATTTTACATTTAACAATTTACTGACTGGGCAAAAATCTAAGCAGTACTGACTAGTCAGTAAAAAATGTAGTCAGGGCTTACACGAGGCTGTGACAGTGTCAGTTCTACTGACTCGTGTAATCCCCGGGTCATAAGTTGATTTATTTAGGGTGAAATTTCATAATTTAGGGCTAAATACTCAATTTTAAGTCGAAATATTTTGATAGGAACAAATTTTCGTTGCCTTTAGCATAAAATTACCTAAACATGGATTTTTGCCCTTAAAGTTGAAAATTTTGGTTATTTCGCCTTGATGTTCAGGAAAGTCGCCGTCAAAGTAAAAATTTTAAGTCAAACCAAATTTTTGGTCAATAAACGTAGAATGCACCATATTTATTTAACTGCAGGCATTGCAGTGTTAGTTATCAATTTTTTTTAAATAATTGCATTTTGTAAATGGCTTCATTTTTCTTTAAATTGGTTCGTCCGACTATAGGGCTGTACTTGCTAAGCTCTAAAGTAAATACCTAGTATTTCGTCTAATATGACTCATACTCAGAATTTATACTGAGTGAAACTATATATGAGGTCTGCTTAGCATTTTCTTCTGGCGTCTGCTGCAGGCAGGAACTGGCCGTACTGAAGAGTATTGGTTCCTGCTGATACGAAACGCCTTATACACATTGACCAAAGTAAGTTACTTTAAAAACAACCCAATTAAATGCATATTTCTTAAATTTAGAACGTTTAAAGAATATTTAAATTAATTTCAAACCAAAGATTATTTTTAAAAAAAATTTTTTTTATTATTACAATATTTTTAAAGCGCGTTGTTATTTAAAAAAAAAAAAACAATCCATATTTATCAACAAAATTTTGTCGTTTAAAAACTAAACACTTAAAAGCTGAGAGAATAAGTCCATAATTTCTATACATTTTATTAAAGCAATATCATTCAAATATTCTAGTAGGGAAAACATACACACACAATAATAAGATGAAATTTCTTAACACTTAACACACACGTGAACATGAGTTAAACTATGCCGAGATTAAGGAAAATTCTCGTAAACTCGACGTGACATTTACGTTTAACTTACCAAATCAAGGAAATGTGTCCTCTGCCCTATTGCGAAATATTCCCCAATCCCAACAAACATTTTAAGCCTTGTCTGATCTATAGAACGTAATTTTTTAACTGAAAATAGATTATGAATTCCTTGCTCATTTCGACGGCATTTAGACGTAAGTTTTCCAAGAAACTAGGACATGTTGATCAAATTTTCATTACTATTGACTTATTATTGACCCCTTTCCAGCGACGCGTCCTTTTAACGTCAATATTTGAAATTTTAAGACCATCGAGCTTAGTTTCCATCAAATTTAGACTTCGTTTTGACTGGCACTTTTTTAAGTCGACAATGACGTCTTTCAGGAGTTCAAGTTGGTATAAGTTTAAATAATTTAATCGAATTTGATCACAAAATGACCGACCATGCATGTATTATACAGAAATATATGAAAGAACGTCGTTTTATGACTCAAAATATACCCTAGATTGAACAGCGTTTTTCCGTCTTTTAGACGTAACCCTAGTTAACCTTCTAGAGCATAATATTAGAAATTTTTCTATTGTTCTTAAACTCTTTTTGGTATCTTACTTTTGCCGTTTTTGTCGCCATTTTTGCTATTTCATAGACACGTGCTGTCTATTTCTCGTCATTTGATGACTGATAATAGACCCTAGTTATAACAGCGCCTTGCTGCCATTTTGTTGTCAGTTTGTGCTATTACATAGGCACGCGTTGTTTATTTCTCGTCAGTTTTTGATTGCATTTGAAAGTGGCGCTGCTTGCTTAACGTCATTTTCACGTCATTTCTCGATTTTTCGTAGCTTCGTGGAAGGACGGGCATTCAAGACTTGCATTAGTCATGTTCAAGCAGCAGTACGGGCAACAATTCTATGGTATTTAGTCAAAAGTACATATCTCCAAAAATGTACTATGCGCTACTTACGAAGTTGTGCGCTTTTAATCGAAATAATACTCAGTTTTTTTGAAGTTATGCATTTTGGATACATCGTTTCATTTCAATATTTTTGTGAACGAAAATTCAACGAAAACATTGAAAAATGCTTTTCGCGATAAACAACGTAAAAAATTAATAATTTCTTCCGAATAATAAAAACATAAGAATTTCCCTACCTTTTAGTTAAAGTTCTATTGGAAATATTCGTCGTTCCAGGATGGAAAAGTGAGTTTTTTCATTAAGCGTTTTTGTCTTTCGATATGCCAACTAGAGGTCATTGGTGGCTAATTTGACGACTTTATTTCCGTCTGAAGACGTATTTCAGGTGGTACATTGCCGACAGTTCGACGTCAAAAAGATGTTCGTTTTAACCAAATTTTAATTTTGCCCACTTTTCAATTTCAGTACAAAGGACGGTCTATTGTATGTACTATTGACCAGACAACGTTTGTTGGGAATTTCTCTGATAATTACGTCGATACGACGTCTTCTCATTCTTCACTTACCTAAGTGCGCCATAAGTATTAGGTAATCTTAAATTAACCACAATTAGTCGCTACCATAATTTACATCGAATAGAATTAAATTTGACCTGAGAAAATGTTGCTTGGGTGCTACTCTTCGTCTGGGTCAGGTGGAGAAAATCGTGAAGGAAGGACACAACGAATTCCGTGTTGCTCACCATAAAAAAATGCTCAAAATAACACCTAAGTAACAGTGCCTAGATATCTTGCGGAATGTAGTGGAACGAAAATCCACCTTTTTGAAAAGTATGCGACGCTATGACTTCACATAGGAAATGTAAGCATTATCAGGTACACAATTAGGATAATTTTTTCGACTCTCGACTCTCATACATATTCAAAATTTGGCAACCATGTTTGAAGATTACCTTTTGAAAATGTCAGAGACACCCAGGCCAATAAATGAAACATGTGACTTGGCGAATGCGTCAAAAATATCAAAACTAACCTGTGGAAATTACAGGTGTTGACGGAAAGTAATCAGTTGTCCTTAAAATTGGACCTACACAACTATCAATAGTTCGACCACAGTCTAAAGTTTAACAAAAAAAAAAAAACTTGGAAGATATATACGAGGATTGCCAGGAGTTTGTGTCACTTTTAGAAATATTAAAACCATCGATGGTTGTACGGAATATACTGTTTGAGGACAACTGATGCAATTACAGATACGTTGAGAAATTCATTCAAAGTGAGATTAAGAAGTTAAATTTCAAACGACAAAGCATAAGCGACAATCACAGCTGTGGATATTCCCAGGCAATGATAAAAAGCCAAAATGATGCAAACACGGAACATTGGCAAGGAAGTATTTGCATCATTCTGATGCCTCAATTCCACCAGAAGATCATCATACAGTCAATGCTGTTTAATACAACAGCATCAATTTTTTACCGGATATTATTTCATAAAATGCATGAAACAACCAAGAAGCGAGCTCTTCTCCATTACACAAGAGGACCAAATGCGGAAAATGACATTAAACACCTCTCAAGCAGTGGTCGAAACCTACGAACAAAAGGTAGGCTTAATATTTTTAGGATTAGTTCAACGTATAATTAAAAAAAAAATTAAACAAGATAATGATCTTCGAGACATTTTTATGATCAACTAAAAAAATATTTAATAATAATGCTGAAACCCTAACATGTGATATTAAGCCAATACGCTTGATGGCCTTAACATTTAAATCGGTTATAAAGAACACCTGCGCAGTTAACAAAGAATTTAAATAATGACCATAAAACAGCTGAAGACTTTGTTAACTGCAACATGAACTTCATAATTAAGCTGCACCTACAACCAAGATATAAAAAAAAAAAAACTATCAAAACATTCGTTAACAAATTCATTAAATTTTGAATTTACCAATCTCAAAGAAAGCGCTCATACCGTATAAGTTACTAGGTTTTTTCAACGTAGTTATATTCACCTAAAATTCACTTGCACCTACTTACACAGCTCCATGATTTAGGTTTCGAGAATAGCGTAGCTGCATCTGTTGAAACTCTTTTCGCCTCGATAAATACAAAAGAGCTGAAAATATCGATAAAGAACGGCCATCGGACGTGTGTTGCAACCGGACAAACAAGAGAAAAAAGTCAGATTCATCATCAAATATGCAAATCGACACCAAAGAATTTTTAGGACAGTGGGGTAAATACATTGTAAGGTGCTATAGAGTGCCGTTGCCAATCAATACAGAAAGCACACAAAAAAAAACTGAAGATAAATATTTACCGCCTTTTAAGGTTTTCTAAATAAACTCACCATAGTTTATTACTGAGAGCTTTGATCTGAGTGGTGGTTGTTGTATTTGATTGTGGTGAGAATAAGAAGCATTTCTAGAAGCATAGACAAAAACCAGTAGGTAATCAAGAAAAGTTGCATCGTTGCACGATCCAAAATTACTTTTCTGGCGATCATTTGAATTAAAGCTTAAAGCGTATTTCATATAAAAGCTTTCGATAAAAAGCTTCGATAAATTTTTTCTTTGGAAGTAGATATTTATTAGAACTTTTATCTTGTGAAACAACCATGTCTTTTTAAAGACAGTCTCCGCCGATATAAATACAAGTACGAAATTTAATTTTCTTATTATATCCTAAATGAAATCTATAAGGTATACACCTAGGAATAATGATGATAGAGCAAAATGGATTGGACACCCCCGCATAATATTAAAAGGCATTTTGATTTTTGTATGTCCGTCTGTTCGTCCGTCCGTCCGCATGATAACTTAAGAACGCGTTCATTTAGGTGCTAAAATTTTCCACACGGTCTTTAAAAAAACAAAAGTAAATTTTAGTTCGAAAATGAGCCGCATCGGCCAACTCCTTTGTAGTTTTGACATACAAAAATTTCGTTTTTCACTGTATTGTATTTGGGCACTGCCTGTGAACGGGTCGACGTAGAGACCTGAAATTTGGTACATGGTGTTTTTATAGCAATAGTGAACAATATTTAGAAAATGGACTAAATCGGGTAACCCCTTTTAGGTGTTGCTATATAAAAATTCAGGATGTTTACATCAAGTTATTTGCTACCATAAAACAATTTACCACAAAAAGTATTGAAGAGCAGATTCCAGGCGAAGAACTGGAACGAAAAGCTGTCCTTTCCGTATATGTTATAAATTTATTAATTTATTAATTTTATTTCCGAAAATGAAAAGTGCCAGAAATGTTTTACAATACAATACCTTGCCAAATTATTAGACCCATTATAGCATTTTCAGTTTTAAGTTATGATCACTTGAAGTGAAATGAGATGAAATCTGTAGGGTATACTAAGTTTGTCATTCCGTTTGTAACACCTCGAAATAATGATCGTAGCAGTAACGCACCCAGGATTTGGCTTTGGGGGGGACCATAGGTATCCCAAGTCCTAACGAGTCGGAAAAAAAGAGCTCTAAAGCCGCGTCCTGTACCCATCTGAGCACTTAAGGACTGCTATTGTATATTAAAAGGTTTTATTTTATTTTATCGGACTTTGTAATAATATACAGACCACATTTTATACCATCACCCCCCCCCCCTCCCCGGTGCGCCCTTGGATCGTAGAGCAAAATGGATTGGACACCCACGCATAATATTAAAAGTTATTTTGATTTTTGCATGTCCGTCCGTCTGTCCGTCTGTGCGCACGATAACTCACGAATGCGTATACTTAGAGAGCTGAAATTTTGTACACGGACTTTAAAAAATAAAGTAAAATTAAGTTCGAAAATGAGACAAATCGGGCAACTTCTTCGTGGGGTTGCCATACAAAAATTTCGTTTTCCACTATGTATTTGGACACTGGCTGAGAACGCGTCGACATAGAGAGCTGAAATGTGGTACATGGTGTTTTTATAGTAACAACAAATAAAATTTCAAAAATGGACTAAATCAGGGAAACCCCTTCTTGGTGTTGCCTTATAAAAATTTAAGTTTTTTACATATACTTTGAAAGCGATCAGTCCTAGACATTTTTATTGTAGTAAAAAATTCTTCAGAATACGAAATCCTATAAAACTGGTTATTGGTTTTTTCTGTCCGATGAACCGTTCTAGATATATATGCGAAAAAACACTTCAAAAATAAAACTTGCATAGATCGATGACCACTCGAAATTTTAGAAGGGGATTCATCTAGGGTATCAAAAGAATTGGTCTTAGATCAATTCTAGATTTTTTACTTGTTAATTAATCACTTTCCCTGTTCCTTAGGAAATAAAATACAACACCAAACTTATTTAATAAGTATTTATTAGCTTAAAAAAAACATTTGCTGACGCAATTTCTTCTTCTATTAGGAAGATTAGCAATAATTTTTTAAGCATGATTAACTGATATGAAAAATTTATTGATTATATTTTTATGGTTTTTAGGTACATAACAATAATAACGAATAATGAACGAGGTATGAAACGTATACAACAATTGCAACAAAATCGTCGATTCTTTATCTTTTGACCCATAATACCATCTCTCCATCAGAATCTGAAGAGCTACTTTCGTGTAACAGAAGTGTTTTCATTTCTTTCATATTAGACTCATCCAAAATAGCTGCATACAATTCAGAACTGTTAATAATCTGGTTAATTTTAAAAATGTATACAAAGTATACCTACTCAAAAATACGATATACATAGTTTTCAAAACGATATGAGCTGTAAACTGTTGTAAATCTCAGATAGTTCAGCTGACAGTTGCCTGAAATGCAGGAAAATTCTTAGTTTAACACACGCTGAATATTAGGTCTATTCGCGTACTTCTCATGTAAAAATTTTACTCGTGTGGTGTCGGAAGAATGTAAAATGCATGAAAAAGTAAACGAACGCTTTTCATGCAACATCGTAAAAAACAAGAAGAAGAAGAAGTGTGGAATAACATTTGAGAATTGAGTATTGTTTTATTTCTATAACTTGTTGCACTCTGGTATAATCTCACTAAAATCAAACCATCTTCAATCGACATTTTGATTGCGTTTTAAAAACTTCTAAGAAAATTAAAAAAATAACCTATCCTATGACAGCTGTCAATTTTGCTTGCAAGAAGGCTGCAGTAACTAAAATTTTCGACTTCACGTCATGTCATAAAAGTTATCGCGGCGAGTCTGTGTGATCGGCAACACTGACCAGTCAGCCACTACACAGCCATGTTTGTGCTGCTTACCTCCCACCTCTTGAATGAAGGTAAGACGATTGGTCGACTACTTGAACAGCTTTGGTCAGGACATTTGGCTGTTACAAAATTTGTATATGAAAATTATTCTCTGATTTTGAAGACTCTAGATAAAATGAAAAATGGAAAATTCAATGGTGATGATATTGGAAGAAGTGTTGACAACAAAGGCGTTATGTTAAACATGGTAGTTGGATTAGCAAAGATAGTAGCAAAAAAAATATTATATGCTCTGCAACCGGCTGATACGGCTTTACAGGCTTTACAAGGTCGAGGCACGCGATTGAAGGATGCCATATCGATAATAAAATTTTTCCAGGAAGAAATTGAAGTTAGAAGAGATGTATGAGACAATTTTGGAAGAAGCTGAGAATACCATATTGTAGAAAAGAATCTCAAAGTAGTACCCAGAAGAGAAGAGCCAAGTAAGTAAAGGCAGGGAGGATTAAATGCTGTATGGTCCATCACCTTCTCGTCAAAACACTGCAGGCATACAATACAATACAATACATTTATTCGACCTTGTACAGAAGATTACAAAATCTTGTCATGTATAATTAGCTGGGAAAAAAACAACATAAGTAACAATAAAATTAAAGCAAAAATAAAATAATAATAAAAGTAAATATAATAATAAATAAATAAATAAATAAATGAATAAATAGAGAAAGAAAAAAAAACAAAAAAAAGGATATCCAAAGATGAAAAAGAAAAAGAGAACTTAAAGATAAAGGGCAAAGAAAAGAACACAGATAAAAAATAAGTAAATAAATAAAAATGCAACCAATTAAAAACAAAAGACAAGAAAAAAAATAAATAAATAACATTAAGAATTAATTAAAACAATTCAACAAGAATTTTAATATCTGAGAATAAATACCAATCCACTATCTAATAACTAGTTAATGTAATCTTTGACTAGCTTAGCAAAGGTCAGGCCGGAACCTGTCCGCTGAATTACATTTGGAAGAGAGTTCCATTTTCGGGCAGCTTGGACGAAGTAAGAGCGCTCACCGTACCCAGATGTACATCTCGGGACAAGGAGTTGAAGACCTCTATTCGATTGCAAGAACAGTCGGGTTTCGGATAGATATGCAGGGGATTTAGTATAAATTAGCCTATGAAGGAAGATAAGACTCCGACGAGTCAAATAGGCCTCTACAGTGCTACCGAGTAGGGACGTAGCAAGAGCAGATACACGAGCGCTCCTAGGAAGTTTATAAATATAACGTATGACGTCGTTAAAGGCTACAGTACCTCTTCTTTGACAAATTGAGCCTAGTCTACTAAAAATAAGGCTCCCATAGTTAAAATGGGGTAGAATAAGAGTCAACGCCAATTTCCTGCGAAAATCCACAGACAGACAACTGGAGGAAATAGACAGTTGACGAAGACTGCCATAAATTTTCCCCACAAAAGCCCTGATGTAGTCGCAACAATTAAATTTCGAATTGAGTTGAATGCCCAAATTCTTGACTGACTCAACATACTCAAGCGTGAAATTATTCAACCGAACTGAAGGCAAATCAGATATAGGGAAAACGGTTCTATATACCGGCAGACAGTAAGACTTATTTGGGTTAATGGCAAGATCATTACCCATTGCCCATTCGTGTACGTGCTGTAGGTCATCATTTATTCGAGCAATACAGTCCTCGACCAGGCCTATGGGTTTGCTAAGGTACAACTGAACGTCATCGGCCTGCACTTTTACAACTTGCGCACGATTCGAAAGGAAAACAGAAATTAACCCAACGGCCGATGAGGAGAAGCCATATTTTCTGCCAAGTTTGCAGATTAACTTGATATGACTCACCGAATCAAAGGCCTTACTGAAATCGAGTAGGACCAGCACTGCTAAATGATCATTGTCAAGAGCCTTATGAATACCAGATGTGACTTTTAAGAGAGCAGATTCACAACTGTTACCTTGCCGAAATCCTGATTGCCAGCCTGACAATATATTCTCTGCCCCCACATACTACATTATTTGCGTGTACATAATTTTTTCGAGTGTTTTAGCAAGAAAGACGAGATTTCTTTGGAATGGGAACAACTATTGCTTGCTTCCATTGAGAGGGAAATTGCGAAGTGGTAAGACACAAATTATAAATATTCGTTAAGGGACATGACAAGTAGATCGCTAGTAGCTTTACACGAACTTGGCTAGTAAAGCATCAGGTCCAATGGAATTAGACTTAATGGAATACAGGGTCGAAAGAACCTCGGGGCCATCCACACACTGAAAGCAGAAACCCTCATGAGAGAAGTATTCCTGAAAGTTGTAAACAGGCGTAGTTGCAGCCACAGAGCTAGAAGCAAAGTAGTTGTTTATGGACATTTATTGCCACGAATACTGCAAGTTTTCAGAGGTACATAATGATTATATAAACGCAGAATGGTGTTGGTTAAGATAGAAACTTTACCATCCACGGACTCCTCATCATATAGGTGATTCCAAAAAATTCCGGTGCAATCGTCTGAAAGTGCCTGCATAAGCTCGGCCATTTAAAGCGGAATATTCTGAAACTGTAGACATAATAACAGCTGAGATGAACAGAAGATTTGAAGACAATGAGGATCTACTAAATTCAATTTTGTGTGTCTTGATGAGTTGGACAAAAAATAAGTCTGTTCAACATTTAAATATATAATTATTGTGAGGAAATTGATGAGAAAAAAACAAATCCGTATTTGTAATTATTTTTCAGGTATTAAAATTCCTTCCAAAGAAGATGCTACTATTGTGAAAAGGTACTTGAATGAATTGAATGGTCGGTCGAAGAGATCAGAGCGAAAAATTATTAGAAATTCTATACCAACAAATGGAATTCTTCAGAGACGAATGAACTATTTGCATCAGTCACAACAGTCGGAAGTAGTACTGCTTCGTGCGAATCTACCTTTTCGACACTAATTGCTATCAATAAGTCTGAAAGAATGTCAATGGCTCACAAGATTGATGGCAAAAGAGATATTGACGAAGTGCTATTCCACCACAATATGGTAAGTCGAAGACTGCAATTATATTGAATATTTTTACTGTTACACTAAGGTAAATTAAGTAGCTAGGTAAATAAAAATTATTCTGGGCGAGGGTAGCAAAATGTCGAATCCTAGCAGATGGCGGCCGGCTATTCGCCAAAGGAAGAATAACCAGAGCCACTGCATTATAAAAGGTAAGAATTATTCTAGGAAAATGGGCAAGGGTAATAAAAGTCGGATTCTAGCAGCTGGCGAGTGGCTATTTTTCAAAGGTAGAATAACCAGAGCTGGCTAGAGCCATCAGATTGAAAAGGTAAGGCAAAATGGGATCGGCGAATATCACTAAGAGGTACGGCAAGGCTTGTTAAGGGAAAGCATTAAATAAAAATGAGTAGCGTTGTCAGTGGAACAGTGAAACACAGCGAAGTCAGCGAAGTGAGAGCTCCAGAGTGGATGACTGAGCTTTAAGGTGGGTGCTAAGTGTGTAGTGTTTAGCTAAATGTGTAGCTTTAAATTTAAGTATGCATGAGTTATAGTGTGGCTAAACGTTTGCGTCATGTGTATGGTAAAAGTGAAGGAATGTGTGTGGGGCAAATGTTGCCCAAATCGGCAAATGTCGCCTTGCTTGGATGTGGGCGTATCTCACCAAAAAGGGTGAATGTCACCCTGGTGGTGTGTGGAGCCTATATGTTTCCCAAGAGGACGAATGTCGTCCAGTCCTTGGAGGCAGTACGTGCGACCCGAAGCTGAGTCGTATGTCGACTTAACTACGGTAGCGTTAGATGGACTGAGTGAATGAACGATTCATCAATATCCATTGAGTATTATTAATATGTTAATGTTAAGAGTAGGGGCGACCAGGCCTCCAGGACCTTGCGGAGACCGCGACCATAGTTGATCTATTGTACCTTCCCCTATAGTGATTAGGCAAAATCGAGTCTTCTAACGAGCTCGATTATTGCTTTCGGAGTTAGATTGCAGACATTATCTGGAGAGATAAGTTCTCTTCCAGTGATTTGCATTCTTAGACCTGCAAGTGCTGGGCACTCGCATATAACGTGCATCGAGGTTTCATCTTCCTCTTCGCACAGTCGACACAGTTCACTGTCGCATTTGCCTATTTTCTTCAGGAAGTGACGGAAGGGGCCATGACCAGTGACTGCGTTAGCAAATAGTCTGAGCGACTGTCTGCTTAGTTCAATAAGTTGACGCGACAGGAAATGGGAAGGATTGAAGAATTTCTTCGCCTGCCTCATACCGGGCGCGCTACGCCAAAGGAGATCCAGTTGCCTGTTTTCCCACTTAAGCAGTTCCCCCCCTAAAAAGGCTTTTTGGTAGGCCAAATGTCGGATAGGGACCAATATACGGACAATCAGCTCCGGTTTTAGCCAGTTCATCTGCTTTTTCATTACCGTTCACTCCTTCGTGTCCAGGGACCCAAACCAAGGTTACTTGGTTGTCCCTAGACAGTAGTTGGAGTTTCGAGTAGCAGCTCCAAACTAATTTCGACTCAAAGACTTGAGAGGAAAGAGCTAGGAGCGCAGGTTGGCTGTGTGAACAGATGTAGATGTTGGAGTTCTTACAGCCCTTATTTAGGCTTTCCTGAGCTCCAACCTCTATAGCATAGACTTCCGCCTGAAAAATGGAAGGTGAGACACCAAGCGGAATGGAAAGTTCCACTTCTGGACCAACCACTCCTGCGCCTGTTTTCCCGTCCTTCCGGGATCCGTCAGTATACCAGACTTGGGCCCGTTGCGGGAGCTGGAGTCCTCTGTCTAGTATCTGGCTTCTTTCATTAATGGTTACCTTGTAACCTCTTTCAAAAGAAAGTCTCTTCGCCATACTATCTTTTGGAGCTTCTAGGTCGTTAATGTTGACCTGCTCAAAGATACTGAGATGACCCACCCTGGAGAAGGTGCAATCATCTGACCTTTTCTTTCGAAGCATACTAGCTGCAGCTTCCCTCTGAATAAAGAGGTAGAGAGGCTGTAAGCCAAGAATGGCTTCAAGTGCTCGTTGAGGACATGATGTAAAGGCGCCAGTGGCGCCTAAACATGCCATCCTTTGCACCTTGTCAAGGGTTCTTCTGGTGGTCGCCTACAATGTTTTAGGCCACCACACATTTGCCCCATAAGAGAGTATGGTCTGACTATGCCCTGGAAGATCCATAGGGACATTTTGGGGTTCAGACCCCACTTTTTCCCGAAAAGCCTGTGGCAAGAGCTGAATGCCTACATGGCTTTGTTTGTTATCATTTCCAGGTGCGGATTCCAGGTAAGCTTGCTGTCTAGGGTTATTCCTAGATATTTTGCTTCTTTGAAATATTCTATTGCTATTCCATTTAACTTAGGAGGTGGAATCTGAAGGCTCCTTTTCCTAGTAAATGGAACTAGCACTGTTTTACCTGGGTTTATTTATTGATAGTCCCATGTTCTGGCACCATCTGCTAACGATGTTAAAAGCAGTTTGCATAAGCTCTGGTAAAGCTGATTCAAACTTTCCTTTAACACAGATGACAATATCATCAGCGTATCCTTGGGCCTTAAAGCCGGCCTCTTGGAGTAAGTTTAGTAGGTCATCCACAACTAGTAGCCATAGTATTATTAATATACTCACAGTGCATTTTTCTTAATTTTTCCAGCTCCGGTTGACAACAGCGACGGGTGACCAAGGCAACATATTTTAAAATAAACTGATAATCTTAAATAGAAGTGAAGATACACCACACTAATGATTTTTTAATTAAAAAGAAATTAAAACGTAACTCCTATATTAAACTAGTGTTTTTGGTTTTTTTTGGTTTATTTTTACCATGTTGTGTTTCTTGTTTGGTTCATTTATTTTTTCTTATTGTAGATACCTGTTTTAGTCTAAAAAAAACTAGAGTTCTAGAAACTTATTTTTCAAAAATGCGCCATACTTCAAATTTCTGATGCCCTCCCTATCTTAAATTTGACTCTAGCTACTGATCTGTGTTGCATCCTTTTCCCGCTGCGTAGTATATCTTGCACATAAATAGATACAAATACCTAGTACAGTTCAAAGATACATATATAAAAAAAAAATATATTTAATTCCACAAAATCAACACATTAAGTTAATCAACTAAAATAAGCAAAAAAACATTTATTTTCTCAGATTTATCTGCATACATATTACCTTTACATCTTTAACTTTGTCATAATTACAGCTCACAGCTCTCATGCATATACTGCAATAACAAGAGCCACGTCTTAAGACAAATCATAGCAATCACAAACAAAACAAAGGTGAAAATTTTCAATTCAAGTAAAGCACAAACTCAAAATGAGTATCAATTAGAAAATTACGCTTCTCGCCTACCTACCTAAATCATAAACATCAGAGAGTAAATAATCACATTGAGATGAAACACCTCAACTAACAACAACAACCACACGTTTAAGCTTAAGTTAAAGAAGAAGCAAAAAAAATAAAAATTGCCTACGTTTTCCCTCACTATTAGCGTTAAGCAGTTATAGCCGTGTTCGCAGAATCACCACACCGCAACTGAACTTAACTCGATCGGCCTGTTTGGTTTGAAGATCGCGCAACTTTGAATGCTTTCTTCTTGCGCTCTCACCTGTGGTGACCATTTCTTGTTTTGCCAGTCAAGTGTACATTTGCATCGCGATTTTGTTAGCTTCATTTATTTATACTAAATTACACAAAAAAAGTGCATTTTTTTTCATTTTCCAGATTATCCGCGAGTGTAGTTTTTGTGAACTTTATTATGTGATTTTTATAGTTAAATAAAATGTAATAAGAAAAAAACCCGAAAAAGTTCTAATGTTTAATAAACTGTAACTGAAAAACATAATTTTCGTTGTGCTCTAATTAAGAATAAGACAAAGTGTGTCTTAGGAACTGTTTTTTTTTTATTGTTTTATGGATTACCCGAAAAATTAGTCTCGATTTATGGTAAGTATGTAAATGAAAAGAAAGTTACTGATTTAAGGGGAATATAAAAATGTTTTTGTGATGAAATTAAGAAGAATAATATAATTTCTTACACTTCCAAAATCACCAGAATTTAGTAGCAACTATTTGATTTTACAAATAAATCTTTTAGGAATTATTTTAAACTAATGCGACATGTGTTATTTTTTTTTATTTTATTTCCTTTAAAAATATATCATATACTTATGTAAACTCATATTTATATACTAATCTTAGTAGAAGAGCTATTTTCCAAATAAAACAAAATTTTTCTCTTTAAAACCAAATTGTGGTCAATATACACTTTGAAGGGAAACAAAAGAAAAGAAGTTTAAAAATCCAAACAAGTCAGTTAAACATATTAAAAAACTTTTAAAATAAAAAAATTCCGTAAATAAATTGCACTAAAATGTAAAAAAAAAAAAATTCTTTCTCAGTTTTCATTTAAAAACGCTCTTTTATTATTGGCTCTTTGGCTCTTTTCAAAACTTCTTAAAAATAGGTGGCAAAAGTCTCTACAAAAAGTAAAAAAAAGGCGCTAGCTAAACTAAAAGTTATAAAAGTCAATAGAGACAGTTAAAACAATTAAAACACAAACAACTGTATGTCAAATGACAAAAAAAATATACAAAAATGAAAACAAACGATACAAAATTCTCTAAAGTGACGACAAAACGGATACAAGAATTTTGAAAAGGATCTAAAGATCGACAAACATTTAAAACTAGTCCCAATTTTGACAATAGGGTAAGGGTAAATTCCAAGAAGATCCAAATTTTCCAAAAAATTATCTAATAAAAATTATTTCCTAAACTATCGAAATTTCAACATTTAAATTTTGCAATTTTGCACCGAGACCGAAACCGAATTAAAAATTAATAACCGAACGAACGAACGAAAAACTTTACGCTATACCGTTATAATGTCCCGCGAGAGCAACCTGTAGTGTCATAGAGCTGTACAAACTGCCCTCATCATCCCTCCAGCGCTGAACATCTTTAACGGACGCTTGTCCTTTCCACAGCACTTGCAACGGTTCCAAACCCGGGCGTTACACCTGCAAGTACAGCTTGCATGCAAGCCTCCCTTCCAACGAGATTTTAAACTTGACAGCAGAAGGCAGTTCGGTTGATGTCTTATCCGCTTGCATGCAAGTTCATTTAAAAAATGGCATCGAGACGTAAAATCTTGCGTATATTGGAAAATTATAAAAATAAAGGAAGTAGCAGAATGATAAAAACCCAAGAAAAAATTAAGAGGAAGGTGTTGGTAGATGATGTAATGCAAATGATCCCAGAAAATCTCATTTTCCCAGAATAAATTTATCAAATTCTCACAAGCCTTTCTTTTCCGCCATTTTGAAAACTCTATAAATGTCAAATTACTATCTTCCAGCTTCCATGAGTTTTCATCATGCAATTTCGCTGAAAGTTGTATGGCAGTTGGATTACACGGGCAAGAAGGATGGCATTGCAAGTTGCATGCAAGCTGTACTTTCAGGTGTAACCCCCGGGAAAGCGAGAAGAAGCCTCGTGGATCAAATGCTGTGGCCTGCTATCACCAACGAAAAACAAGAGCACCGTCCTGCACCGATGATAGGGAGTTGCCATGTGCAGTTGAATGGGTCTGCGTTCGTTGCAAGATATTCAAGACGTAAATGCCTCTGCAATCTGTCAACGAAGTGGCGCTTAAGTGCTTGTGCATGGTATTGTGGGTCAGTGTTCTGATTCCCATCTTCGACTCTCGTCAGTACAACTGAATTGTAGATTAGGCTAGTGTCAACCACTGACTTATAACAATGGACTGAGCGATTTGCTATTTCATGTGGCACAAATATTGTGTTTCTGTATATCACCGTTAGAGCACCCTTTAAAAATATTACTATACATAAAAAAACAGGTAAAACTCAACTAATCAGATGAAATTTTACACCCGAAAATCGAAATAAATTGAAAAAAATTATTTTCTTGTGCCCAAGTGATATTTTAATCGCTTATAAGGAATTAAACTCATTCCGACTTTAATTTTCAAAAGTTATTCTTACCTGAATCCTGCGTATTGGCAAGAGAGACGGAGCATAGTAAACACTATCTTTACCTTATTCTTTCTGCCGTGATTGCAGCTGCAGCCAACATAAAAGCATCAAATGCCATAAGAAAACATTTAGTAGGAAATATTTTGTGTTGGTAGCTTCAACTCTGCTATAAAGCGAAAGAGAAAACTGCAAAATATGTGCCATTCTTTCCTATAGGAAAATAGCAATACGCTCAGTCCATTGTTATAAGTCTGTGGTGTCAACACAAAAGGCGCTTTCGGCAAGCACATTCTCAGTGAGACAACTGAGATATTCTTAGTTGGCTCACTGAGACTACACTTTCGGTGAATTGACTTAGTTCCATATTAAGCTACAAAATTCGAACGCAACCACTGAACAACTGAGACAAGTGAAACTGAATATTCTTGACTCAGTTGGCTCAGTTTCATTATTTTGTGATTTTAATTACTAATTAAAGTTTAGTGAGCTATTTGAATAAACTCATATCACTTTCGTCAATTTATTACTATCCAGTTCTGTGGTCAAAATTATTTAAATGTCAAAATTGGCAAATCAGCTGATTGGTTTGAACTGAGACGGTTGCTCAAAGTTTTGTCTCAGTTATCTCACTGAGACAGTGCTTGCCAAAAGCCCCTAAAGTTAATCAACAACATATTGAGCAAATCGGGAGGCCTCTTTTTTATGCCGAGGCATGGAAATATTTTATCTGAGTTGATTTTTACAATATCTTAACAATATTTTTTATATATAACTAATTTCTTTTCAGTATTTGTTTGCGTATTGTAAAATGTAATCTTACAATATTTTGATCGAGAGAAACAGACTGTCCTTGCCTCATTTCGCGCCTACCTGAAATAGATTTTACTTCTTTATTGGTAGTTTAAAATTAAATTGATCCAATCTCCAACGTCGCGTCGATCAAAAATACAGCGTGAAACACAGTGCAGGCTCTTCCAACCTGGCCGGCCTCACCAACTTTGACAGTTCTGTACAATATATGAGATCAGGTTATCAAGCTCCCATTGGGAAAGTTGGTGAAGCCGGCCAGGTTGAGGTTGAACTCGAGTAGGTCCACTTTCTACTCTGCTAGAACTTTGTCAGCTTTGACAGCAAATTTTTGTAACCAGCATTAGGTATGTTTGATGAAAACCCCGGGTAAACTTAGGGCTACACCGGGCTGAACTATCTTAGTGTTTGAAAAACCTGGGCTACCCCGTGCTTACACTAGAAATTTCTCAGTGTAATGGTTTGACAGTTATCACTTGACAATTTGTTGTTGATTGGGACATATAAATTACTTCTTGAGCAAAAATAAGCAAAAATTAGAAGAAAAGAAACAGAAAAATAGCTAGAGCACATTTTATTTGTCTTCACCCATTTTATAAATAACTTTTTACAATTAATTATACTCAGGAGAACTGTCAGAGAAATGTCATTATACTAGATTTACCCGGTGTTTTAAAAACTTGTTTGATGAAGGCACAAAACCCCGGGTAAATTTGGGGAAAATTGTAGGGGAAAATTTACACGATGTTTTCATCGAACAAACCTATTGTTTACGGGAAAACGGGAAATCTGTTGAAAAAAGTTATTACAAAATAGTTTCAATTTTCAAACCAATAGCCCAATTAATTACTATCATACAGAAGTTGTCTAAGATCGTATTGTGAGTTGCAAAAGTTTGCAAGACTCATCAGGTTGAGGTCCTTAAAGTTATACTAAAGTCGCGGTGGGAATAGCTAACACTGTGTTTCTCGCTTAAATTCTTTCTTCTTTATTTTTGATTGGATAACACTAAAGTTAGCGTCATTTAGCAGGTACTATACATGCAACTGTGTCCAGGGGTACAAGAAATTTTATCAGCGCCCATTTCTAGATCGATTTTTTTTTTGTAAAGATAAACTTTTTACTGAAAGTATTTCTGTTTTTGGTCTTCTTGTTCAAACTTTTCTATATAAATTTTTTACGTCTTTCTAATGGTTAAATCGAACTGCAAATGCATATTTTTGGTGCATCAAAACTTGTGTACATATATGTATAATGAATTTTATATGATAGAATTGACGGAATGTGCTATTTGACTTTTGTCACATCTATTAGAACTTTTCGCATACTCATTTTTGGGATAACGCCTTATTACAATGCACTTCCACAAACTTAAAAATTATTTTTCGTTCATTTACTTTTTCGGGCAAGAAAATTGCACGAGTTTTGTATAGGTACGTCACAGCCTTCCCCTCTTGAATGAATTTACCGGAAGTTTTTAGTTATTGCACCATTTTTGTAAGGAAATTTTTTTTGCTGCCACAAGAGAAGTTCAATTTTTTCATTTTCTTAAAAATTTTAAAACATGATAAAAATGTCAAATGTTATTTAGTATTCTCCTGGGACTTTAGCAAGAATGCAATATGGTAAATAAAACCACAGAACATACATAGATTACCTGTATTTAGAGGTTTGTTGCGTCCAAAATTCCGTTGAAAATGGGAATTTCTGAGAGCTTTTTGCACAAATTATTATTCAAATTCCCACAATTTTTTTTCCTAGGTACCGAAAAGTATAAGAAATACACCAAAAGGAACAGTTCACATATAACTTTTGAAAACTATTTACTTTTTATTGATACGGGAGACTTAGTTATATAAAAATACTTTCGCAAATTAAGACTAAAGTGATTAGTGCTAACTACATACCAGCTATTAAGTACAAACTCTCATCACTAATCACAGTTCTAGTCATTTCTCAAAACTGTTCTATTTATAAAATACTAAATATTTGAGATTCACGGTCATGCGCCATTAATTTAACATAGTTTTGCAGGAAAATTCAATTTTTTGTGTCAACTTTACGGAAATATTTTCTGATCTTGGAATTATGATTTTTCCGATAATTTTTTAAGTTTTTTGAAGAATTAACAAATGGAAGTTGATTTAATCGAAGATTTGTGCTTTTAATGTTTACATTTCACTTTTAATCATTTAGTAATAATTTAATTGTTTGACACATCGTGTTCTTACGGAATGATCGATTCTTACCGCACCTTTACTGACTGCTATTTGAGTTTTAAACTTAACGAAAGTTCCCCTCACACGAGTTAAAGTTAATTTGTGTACGCCTGTTAAATTAAAGGCGGCGTTCGCCATACGTAAGTAAATGTACATCCATTATAAGGCTGAACTACAATAGAAGTAAACAACTCTACGAAATTAAACGAGACAGAGGTTTACTTACAAAAAATTGATACTTTTAGCCTAAATATATATCACATTCCGTAAGAGTTATTATCTTGATATTTAATGTTTTCAATTTTGAAAAGTGGTAAAAGTGATAAAATTAACAAATGGAAGTTGATGTAATTGAAGATATGTGCTTTCTATTATTTTTACTCTATTTTAATTTTTAAATTGCACTTTTAATCATTTAGTAATAATTTATTTGTTTGAACACATCGCGTTCTTACAGAATGAGCGATTCTTAGCGCACTATACTTACGGAAAATTGGATATTTAAACTTAACGAATGTTCCCCTCACACGAGTTAAAGTTAATTTGTGTACGCCTGTTAAATTAAAGAGCGTGTTCGCTTTACGTAAGTAAATGTACTTACGTATACTTCTATTGTAGTTCAGCCTATAGTTCAGTCTCTTATGATGTCTTCTATCAAATCAATTCACTTGGACATATCTCACGAGCATCGAACTAATTTTTGTGTGATAGTTAAAAAATACTTTATCGATTTTGATTTCGGTTCGATTAATTTTTCTTTCATGGCATTTTTTGACTGTGGCATAACTCAACGAAAATAAATATTTTCTTTGGTATTATAGCCGAATTTATATAAAAAAAAAGGATAAAGAAAAATTGTCTTTCTTCCCAGCCGAAGATATTTACAGTGTACGTTTTTAAATGTCTTTCCAGGCACATTTTGCCCACCTCTATTTACATACATAAACTTTTCCAACATACATTTTTGCAACACTGAAAGATTAGGAACATAGTAGATAATGGACCATTTCATCTAAGAAAACGACACGTTGATGTAAGCACGTTTGCTTGAGCAGGGTGAGAATGATGAAATAAGAAGAAATTATTTTTTATTTATTTATTTTTGTTTATTTCTGAACGAAACTGTAAAATTCTTAAAGATGCGGACACGAAGTTGCCGCTCGACGTGATTATTTTGAGTTTCGCTTAAGCGAAGGCGGGTTCAAGTGTGTAGTGAAAAAGCGTTTAATTAAATGTTTTTTTTATGTATTTTTCGTACACAATTTAAACAGAGTATTTTAACTGAACTAGCTTTATCAAAATCTTTCAATTTAAACTTTAACTGTTTAAATTGAAATTTACAGAAATGAACAAAAAATCACAATAGTACATTTTTCTGTAAATTTGGAATTTAGAGTATAAATTCTCAATTTAGAAGTTTAGCGAATTCTAATGTTTTAAATATACCGTCGATTCAGAGGCATATCTAGGTTTAAACATTTGGAGGAGCGAGCATATTAAAAAAAAAGCCGCCACTGCATAAATATAATTTTTTTTTCACTTTTTGAAAAAAAACCTTATATTTGAACTGTTGTGGCTCAAGGCCCCCTTGAATGTGTCCGTGACTAACGATTGTTTAGTTGTAAAAAATGAGTTTTGAGCCACACTTTTCTTCATATGCATATAAACTAGGCACAGTTTGGTTGCACCAGAACTTCACCCTGGATGACAAAGGCTTCATCACATGTAAATCTGCCATCACCAAATCCCAATGTACCAACTAGTACATATATTTAACAAATTTGTCACACTCATGTGAATTTAAATAATTTATAATAATTGTAGAATATAATTAAAACAATTTTTACAATTTTCCGGATTTTGACATTTATGTATTTGGTCTTTTCTGAATTTTGTCACTTCTGGATTTTGTCACTTCTGGATTTTGTCCCTTCTGGATTTATAATGAATTTATAATGGGCAGTTCATTGTTCATTCATCTCACTTGTTTTGCATTTTCCGACCATCGTTATCATTTACTCGTTCGAAATATTATTAAGGATGTTCGGCTTCACTCATGTACATGAATTTTATACCATACCCACATTCAAGTTTGTTATATATTCTAAGTTATAAAGAGGTTCTTTTCTTACTATAGTACCTTTCCGTCATTATCGGTTTTAATTAGAATGAATCTTTATCAAGGTTTAAAGTTGCTTTCAAATTTTGCTTATGATTTTCAATCAAAATCTTGATATTCTTAAATTTTCATATCAATTAAGCTTCGAAAACTATTAAAAAAGTCCGCAATATTCACGCGATTTTATTATGCTGTCATATTTTTATTTTATTTTTTTTTTTTTTTTAATTTATCCTTTATAATGAAAAGACCCTATCAAGCGCGGGAAATATATATGTATCTATTGATTGGGCATCATAAAGCTATGTGCTACACATTGCGATTAAAGTTGTATTTTTGTTTTACCCTTAGCGTCCATATGCTATCAAGAGCTGGATTTATTTGCGATAAATTTAAGTTTGTTATAAATAATAATTTAAACCCTTTTAGTCGAATGTTTTGTAAAATTTTACTACTTATATCTTTAGAAAATCCGTCTACTGTACTTTTGTCAGAAAATTTGCGGATATTTATGGTAATCGAAAGGTAGCGTTAGTAAATATTTTATTGGAGAAGATGGACCTGTTTTTTTATCTTCTTCTCTCCTTTTAGAAACATAGGACCTTCACATAGCCTCCCCAATTAAAGGGTTCTGCTTGAGTTTTTTTAAATCACATATTTTTCGTAATTAACTAGAGTACTGCCATCTTTCGCTTATTAAGACAGGTGCACCATTTTTGGGTAGTTTGTTGGTTTTTGTCCAAGATGTTTTCGGATATGACGTCTTTACTTATGGTGAATTACTAGACCAGATAGTGAGCTCTAATCCCACTTCCCCTACTCTAGGATGATAGAACAAGACACTTAGCATTCATACTGTGAAAGTAAAATAGAGTGAATCGTTTTTCGGCATCTGCTTTGTACTGTTCACGAGCAGCTAAAACTGTATTTTATGTGTTTTCGATTCCTTGTATACGATCTTCAATTATTATTATTGTTATCATCCTTGTCATTTTCACCGTGCCTAAGTATTGTTTTGGTGTTTATTAAACGTGTCACATACCCAAAGACCTTCGTGACCCAGAAGAACAGTAAATGAAATACTCATATCCAAAACTC
Source organism: Dioctria linearis (assembly GCA_963930735.1). Classification (NCBI taxonomy): domain Eukaryota; kingdom Metazoa; phylum Arthropoda; class Insecta; order Diptera; family Asilidae; genus Dioctria; species Dioctria linearis. The sequence continues at coordinate 47,649,626 of OZ005741.1, read as the reverse complement.
ATACCTCCGCTTTTCATGAAATTACTTTTGCCTGCTAGTATATTAGTTACCTGCTGTCAAGCATATTTTAAACACTGCTTTAACAAAGTTTCCAGCAAAATGAAAAGGGGCAGTTGTATTAGCCATTGCTAAAAATACCTCCACAAGTAACATGTCTGACCTCAGACCTATCAGTCTCTTATGTTTTCTGGCGAAAGCCCTGGAGAAGCTCATATCAATTCAGATGTTTGAGTATCTTAAGCAACGTTCGTTATTGTCTGCTTGTCAATTTGGCTTTCGTCGCTGCAAAACAGTTTTACTCATCTGTACTTTCAGTTGTTAACAGCTTTTTGTGTAAACGAACACAGCAAGTGAAAATAAATAATTACCTTTATAATGCAATAAATTTGACTTGTGAAATCCCCCAAGGCTCTATTCTAGGACCGCTACTATTCAACTTTTATATTAATGACTTACCGGATATTATACGTCATGTTAATATACATTTATAAACGGATGACATGCAAATTTTTATGAGCTGTCCTATTGGCTGATCTGAGGATTGGATTGTCAAGGTCAATAGTGATCTTGAGCGGATAGATGAATTGTCAGCATCAAACGACCTTGCATTGAACGCTAAAAACTCTAATTCTAGATCCTTTGAATTTTTCTTCTATTGTTCTTGGAACTACCCTGCTACCCCACTTAGCGCATGCATCATACTAAACTCTCGGATGAGCTGCTGGGATTATTCAAATAGCGTGTTGGGAAAAGTGTATGGGGGACTTCGTCGCCTTTGGGTCGCAGCACATTTACTTCCTGTAAGTGTGAAAATAAAAATCACCAGAGCACTTTTAGTACCTTTTTTTACTTATGGAAGCTTAATTTTTACTGGTCCTAGATTCTAACTGTTGTCGAAAATTAGAGATCGCAATTAACAATTGCAAAAGATTCGTATTTGGAACTTTTGGATGTTTTGATCATATAAGCCAATATAAAAATTTAATTCTGAATTGTTCTCTTAAAACATATCTTTTGCATAAAACACTTAGTTTTCCGTCATAGGCTAATTTATACCAATCAGCCTGCGTATCTTTGCAATGGCATAAGATTTTTGCCTTCCTCTAGACATGTGGATATCTTGATTCCCCGCTACCGAACAGTATTGGACCAACGTTTCTACTTTTTTCATATAGCTTGCAAGTGGAATTTTCTTCCTGTGAATTTACAACCCATGGAGACAGCCAGCATGTTTAAGAGGACTCTTTTTCAATATTTATTGAACGAGAATTAGGCATACTTCCGATGAGCTTGAGAGATCTGTAATGTATTTAGATTTGTTTGTCAGTATAGGTTAGTATTAATTTTTCTATTTTATTTTCATAATGTATTCATCTATTTCTCAGTTTAACTTTTATATTTCTTACTTTTTTCTTTCTTCTTCGTAGTAGCATTTCCTGATAGCAATTTTTAGATGTATACATGCTGAAAAGATTTATGTATCTTGCTGTGCATTATCCTTGAAATAAAATTGAAATTGAAATACCTATAATTCTCGTAAAAGAATTTAAAATTGGATTTTATTTTCGAAAAATATCGTACATTTGAGAGGTTTTTGATATGTCAGTGATTTCGAACTGAAAGTTTTTTTTTTTACAAAAATTCGATAATCTTCTAAGCTTTGCCCAATTGTTTTTCAACTTCTTTAAGCTTTTCAAAAAAATACGAAATCTACAAAACAGGTAGCGTTTATTTTCAGCGATGTACTTCTTGTTCGATATAAAATTTTTTCCATTGGAAAACGAAAAAAGGGCCAAATCTTGAAAATAAGATAGATGGAGGAGCAGTTCGTCGTAGAGCAATTCGACAATGTCCCAATGAGAATTACATATGTTGGAGCTGGTGCTATGCATTGTCTCAGTTGAAGAGAAATATTTCCTTCCTCAAATCATGCCAATAATTTTGTCCTGTAATTCTTTTTCCCTTTCTCCAATGGGGCATGCAAATACTTGTAAAACTGACAACTGGATTCTTGGCAGCACCATCGGGTTTATGGACAGCCCGCTCTTTATTGCTGTCAAATAGGTGTAATATTTACTTTATATTGCAATTATTATTTCAAAAATTAAATATAATGAAGACAATATGGAGTAACTTAAAGAAAAGCTCCGTTTCCATGATGTAAAAACCGCTGGTAACAAACAGAAATTGACGAAAAGGTATATACATACATAAATAACATCAAAATATAAATTTGTAGATAATGTTGGGAAAAACGTAAATTGTCTCGGAAGTCATGTTATTATACATGCTCCTAAGTGCAAGCAATTCCTAGATGTAATACAGGCCCATTATATGTATATTTGAATAAGAGCTAAATCAGCTATTTTAATTATTATTATTATGTAAATCAATTTTATTTAACATTCACCATTATGGGTATTGTTTGTTCTTTAAGGAAAATGAGTATTAAATATAAATTGTACAAACAATTTAGGAATTTGTCAAGGTACAACTGACTTCGATAAAATGTTTGCTTTCATGTAATGAAAATTGCATTACCTTTGATTACTTTAACCACGTTATATTATATTCACTCTTTGTAAAGTGCTCCCAAGTGCTGCTAACGCGACATAACTTACCAACTTGCAAATCCATTCAGATTTAAGTTTTTCGTCCTTAGGAAACTGATGAAATTCTGTTTGAAATTTTGTTTTTATTGAATTTGTTAGAGCACTGGGTACACAACAATTCATGACCATATTTAAATTTTGATTTAACTAATTAAATTGGGATCGCAAGCAAATAAATCCCGTTCAAGCCAAGCAGGTATCAGATATCATCCATAAACGCAGTGGCCACGCCGCCTAGTTTTCAATATTGGAAAGTAGTGCTCCGCACGCCCTATTAGTTGTTGAAAGCTCATGCAAATCATTGTCACCAAATGGTTCAGACAATTATACAGGTCATGTCTACTACTCAACCTAGCTTGCTCCAAGTAAATATTTTGGCTAAATTGCGATTCTTTTATCAGAATATCATCCAGAGTGGAGCGCAAAGCTGTACGTTTTGGCAATAGCGACAATTCCCTCATAATACTAGCTACACTTTCTGCACAGTTAACATTTACATGTGGGCTTACGGGGAGTTGATCCGAATATATCTCTGATTCCACCTTTAAATCCAGAATCTGATCAAGCTTATCAAATGAAACTAATGCCAAGTCTATACCGGATACTTCCATAGTTGTTTTTCACGACCCACTAAGGTGTCGACAGTAATTTTAAGCGATTCATTTTGTGATAGTCAAGATAGTCAACTTCACGTTAAATTTCTGCTAGATCGTCTTTTGTAGCAACTGTATCTCTTAAATATCTAAAATGTAATTATGGATCTAAATTTCATCAGTAGTTATATAATTCCACAAAAACACTTTTAGTTGGGCTTAAACATATCAAAAGCGGCACGCATCTTTCCAATAGCTTTATTATGTTTATTATTGTCTTTTTACTGATATTATTATATTTATTACTATATCTATTTCCTCCTTTTACAGTACAATAAGTGCTTTACTGAGATGTCAATTTACCATTATTATTGTTTTATTTTTTAATCTATGATATTTGCTATATTTTAACTAGCTTTGTTTAAAGAAAACCTATGCCGATAAAAGATATATACTAATTCAAATTGAAAACATTCTCAAATCATATTGAAGCATTTCAGCAGAATGTTATGGTATTCGTTTTTATCTCCCTCGTTTAGTGTTTACTAAGAACGTGACATTTAGTTTTGCACAAAAATGTGTAAATTTGAAAAAAAAAACGGTACATGTTTGAATGAGAATTTTTCAGTTAGGTATGCTAGGAAAAATATCACTTTTGTACGGCGTATATACTTGGAATTGTGAATACATTAACTGTAAAATCTAGATAGTGAAATTTTCAATATTCTTGTAGAAGATCGTATCACCAACCATTTTCAAATAGATACAATATTTTATTTTGGAATAAATGATTTACGTCTTTTGGCATAGAAAATGATAATAAAACATATATAGCAGATGCGATATATAAATTTTGGAAAAATTAATTTTCCGTAGTCAATTACAGCTTTTTATATAAAAAAAACTATGCACCTCCATTCCCCAATGGAATTTATTTACTTAAACTCAACTCAAATTTTCTTATCAAAGTCAACTTTATAGCTTAAAGCTCACATTTGTCAGTTCTAATGTTGACTAAAAGTGCACTAAAAGCATGTAATCAGTTTAAAAAAATTCTTAGAATTATCAAACTACATGTGAAATCTCAATCCGAGAATGGTTCTGCAGTTTATTAGCAGTCTAAACCTAGAAAGAAAGTAAATTGAGCACGGTGAATGCAAAGTTAACGCCTGCACACTCCTCCATGAAACTAATCTAATCTAATTTTCTTCCTACGTTTGGAACTAAACGACAGGATAAAATACCTAGGTATTATATTAGATAAAAAGATGAACTGGAAATTACACCTGGAGGACCGAGCGAACAAAGCTCTTACAGTCTTAGCAATGTAAGGCAGAACCGTGGGAAAGAAAGTGGGGCCTTAAAACGCGGATGATCCTATTAATATACACTATCGTCACCCGACCCATGTTAACCTACAGTTCTGGAATCGACAGGGACAGTGACCACCTCCTCGAAACCATGCTGAAAAGCAATTTTTAATCTAGAATTCCATCCAGGGTAGATTGGGAATCATATTCTGTGGTTCAACCATTAACAAACCCTATTATTATCTACACTAATGGCTCCAAACACTAGAGCAGGTGTTTTCTGCGAAGAACCTCAAGTGGCAATCACCATACACCTTGAAAGCCATGCTACTGTTTTCCAGGCAGAAGTCAAGGCTATTCTTGAAGCGGGAAGACGTCTCCTTAACTCAGACACTGAGAACAAAGAGGTAGCTTTCTGCTCAGGCAGCCAAGCAGCTGTCAAAACTTTATGAAAACCCTTTACAACCTCCAAGCTAGTAATGGAGTGTAAAACCACCCTGAATTCCCGCTCTCTAGGAAAAACAGGGTAATTGTTCAATGGATGCCAGGGCATAGCAATATTAGCGAGAATGTAAGGGCGGACGAACTTGCTCGTCTAGGTTCGGTCTCGGGGGAACTAGCCTCCAGAATCGGAATTGCACCAAAACACCTTTTCTCGACTATTTCAACTTGGGCTAACCACCAACACAGTCTTGTTTGGTTAGAGGAACCCTCGGGCAGAGCTACAAAGGAACTGTGGGGGAAACCGAACCCTAACCAAACGAATAAGCTCTTGGGATTTATCAAGCCAACCCTGAGAACTCTAATGTCTATTCTCATTGGTCACCTTCACAGGATGAGACTTGTTGAGGATCCTATATCAAGAAGTTTCGGAGAGGAATCCGAAACAGGGACTCCCTTTCGTTGTCACTGTCCGGCACTCTCTGGAAAGCAATGTAGATTCGTTGGCTCTCACCTCCTGGACGAGCTGCCTAAAGCCGGCAGGGAGGGCTGGGGGCCAACACTTAACTTTATAAGAGCGTCCGGTTTGGAGCTATGAGCGTTTGTTCGTTGGTCTGGAGGGTGAACAATGAGCCTTGCTTTGGCCTACGTTCGGAGGACCCCATTCGGGGTCTCAATTTCTTTTTCAATCAATCAATCAATCTAATTTTTTTTAAATTACAAATGTTGTGTATCTTTTAGAAAATGTGCAATGAAAAAACTAACAAGATATGGAGCATATTTGAAAATTCGAGTTATATCTATAATGCTTCATACATCATATTTATTTAAAAATTATACACACGATACTTATCTTATTAAGGGCCTTCCCTGACGCGTCGGTACGGTAGCGACATAGTATCGGTACGACATTTATCCCGTCGATATCGTACCGCATAGAGCTCCCTCCCTGGTGGAAGCTGAACATGGGTTGTGTATTTGGATACCTGAGGATTTCGCAGGGTCTACCCTTATATCATTAATACAAGCTCACTCAGATAAGTTTTCCAGATCCTTATTAATGCAATCCAAACAGTTCTCCATAAGGCCGATAGATCTCTACTACGCATTCAAATGAACTTTAAAGAATTAAATTTTCTGTGACAGATCACTTATATATAGAGAGAAGAGAAGAGGTCCAAGAATAGAACCTTGTGGGACACCTCTATTGAGTGTATATAAACTAGAAAACTCACCATCACTCGTTGCTTTCGATTTGATAGCAAGCTCACCACCAACATACAGGGTAAACTAGAAAAATTGAAAATATTTTTTAATTCAGATATAAGTTTAAAATGGTTTACGCTATCGACGACCGGAGACAACGCATAATAAGGCAGTTTCACAACTGTGGAAGGAGAAAAGGCCCGACTGCCAGGGCAATATCATACGACTTTCCTCTAAAAAGATATTCAATTGTCAGTACATGAGCTTTTCAAGGGCTTTCGACAGACACCATAAGACACCCATCGGGCGATAGTCAGAGAATAGGTGATTTATTTTTGGCGATTGGGATGACAAGGGCCACTTTCCATGAGTTTTGAAAGGTAGCAGTTGTAAGATACGCATTGAACAAGAGAAGAATTGCAGTTTGGATGCTAGGAAAAACACTTTTAAGAAAGCATGGTGGTAAGGTAATGAGCATGAAAACGCAGTAAATTTTTTAAAACCAAAAGATATTGCCAAATTTTTTGGATCAAGGTACAATCAATACGGCGCAGGTCAACATTATTGCACGGACCTTGCTATTATATAGACTTTAGAAATTTTTCTTGTGGAGGTTCGTAGCTGAAAATTGGATTCGGATTTTTTAATATCCGGGTATCCAGATACCCGGATCTGCAAACTAATCTGAATTTCTCAAATCCGGATCCGAAATATCCGGACCCGGATCTGAACTATTCAAATCTGGATCCGAACTACCCGGATTCTGATCCAACCTACCCGGATCTGGATCCGAGCCACCCGGATCCTGATCCAGACTAAGCAAAAGAAGTTAAAAATGTCATTGCTTTTATTGGGAAATAAATAAATATATAAATTTCCATTTACCAAATGAAACAACGCAATCCGGAGGAATTTTTGAGCATTTTTTGTTTAGTCCGGATCCGGATAGTTCGGGTCCCGATCCGGATAGTTCTAATTCCGATCCGAATAGTTCGGGTCCCGATCCGAATAGTTCGGGTCCCGATCCGGATAGTTCGGGTCCCGATCCGGATACTTCGGATCCCGATCCGGATAATCCGGACGAATTGGATCGTAATTATTCCGGATAATCCGGATAACAAATTATCCTGATACTTTCAGCTCCAGTCCCTTCCATTCACTCTCCCAAATTTCCATTTACCCAATGAAACAACGCAATCTGGAGGAAATTTTGAGCCTTTTTTTTTAGTCTTGACCCGTTTAGTTCGGGTCCCGATCCATATAGCTCTGATTCCAATCCGGATAGTTCAGGTCCCGATACGTATAGTTCGGATCCCGATCCGGATAGTTCGGATCCGGATAATCCGGACGAATTGGATCGTAATTATTTCGGATAATCCGGATACTTTCAGCTCCAGTCCCTTCCATTCACTCTCCTTTATAAGTCACTCAGCGGAACATTAAAACGGAAATATTTAATTGAATTAAACTATTTAGAAAAACCAATTATTTCCTAATTATTATCCGCGAAAGTCTTAAATATTAATAATTTGTATCAACGATTAGTATTACGCATTTACTTATAAAATTCATTACATATATACGCAATCGCAACACATTTAAAAATATTTTTGTAATAATAAATTTTAAAGTGCTCCCAAACTCATGAGGAAATTGCAATTATTTATTACGTAAATAAGTAGCCCGCCCATTACGAAACTTGTATGTAAACTCTTTCGAAAATGTGTGCAGGTAGGTTAGGTATGTAATTAAAATTACAAAAAAAAAGTGTCACATCAACTAAAAAGAGTCACATCAACTAAAAACAAAAGTGTCACATCACATAGATGTGGAATGTTACTTGCATCATACTGTGGTACATACGCCAAAGGCCAACTAAGGCATGCTGACCCCTTCCTTGGACTCTTTTTTTTTTTCTTTTATAGCATCTGAGTTATCTTTTAGTCATTTTTTCGATTACCTAACAAAACTTTAATTGTTTGAATAGAAAATGACAATCGGAAAAAATCATTTAATTTAACTCAAAAATTTGGAAAATTTATGAAAGCTATGTATAAACATTTGATCTGTGGTAATCACAATGCATGCATGCCCAAAAATTTCAAAAACAAAACATTGCAAGAGATAATTTTCTTATCTTGTCCACATTTTTTTTCAAAGCGTATTAACAGATTATTAATTAGAATTGGGAAAAACTATTCGCTAATGGCATTCCCAATTTAGTTAGAAAATATTAGCGAAGAGGCAGTTTCACATATTCGGGCACGTTTTTTTTTTATATATTTATTACAAAGTCAAGTTCAGTGGATAGTGAATACCGTATGATGCAAGCCACAGCATGGCAGGAAGGAAATAGGATAGGGTAAGGGCTGATCTAGACATATGTCCTGAAGGGGGATTAAATTAAAAAATTTAAAATTGGAATTGAAAATAAGAAAGAAATCAGTTGCTTGTATTATAAAGTCAAGTTAAATATTCTCTGAGCTTATTTAAGTTCTCTGTCTTTCAAGATTTCTCAAATTAGCTATTTTCTGAAAAGTCAGAGCTAGATTTTGATAGTCTTCGAAAACATAAGAGTGAATAATATTGACATAGCTCCGTTTCTCATATTTATAAGTTGAACTACAAAGAATATTAGATGATCACTACTATTTATGTGTTTCACTTTGTGACGTTACACTGGAAAATTTGCATAGCAGGGAATTTTTACTTACGTATAATTTATGAGATATCTCCTTATTCGTATAACATATAGAATTTTAATTTGTAGCTTAAGTAGCATATTATTGACATATAATGGAATTCATTATAAACCATATGGGGTCAACAAATAAGTATAGTTGATACATCCGAACTGAAAAATATTAAGTTTATATCAAGGCGACGTATATGCATAACAAACGAACTTTTCCCTTATAGGTAATAAAACCATATAAATAGTATATACACATATAAACCAGCCCTTATAGGCTATAGCGTTCTATGCGATTAGGATTTTTCTCAGTGCACCCTCTCCCTCCTAAAAGACGCATTATAGCTCAACATTCTATATCAGCTCCTGAAGTTTGAGCCATCAATGCCAAATCGCAATCGGCACAGCAAACATCATGATGCTCAGCTAAACTCTAAGTCGAAATGACACATCAAATGGATTATAGGAAACTTTGGAATGCTAACCTCTTTTATAGTTGATATTTGTTTACGTAAACATAATACCTTAATAAAGAGTTTTGTTTTTTCTATAATTTTAATTTACTCGCTGTTTTGTTTAATATGTTGTACATATACTTATTTATTTTTTTCTTCAGTATGTTGGCAGAACTGTCGCTGCAAACACCAAAATTTGAACTTTTCCAAAGCGAGCAGCAACCATCATAATACTTCGAAAATACCTTGTTCAATATGCTCGCCTCTAAGTTACTCCTTCGAAAAATGTAGAGCAGAAAATCTTGCTCTTGGTTACTCCAATTCACTTTAGAGCAGACTCATTAAACACAGTTCAGTTCACTTTAGAGTACTTTAGAGCAGTGATCTGAATTCATTAAACACGATATTCTGCTCTTTTCTGTTCTTTTATGCTCTAGAGTAATCTAGAGCAGCTCATTAAACAGATCATCACAGCTGATACTTACTGCAAAGATGCTTCCTGCGCCGATTCCGATTTGGCCTTCAGTTGTAGACCGCCCTGAACAGCTTTCTCTTTCCGCCGCGCCGTTTCAGCATGAAAATTTCATTAGAATCCAGATATCGCGGGAGTTCTTTTATTAATGTAATATAAATTTTGATAAGCATAGTAAAATTTGGTACCACATAAAATAGACATTAGATATACACTTCTTGCCTTGTCTTACTGCTGGTGTTTTTCACATACAGCTCCATAAATTCTTGGGCTGAGCTACAATTTGTTGTAAAAATTAAAGACAACGTTTTTAAAAAAAAATCTTTTGCCAATAATTTCTTTTAAAACCGACACTTAAAGAAATTTTCGAGAAGTGCTAATTAGGTAGGGTTAATATATGTATAATCCAATTTGCTTTAATTAAATATTTGCAAGAAAACTGAATCTGATATTAATTACCCCGGCTATGATGATTCTCCCAACTTACTACTTTCGATCACAAACAAATGTAAACATTTTTCTTGTATTGAAAATTCCTTAATGATGTAATTTTAATTTGTTTTGAGAGTAATTTAGAATTAAAAAAATTAATAAGTATAAAAAATAGAAAATAATTCCTCCCTTTAGCACAAAAGATATCTAGAGTTTCCCTTCATTTTACAGTTAATTAAATATTGAAAATATATCACATTTATGCATAAGTTTTAAAATTTTCAAGGTACACAAAGAAAGCAAAGTGAAAGCAATGTATTTTAATAAACATTTCCAAATTTCAGTCTCGAAAATAGTTATTCACTGTATTTCATCTGCTTACTTTATGTATCTTGCAAATTTTAAGATTTATAAAAAATTTAATATAATTTCAATATTTCATTAAATGTAAAATTAAGGGAAACTCTACAGAACTTTTGTGTTCTAGGTCCTCATTAAGTGATGGGAGAAATTATTTTCTATTTTTTAGTGCGGATTTAGAAGCAGTATTTTCTAAAAAATAACATTTTCTATTTTCTATTTCTATCGCCCCGATAGGAGACATTAATGTATCACAAAACCTAAGTGATGCTATTTTAAATACTTCAAAACGTTGTATTTAATTAACCAGACAAGCAAGAAAATTATCCCATGAAGATGTAATTCTAATGGAAACATAATAAAATCTCTGAGTATAATATTTTAGGATCGAAAATCGATACAAATTTCGGAAATATTCTTCGAATCTTTGTAGAAAAACTATTACCAAATGTCAAGCAATGCAATAATTATAATATCGCACGATCATTTTATTGTACATCTTCATGTTCGGAATTGAGCACATTTTCATTTCTGATGACTAGTGATGGCTTAATGGATTGAAGGGTGATTTTTCAAAGTCTTACACTATCCGCGGGGGAAACTGTCTTAAAAAAATTACCATGAAAAACTAGTAGGAAAACCATTTTGACAGCAGGCGCATCATTTGAAAATCCCTGGTAGTAAACTGAAGGCTATCGCATAACATAAACTACTAATAAAATAAGTAAAAAACGAGTTTTCAAACAAAATTGAGGCCAAGCCGCATGAAAAAGTAGAAAATAAACTTTTCTTCACACACAGAGGTGGACTCAGATTTTTTGATTGGGACATTTCTCTTGAATATTCTTTCTCTTCATGAATCAAATCACTTATTACCTCTGATTGATTATACTGAAATATATCGGTGATTGTCAGCGAATAAAACCTGAGTCCACCTCTGTGTGTGAAGAAAAGTTTATTTTCTACTTTTTCATGCGGCTTGGCCTCAATTTTGTTTGAAAACTCGTTTTTTACTTATTTTATTTTCTGCCTTTTTCACGTTAACTAAATTGTTATTACGTGCTGCATGGAGATATTTTATAACAATTTTATTCGAGTATCAAATCGTTGAAGTACTGCAACGGTTTTCTGAAATTCAAATTATGTTTTAAACAGCGGTTTTTAGCTGTATTCCAACTTGATCCCATATAACATGAATTTTCCCGATTTTCCATGTTTTCCACGGACTTTTCCTATTACTATGATTTTTTTTTAAAAATTAACATGAATTTTCCTCGATTTTTCATGCAAATTTTCATGACTGTTGAAGAGAAAGTATTGATGCCAGTAGGACGGAAAAAAATAGCTTATAAAACTTTTTTGTCGGAAAATTTTCCGGAAATTTTCGGAAAATTTTCTAGAAAAATTGGAAAATTCTGCATTTTTCCTGAAACAGATTTATCACTAATCATATCGATGAAAATTTTTCCGATGATTTTTCCGCTTTTCCGGGTTTTCCATGGAGTTTTCCACAAAAGCAACTTTATGCAACTCATTTCGCTCTACAACTTTGTCTTAGGTTGCAAAACGCTCAAACGCTTCCTTGGTCGGAAAAACGACGGAAAAGTGTTTTAGATGAATTTTCCTCGATTTTTTCTACAAGTTTTCACCATTGTCGGAGAGAAAGTAATGATGCCACTTGATAGGGAACTTGATCCTGCATAATTTCTTTTTTACCGGAAAATTTTCCGAAAAAGTCGGAAAATTCTGGAAATTTTTTTTGGAAAAATCGGAAAACTCTGAATTTTGCCAGAAACGGATTTATCACTAATCAAATTTTTACCAAATTTTCAAATAATTTTTCCCGATTTTCCGGGTTTTGAATGGAAATTTCCGGTTCAAATTTTGATAGATTCAATTGTCACGCGACATGAACCTGTGTGCCAAATTTCAGCTCGCTGTGATGACGAAAAGTGGGTCTACGAGAGTATCGAAAATAGTAAAAAAGAAATTATATAAATAAATATACAGACAGACAAATTCGTGTACGAGTTAAAGGGACGGGCTGGCCTAAAAAGAGCACATATTTCTACTCTTTGTTTCACAAGGGATTAGAGGAGCTATAGATGATAGCAATGCACTTCAGAGCATTTTACATAACTTTCTGTAAATGAATGGAATTTTCAACCTACGAAAAAGCTCATGGAATGCTCATCTAGAAAGGCTCATCGAAGGACTCATCGAAAATCTCATCGAATGGCTCATCGAAAGACTCATCCGAGTTTATCTGAAAACTTCGCCCGCTTTCAAAGTACAGAAATTTACGCAATTTCCAGATGTAATAGTTCTATTTACATACACTTTCCCCCGAGCGGAAAGGAGGGGTTTCGAAATCGATGAAAATTTCTACTAGAGTATCTTATCACCAAGAAGTTCCCAAAATTCTTAATTTTTAGTATTTTTAAATCTTTTATATTCAGCACAGTTGTCAAACGCATACTAGTTACCTTTTTATTTTTGTGCATATTCATGCATGTTGCTTCTTCTAAGAATTTCATTTCTCCTCGATCTCTGTGAATCTTCGTGTGAGTTCATAAGATCATTTAAACTGTCAAAATAGTATGACAAATTTCGACGGTATTAGATCAATGCTTAACGTATTTTCCTCCAGGTCGAATGATTTTAACATCTGTCATTTAAATGCGCTTAGTGTAGGATCTAAGATGTTTGAATTGCATCAAATATTTCATGACACAAAATTGCACGCTCTATTAGTTTCTGAAAGTTGGCTAAACGGGCGTATTCCTTCCAGTATGGTAAGTATTCTAGGATTCAAACTAAAGGATAAACTTAAATCTAGAGTTATAAAATACTCTAGCATTAATGAAATTGAATTTATTTGTGTGGAAGTTGGCTGCGGCCCAGACAAGTTACTATTGGTTTGTATATACTGTCCTCAACAACAAATTCTGCACCGAGAACACTACAGAGCTCGAAGAGATATTCACTCAAATCCCCCATCAGTATTCTAATGTAATCTTGGTGGAGATTTTAATGTAAATATACTACGTAACGTGGATTCATTCTTACACCTTTAAGAGTCACTCTATCTCAACGTGGTAAATTCTACTGAGCCTATCTATTTTAATTACAACAATTCTTCACTCTTGGGTATGTTCTACAGCTCTGACGTAAACAAAGTCTTATTCTTCAATCAACTTAGTAATTTCGATCATGACTTCATCTTTCTATCTGACGAGTTCCATTTCACTATTCAGCCCAGAATTCTCGTAACTACAATAGAATTAATGTTGAGGTCTACTCGAAGAGGCATCAGCGCTTCACAGGGAGCTTATTAAAAATTATCTTGAGTTCGACTCTACAACTCGACAAAAATAATTAAATTCTAAACTTGAAGAAACAACAACAAAAACTGTATAAGACAATCGATAATCAATAATATTATGCCTTCCCATTGGCAGTCTGGTTTCCGCTCGAATCATAGTTGTGAAACTGCTTCACTAAAGGTCACTACGGACCTGAGGTGCAGCCTGGACAGAGATTAAATGGGTGTTCTTGTAATGTTAGATTTTACTAACGCTTTCGATATTGTTAGACATCTTAAGTTAATTAATAAATTATCATCAAATGTGGGTTTTCCCCCTCTGCTATTAATTTAATCTCTAGCTTCTTCTCTGGACGATTTCAGCAGATGCGCACTGATGAAAATATTCTCTGAAATGCTTACTTTGTCGTCCGGTGTACCTCAGGGTTCTGTTCAGAGTCCGCTATTATTTACCTTATTTATTAATGATCTGCTAGATGCCATACGTGATACTAATATTCTCCTGTATGCCGACGATCTTCATGTACTTTATCAGGCCAAATTTTTTCTGAGTAAAGATTGTATTGCACATGAAAGGACTTTATGGCTGGTCAGAAAATAACGACCTTGTAATTAATCCAGATAAGTGCAGTGCCTTGTGGTACGCTACGACTCCTTAGAAGTACTTTTTCCGACGGCCATGTGTTTCCTTAGGTGGAGCAGGCTACAAATATAGGCATAAAGATAAACTCAAGATTGAGCTGCTGTGATTTTCCTGATAGGTAAAATTTATGGTGGACTATGGTACACTAAACGGAAGCTCGTCAAAGCCCTGATCATACTCCATTATTCCAATGGAAGTTTAATTTATCCACTACTTGATTCATATTGCCGTAGGAGAATTAATGTTGCCATTAATTAATATCTTAGATTTGTTTCCGATCTTCGTAGGTTTGATTCACATCTCAGGCGCAAGGCACTTGTCTTTTTTTATAAGCTAATACGTACGGGCGTCCCGGTTTATTTGGCTACTTAAATTTTTTTTCCTTCAATCATCTTGGCACCGTAACATATTGATTCTGCGATATATGTAATAGGCGAATATTAGAAGGCTCTTACTTTGTATATATTGCTCGTTGTTGAAATAATTTAAATAATTTACCAGGTACAATAGGGAGAGCTGGTACGGTTGGAGAGTTCATATCAATGTTTTACTCCCATATTTATTAGTGGTGATGGAATTGCTTCTGCTGATTAGCTGATTAGTAGATATTATTAGTTCTTTATACATAGGTTTGATTGTTTTATAATTTTTATTAGTACTTATGTACTATTATTTTTTATTGTCATGCCAATTGATTTTTTTTTAACTTTCGTTATTTTTTTTTTTTATTTTTTTAAATTCATTTTTTTCTTTTAATGTACTTTAAAATATTATTAATCTTGTTAGGTACTTGTCGAGTAATGAATTGAATTAAATTGAATTGAATATTGCCATAAAACACAAAAAAATATTCCTCCTTTTGAAATCAATTGATTTTCAGATAATTTCAATTATAATAAACGCATAAAAGTCACGCTGAAAACATGAAATAGATTGAAAAATTTATTAATAAGGAATAAAAGAATTTGCTGTATCTTAAGATCGAAAAACTGTTTCACATTATCAAGAGATGGAGGGCCGATAAATCAAATTAAATAAGTTCTTTTCGTATCAATACATAAACATGGTATGAATCATTAGAGGCAATTACAGAAACAATTATGCTACCTTTCAGAAACCTGAGTTGAGATTATTATTTTTTTTTTCTCCTAACAAGTATGTCAAGAGGAATAATTTTAATAAAACGGTGCCTTTCATACCAAGAGTATATATGTATGTAGGGTTCCATTTTAACAGTTAATTAGTCTATCGATATCTAGTCAAACTTGTTGTGCACTCTTGTCTTGTCCGTTCCACATTTCTCTCAGTCGTCTAAAAGTCAAGGCAAGCTTTCCACTAACTCGACAAAATTTTCTAAGTAAATTGCTGACTTCTTCTTGCCGTTTATCACAACAAAGAAGACAAAAAAAAAATAAATGATGAAAAAGAAATTGCACTAAGTAAACTCACAGAAAATCAAGAAGCGAGCAAAGATC
This sequence comes from Dioctria linearis, assembly GCA_963930735.1. Classification (NCBI taxonomy): domain Eukaryota; kingdom Metazoa; phylum Arthropoda; class Insecta; order Diptera; family Asilidae; genus Dioctria; species Dioctria linearis. The sequence goes on along the minus strand of OZ005741.1, from coordinate 47,633,610 downwards.
ACCACCACAAGAAAAACATGTCTTCTTAAGTGCTTCAATAGCTTCCCTCCCCTCCGGGGGAGGATAGTAAGGTGAATTGAACACTTGGTGAGCTACGGGTGGCAGTACATACAATCTTAAAATCGTGGCATGTCAGTATTGGAACATTTGCAACTTTCCATCGCGGTTAATATCAATCGAATCTCATCGAATCTAATAAAAAGTTCACTGAACTAAATTTTATTTTGTTGCTGGTTGAATATTTTCATTATCATATACATATCTGCAGGAATGCGTTGTGGGGCATATTACAGCGGAAATAATAAGTAAATCAAAATACAATCGCTGATCTGAAGGCCTTGACTTTTGGTTTGGAGCATGTACGGTCTTCTAATTTCAGTTCCTCTCCGTTTTCGACTTGTTTTTTTTTTTTTTAATGCGCGCACCTTTTCACACATTACACGTAATTTACATCCGTTCTCATGTTACAACAGTTTTTATTGCACTATAAGACATAAATATTCAGTTGGTGCACTATCAATACCCATGTATGCATGGGTTTTGTAATAATTTTAAGTACAATGTTATGTATAGCAAAAATAATAGCTGTCCATCAGACTCTGTTTTATGCGAATGCTTTTACTTCAGTTTTTTGTCTTTAAATGGATACGTAGTAAATTTTTCTGCCTTTTTCTGTAGGATTAGCTAACTACTTGCTAGCCCCTGTCAAAGGCTTGCTTTATTATATTAACACAATGTAGTGTAGGAGTATTGATTGGAACATCAGTTTTGAGCATGATACTGGTACTGGTACTCCTTGCCCTTTCTCCTCTGGATCAGCAAGTCAATGTCTTAACACAAAAATTCTGTGTCTGCTTAACAAATATGTTACTCTTCAGTCGAGAAGACTTGTTGCAAATCGTTGCCCATGATTTTCTTCCGCAATAAGAAATCTAATTATAGGTCGTGGTAAAAGATGACCAAAACACAGAGCAGCTTACTGGCATTCAAATAGACTCGAAATCTAATTAATAGAAAAGTTCGAGATGCTAAGTGAGCGTTGTATGCTGACAAACTGGACAATACTATCCCTTCGAAGAAACTTTGGCATAAACTTCTTAGTCTTGGAGTAACCAGCAATAAAAATGTTGGACTGCGAGCTAAATTCTGATGACCTTAATAAATACTTTGTATGGCATAGTATAGAAACGTTAATACGGTCTCTTCGTAAATGGGTATGGTGTGCCTCTCGACACGCCACACTGACTCCGGCCTTAGCTTCCGTTGTATTGATGCGAATGAAACAATTGATATAGGCCCGGATAATTTACCACCCTGTTTTGTTATGCTACTGTTACCCTTTATAATTATACTACAACTTACAGTGAACTTCTATCACTTTGGAAGGAAGCTGTGGTGGTTCGCATTGCTAAAAGTTCCTCTGCAATGGAGCTTCCTAGCATAGGTACTAGAAAAAATCATGTCTAAACAAATAAAACAGTATCTGTTCCAAAATAATTTTCTCAGTCAATGGCAGTCTGGCTTCCGCGCTGGACATATCTGTGAGACAGCGCTGTTAAAAATAACGATTGATATTAGAACAGCCCTTGACAATGATCATCTTGTGTTCTTAGTTTTTTTAGATTTATCCAAAGCCTTCGACACCGTGGACCTTTCCGAACTCTTTACTAAACTTATTGAACTTTTTGATTTTAGTTCCCCTGCTCCCAAACTTATTACTAGCTTCTTAACTAATCGTTGCTAGCAGGTAAAGGCAATGGCGGATCCAGCTAGGGGCCCCCCCCTCCCCCGAAGACCAAAAAAATTGCAGTAGATCTTCTGAATTTTTCTGCTGCACTTTTCGTAAAAACCTTAAAAACTTCTGGGAGAGGTTCAATTTGAAGCAGAGCTTATTCGGATATAATCGATGCGACTGAACGATTGAACACAGCTGCCAAAGTTTCGTTTATGAGTCTTCGCTGTAAAGAATATTTTCGGCGGTTCAAAGCAAATATTTAAAGAAACAATTACGACTCATAATTGGAGAATTCAACGAAACTACACAACGGCAAAGTAATCATTGTGTATTTTTGTTTTGAGTTATTCGTATAAAGCAAGACATTTATTTTGGAAAAAATATTTATTATTTCGTAAAATACAATAGCAGAAAATTTAACTAAAACGTAAAATAAAAAAACAATCTAAATGCTGATTGGGAAATTCTATATCAGTATCTTAGAGAAATTTATTGGTTAGTCTGTTTTTCTTCGAAGGATGTTGATCAATGCACATTACGACTTAGTGACATTCTTAGTCTTGGGACGCATGAATAAATTCCTTATTCTTACAGCAGCTCTCAACAAAATCGCTCTTGGTTTAACGATAAGTTCAACCAAGTAATAAAAGCGAAACAGTCTGCTTTTCGCGCATATTAATTGCATCCAAGTCCAGAATTGAAACAAGTCTAAAAGACTAAACGGAACACCTGCAAGTCCATTACCCGGAGAGAAAAATTTGATTTTGATCAGAATGTTGGACAAAGAATCTTGGCAAGCCGCAAAGATAGCAAAGGTTTCAGGTCCCTGGTCAAAACCATCAAGAACAACTTCAGCAATTCCTCTATACCTTCACTACTTAACAATGGTTGTTGACTCCCTGGATCAAGCTATGTAGCGATCCCTCAAATTATCGGCCAACTGCAATCACTTCGATTTTTTCAAAGTTTTTTGAATGTATTATTAACTCCAAATTAATGAAGTCATTCGCGTGTCGAATTCAAGGCATCTAAGTCCCAAAGCTGTCTCATCTCTTTGAATCAAGATCATAACTTTTCACTCACATTTCTTTTGATGGATCACTGATTTACGATACACTGTCTTTATACATTTCTGGCATTAATATTTCCTGTAAGCTAAGTTGGACGTTTTTGTTGCAAAAGAGGCATCGAAATGTCTAGGATTTCTGAAAAGGTGTAGAAATATTTCAGCCCATCGACTCTAGAGCTCCTCTACAAGTCTTACATTAGACCTCGAATGGAATACAATTCCCATATATGGGCTGGGGCTGGTCGTACTGCCGTAGCTTCATTGGATATTGTCCAGAAGAAAGTCTTCAAGCTCATTGGTGATATGGCAATAACTTGTCATATCGACTCACTCGAGAACTGCCGTAATGTTAGATGCCTGTCGCTCCTGTATCGCTAAATGCATGGTCAATGCTCTGATGAAATATCTAGTCTAATCCCATGTAGAGTGATTCCTGCACGCAATATTCGCGCTGCAAACCGCGCACATCCTTTTACCCTTCAAATTACTTTCGGCCGTACGGTAAAATTCCGTGATGCTTTTTTATCCCGAACAGTGCGAATGTGGCTTTACTCTGGCATACATCTGCGAAAGTTTAAGAGTGACATACATCAGCACCTCTGCCACCTCACGTTCCCTAATATCTTTCCCTTTCACCTTCCGCAATGTGTGCTTTGAACTATAAGGTCTGGGTATCCCCTAAGCTTGAGCTGCATTTTGCAAAGTTACAATTTATGATTAATTCGTTAATTAGAACAAAATGTGTTTCCCTATTTTTACTAACTAAAATGGATGATTTGGAAGTTTTCCACTACCATTATTTACAAACCAAAACAAAATAGCCAATTTAACGCCTCGTTTGACATTGGCGAGTGGCAAAAGTTGGATGTTGAGCAACTTTCTCCGTTCCGAGTGGTAGCCACTCACTTATCTGTTCGACACGTATCTTTTAAATGATAAATTTTGTGCATTGACATTTGCGAGTGGTGGCGAGTGTCTTCGAACTGTTGATCTGTGTACAGCTAATACGTTTTTGAACCAAAGCTGCACCCCCTCACAGGAATTCTGGATCCGCCCCTGGGTAAAGATCGCTAATATCGTCTCCTCCAGAATTAGTTTGACATGTGGCGTACCTCAGGAATCTATCTTGGGTCCCTTCATGTTTAGTTTGCTCATCAATGATCTGCTAAGTGTTGTCTTACACTGCAAAGTTCATAAGTATGCTGATGATGTCCAACTATATCTCAATCCCAATCTATATGTCAATGGCCTTTCATTGAACCTCAGTAAGTCGGTGGCCTTACCTTTGTACAAACACACTCCCGCCCGGCCCCTCACACCTACCGCCTATTATTGTGGAAGGTTTTTCGGGTAAAAAATTTAGGCTTATACTTGAATTCTAGAATGATTTCTTGTGACCATGTAAAGGCGATCACTAGCAAAGTGTATGGAAGGCTCAGACAGCTGTGGTTGTACACCAATATTGTTTCAACTACTACACGCATAAATGTGATGAAGTTTCTGTTATTACCACAGTTTACATTTGGATCCTTGATATTCCTTAGATTAGATACCGCCTGCAAGGCGTAAACTGGAAGTAGTTTTCAATGATGATTTGCCTTTGGTTTGCGCAGATTTTACCCCATTACTCAATTTAGGAATAAAATCATTGATTGCTCTCTGGACATTTACTTATTGCGTAAATCATTACTATCACTCCATAAATTTCTGCACAGTGGCGTACCTTCATAAGTCTTCGATTTTATTAATTTTATGTGTAGTTTAAGACATTGAAATCTAGTTTTACTTCACTTTAAACATTCAGTACTTGAAGGCTCTTACTTTGTCCACGTAACTCGCGTTTCGAATACACTTCCACCTGAGATTCAGCGTACGCGATCGGTAGCATGTTAGATCACTGATTTTCTGCGTCCATCACTATTTGAACTTCGATCCTGTTTTTTGGCCTAGTTAACCTCCTCGAAAGTTTTTCTTCTAAAACTTAATCTCATGATCAAACTTTTTGATCATATCCATCATCCGGAAATATTTTGGTTGTACCTACTGTATTTAATCTCAAATTTACTCGTTTATTTCGCGAAAACTTTTATCAAAAGCTTCTCTTATTAGTGGCCTTATCAGTAAATATTTTCAAATATTATCCAAATCGGTGGAACGTTAAATCGATTCACATTTTATACTGCGCTGATTTTTATCGAGTTTACACTCAAATTTTGCCTATAACTTGTAAAATGTTGGTATATGTGACAAATCGCTCGTCAAAATTATGCTAAAATTAGCGTAAATTTTAAGAAACATAGGGCGGTTACAGTAACTCTCCGTTTTCATGCTATAAGCAACCCTCAGCTGTTTCCAGAATCTTCCAATTCATTCATACAGACTCTGACATATTTTTTCTGCTCTAAGTACTTCTCGGTCTTCATGCTCGATAGGTTTTCTGCAAAATTTCAATAGACAGCATTCTTGGTAATGCTGTTATTGTCGGTGACTAATCCAACTCTGTCTCTTTATTAATCTAATTTTCTTGTTGATCTTGTTATGGTCAGAACATCTTCACATTTTTTTACACAGTTTTAGAAGACATTTTGCATATCCGGGAGACTTGGAAAAATGCACTCTTTATTATATATTAATTCTTCATATTCTGCCAGATAATTATAATTATTCTATTGAGATAACAAAAGCGATGTACTTCACCTCTTTAGTTATTTATGTGAACTTTGGAGATGGATCTAGACTAGAAGATAGTTCGCGAGACACATGCAACCTATTATAATATTTTTAAAATGAAGATTCTAATTGAAAATTGAATCTGTTATTAACTCCAAATTATCTAGAAGTATCTAGAAACCAATGAACTAATCAACGATCGCCAATATGGCGTTCGGACTGGTCGCTCATATGCAGACTTGTTGACTTTTCTGACAGAACGTTTGAACTGTAGTCTCCACAATTTTGGTGAGTCCAAAATCGTTGTTCTAGATATTTCAGGGGACTTTGATAGAGTCTGGTATCATACCCTTTTAGCCAAACTTAAAGCACTTGGTCACTCCCCTACTCTTCTATTATGGATTGAAAGAATTCTATCTGGTCGCCTAATTCGTTTTGTATTAGACGCCATTATATCTGAATTTTACTCTATAAATGCTGTTGTGTGCCCCAGGGCTCTGTTATCTCTCGTCTCTCTTCCTAATTTTTATTAACGATCTGCATTCCTTTATTTTCATTCCCATCCACAGTTTTACCGATGACAGTACCCTAATTTCGCTTACTCCTTTGACACTATCATGGACTCCACAGGGAATGCCACATCTGTCAAACGAGTTTGCATGATTAGATCATTGAATAACGATCTTGGAAAATATACTCGTTTGGGACAAAGCTAATCGCGTCGAATTCAATGCATCTTAGACTCAAAGCTGTTTCATGTCTTTAAAACAAGATCACCACTTAGCCACCCCCATTTCATTAGATGGAACATTAATTTTTAGTACCTACACCGTTACTTGGCTTTCTTGGCATTAATATTTCCAATAAGTTAAGTTTGACAGACCACATCTTCTCTGTTGCCAAAGAAGCATCCAAATGACTTGGATTACTTCAAACCTAGAATAGAACACAATTCTCATCTGGGCCGAGCTGGTCGTACAGCCTTACCATAATTAGATATTGTCCAAAAGAGAACCTTTAAGCTCACTGGCAATTTTACACAATTACTTGTCATGTCGACTCACTCGTACACCGCCGCAATATTGGATACCTTTCGTTCCTTTATCGCAATCTGCATGTCCTCTATTTCGATGAAATATCTAGTCTGATCCCTTGAAAATTAATTCTTGCAGGCAATACTCGCGCTACAAGCCGCACCCATCTATTCACCATTCAAAATACTTTTAGCCGCACAGTAAAATTCCGTGATGCTTTCTTATCCCGAATTGTACGAATGTGGAATAGTCTACCATCTTCTGTTTTTCCTCTGGCTTACAATCTGCGCAAAAGTTTAAGAGTGAGATACACCAGCACCTCCATTACTTTCCTCATGTCTCATAATCCGTTTCTAATATCCTTCCTGCCATTCCGCAATTTGCATCATTGCGTATCCCCTGAGCACGGCTTAATAATAAAGGGTTTTCCAATAAGAGGTGTTATTTTAATTAGCCCGCTATTTCGGTAGATGTCACTTTTGGAGCTGTCATTTTTTGACATTTGACAAGTAGAAACTACGCCATTAATAAAAATGGAACGATACACGATTCAACAACGCACTGAAATTATTAAAATTCACTATAAAAATGGTGAAAATGTGGCAGAGACGGTTCGTAAAACTCGAACATTTTTGGGTCGTCGTGAAGCACCTTGTCGGACCGCAATACAGAAATTGGTAGAAAAATTCGAGCTGTCGGGACAAGTTAGTGATGTGAAGAATAAGACCCGTGCACGTCGCTCAAGAACAGCCGAGAATATTGCTGCTGTAGCCGAAAGTGTTGAAGAAAACCCAGGTTTGTCCATTCCTCGTCGTTCTTTGGAATTAGGCATTCCACAAACGTCATTACACCGTATTTTGCATAAAGATTTGGGTCTTAAGGCTTATAAAGTTCAGTTAACACAAGAGCTCAAGCCGGCCGATCATCAACAACGTCGAGTCTTTGCTGATTGAAATGCATGAAAATGATCCGGAATTCCATCGAAAACTCATCTTGAGTGATGAGGCCCATTTCCACCTCGATGGCTTCGTCAACAAGCAAAATTGTCACATCTGGGGCTCGGAAAACCCAAGAAAAGCCTCTCTATCCTCAACGTGTGACTGTTTGGTGCGGTTTATGGTCCCGCGGGATCATTGGACCTTACTTGATCGAAAATGAGGCTGAAGCAACAGTTACGGTGAATGGATTGCGCTATCGACAGATTATTAATGATTTTTTATGGCCGGAATTGGATGGTATTGATCTGGACAACGTTTACTTTCAACAAGACGGCGCTATGTGCCATACAAGCAACGAAACCATTGATCTTTTACGGGAAAAGTTTCCGGACCGTGTTATCTCTCGAAGAGGTGATCACAATTGGCCACCGAGATCTTGTGACTTAACACCTTGAGACTTCTTCCTTTGGGGCTACGTGAAAGAGAAGGTCTACGCCAACAGCCAAGCGTCGATTCAAGACCTCAAAGATGGAATTCGTGAGGCTATCGAGGACATAGGGCAGCCACTTAGCGATTTGGTTATGGGAAATTTCATGAAAAGGATATGGTCCTGTAGGCGTGGTCGTGGTGGTCATTTGGCTGATGTTATTTTCCATTATTAACGGCATACCTTCCTCTATGTAATGAAATAAAGATCCGATCATTTATCTCAAAAAGTGGCATTTTTCTTTGAATATTAAAATAACACCTCTTATTGGAAAACCCTTATAACAAAAAATAAATAAAAATAAAAAGAAAATTATTACTCCTAGAAGATGTCGAGCTTAAAAAAAAACAAAATCTGAAATAAAGACTTTTTATTTGTGCAAGAACATTTCACACACATTCTAATATCTCCCTCCGCACTAACATAATTAATCGTGATTATCGTTTTTCTATATAAAGAAAAAAGTAAAAATAACTACTTCTCAGGTGTAATAACATTAATGCGCATATCCATATGCATAAGCATACTCTCGCTCTAGGTCAATCAATTCACGAGCCACTTCTAAACCGTTACTTTTTAGATAAAATCTTTGTAACTCGTCGACCATTTGCTTTGGCATACATACTAGATAGATATTCCCCTAGTGACCCATAAATAAATCAGGATTAGCTACAGCATCATGTGGATTTTATAGCTATTCTCTGCTATTCCTGTCGGAGAGACCTATAAACGTACGGATGCGTGCTAACTAACGTCAATGTATAAAGCCAAGTACAAAATATGAATTAAAATAGTAAAGTCAGCTGGCAAGATTGGATGCGATGCCATATACACCTATTTATAAAAACCTTATGCACAAGCACCTTCTATGTACATCGACATAGAACTGGTCCTAAAAGTGATTGGTCATGCTTTAGGATTTTTATGTTGTGCTCAGAAAGAACCTATATAGAGACATTTGTGGTCAGTTTTGCATGTTCAACAATTACCTGTGGCAGGTTATCTGACTTGACTGGACTAGACTGGACTGTGAACTGAATGCGTTCCTTGTGTTGGTCATGGTGTTGGCTGTGCACTTCAACTCAATTGAAAATTCTTGCAATTGCATTAATGAATGGTTCAGTTAACAAGAATCACGAAAGCACTAAAGTCTAACTATTTTCCGGTTCTTCCTTGTGAGGTAGATCGTGATTTGTGGTTTGTGTAAAATCGATTAAAATTTTTATATCTAACGGACGAGTAAAAGCCTTGAAGTTATTTAGCGTGAAAATAACAATTGAGTGGGTCGAGTATGCGTAAATGATTTTTGTTTTTTTTTCTCTAATGCCAGGAAAAATTATTGTGATTATACCGTTTATTTCGAATATTGTAATTAAAATTAAAAATTATACGAAGATAATATACATAATGGTAACGCAATTATCGAATTATGTAGAGCAGTGGCGCGTACAGTTTTTAATTCTAGTGTGAAAATACTTGGGAATATACCTACATACATAGATTGAAAAAATTAAAAAAAAACAATTTTTAAAAAATATTACTGTAAGTTTTTGATTTTATTACATAAAATAATTCATTTCACATAACGTTTTAACTATAATTCATTCACTGCTTGAATATAGTCCTTTAAAAAATTCGCTACATTTATTTATAGATTTTGTATACCTACTCGATTTAGCATAAGAAATTTGCATTATTTTGAATAGCTGAATTGTTCACGACCATGTAAATGTTTTAAGTGCACGTGGACGCAGACTCAACTAAATCTATCCGTCATGTCAATGTGTCAGCTTGAGTTTTCAAAAGTATTTCAACACAGAGTTTACGCAGTACTGTCGCAGCTAACTGTCAAAAAATGCAGAAAATAAATTGCTGAATATAATGAATTGCCGTCCGTGCGTTCACGTGTACACACAGATGTGCTCTTTAGCAAAACGGTGTGCACAGCACATGATTGAAAAAGCAGGGATAGCAACTGAACGGTTGGTGTGCACTTCGATTCGAAATGTCACTTCTGAAAGTTCTTTATAAGAATAAAACTACGCTAAACGTCAAAGCTCTAAGCGCACCGAGACACTACGCTTTCAGACCGTAGCTTAAAAATGTGCTGGGGAAATGACAATGCTTCAGTCGCCTGAACGGCATGATGTGTAAAAATGTGACATTATGTGACATTCTGCGTGCGGCTGAAGGCACAGCGTGACTACGTTAAGTGACAATTCAATCCAATTAACATATTTTCAGTGTTGTGCTTGTGAAGTTTTATTACGTTGCTAAAAATTGTGTGAATAATAAGAATAACATTTGGAATATCGTGCACCTCATTAATTAATTTTACATAACAAATTCCATTCACAACGAGCGTTTTCTTCAGCTGTGAAAAATGTTATGTACGGTGCTTGCGTTAAGGGTTCGAATTTGACCAACTTTCTTGCGGCTGCTGTTCACTGTAGGCGAAAAATGTGTTGTAAATGCATTCAACTTCTGTGTGACAATTCTTTACGTTTACTGCGGCATGGGTACGTTGCATTCCATTCCAACCATCAAATATTCAATCCTTTTAAGGCTGAAACAGATTACAATTTATTGAGCAAAATGTTTGAGCACATCATGCATTGAATGCGGCGCGATAGCGCAGCGAAATTTCTTGCCGCGTAGTTATTTCTAATCCTAAATTTGCTGCTCACATGCAGTGGTACGAACAAAAAATTTATATTTGGGGTAGGCAACTTCTCATGAAAATATAAAGCATTAATATAAGAGTGCAGTATCTGCGCTCTTATTGCAATCTATGTCACAGCGCAACGGAAAAATTGCACCGTTCAATTTGCCGCGCACTAAAATGTAATCTGTTTCAGCTTTTATAAGTTACCCGGGGGGTTACAGCTGCAAGTACAGCTTGCATGCAAGCCTCTCTTCCAACGCGATTTTAAACTTGACAGCAGAAGGCATTTCGATTGATGTCTTATCAGCTTGCATGCAAGTTCATTTAAAAAATGGCATTGAGACGTAAAGACTTGCGTATATTGGAGAATTATAAAAATAAAGGAAGTATCAGAATGATAAAAACCCAAACGAAGAGGAAGGAAGAGGAAGGTGTTGGTGAATGATGTAATGCAAATGATCCCAGAAAATTTAATTTTCCCTGGTATAAATTTATGAATTTCTCTCAAGCATTTCTTTTCCGCCATTTTGAAAACTGTATAAATATCAAATTACTATCTCCCAGCTGCCATGACTTTTCATCATGCAAGTTCGCTGAAAGTTGAATGGCAGTTGGATTACACGTAGTATGGTAGTGCAAGTTGCATGCAAGCTGTACTTGCAGGTGTAACACCCGGGTTATATCAGAGCCAGACTGGGAGGATAGGCGATCAGGCACTAACCCGACGGTCGTCGGAGACGATGGTCTCCGAGGTTAATCGCGACAATAATTATTTACCATATATTCTGATCGAACGTTTCGACTGCAGTGGAAGTAGAGCTATGAGTTAAGGCCGTGACACAGTAAAACCAGAAAGCAGCGACCGAAACAGAAATCCGACATTTCTGCTTTGTCAACCACATTGAAAGCAGAAGCAAAAAACAATGACTTGTCAATTACACATGACAGCTGTTATAATTTTAAATTGATGTTAATTGTTAATTAATTTGTTATTTTTAACAAAATTATATAATTTTTCCTCCATAGACATTTTGTTTTTCTCACATAACACTTCAAAAGAAAAGCCGCCAAAAATGAAAATTTTAGCTCTCTTTGTATTGGCAGTACTGAGCAGAAGCAAATTTTTCTAGATTTGATTAACTTTCAAGTTCTGCTTCTGCTGCCTTTGCTTTCAATTTGTTAGTGCTCGAACAGTTGGATGGTTTCAGAAAAAATTCTGCTTCTGTCGCTGCTTTCTGCTTTTAATGTGTCACGACTCACGGGGGCCTTAAAGGCTGAATTATAATGGACGGAACGCAATGCAACGGAATGGAGAAAATATCAGATCGGTTTTCTTTGTATTTATATATGCTTCTCATATGAAGCTGCGCACAGTGGAGTAGTCGTAGGTGGTCGCAGTCGTACGCAACAAGTTCGCTAAAATTTTAAATTTACGAAACTGAACGCATGAACATAACCTAAAATTTAAGATTAAGTGCGTAAATTGTAATAAAGTAGTAGTAATAGAACGTTAAGGCCTTTTAATATGTAGGTACCTTCGGCGACTTCATGGCTTGTATTATATTCAGGGGGTTACGGATCCCACGTTCGTGACAGCTGGAAACTTTCTGCCTTTTGAAAATGAATCCTATGATGTTCTGTTGGATGATCCAGAATATGCTCGCAAAATTGCTGGTTTTTCCCGCTGATTCTTGCTTACAGCATTTATGTGTTCTTTCAGGCGGGTAGCAATACTTCTTTGTGTTTCCCCGATATAATATGACCCACAGCTACTAACTCGGTGAGTTGTGGAGTTGTGAAGCTGAGAGTTCTTTTGACACTTAACTCTTCATTCAGGATTCTGTAACTCGGGGAATTTGTATTGAGAATTACCAAATTCTCTCTATTCCACTCGACAAAACTCTCGGCTGTTTATTTGTGGAGAAGTAAGAAGAAGAGTTCTCAACTGACACTATTGTCTGTTTTTGTTGTGTTTTGTGTAGGAACCTAGGTACCTAGAAATTTTCAAATTAAATTATAGATTCACTGCATATCCTGGCTAAGTGAAAAAAAATGTGGAAATCTATGGAATACTTACAGAGAAATATGGATTTTGTTGTGTTTAAGTACCCGCTAAAAATTCTAAATTACGCGAAAATGGTCAATTTGGTCATCTTCCATTACAGAAGAGATGCCTAAAAACATTTTAAATATGCGCGTTAAAGTTTGTATGTAGGATGAAATCGCATCTACATTTTGACTCCTAATTAGATATGCAATTAGTTTTTGTGTCCAGTAAATAGTTTTTGAGATAACTGCAAAAGAAGTGAATCAGTCTTTCTTAAGATGAAAAAATTGCCGTTTTTTTTTGTACAAAAATGGACATATTCTCAACTCATCACTATGAAGAACTGGTAAGTCGTGGAAATTCACTTCCCAGGAAAAAAATATTTACAACAGAGTACTAATGGATGTGAATCAGTGAACGGAAGAAATATATACAAAATATGGGAACTGGGGTGTGTATGACCCAAGTGCAAAAAATCGTATTTCGGCGTTAAAATGTCAGTTATGAATTTAAAATGATCAAAAAGAAACTACACATTTCGATTACGCGCATCTAGCTCTTTAATTTGATACCAAACATGATGAATCTTGGACAGCCCCCAATGAAGGGTGGAACGATCCCAAAAATTGTTCATCTATAGTTTTGTACTATAGACCATAAATCCGAAGGAAAAAACCCCAATAATCTACGATCCTCCAACGCAGAGTTAACCGTCCAACTCCCCAAGTATGTTAGAGAATCATGAATGGAGAGTTAGAGAGTTTTAATCGGGGAAAACGAAAATTCTCATCTCCCAAACTCCTAAACTCTCCAAGTTACAGATTCCGCCCCCTGGTGTTTGAAGTGAAAAACGATTTTTGGTGATTGCAGGTGGTTTATCACCTTCTTGGATAATAAAAAATAAGTAAAAAACGAGTTTTCAAAGAAAACTGAGGCCAAGCCGCATGAAAAAGTAGAAAATAAACTTTTCTTCACACACAGAGGTGGACTCAGATTTTTTGATTGGGACATTTCTCTTGAATATTCTTTCTCTTCATGAATCAAATCACTTATTACTTCTGATTGATCATACTGAAATATATCGGTAATTGTCAGCGAATAAAATCTGAGTCCACCTCTGTGTGTGAAGAAAAGTTTATTTTCTACTTTTTCATGCGGCTTGGTGTCAGTTTTGCTTGAAAACTCGTTTTTTACTTATTTTATTTTCTGCCTTTTTCACGTTAACTAAATTGTTATTACGTGCTGCTTTCCATGTTTTCCACAGACTTTTCCTATTACTATGAAAAATTTTTAAAAATTTATATGAATTTTCCTCAATTTTTCATGCAAGTTTTCATGATTGTTGAAGAGAAAGTATTGATGCCAGTAGGACGGGAAAAAATGATTCCGCATAGCTTATAAAACTTTTTTGTCGGAAAATTTTCCGGAATAGTCGGAAAATTCCGGAAATTTTCGGAAAATTTTGCAGAAAAATTGGAAAATTCTGCATTTTTCCGGAAACAGATTTATCACTTATCATATCGATGAAAATTTGTCCGATGATTTTCCCGCTTTTCCGGGTTTTCCAAGGAGTTTTCCACAAAAGCAACTTTATGCAACTCATTTCGCTCTACAACTTTGTCTTTTGGTTGCAAAACGCTCAAACACTCCTTGGTCTGAAAACTCCAGAAAAGCGGTTTACATGAATTTTCCTCGATTTTTTCTGCAAGTTTTCACCATTGTCGGAGAGAAAGTAATGATGCCAGTTGATAGGGAACTTGATCCTGCATAATTTAGAAAACTTTTTTACCGGAAAATTTTCCGGAAGAGTCGGAAAATTCCGGAAAATTTTTTCGGAAAAATCGGAAAACTCTGAAACGGATTATCACTAATCAAATTTGTACCAACTTTTCAAATTATTTTTGCCGATTTTCTGGGTTTTCCATGGAAATTTCCGGTTCAAATTTTGACAGATTCAATTGTCAGCCGACATGAACCTGTGTGCCAAATTTCAGCTCGCTGTGATGACGAAAAGTGGGTCTACGAGAGGGTCGAAAATAGTAAAAAAGTAAAAAAAAAAAAGACAGACAAATTCGTTTACGAGTTAAAAGGAATAGCCTCAAAAAGAAGGATTTCACACATGTCGCTTCAAAAAAATGGTAAAAAAATTAAAAATTATAAATTTAAAAACATTGCGATATAATGGGATCTCTTCTATCAAATTTCTTCAATACGTAATTAAGTTTCAACCACTAAATTATGTGCCCGCTCTAAAAATAACAGTTTTGGCAACAATCTTTTTTCTTATCAATTTTTTAAATTGATAACAATTTTCTACGAAAAGTGTTCTTGATTTTTCTGTACTAAAAATAGCGTAGTTTTACTGCTTCCATGATTAAAACGAACATATCGATGCGATTCTACTACATATATTTTTTCTCCTTATAGCCTATCCTTTTTAGTTATATAATCTAAGACAAAACTCTAATCAAAAGTTCATTTTTTTTGCATTGCATTTTTAATGCAATTTGCAAATTCTTTAAAATTATTTGCAATAAATTTCATTCTTTTTAGACGATAAATTGTCCACCTCTAACAATTTTTCCCATTTACAAAGCCTTTTTGGAATTTTTATAATCAGGCGCCCTCCGCCGCCCTCCTCTATGAGTGATATGTAATGAACACTTCATTTTACAAGAATAATATTACCAGCGGCATATAATTTATCAAAAAAAAAAAACAAAAGACACTTTTAATTCATCCATGGACAACACCACTCCCATTATTGTGCTCTCTCTCTAGCTATACGTAGGTAAATTTTTCTCTGTTATTTATTGACTTTCTCCTTTTTAGTATAATAAACATCCGCTCTAAAATCAGTCAGATTCTAATTATACGCAGTTTTAGCCATTGCGCATAAAGATGGTAATGAGAGGTGGTCTTTTATTAATATCTACAACGTCTGTGGTAGATAAATTGATAAGATTTATTTATTTACTTATTTATTTATTTATTTATTTTTTTTTTAAATATTACTTAAAGTGCAGAAAAATCACTTAACTAATTACACATTCGCAAACATACTATTTATTATAAATGTTTTAAATGTTTTATGTACATTACTCAAGCGTTAAGGTGAATGAAGTCTTTTCATATGGCATCAAACGATTAATTCACCAGGTGAGAGTTTTACTCAAAACTACCTAAAAAATTAATTTGTCGTCACTACATAGATGGCTACATTAGAGGTTGTCTGCATTCTAAGATGACTGCGTCCTAAATAAAACGCTTTCCAAATTAATGTGTTGCGCTTAATCATACATTATGTATGTACATTAGTAGTAATAGGTACCACGGCTCTAATACTTATCTTCGGATATATAATTGATGATTCGAAAAAGTCAATTTCTTCACAGTTTGCACAAATCAATTCGCGCTCAACTGTTTATGGTGGTGCGTCTTTTGTTAAATGATGAATAAGTGTTAAATTCCTCCGGATGAGAGGTTTTGTGTTAAAAAAAAAAAAAAATTACTATAGCGCCACTAGTTATGACCCATTTACTTTTTTGCTTGATACAGATAGTCTCGTAAGATGATAAACACATAGCGGCGGATATCATTTTCAGCTCGGAAGATATGGAAGAGTTTGGTTTCTGGTAGATTATAGAAAATTGTCCACATGAAGTCGTCGGTATATCTCATATTTATAATACTACAACTTTAATTCATAACAGAAATTTTTGATAATTAGCATTCATTCCATAAACTTCTACACTACCCTAATAGAATTGCACCTTTTGATTTTTTATGAAAACAATTGCCAACAAACGTAAGGCAGAAGCAATTTACTTTAAATTACCACAAATGCAGGTAATTTTCTTCTAGAAATTGTCTGCAATTTCTTCATGATGTAAATCCAAGAGAGATGCTATGGAATAAAATCTTTATTGCTATACTAAAGAACCACCACAAAATTGTATAGTTATACCCTGGTGCCTCATGGAGCCAAGCTGGTATATAAATTGAGACGTACATAAGCAAAAGCCGATAATGCTCTCTGTAATTTGGGGCCTATTCATCATTACTATACTTGATGGCGATGAACTATACCTGCCTACTTGAAATTCTGCTCATAATCGCTCAATGGTGGAATAAAGATCGTAACTGGACCATGAAACACATTTCTACCGCAATTTTGTGATTTGTTCTTCCCGATAAAGTGAATTGCAGTCGAATATGACTTTCAATTTATATGAAAAAAAAAAATAGTGTTTCATGGATCTCGCTTTATTTGCACTTCTGTGGAAAGGATGTGGGTCAGCGGTGTGGTATAAATACGTATCCGCATATTCCTGTGGTTATTCCAAAATTATAAAATGAAAAACTGGGTCAATCATCTTCTCCGTTCGAGATTTGAAGTGTGAAGAGTTTATGTAGTAATTAAGTGGCGTGATATGTATTATTGCCGAATAATTGAAGGTGTTCGAAAGTGTTGAATGAAATGTTTTGTATTGTATTACATATGTATAGTTAGAGATTATACGCACGCAGTCGAAGAAAATAAGTAGCCCACAGGTTACATTTTTAATAGGTATTTTACCTTTTAAGATTTTTGAACAAATTTCTTTTTTATATCTGGAAGTTTCATTTGAAATTCGAAATTAAACTTATCGGATAGAAATTTTAGAATTATCCAGTGAATAGATAAATTGTATTTCTGGAACACAATTGAATTAAGTGAGGATCAAAATCAGACGAGATCTAATTTTTATACAGAAATTTCCAGAAATTAAAAAAGTTATCTTGATCTTTGATTTCATTGTTTTCAGAGTCATTTTTATAGCAATTTTAAAATTTTTGCGTTGAACTATATTTACACAGACACCCTAATTTATTAACATTAGCTGTGAGATTTGTTCTAAAGCGAAGGGGGGTGCCGGTTTGCTAAGAGATATCTCAGCACTTTTAATTCAAATATAAAATTTTAATTTCAGTATATAATGCTTAAAACTATATCACAAAAATTCAATCAATTCTAAAACTAGTCTAAAGTATCTTACGTTACTATATAACAATTAAAATTCAAGCAAAATTCAATAAACAACAGAAGTTCAGTAAAATATGCCGCCACTGTGATTTTCTCCCTTTATTTCTGTAAAAAAAGAAAGAATTCACTATTAAATTCGTGAATTACAAATTGGCATTTTTGGGAGTACACAACTAACTGGAAGCGCTACAGCAAGTAGCTGCATTGAGTGTGACGCAGTGTATGAAGCTGTAGTATGAGAGCAGAGTTGAATTTCTAACAAAGTTGAAGTATACTGTGCCGTGTAGGCGTAACAAAATGAAGTTTTGTCTGTGCTGCCCCCGTGTGAACACGGTAATACATAGTAACAGAATTGGACTTCTGCGCAGGTAGTAAATTCCTGCTTAGGTGAAGGATGGAAGTATAGCAGAAGTAAATTTCTGCAGTAGGAGTAAATTCCTACTTAGGTAAAGGATGGAAGTGCAGCAGAAGTAAATTCCTGCTTAGATGTAGGATAAAGGTGAAGCAGAAGTAAATTTCTGCAGCAAGAGTAAATTCCTGCTTAGATGTAGGATAAAGGTGAAGCAGAAGTAAATATCTTCAGTAGGAGTAAATTCCTACTTAGGTGAAAGATGGAAGTGTAGCAGAAGTAAATACCTGTTTAGATGTAGGATAAAGGCGAAGCACAAGTAAATTTCTGCAGCAGAAGTAAATTCCTGCTTAGATGTAGGATAAAGGAGAAGCAGAAGTAAATATCTGCAGCAAGAGTAAATTCCTGCTTAGATGTAGGATAAAGGTGAAGCAGAAGTAAATATCTGCAGTAGGAGTAAATTCCTACTTAGGTGAAGGATGGAAGTGTAGCAGAAGTAAATTCCTGGTTAGATGTAGGATAAAGGTGAAGCACAAGTAAATTTCTGCAGCAGAAGTAAATTCCTGCTTAGATGTAGGATAAAGGTGAAGCAGAAGTAAATATCTGCAGTAGGAGTAAATTCCTACTAAGGTAAAGGATGGAAGTGTAGCAGAAGTAAATTCCTGCTTAGATGTAGGATATATGTGAAGCAGAAGTAATATCTGCAGCAGGAGTAAATTCCTGCTTAGATGTAGGATAAAGGTGAAGCAGAAGTAAATATCTGCATTAGGAGTAAATTCCTGCTTAGATGTAGGATAAAGGTGAAGCAGAATTAAATATCTGCAGTAGGAGTAAATTCCTACTTAGGTGAAGGATGGAAGTGTAGCAGAAGTAAATTCCTGCTTAGATGTAGGAAAAAGGTGAAGCAGTAGTAAATTTCTGCAGCAGGAGTAAATTCCTGCTTAGATGTAGGATAAAGATTTCACAGAACTCAATTTCTATGATTAATACAATTAAATTTCTATATAATGGAGGCAAAAATTAGATTTTTTGCAAAGAATATAGGAAACAGATTAAATTCTGGTGGAGAATTTGTTCAGAGTAAATTCTGAGCAAAGAACCGCACGTCTCTCCCTCATGATGGGTTGCCCTGGCAACACTCGACCTCAAAGTTGCATTCCATTGAACTCTGACTGCGGCGAAGGCGAGACCATATGATGTGACGTAATGTCGTTTAATGACATTACGACTTGTAAGCATGCAGGAGGGAAATGGAATTTGGGTAAGTTTGCGATATTTTATGTATTTTTTATTGGGAGTAATGATGTTTTTGTATATTTCAGGAAATAGATGTGTTTGGAGGGAAGTTGGGACGTCGGTGGACCAAAGGGATTTATTTCTCTACCACCAGATAAGTGTTTTTTATTGATTTGTTGTAAGTTTTGAATTCTTTGTACGTTTTTTTATCTTTTGTAGGGGGAAGATTTCATCGAGGGATTCGAGTTCAGTATGTGGACTGAACATTAGTGTTGCACGAGTCCAATATATAATCTAATGATATATTTACATTGTTCAAACATGCCGCAAAAGTGAAAGACAGATAAATACTAGCAGAATAATAGGTTCAATTAAAAAGAAATTAGTAGATAACGATTTAATCTTAACTAAAACAGATAAGGGAAATACGACAGTATAGTTTTAAGGAAAGATTTGTATATAGAAAAACTTTATAGTTTTATGTTTGGCGTTAACGTGTGATAGAATTAACAAGCAAAAAAGCTATAATTGGTCTAAGAACAATTTTTATGATACCCTAGATGAATGCCCCTATGTAATTTCGTATGGTCGGTCGGTCACCCATCTGTGCAAGTTTGATTTTTGAAGTCATGTTTTGCATATATTTCTAGAACGGTTCGTCGGACAGTAAAAATTACCACAACCAATTTTATAGGATTTCATATTCTGAAGAACTCTTCAGTTCATTTAACACGACTGGGACTGATCATTTTCACAGTATACGTAAAACTGCTAAATTTTTATACGGCAACACAAAAAACGGGTTGCCCGATTTAGTCCATTTGCGAAATTATATTTACTATTTTCATATGAAAAAACTGTGCACAAAATTTCAGCTCTCTACGTTGACGCGTTCTCAGGTAGTATCCAAATATGTAGTAAAAAACGAATGGCAACCCTACGCAGGAGTTACCCAATTCGGCCCTTTTTTGAACTTAATTTTACTTCCTTTATCAAAGTCCATGTGCGAAATGTCAGTTCTCCAAGTACACGACGGCTTTGAAGTCCTACAACTTCCGACGGAAGGTGACAGGAAGACTGATTGGACATTCATTGGAAAGATTAGATGGTTTTCTATCATCCAAGATGAATTTCACTTTGATAAGGTGTATATCAAGAAAAGTACAGGGTGTGAAGTGGAAGAAGTACTAAAAATCTTAAACCATTCCACCCCTCCTCCCTCCCCTCCTTGGCGGCATAATTTTTTGCTTGTCTCCACCTCAGCTATCAAACCCTTGAGTTATTCGGACCAATTATTAAACATCCTGTATATTATTAAAAAAAAAAATTAAACCGTGTTCTGAATAAAAGGGAATGTCCACATTTCATACAACTTTTATATTTTACTAACAAAATTTATTTCAATTAAGCGAGGGAAAGCTTCGGCGATCGGATGTAGCTTGAGCGACTTTCTTGGGTGAAAAAGTGAACTTTTCTACTTCTCGTGATTGCGTGGAACTGGTGCGTCGAGGAAAGTGACTTCCTATAAGAAAAATGTTCACAACCAAACACTTACATATATTCGTGGAAGAAAAAACTGCAAAGATATATGCGAAATGTAGTAGCGGTGGGAGCGTATGTGTCCCAAGTGAATGAAAATGGGGTTTCCGACGACAAAAACGTCCCGAGGAAGTTTTGTGAATCAAGAAAAAGTACACCACTCGATAGTACTCGACGAGACCTTAAATTTGATATGCAACATGCGTTATTGGAATCACCTTCCTCCCGCTGAGGGCTCCTACCCCCCACCCTAAAAGTATGCTGAGAAAAAATTGTAGCTGGTAATGAGCTGAGGCTAACATCGAAAGTCGTTTTCGATCGGATATAAGCCTCATGTCTGGAGGTGTCTGGCCTAAAATGGGCATTCCCTTTTAAGATACAAAGGTAGCAAGATTAAAACAATGATAAAGAATAAAATGAATTATAGTTACTATCCCCCCTTTCTTTCATTTCACTCTGATATTTTCTAATTAGGGTAAATAGATTTGACAGTTCTTATTTCACAATTAAAATATGATGTTGAAGTAATTTGCCGTCGTGAACTAGAAATGCAAAAATGTCTTCAGAAAATTGTGTTTATCTGTAAATTTTGTTTTTTGTTTTTTGTTAATCAAATTAAAACACCACTATTTCTCAATATTTCCTGTCGTGGCTTTAATTAATTTTGTAATATAAAATCATTCAGAACAAAAATAGGTTTTTGCCAGTACATCCTTATTCGCCAGTGTGTATAAAACAACGTGCTTGGTTATTGAAAAATGTAAGTATTTTCCCTTCAGAATAAACCAAGTATATTTCTCTCTGTCACACACATGCTCAATTACCTACCTTAAAACTACATATGCAATTCTTATTTTTTTCAAATGACGACCTACTATGGTGGGTTATCCCTTTCTATTGAACAGGTTTAGTTGTTCAAGAGATTTCTCTCGTTAGTATACGCTCGCCGATCTAAGCATGCGAATTTTTAAATTAATCGAAAATCGTGTAATGAAAAATCAAAAGTTGCTAACATTCAGTACAATCAGCGATGCTAGACGTACGATAATTCTCGTACATGTACGCGAATTTCTACTCTGGTACGATGTACGAGGCAAAATGTATTCTCGTACGCGAAAGTACGAGAATTTGGGCGTCAAATATTTTCCAACCAGAATTTTCACACTGTAAAAATACTACTAACAAAATTCGAGTAAAAGATAATTTAAGAAAAGTAAGCAGAACCGTAACCCGTGGTATATAGAATGGCTTGTATATTCCGGTGGTTACGGTTCTGCTTATTTTTTTTAAACAGATTAGAAAAGAGCATAGCGGCCGACATTACACACTTTTTGCCTTGTTTATTGCAGGAGTTTTTCATATAAAAATAGCTTGGATTTAGTTCAAACACCATAATTACCATAAATTTGCCCTACATGTAACTTTTTCTAAACACCATTAGAAAGATACATATTGGGCTGTAATTTGTTATAACATTAGTTTTCTGTGGGAGCTATAGTTTTAGGCTCAAGGCCTGATCTCAAGATACCGAAATGATACTCCATTATTCATGGTTTTATGTATCCTGCGTCCTATGAAAAAGCCGCCAGACCCTAATACCCTAGACAGACTGCACCCATAATGACCAAACTAGAAAATCAGTAATTTCACGGAAATAAAGAGGTGACAGACTATGGACGAAAATTATTCTGAGTGAAGATCATGGCAGAATAATTTAATTAAATGCTATCAAGAAAATTTGCTAGTATTTACTGTAGTTGCAAAGCATTTTGAGTAGAAGACAATTTTTGTTGTTCAAAGAGATCAAAAAGAGAAGTAAGCTGCTGCCACTGCTATCTTTATTGCTAAATATTTTCACTTTCCAATAAATTAAGCTCATTTTAATGACGGTAGGTGGCGCTTTTACTGCAATTTCACTAAATGGAGTAAAATTTTGTTCATTTGAAAACGAAGCGAAATGTTGCAAAATGGGTTCTTGATGGACGAGTGTCGACTTCTTTCCTTGGACCAAAGTCATCCACACATCACCAATGAAAAGGAAGTTGATATATTTATGTACAATCTTCCCGACTCCGTACTGCTGATGAAAACCACAAATATATAGTTCTACCTTAATTTACGCTATCCATTTTAAATCTCGCACATTCCAATGGCGATACCAAGAGGATTTTTAGCAAGAACAACCTAACAAGAACAAAATTAAGACAATTAACAAGCTCACATGAATAACCGTGATAGGATCCCTCCTTTCAACTCAATATGTTAAGGCACAGTCAATAGAAACCTACCACCCAAATGATAAGTCGCACAACGTCGGCGTCATTTAATAGAATTAACCTACTACTGCAGTGCGACCTGATGATGAAAATTTCGACCAAACTATTAACTCGGACCCAGATAATCCTAGCCTAATCTAGATGTCTTTTATTTTAAGAACAAGATTATACACAATTTTAATACAAAAATCGGTTTAAAAAATTTATCAAATAAAACTTTTTTAAAGATACCCATTACTTTTGTTATAAGCAAAAAATGAAATGTTACTAAATAATCCTCAGTTTTAATTAAGCTGCCATTTCTTTCGCGATAAGCCTAGTGTACGAGAATTTTTCATGACGTACGAGATTTTTGTAAATCCATTTGTTGCAGTCTAGCAACCCTGAGTACAATCATTCTAGGAGAGTCAAAGCCTTCGACATTTAACTCAAGTACAGAAGCTGGTTACCGTAGAGGGATTTTAAATATATACACACACACACAGTTTTATTTTGCCTTTTGTAGCTTTTTAATTATTAAATCTTCAAAAAAGTAATTTCTATGAAATTAAACAATTTCGAAATGCTGATTTATAATTAATTAATTAAAAATCATTTCTCTAAGGTAAATAAATTCACGGTTGACCCCAAACATTGCCTTCCTAGCAGCAGTTAACACAACTCATTAGATCTTGTTTTATTTTATTTTATTTTCTCTCTCTCTCGGAAGAATTCGATTTTAATTTAAGATTAACATTAATATCGTCATAAATCAAGAGAATTCAGTTGACCTTACATAAGCAGTAGCCATTAAAAATTCGTAATTTAAAAATAAACTTTTCATAGTTGAACTTTCACGATAATTTTAATTTTACGATTAAGTAAGACGAAACAAGTTCGAGTTCGTAATTATTCAAATTTATGGCCAAGTAATTAATAATTACAAATATCTAAATCTTAGCGAAAAATTACAAAACAAACAATATAATTGCTTTATGTGCAATCGCTTCTTTTATCAATCCTGAGAAACTTATTGATTAGTTTCGATGTAGAACTCATTAGCCAGTGTACGGTTCATTCAGCACAGTATCTTGTGCATGTTGGTGTTGCATTCTATCTATACCTAACTAACTAACTAAGTAACTTCTTTCCTCAAGGCTGTTTGTTTTTTTCTTATAATGTGAAATGAAGAAGTTGCATCACTCACTAAGCATAAATTTCTCGCATTTTGTATCGACTGGTGATTGCATTTCTGTTTTTGTCAAAGTAATTTCCACGTTGTGCTCTCATGCCTCGATGTGAATTTTATGCCCAGGTCCACTAGCCAGATATCCGCTAGATGCATTTCACTCTAGATCTATTAGAGATGAACAACATTGCAAGTATATTAGTAACTGTGAATAATAGTAAGAATGTACCCCATAAGGAAGAAGCTGGTTTTTTGCTTCCGTACAGATTGGATTTGATTGTTTCAATCAAACGGTGCAAGTCTGATTAACGTTAACTAAAAATCCGGTCTTCCCGACGAACATGCTTGGTTTGGATGTCGCTCTAAAATATACAGCCCAGTAGTTAGTAATAAGTATATATATGTACGTAACGTATAGCTAGGACTAAACTCATATTATAATACCTGTCGAGCAAGAACACTACGTACAGTTGTATCGTAACCATGACTATATTACTTTGGTTTGTTGGATGCTGGTGACCTGCGCAACATTTCTTCTTCTGATCATCTGACACACTTTTCAGAACTGGATCTTTTCCTTTGGTATAATTGATGTCTGCAAAGTATTGATGCAGTGCGACACAAACTTAATTAGAGCGCTAAAATATGCCTATAAGAACGGTTATGTTTATGTACATATATACGAAATGGTCTACTTTGATAAAAGATTTATGAGCGGAATTGATGTTGAATTATAGCTGCCTATAGTCAATACATGCATATATAATAAGTAGATTGAATTCAAATGTGTGTTAGCGTTGAATTAGTTTTGTTAACTTATTTTAAGAGGATTTGATTTGCTTTCGTCAAGATTTTCTTGGAATGCAATTTTTTTTTTATATTTTTAGTTTTATTTTTAAAGATTTCTTCGATGGTTATTGCACGCGTCATTTGTCATGAATTTATCTTGAGAAATTTTAATTGTTGTCCAAACGTGACACTCTCTATCTATGTCTATATATGGATTTTCATCCCCTTCTGTTATTCTGCATGTCCATTACAGATATTTTATTAAAACTTTAATTCTAAATTCCAAAATTGGCAAAATATTGCAACACTGTTTTATGGTTCCTTAAACTAATCAGTACACTGTAAAAAATAACCTGAAGATTACAGCTTTAAAAGTAGTAGTTTTTTACAGCAAGATGGTGTAAATTTAATGAAAACTTTATTTTTCTACCGTTTTGTATGTAAAAATAATTGTTTGTGCATTTTTAAATAGTGTTTGTTATTTTTACAACACTTGCATGTAAAAACAAATGAATAATTTGATATGATTTTGATGGATTCAATAAGATTGTGTTGTTCGGGTAATCCTACGTTCTCTCGATTTTTGTTTTTAACTCGTTGTCTCAGTTGCACTACAATAGGGCATGCATAGCCACGTTTTTTTACCCCATTAATGCAAAAGACGGAAATATATGACTTTATTTGTTTCATTAAAAAGAACACGAAAAATTTTCAATTTTGTTTGGCTGTTTCCTATCTTCTTATTAGGTTATCTTTGGTATTGGTCGTATTCTTCAGTTGATTTGCAGCCGACAACAAAATAGCAGTGTCCAAAACTATTTTGGAGCGAATTAGTCGGGATAAGAAAAGAAAAAAAGGGAATGCTGAAGTATTTTTTACAGAGATTTTTACTATGGGCTACCAGCTACTCCGGAATATAATCGTGTGTATGTCGTCGAGCATTTGTATGTGTTGAATGTGAACTTATCTTCGAGGAGGGAACTAAAGGAGGCGACATGTGATGAAAAAAGCGTAGCAACTATCGTTCTTCTTCTTTTTTGTAGAGGTGCCAGAGGCGGCGCTAAAAATTGTTGATGCCTTAAATATCACAACAAATTAATGGCGCGAAAGTTCAAATACATTTCTTAGAAAGTCCGCACAATCTTCCGCACCACCCACTGACATGTATATAAATGGACTGACTGATTTCCTGTTTCATGTGGCACCAGTTTTGATTTCAGAAAGTATGCTCTCAATGACGATATATTTAAATTATTTGCGAATTAACTTATATATGCATGTCAGTGGGATTTACCGAATTTACCACAAAAGTATTTAAAAGTATTTTCCTCAACACGGCTTGTTGTATCTAAATCTACGAGCATATATAACTCCTTTTTATATTACTATAACTTAGTCCAATAGCCATTAACCATTTCCTATAAAAAGTAAATTATCCCTATTGTAACTACGTCTGCGCGCCAAGCACACTTCGCGACTCTTTGTTTACAAAAAAGTGACAGTCAAACACCCCGCCAAAATCAAGATGGCGAAAATTTTTGGCTACGCTGCCATACATATACATTACTATGGGATGTCGTCTCCTTTAGTTCTCTCCTCAAGGGAACTTATAAAGCCACATTTGGAGGAAATGTTTACAGTTTGTATAGGATACCAAAATAGCTCACACGTATTTTGTTGTTTCCCCCTACCATGCCCCAGAGAGGATAGAAATTATGTGATTTTACAATGAAACGTAATTTTCAAAAAGTCATATCTTGAGAACGGGGCAACCGATTTTTCTGACACAAATGCCAAATGAAGCATAATTATTTATATATTTTATAAAAAATATAGCAATACTGAACGAAAATAGGTATTGCTAATAATAGTTCTTCGTGATTTTACGATATACGGTGAATTTAAAAATTCATAAAAAAACAAAATTTTCCGTTCCATAGGGTACCTAGTTTTCGATTTCGGATTTTGAAAATAGAGGGGGTAATTTCGAAAAAAACACATTTTTACCAAACTTGATATTTACATAGTTCCCATTTGCGCGCTTCTCTCCCCCTATCCATTTGATCGGGTGGTGTAAGCTCTCGGAGGGGCGAGGCGGTATAGTTTCAACTTCAAATGCTTATAGCTCATGAAGGAAGTGGCGTAGCTCGAAGTTTGAGGACTTAAATGAAAGTTCACAGGGGGGTTACCACTGATATGAATATCAAGTCCCGCAGTGGGAAGGGGGCGGAATCTACGGTGGTGCCGCAATCGTATGCTAATATATGCTAATTAGTAGCTACAATTATGAAGGGGGTACTTAAGGGTGCGGAATAGGTACTCCCGGTGGGAGGGTACTTCTTATACAGCATATTGCATATCAAATAAAAGGTCTCGGTGAGTACTATCGGGTGGTGTACTTTCTTTACCGATTCGTTAAACTTCGTTGAAAGACATTTTTCAAATTAAATGAGTATAAGTGTATAAATTCATCTCCACCCCATAATTCAGTTAAATATACTCCGATTTCCAAAATTCGTTTTGATTATTTCCTTGAGTGAAAAATTTCCTGGAAATTTTCTTTTTATAAATTTTATGCATATTCGAGGCAGACAGCAATGCCTCGATCCAATATAAAATCAATGATGCCTCGACCTGATATAAGGAAGGCCTTAAACTTTTCCTGGAAAATTTACTGGGCTCAACGTGTGTATGTATCTAAATAGTTTTTGCGTGCGATAAATAGTTTTTGAGATAATCGAAAAAGACAAAAATGCGTCCTTTTGAGGGAGAAAATTGGCGGTTTGTTAGTGAAAAAGTTGAGTTTCTTTCCATTCGTGATTGTGAAGATTTGATGCGTTGGGGAAGATAACCTCCCACGAAAAAAATGTTCGCAGCAGTGCATTAATGCCGATAAGAGAAAGAACTGATGAAATATATACGAAATGTAGGAACTGGGAGGAAGGGGTACCAGTTGTATGAAAAGGGGTTCTTCGGCGGAAAAAACATCTCAACGAAGTTTTTTTAATCGGAAAACAAATAAACCCACTCGATAGTACCTACTCAGTGAGACCTTTCATTTGGTATGTGATATGCCAAATTGGAAGGACCCGCCTCCGAGGGTACCTAACCCGCACCCTTAAAGTACCCCCTATAACAAAATCTTCTATGAATTGTAGCTGGCACGAAGTTGAGATAAATATTTTCCAATCAGACTTCGCCCTACTGATTTAGAGGTGATTTAACGTGCAAAAATCTAGTACCTACCTAATTTAGAAAAAAAAAATAACATACCAAAAATAGTGGGTATGGAGATCGATAGAGAAGTGAAAACAAAAAATTATAGCGGTTTTACAAAAAGTTTAGAAAGTATACTGTGCTCCCTAGAGAGGGTGAACAGTTATTCTAGTACGTTTTTGGAAAATCTAGTATATGTTTTTTTATATGGATTTTGAGTACCCACACCCCTCCAAAAACGTCCAAAAACGTAGTACCCTACTTGTCCTTCTAGGCGATTATCTAAAACCCGAATTGAAATCAAGTCAATCAAATGGATATCTTCGGAGAATACCCCTGCAAACTTTTTGTACATGTATAGGACGAAAATTGAAATTTAGGCTCCTCCATTCCGCCCCTCGCCTACCAGCGACCCCTCCCCCACCAACTCCCAGTGACCACTTGTAGCTCCCACCAGTAGCTTTCATTCAAGCTCTCAATGAGCTCTGCGCGCGTTTTCGATAAGGGTTATAAGCAAAAGAAGTTGAAACTTTGCCCTCCTGCCCAGATGGATGCGAGCCCCTCTTCTAAAAACCAACACAATTAAAAGATGTGCGACATCGAGACACACCTGCAAAAAATGGTGAAAAAATATTTATACTTAAATAAAAAAAAAAATTCTTTTAGATGTCGCCTCTGCGCCGACAACGGAGTTGTATGTTTACCTTAGATTATTTTATTTTACTCTTAACAATTTGGGTAAAATGACATACCTTGACCAAGGGCAAATTTACATACCTTGGCCAAGGACAAATTGATTCTAAAAATTGTATTATTTTCAGAGGTTGGGCAATACAAAAGAAATGAAATATATGTAAGAAATAGTTCGTTTCCCTCGATATTAATTTTTTTTTTTAGACAAAAATAATATTCTAGGGATCTTGAATAAGGTTAATTCGCAGAAAAGGTGTCTTAAATTAGTAGCACTTGAATTTTAATTTAAAAATTGAGCATGGCATTTTTTGGCGGTAAGATCTGCCCGCACCAAAGCAGTGTCATTGTCTGCCTGGTGTAATTGAAAATTAAAATATTCGGCGCCAGATCCATTGAGGTATCGTGAATACCTACATGAGTAGTTAGAGATTTCTACAAGTAGGTACATAGGAAAATAAGGCGGTAGGATACTTTCTGGTTCCGCACAGATCATTTATTCGAAAAGGTGCTGTGATCTGTGACGGAAGTGGTTTATTTAAAAATTATTGAAAGATAAAGTGTAATCAAGAATATCTTCAAAGTTGATGTGTTTCATGTTAAGAAAGACTTAATTTTTGAAAATAATAGCGAGAAGAGAGGGAAAAAGGGTGAGTTATCTACTCACTGAGTGAAATTTGGTAGTGCTAATGATTTAAATGAATTAAAATGTTGCCAGGATGTATTTAGTTGTTGTATAGAAGTGTTTCGTTTTGTGGGTCAAGACAGTAGGGATTGGGTCTCCTCCCGACTGTCTTCAGGGATGGCTCTCCTCCTTGTACCATGATGGGGGTCATATAAACCGCGAATAGCTCTCCTCCCCGTGTTTATGGAGACGGTGTTCCTCTCCACCCCTGCGACGATTTCATGGTTTTAGTTTTGTTATTGTCTTTTGGCTCTCCCTTGACAGTGCGACTCGCAAAACGAGCACTCTCCTAGATAATTATATACTAGTAGAATTGGCAACTTGTGTAGAAAAGTAATGAAATGATAGGCACTCACCTATTTTTTTGATATTTACAGGTACGCTAGTCCACCACACGTGTATATATAGCTCCGGGACCCTTGGCCTGTTAAATCTTTATAATATAGCCACTTGTAGTGTGAACGAGAGGATAGAAAAAAGAAAATAAAGAGTAACTGTAAATCGTCTTAATGTTTTGTTTATTCCAATCTTTCTTTTTCTCGGAAATAAATTATTATTTCGTTTTCGTTTTTGTTTTATTTTTTTTTTTTACATTTTATATATTAGATATAAGTAGGGCTCGAGAGTTGATGACCTTAAAATTTAGAAAAATGACCATAAAAAAAAGTAACAATAATAATTTAAAAAATACTTTTGTATTTCGACATTATGTAATTTAGATACATACAGTTTTTTAAAAAAAAACGAAAAATTATATATAAATAAAAAAAACTGAAAACCGAGTCCATTCCCGTCTAGAAAATAACAACGAAGTAAATCTGCAAAAATTTAAACGATCAGTACATGGAAATAATCAAAATGTTTAGCTGTGTATACCTACTTTTCTTGAGCTATTACAATGAAGGACAAGTGTCATTTTAAGATGTTCAAATGAAAATGAGCTTCGATTATCTGACAGCACATTTTTATACATTTGAAAAAGATCTTTCCACGTCCACAGAAGTAATTGGAGTGTATTTGAAATAAACAGAATCAGCCAATTGTAAATCCTCTGCATCACTATCTAAATTCCAAACAGTGGTCTCTCCAGTAGGCACTTGTGATATCTTGGACAATGTTTTAAAACCCGAATTTTTATCTAAAACTTTCAGAAACTTCCCATATACAATTGCAGCAATATTTTCCGGAGCCGATTTTAATTCATTTTGGGGATTTTTGTATTAGCTGAATGGAATCAATAAGCTTTTCGCCCTTCCTTTCCAATTTATTAATAGCTTCTGATAAAAAGAAAAAAATTGATTTTATATACACAAGATCACTTTGTATTTTGTTTTGTGAAATTATCTCATGTGCAATTTTAATTGCCGTTAAATCTTCGCAGTCAAAATTGGAAATTATATCATTGAGAACGTCGAAAGCCAAAATGTACACCTGGAGCCTTCAACTTAAATTGTTCTGTACAAGCGGGTGCTTTTAAAAAAAATCTTCTTTACGCTTGCAATGAGTCTAAGCAAGTAACTGCACCATTTTAGAGTACAAGCCTACTAGACTATTCGCTGCTTTTACCATTTACGGAGCGGCATCCATCAAGAAGAGTAAGACGTAGTTGTGCTTAACGCCATCTGGCCAGGGAAGGAAAAGAGATTTGTCAAACAGCTTACATATGGTTGAGGAATTAGCTTTCTCCAAAATCTCTGATGTCAAAAGAAACATTTTGCCTATCTCGTTAGCTTCTAATATCCCTACGACAACATTCGCTACTAGCTGCCATCGACATCCGTTGTATCATCGATAGAAATCCAAATATTTTTTTCTTTTGCAATGTTCCTAATCTGGCTTATCACTTCATCATAGCAACGTGATAAGTACGTTTTCCTTAACGTAGACTCATCTGGAACAGAGGTTATTGTATATTTTACCAGAAAGGCTCGAAACTTTGGATGATTGACTTTATTTAAGGGAATATTAGCTGATAGTAATGCCTCGCATAGGTCCTTTGAATATGTTGAAATTTTGCTTGAAGAACATTTTGAAAGTAAGCTTTGTTTTTTCGGATTTAAATTCTTCAAACCGCGCTTGTCTTTCTCTCGGCCAATGTGCTGATGAATCCAAAAGCGTTTTTCTGCAGAAACTTTTGTCTCACAAATTTTACAAAATAATATACTGCCAACAGTAGAAAATATTTCTTCACCAAATTCAGATACAAGCTCTCTCAAATGGCGAGATTTTGTGTGCTTTATTTTTGGCATAGTATAGTTTAGTTTAGTTGAGGGTTAACGTGTTATTATTCGCCCACTAAAATACAAATATACACCCGTTATTACACAATATAAATGACCGTGTGAAGTGTATCACGCTCTCAACAAATTGCCGTACTAAACTAATGGTCGGGAAACCACTTTGTATTTACAGTTTTCAGAACAATATGAATTCGACACAGTCACAGTCAATCCCTCATTCCAGGAAATTGAAATAGAATCGAGTTACAAATTAAACGTGTTGCCAGCCTATAAAATTTTATTTTAAAATATAAAATAAATACTTGCAAAATTAGGGATGTGATATACTCATATATTCAGTACAGTTACATTAGAAAAATATAATATAAAAAGTAAAAAATTACCTAAAAGTTGGGAAAAATGCTCATATGTGAGAAAATGTACAATATGACAAATAAATGAAAAATAAAAGAATAAAAGAATAGTAATACCCTAAAATAAATTTGTGTCATAATTACCATCACTTGGCGACGCATAAAAAAAAGATGAAATTTCATCAACTTCCAAGCCCTACATATAAGCATACAGAAGTTTAAAAATTTTCGTTTATTTTGACAAATAAACTAAATTTCTTGTGAACTACTATTGCGTTTTATTCAAATTACATGTGTGGCCTAAAATTACACAGAGTATGTCGTTTTATACACACGCCACCAAAATAACATATCAGGCCTCTTTTTTTTCTTTTTTTTTTTAATGAAAAGAAAATCTTGTCTTTGCTTTAATGTTCTTCAAAACATGAATGCAAACACTTTTAAGCTGCTAAATCTGTACTTAAAATGTTCATAAATATAAATGGTTAAGATTCACAATGTAAAATGTTAATAGTATGTCATTATAGGTCACCTTCCCCTATTTACTTGTCCATAACCGAAATACTTCCTAACAGGCGCGTATACAGGGGGAGGGTCACGGGGGTCATGACCCCTCCCAAAGCACTAGTTCACCTTTGCAGTGAATTGAATGGGACGCTGAACTGTAGTGAGTTGTAAAAGTTTAACAGGACGATTTTCGTATGGTATGGACACAATGTGTAGCTGACGTACTTCTTTTGAGTAGTAATAGTGGGTGGGTAATAATAGTCATTCGCTCATAGCTCTTTGTCTTTGAAACGTGTACGGGTTTTTAGAATTTCTTGTGTTTTATATATAGTGTCGAAACACACATATCCCAGAATGATAAATAATTTAGGAATATTAAATATTTTTTTTAGTGTTTCATTGTTTAGAGAAAGGCACGCAATGCGTAGCAGCCCGGTTATGAAGATGCTTTTATATTTTTTTGCACCGATTACTCCTATAGATGAAAAAGCACACAATTTCGAGATTTGAAAGTGTTATTGTTTCTAAGAAATTGGTCAGCGATCATAAATTTTTTTTTACCTATCTGATTTTCCGACATAAAATCAATGACAGGATAACTTGGTGTGGAACTCGTAACAGAAGCATACAAACTCACTTAATGAATCTTGATTTAGGGTTCTTCGAGTAGAATCCTAGTTCCATGCAATCATCAAAATATAGCCATCCGTTGATTTTTCATAGCGACACTGATTGAAGCGTGAGTCTGTCAAAATTTTTACGTTCGTAGGGAAGTATTAAATTTTTCTTAGAAAAATACTTGCAAATTGTTCTTAAGAAATTTTATGAATAACTATTCACCGACAACAGTCCAAACGAATTGGTGGATTGATTCTGGTGGTTCACTCCTTCGGACGAGAGACCAAGCATTCAGTTTTCTTAGAAATATTTGAAATTTTTTCTTTAAACTTTTCATGCACTACCGGTGGCCGACCATGGTTCCAAAGAGTTATGTTCATTCAGGTGCATTGTCTGGTCTTGGTAGCTAAAGATATTTATGAGCGTTGGCAATCATACATTTGGTCTTAGAAGTTTACTTGAAAATTTTTCTTTACAATTTTTATACACTATTGATGGCTCAAAACCATCAGTTGGATTGATTCGAGTGCCTCCAAAATTGATTCTACAATTTTACGTCAGAATATTTACGGAAAAACTATAAAAATAAAATCCATTCGCTTTCCTCTGTAATATTTGGCGTTACTTGGCTTGTACTTTGGTATTAATTCAAGTAGTGTTGTTTAATTTAACTTCATGTTTACATTTCATTTCTAGAAGAAGGATAAACTTGCTATATTAGTTAGCGATGGAGGTAGAAATAAAAGCGAAAGGGTAAAGCGGAAGACTGATAAGACTATTTGCAACTTTTTTCAGAAGAACGCAAGATCAGTTAAGTTTCCATCAGATGAAATAGTCAGTAAAATATCATGTACTTCTACTCCCTCCCTTTGGATGTAAATCAAGGTGCAAGCTCGCTCTCAGTCAATTACTTCACCCGTGACAGAATCTCTTGCGACAGCAACTATTTCTACTATCTCTCCATCAAAAGGCGTATCGGTTATGAGTCCTTAATGTCCACCCTGAGATCGACATTGATGTGCATAATATTATCGATAGGTTTTCCAAATCAAACCGAAAATTGGATTTTATGATATATCGTAAATATGATTAAAAAAAATTTTAGGAGCGACTTCTTCCGATTTTTTCCTCCCCCTTGAACATTTTAGTTGTGACCCCCCCTAGACTTCCGGTCTGGATACGCGCCTGCTTCCTAATCGACCTACCTACATGACATGAAATTAATGGAAGCCCAAATAAAAAGCACTTCCAGTTGAAACATATACAGCGTTGATCTATCATAAGAAAAGGTATTTAGATGAATGAAATTAACTCGAATATATACATGCTACCGGTATAGCACGTTTGTAGGTCCAAAACTCTCGAGAATACTTCTCTCTTATTTGCTTTAATTAAATTAAATCGGAAAACCTAAAGGAAGCAAGCAAACTTTCCTTGCTTTCAAAGACACCATACCACTGGTTTTAACCTTCGGTTATTAATTTCTGGACGTTTTATTTCTGCGTCTTATGTTTCCAGTGGTATGAGTGAGCACCATCAAAAAACAATTCGGTTTGAATAATTTTTCATTTTGACTAATTACATAATAAAAGATGATCTGTTATGTAATTGTTGTTAGCTTGAATGCTATTAAATATGCAACATGATGAAAACGAAGATAACTTAAAATTGATAAGTGTCTGCCATAATTTCAAATAAAATCCATATAGCAAATAGAAAAAATTCAATACATTCCACACAAAAATAATGATGCAACTTAACATTCCATTTATATCTGAATAACCTAAATTATTTCGCAAGTAGGTTTTTGTATTTTGTGAAAAAAATAAACTAGGACTGCATTTTATTATGAAACTGATGTTATTTTTGTTAATACTATCTCCAAACATAATAGCAAATCTCCTAAATCTCAACAAAACACAAAACTCAAGTCAAAAGATTTCATTCAGTAGATTTTTTTTTTTTTTTTTGCAACTAATTTGATATCTATTCATTAAAATAGAGAAATCAAAACGGAACATCCGCAAGATTATACCTGTCTTTTTATACTATAAGTTAATTTTGTTTTTCAGGTGTATATTTTCATTCATCACATCTCTGTTGTTTATTAAAATTAAAAAAAAAAAGAAGCAACGGCTCAATTTATGTTGAATAAATACATCGTCTATGCATATATTTATTTCTTTTACATAATATTTCCTCTATGATTTCAAATAATAATTATACATATACTAGCTACAAACAAAAGTGATTGTAGATGATGCTATATATTGAAACTTATTATTTTTCCAATACATGTAATGTATTTGTATCACCATTACATATGGAATGATGAAGCAACAAATTTTAATTATTTTTTATTGAAAGCATTTTCTCAGTGAAAAATCCTATATCACATTCTTGCTATTCGCACATGAGGTTAAATCATATATCAATTCCGAATGAATCATCATTTATTTAGATTTTAAATACGAATTTATTGTTGAGATGATCACTTAATCAATTGAGGTAGCGATACAGTTAAAAACCTCCATATAATGAAAACCTCCATATAATCCCAGTCCAAGTACACAAAACTCTAATTATTGCTACTCTATTCAATTAAAATAATTGAAAACACGAATAATCGAAACTGAAATTATGCTCAGTTTAATTTTCAGATAATGAAATTTGCTCATACTATACATACATTGAACTCGAGAAAATTTTCCAGTTCAATGGAAGAATACCATTTTCGTAATGACTTCATTTTCGTAATGACTTCATTTTCTCTTCAAGTTTGAATAATAATTGTTTTTCTTTTATCAATCGGAGGAGGATTTATATAATTAGATACAGCTTATAAGTCCCTTTGAGTGTAAATATTATCATAAATAGATCTAAAACTGTATTCGCATTTAATTCCTAACATGAGTTTTTTTTTATTGTTATGTAGACGAGTCTTATTAGCAAACTTTATATCCGAATCTGCTCAGTATTCAATTACACATGATAAGCAAAAATATTTATAAATGCACAGAGAAAGTATTTTGTGCACAGATTCATCCATTGTTTGTGCCAGGCAAAATAGTAAAATTATCGTAGTTTCTGTGTTTGTTTCGGTCTCTGTTTTACAATGGAAATAAAATTGCAAATAATTATCGGGGTGCAACAAAATGCGATTAGTGTTTGTCTCGGTGAGCACTTTCTTCTCCAGTTAGCTACTAACTTCAATTAAGTAAGATGTTATCTATTCTAAAAAAAAAAAAAAAAAAAAAAAATGACAATAAACCAGAAAGGCGCATTGCCGTAGCGCTTAAAATGGCTTCTTATTTCACGTTAGCATTGAAATGAGTCTATGAATACAGCGGGGCCCGAAGAATTAAAAGATTTTGTCTTTATTGTGAACGAATGCAAACAAATCAAGATTTTTTTTGTTGCAAAAATATAATTAGAAATTTTTTTCTTTATTTGATTTTTTTTTCTAACTAAAAACATTTTTATTGGATTTATAATTGCTTTTAGCACAGGAGGATACTAATGTATAGCTAATTAGTAAATAGTAAAAATAGAGGATGGAAAAAAGTTCAAACAGTTTTACAGTAATTTTTGATTAAAGTTTTTAATTATTCATTTAAAAAACAAAACAATTACCGTAAACAAATGTTCTCAATTCTCGACCCCAATTGCAATATTTTTTGGCAAAAATTAAACTCACTTCAGATTTTTGTTGTAATTACTTCTATGTAGGGATATGCTTTTGTATACTACTGCAAAGTAACTAAGCAGTTGCTGTTTTTTGGCCTTGGTCTAGAATTTTGTTCTTTTTTTTTTAATATATACTGGGTGGCGCAAAAGTAATGACCCTATTTGGATCAGCTACAACTTTTTTTTTAAATTAGAAAACTAGAATTAGTTTTTTATATATGTATATTTGTGCCATGAAACTTCGTCGCATTAGGTTTTGATGATGATGTCTCTTAAATGGTGACCTCCAGAGTTGATGTACATTTCAGTCCTAATTATGACATTTTCCATAACTTTCCGTAACACTTCCTGCGATATGTTCCTTATTTCTTGATGAATGTTTTCTTTTAGGGCTGCGATAGTCTGTGGCTTGTTCTTGTTCACATACACCATTGATTTCAAAAAAACTCCAAAGAAAGTAGTCTGGACACGTCAGATCGGTTGATCGGGTGTTGTAACCAGATGTGCTCCAGCCCCAATTCATCAAAACTGGGTATCAAGAACTCACGTAACATAGCTCTGTAGCGCTCGCCAGTAACAGTTATCGCATTGACTGCAGCGTCTTCGAAAAAAAAGGGTCCGATCACTATTTCAGCACAGACGCGACACCATAAAAAGGTATTTCTTGAATAATGCGCGGATTTTCAGTGCCCCCGAGGCGAGTATTCTGCTTATTGACATACCCCGCCCCGAGAGATGGAAATGCGCTTCGTCACTCATAACAAATTTGGAAAAAAAATCATAGCTATACCCTAGACGAGCTCGGTGGTCAGTAAGCAGCAGCTGATGAGTCATCTGAGTTTTATCCGGAAACATCTTCAAGTCTTTGACCAAAATACGATGCAGAGTCCGCCTGGAAATGGCCATTTGGGTGCCACGCGTCGCCTCGTTGATGTTTCTGACCACTCTTCCACATCTTCGAGCACAGCATCGATATTTTCAGCTGAATGGCCTGTCTTGGTCTGCCAGATTTATGTCTATCCAATGTTGAGCCAGTTGCTTCGAAGCGTGTGGCAAAGCGTCGTATTGTGCGAGCAACCGGTGCCGGACGGCGGGGAAATCATCGACGAAATTCACGTTGTGTTTTTATCACTGATGAATTATTCCGTAAAAGCATTGACACGATTATTCCACGCTCTTGGGGAGTATAACGGTCCATGTTTATTTTTAGTAATTTAATATTTATTTACTACACAATTTTCAATATCAGCATGACAGGAGATGTCATATAAAAAAAATGTAAGTAATTTCTACAGTGTCAGTAAATATATATAAATTATTATTAAGCCAATCTCAGTGGATAC
Source organism: Dioctria linearis (assembly GCA_963930735.1). Taxonomy (NCBI): domain Eukaryota; kingdom Metazoa; phylum Arthropoda; class Insecta; order Diptera; family Asilidae; genus Dioctria; species Dioctria linearis. The sequence continues at coordinate 47,595,243 of OZ005741.1, read as the reverse complement.
ACTATGATGTAAAGCACAGCATGACAGAAAGGAGTTAGAGAAAGGATTAGGAGGAAAGTGGCGGAGGTGCTGGTGTATGTCACTCTTAAACTTTTGCGCAGATTGTAAGCCACATTTGCACAGTTCAGGATAAGAAGGCATCACGGAATTTTATTGTACGGCCAAACGTATTTTGAAGTGTGAAAAGATGTGCGCGGTTTGCAGCGCGAGTATTGCATGCAGGAATTAATCTACAAGGGATCAGACTAGATATTTCATTGGCCATGCATATAGCGATAAAGGAGCGAAAGGCATCCGATGTCTGTCTGTCCGTCTGTCTGTCTGTCTGTCATCGGGCTGTATCTTATGAACCGTAATAGGTATACATTTGAAATTTTCACAGAGTGTGTACTTCTATTGCCGCTATAACAACAAATAATAAAAAATAAATAAAACTTAAAATTAAAGTGGGCCCCCATACAAGAAACCTGATTTTTTCGGCGTGTTTTTTTCCTCGTTTTATTCTCATTCATTATTATTATCATAAGTAGGCATTATTCTTGCAAATGACAGAAATATTATTATCTTTCAAATGACAGCATTATATTTTCAAATGACGCCTACTCTCATTTGAAAAAAATAAATAAAAAGTACAAATAGTGTTAAATTTTGTATGATGGTACGGAACCCTTCGTGCGAGAGTCCGACTCGCACTTGGCCGGTCTTTTTATTTTATTTTTTCAAATAACTTCCTACTCTGGTATATTTAAACAGTTGGATGCTAGAGGGATCTTATTAGTATTACGACTGCAACGGCAAACCTTGAAAGCGATATTTGTCAAAGTTGGACGTCGTCATTGATATCAAGTTCAACTGTGGCGCCTAATTTGTATAGCTTTAAGTTATCGGACGGTGCATATTGGGTGCTTTTGACAATAGCTGTATTCTTTTGTGTACCTTTTTCTAGAACTCTCATATACTGGAGAGAACAAATTGTTCTGTCGATTTGTATTTGTACTATTCGCTTCATTTATAAATCTACTATGAAAATGTATGAGGCGTTCATTTGTGTATCTTTTGTTCTGCCCTGTTCTGCGGACACAAAAGAACACAGCTAATGACTCGACAGCAAGACGTTTTGTCGCCAAATTCGCACTTGTGTCTTATTCTAATCATTTTCATACATATAATCGAGTTTGATCGAGCAACGTGGCAATCCGCCGTCGAAGTCACAATTGTGTTTAGACCTTAACTGTTGTCTTATAAGTTATCACAAAAACCAATTTTCTTTTTCAGCAATTATGAGACTGACGAAAAAAGCGGAAGTTTCCCTATTACCTATTAACCCTGATATGTAAAAACAAAACTTTTAGCCAGATGCTCCGAGGGTTACGGTGTTTTTTGTACATTTTCGGCTATATCTTTATGACCAGGTCACCAAAAGTTTTTAAATCCTACAAAGTAGCCCTTTCGAACAGTTACCACAGACGATACAAAAAAACAATTTTCTTAAGGGAGCCCAACTCACTCCCATAAAACATAATAAAAATAATCATAATTCTTGACATTCGAAATCTAACATTCTATCAAATTTCAAATTCCAAATTCACGTCATTTTCAAGAAAAACGTCTGTGAGAGGCAGACAAACGGACGCAAGAGCGATCTTATAAAGGTTCTGTTATACACAGAAGTACATACATATATAAATTTAACTTCAAAGTTGTGTAGAACTGTCATGATTAGTTTGTGTCTGTATAAAGAAACTCATCGAGAGCAGGAGTAATTGCAGAAAAATATAGTTAATAATTTCAGTAATTAATTGCATTACAAACTTGCTGCAACAAAAAGTACGAAGTACTCCAGAAACAAAACAAAAATGTCAGAAATTTGAGGTTATGTTTTACTCTTGACAACACAACAACACAAATTATAGACTAAGAGCTGGCGACCAAAATACTTAGGTACGTCATTTCATAAGCAAACTTTTCCATTTTATCATACTCTCTTAACAGCGTTGATAACTTACTCAGAGGTCTACCTGGCTTCCAGTGGTAGAGGGCACTGTGAAACGGCCCCAAAGACTTTAAAAATATCGGTTGAGTTACTTAATTTCATAAAGGCATGATCTTTAGTGTGGCAGCAGAAAATAATATTTCATGATCAATGGTAGAACTGGCAGACAATTTGGTTGGTGTGAAAGTTGAGGCAGACGGCAACAGAGACGCTGGAAAATGAGTATGAGTGCTGTAATTTTGCACACAGACTTTTTACCAAAAATACCAAATTTAATTTAAGTTCAAAAATAGGACCAACCGGGCAACTCCTTCGTAGAGTTGCCATACCATTATTTCGTTTTCCACTATATATTTGGGCACTGCCTGTGACGTAATGAACTAAAATTTGGTACTTGATGTTTTCAAAGCAATAGTAAATACTAGTTCAAAAATGGACTAAATCAGGCAACCCTTTCTTGATGTTGCCATACAAAAGTTTTGTTTTTTCACTATATATTTGAAAACTGCCTGAAAACACGTCGACGTAGAGAGCTAAAATTTGAATTTTCATAAAAATTACAAATACAAATTGAAAACTGGGCCAAATCAGAAAGGCCTTTCTTGATGTTGATTTGATTTTTCACTATAAATTTCGACATTGCCTGAAAACGCGTCAATGTAGAGCACTGAAATTTTACACACAGTGTTCTCAAAAAAAGAGTAAAAAAAAATTCAAAAATGAAATAAATCGGGTAACCCGTTCTTGGTGTGTCCGTATAAAACCATAAAAGTGTTGCCCGATTTGACGGCCTATTTTTGAACGTGTATTTTCAATTTGTACGCAGTGTACAGAATTTGAGCTCTCCACGTCGATGCGTTCTCAGGCAGTTTTCAAATATATAGTGAAACCCTACAATTTTGTATGGCAACACCAAAAAAGGGCTGCCCGATTTAGTACATTTTTGAGCTGGTATTTACTAAAAATACCAAACACCAATTTCAGCTCTTTATGTCATGACGTTCTCAGGCAGTGGCCACATATATATATATCCGCGTCTTTGTTTTCCTCTGCCACCACTGCAATCAAACAAATTCTCTGCTATTTTTACCATTTTTACCTCCAAGACCGGAAGTCAGGCAAACTTTCGAATAAAAGCTATCAAGAATGTTAAGAGATTATAATAATAATGAAAAATTTTGTTTATGAAATGACGAAGTATTTTGGTCGCCAGCTATCCGCCTATTAGCGTTCCACTGGAAAAGTGCTCACGAGTACCTACTTTACACAGCTCAATGGAAGACAGCTATATCAAATCTACTGCAATAATTTCATTCAGTGATGGCAACCCCGATATCGACCGACTACTTTTCATCAGTAATTCACGAACTTCCTGTTATGCTGATGATGGGAAAATTGTTCGTTTAATTTTCGATATCTCGAAAGAAGATCCCCTTGTATTTTGATTATTCTGTAGACTTTTTGAATAGTTTTTACGCGGCGAGAGCTCCTTAGGTTGACTTTTCATAGCCTCCCTTAAAACAAAGTCATTGCTTTGTCTCCATACTCGCAGAAAAGCTTAATTAGCTTTTCTTGGACACTCTTGAAGGAAGACGTAATCTTTCCAGAATCATTTTCCACTTGGATATTTTATAGAAGGCGATCACTTCAACAACTCCTCGCTGCCCTAGATTTCATAACGTCCACTAAATTTAAATATTCAAGAGCTCTTGCAGTATCTCGTCTTTATAATAATGGAGATTTCATATTACCATCTATTTTATAAAGAAGGAAATGGTATTTCTTACTATTAAACTTCATACTGGATCTCAAAACATCATCAGTAAAATTTTTGCATATGATTTTAACAGCAATAAAATTTATATATAGAAAAGTCACAATTCACTCAAACTTTAAAACACCTCTAGGATTTTATATACTCATCAGCAGTTCTCTCAATGAAATGCTCAAATGCTTAAATGAATAGGACCAATCTTATCCTCATGAAATAAACTTTCAATTTCTAGCGTAATTTAAAAAAGTATGTATAACCAATAAAATAAAAATTTCATTATAATGGTTAATCTTTGATTAATTTATTTTGGTTATCGGATAACCATTATTTCACAATTTCTTCTTTTTGGTTATGAAATAAGATCTATCGATAACATTTTTAATTCTTCTAAAAAAATAAGAGTTATATTTCAATTTTTATTTTATTGGTTAACTATTCCCTCACAATTTGAATTCAAATTCATTGGTTTATCGACAGAGTTTCTATCATATATATTCTATTAGGTTATTCTTATAAATTTTTGCACATTTAAAACGAGTCCGGTTTTAAAACTCTCCTATCAGTTTTAGCTCTAGTACCATCTAGATGCTTTGGTTTTTTTTTAATGAAACTTAAACACTCTAAAATAAGTGCGCATAAATCTACATTGATTGCGTCGCTGCTACAATATCACTATCCCGATTAACTCGTGGTCATAATTCTCGCAAAGTAACGAGCACACCGCATTTGACTGATTAACCCGAGTTAACGTAAAATCGCGCAGAACTAATGTAATGTGAAATATATACATAAATAACTCAAATATAATTTTAGCATGGCACCTTCATTGATACACTTTTACATTACGTTTTCTTTCTTTCTCGTCTAGTTTTAGCTCTTGAACTATTAAAAAGGTTCATACTGCTGTTTTTGAAAAAAATATTGCTTCAATTTTTTTATTCAAAACTTATAGATGATAGAAGTTCTGTGAATTTTAAAGATACACATCTGTAAGTCTGTCCTTATTCCAAACTTTCGACAGTTATTGCAAACCTCTCTGTTTTTTTTTTATTAGTTGCAAAAACCAAACTTTTACTCATCTAATATGTCTGATTTAGATCTGAGTTGATTTAAAATATCCTGCAAATGGATATTGAAATCATTTTAAGAATGGACAAATTTACAAAAATCAGCTAAAAGAATTTGTGTGGTAGAAAAAAGTGTCGTTTATTTGACCATTGATATTCACCGATTCTAAGATTCTATTAATGGTGACAGTTATTCTTTTGTATCTCTTTCAATGGCTCTTTGAAAATAAATCCCATGCACAAAATATACTGATAAATGCAACTGCTCATTACTATCGCAAGTATGCAATTCTCTACGGATTGCCATAATGTTCGATCCATTTAGTTTTTGTCGGAGTCTAGTGCAAAGTAGGTGATGGTGAATATTTGGCTAATACAAACCTGTGGCTAGATGCTAGAAGTGCCTATATCAATTGTGTTAGTTTGTAGTAAATTAAGTTGGCGTAATTTTAGGCACTTTTATTGGTCTTACAAGGAGAGGGTCCCTACTCGTCATCACCGATTTCGTCCAAATTCACAGGATAAGTAGGGCTTGACTAGAAGTGAAAGTGACGCAAGTGGTAGCTCCAGATGACCAAACTAAACGGAAATAATGCATAATGTAAGGAAGCCCGGGTATTGTAGGCTTACCCTTTGGAAAATGCCAAATTCATTCAGGTAAAATGCCAATCATAGAGAAGATTTGTCGATTTTTGATTCTGTCAGTGATATTTCTGTGTGTTTTCAAAAATCTCCGGCAGATGGCGAATAGTGGATATGCAACATTTTTATTGATTTAATGTTTTCTAAATAGTTAAATGACATCCGATCTTCTTGAAATTTTGTACAGATAACATCTTAGTAAAAGCGCATCCTTAAAAACAAAAAAAATGGAATAAACGATAAGTTGCAGAAAAACATTTTGAAATGAATTTTTCAGGCAGAATTTTGCAAATCGAATAATATTTACCCCACCTCCCTCAGAACACCCGAATTGGGTAAATGAGAAACTTTTTTCCATTGGTCTATATGAAAGACCTTTTGATATTGAATTTATCATCCCATTTTGATGAGATTGTGTACGAAATAAATACCCCTGGAAAAATAATTTTATTTTTTTATTATAATAATATATACATAAGTAACACACCACGGGTTACCACTCTGTCACTCGCTGCCGTAGGAATCTCGTAATAGTTTCAAAAAATCATAAAAAACTCACAATGAACTTAGCAAAAAAGTATTTTGAAATTCGGGTGGAATTTGGCAGAGGAATAAAGGTGGTAGCTTTACAGTATATGCTGCCAATTAATGTAAGTTGAAAGTAATTTAGCACAACTTGCAATCTTATTTTGGAAAATGGTCCTAAACTAATTGGGGTAATGACTTCTGGTTTTCTGTATATGAAAGATAACAGATTATATATAATTGTAACGAAAAAGAAGTGGCTTAAATGTTGGGAATATACCCGCAAAATGATGATTATCAAAGTTTTCCAAAAAGTGTTAGTTTTAGTTAGTTCGCCTACATTATGCATTATTTCGGTTTCGCTTCGACTTCTGGAGCTCCCACTTGCGTCACTTTCATTTCTAGTCAAGCTTAATATATACGTTGAATTTGGACGAAATCGGTGATGACGAGTAGGGACCCTCTCCTGGTCTGCATATTTTATAACCAGAAAAAAGAAAGTAACGAATAATGGTTAACCGATAACCAATAAAATAAAAATCGAAAATAACTCTTATTATTAGAAGAATCAAAATGGTTATTGATAACCCTTATTTCATAACCAAAAAGAAGAAAATGCGAAATAATGGTTAAAGGTTAACAAAAAAAGAAATTGGTCGAAAGATAACTATTACAAAGCAATTTTTAATATACATATATCTTATAACAATTACGGTCCCTGATCCTAAATATTACCAAAAGTCGTTTTATGATATTGAAATACTGTATAGATACAGATTGTTGTTACTAATAATGGGATCAATCATGCATAATGCATTAAAATAAAAAAAAATTTTGAACTTTTAAATTTACACAGAACATTGTAACTAAACGAAAATAAAAAACAATCTTTAAATTGTCTCCATTGAGATCAAAATAATTGCGCTTACATAATTATTTAATTTAAAATCAAACAAAAACACCATTTCTTTTCGTATTAATTAAATTATTGCTTTTGCAATATTAACTTAAAAATGAAACTTAATTGGTATCTTCAAGGCTTAACTACAAAAAAAAAAAAAAGATCTGCAATTATATGTACCTACATAAAAATAACCAAAAAGTTAAATAAGAAAACGCAAAAATTACTAAACAGTGAATAAATTCTACCTTGATTTTTTCTTCTTTTGCAGATAGCCACCACTACACTCCGGCACCACCTGGATTCTCTTACCATATTTAAAAACATTGCACTGAACTGCTCCAATTTGTGTGGTTTCTCAAAAAGCTCAACAATCGATCGATGATCTGTTAGTGATCTGTTGCAGTCATGATCAGTATGGAAATGTTGTTGATCTGTTCCATGCGCTACGTTAATGTTATTATTTCATAAGCACTGTTATCTTCTAAGAAGTAATCGTCACTTCTACTACCATTTACACACACAGTAAATGAAGAAGCAGTGGATGCAAAATTGAACCTGACGATCTGAACTTAACACCGTTACAATCAGTGCAGTGAAGATCATCGAATCATTAGCAACTCTCTCATGTTTAGTACTATTGCGGCCGCGGTTGATCTTCGATCGGTTTCCTGTATCCAGTGTACAGTACAAACATGTACCGCCGCGATCAGTTACTACATTTTTCTACTGCTTGTGCGCATTTGAAAAGTGATCTTAGGACCAAGCGCAGTGGTGATTTTTCCATCAGGCAGCAAGTGTAGATTCAATTTTTACATCAAATTTACTTTTAAGTGATCTAGTGAAAGTCGTGATAATTTTAAAAAAATATATATATAAAAAATTTATGAATTATAAAAAATAATAATTTTGATCAAAGTTTATATGTACAGATAAGTACTAAATATAAAAGTGTTTTTGTTTTTTTTTTTTAATATCTCCACAACGAAAGATGTAATTTGATGATGGCAAAGCATGTGAAAATGGATAGAAAAGTGTTAAAAGTGCGCGTGGTTTGTGATGTAGTGCATATACCAATATTGCATAAAGAATAAATTAAAAAAAAAAATAAGTGTAAATCGTGAACCTGTTGTTCTGTGATCTCTTTTAGTGAATGCTAAGACCAATATGGTGACATGTAAATTCGATGCTTTACCTAAAATGAGTAGACCCAGAAAGGCGTCTAGCACATCATCCGGATTTCGTTTACTTGATGGAGATCAACTAGATACAGTTTCCAACGTTAGTAGAAATTCGATTTATAAACTTAAAATCGATTCAATGTTTGACGATTCTAGGTGAGTTTAGTTGTGTTTACTTAAATATTTTCGTGTGATTATTATTTATTTACGGTATCTAGACGGATAAATATTGTATGAGGATTTTAATAATGTATTGTCGAGAAATAATGATCGAGAATTAAATGAATGTAAACTCTTAGAAATTTAATTGATCAGCTGCGATCGCTGATTTTGTTTTTAGAAATTTTGTCTTTAGAGCTTTTATTGTTTTAGGGACTTTGTTTTTATGGATATTTTTTATGGATTGTTGCCTAATCCCAGTCTTCAGCCTGTCAATCAATAAAAAATTATATATACGGCCATTTTAAAACAAACAAAAATTGGAAATCCCTGCTCTAGATTTTAGAAAATAATATTCTATAAAATTATTGCATCCCGTTATTTGATGTCTTTGCTCTCAACTAGTGTCCCTAAAAATACGTGAGAAATACATATATAAATTTTAGCATTACAATCTTCCGGAAAAGTTACTAGATTTTACACTTTTTAAACCGTCTAGATGAAATCTATAGGATATACTGAGTTTGTCATTCCGTTTGTAACACCGCGAAATAATGATAGTAGAGCAAAATGGATTGGACACCCACGCATAATATCAATAGTTATTTTGATATTTGCATGTCCGTCCGTCCGTCTGTCTGTTCGTCTGTGCGCACGATAACTCGAGAACGCGTATACTTATCGAGCTGAAATTTTGTACACGAACTTTAAAAAAAAAAGTAAAATTAAGTTCGAAAATGAGACAAATCGGGCAACTCGTTCGTGGGGTTGCCGTACAAAAACTTCGTTTTCCACTATACAGGTTGTTTCCCACTAGGAGGTCAATAGAGCGAGAGATGATAGTACTCACCTAGACTAACCAAAAATTGTATGGCAGGGGCGGTGGGCCATATCATATCGTTTAGGAGTTACAGGGTGATTAAGAAAAAAAGCTAGTTTTTAACAAAACACCCTGTATCTTAAAAACTACAGGGTGTACGGTCACGGTTCATTGTATGCAGAACTTCATGGCCTTTCCAACGACTGCTCAATCAGCACCACTCCCTTCTCCCATCAAGAATTATGGTTGTCTAAACTAAAAATTTCGGATTTTCTTAGCTTTTTTTTTTTTTTAATTTAACCTCTATTATTTTTGAAAAAAGGTCGTTAACTGCATGAAAAAATTTCAAAAGTGGACTAAATCGGGCAACTCCTTCTTGATGTTGCCATATAAAATTTTGGGCTTCTTACGTATGCTGTGAAAACGATCAGTCCTAAACATTTCTATTGTACTAAAAATTTCTTCAGAATATTAAATCCTATAAAATTGGTTATAATCTTTTTTTCTGTCCAACGAACCGTTCTAGAAATATATGCGAAAAACCACGGCAAAAATCAAAGTTGCTCAAATGGGTGCCCATACGATATTTCATACGGACATTCATCTAGGGTATCATAAGAATTGGTCTTTGGCCAATATTAGCTTTTTTACTTGTTCACAATATATTTGGAAACTGCCTAAGAACGCGTCAACGTGGAGAGCTCATATTTTGTACACGGCATTTTCATAAAAATGCATATACAAGCTCAAAACTGGACCAAATAGTGCAACTCCTTCTTAGTGTTGCCATACAAAATTTTAGCTTTTCACTTTGTTTATCTTTTATTTTCATCTGGGATATAATATTATTGGTCTTAGACCAATTATAGCTTTCTCTCTTGTTTAAAATTAGATAGGAAATTTTTGTAAAAAAAAACCAGTATCCAAATAGCTAGAAAATTAGATTTTTGAATGGCAACCCTGGCTAGGCGTCAAAGGGTTCAGAGTGTTCACTGAACACCCAGCCTGTAAACATATATTTCTCTAGTTGAAAATAATAAAAATTCATTCTATCTATATTTGCTCTATTTCCCCAGCACTCATGCCTTTGCATTGCTTATGACGGGTGTTTAGTATCATAACTGAACGCTGAGGTGAATATAAATATGTGCGAATGCTAGGACCAGAAATATTTATTCTGACTAAATCTGTAAGTTCCCCAGGCCTTATACCTTTGGATTGCTTGTTGTCGCCAATTACGAAATACAGACTAACAAGGTATTACTGTCCCGCACCAGATTCGGCGTTTTGTGTGTGTGACGTCATGCTAATTGAATCACATTGGGTCATTTCATTGAAAATCTACATTAATTGTGTAAATTTGTGCATCGACCATGATTTCAATGAAATTTCACAAGTAGGTTGATTATATTATTAGTAGTATTTTGCTCAAATATTTTCTGTTTTGTCCACTTTTGACGGAGGAGATACTTAATTTTGAAATTTGAAAGTGACAAATTTTGCTTGGTAGGATAATTTCAAAACCTTATATATAAGAATGTACACATCGCAAGTCCATGAAAGAAACTCTATTTATTTCAGGAAGCTTTGGAGATTCTGGAAAATATTAGTTGAGGTTTTTTTCTGAAAATTTGTTTTCAATGATAATGGATATGCCCGTTACCCTTGAATATCTCAAAAATCCCACTCTTGATTTCTTTTTTTTTTTTTGTATCCTTAATGGGTTTTGAGAAAACCTTGAACGATAATTGTTGTCAGATTATATGCAGAAGTTTTTTCATGGATTTCGCCTTTCATCCTTTATTACGATATTCAACGTATTACGATTAATGGTCAAATGTCTCAGTTATCGAGCCTTAAATTTGAATTTTTAAAAAAAGATTTCATTCAAATTGCAGTATTATCCTTGATCCTGTAAAGTTTTTACACCTAAGACACATTTTTTTCCTTCTAAAATATAACTAACTCATTGTCAGTCCTTATTAACATTTTTATGTTATGCGAAAAGTGAAAAAGTATAACACTTATTGTTTTTTGGAAATAAAACTTTTTAACTTTTCTCATAACAGAAAAAAAAATGTTAACTTTTGAACGGAAGCAGATATTGAGACAATTCTTTTTATGTTTTAAATGACTATTAACGAAACATATTTGAAAAGAGAAAAAACATTATATATTGGTTTAAAAACTTTACAAGATCGAGGGTAAAACTACAAATTTGTATGACATTTTTTTTTTCAAGAATTCAAATTTATGGCTCGATTTCGGAGGTATTTGCATTTTTAATTTTTTGCACACTCTGCAAAGAGGAGTCAGGCTTTCTATGAGCATGTTAGAATAAATTTTCCACAATTTACTGCAACACGTTGGTCGTTAAATTCCAGAATTTTGAACACTGTTTGTCGGAACAGAGAGCGCATTATCGAGTTTTTTAAGAAAATAATATCCGAATCATTTTATTTTCCGCAGAGTTTCTATATATTTAAAATAAATTTATTAATCAGTTTCTTCTCATTACTTTTGCAAAAATATTCGCTGATATTTTATTTAACAACCTGCAGAGTAAAATCATGGATATTTGTTACTGCAACGAAAAAATTCATTAAACACACATAACGAATTATGAGAGGTAATATTTCAATCGTTTCTGAGGAGACCGTAGCATTGGTTGGTCCTCCTCAACAACGACGGCGCTTACAAGGAAATGCACAATAAAAAAAAATTTTTTTTAGATAATTGACACCATTTCCACCCAAATTGATATTAAGATTATAAAGTATGAAGAAGCTTGTGTTTATTGAATTGCTGAAATACAACAAATTTTCAAGTTATTCACAAAGTTTACCATCCAATGCATTTAATTTTATTAAGAGTTCTTCGAATTTTCAAAATTGAACAATAAATTAATTGTGGTCTATAATACCGCAGACACACGGGACATATCAATGATCATTGCATAGCTCGTGTGTCACTGCATCATTGGCGCCATGGTCATTCGTTTCGTCATTGCACCAACTACGCCCCTACAAGCTCATTCGTTTGCAATTATGAATTGCTTGTCATTTCTTTTAGCGATAAGCGCGCTTTCAGCGGTGAGGAACAGCAAATTATTGGAAATATCAGCTGATTTTCCAGCCATCACTGTCAGATGGCATTTGTGAAATTGGCTCATACATTTTTCAAGGTAAATTTTACATGTTTCCCAAATTATTGAATTCTTTAAAAAAATGTCATACATCATAAATGGAAAAGGAGACGAAGAAAAAAGCAAGATTGTGGAAACATCTGAAAATTAGAAGTTGTGCAAGCTGTGGCGCATTTATATAAAAGATCTGAGAAAGGCACGAGGAAATAGCCACATATACGCGGCTATGTCTGTGAAATTTAAGGATATGGGAGTAATCGGCAGTATGCACAAGTGACCCATTTAATGGGTCAAATCTAGTCTGTTAAATCTAATTACGTGAAGACCGTCATTGCCGTGTGCCAGCCCAAAACAGGAATGATCATTGATCCAATTACGTAATTGAACCAATGATCATTGATATGTCCCGTGTGTCTAGGGTATAATTCTAATGGTTTTAGAAATTTGTCTGTCAGCGAAATTTTTAAACAAATTACGCAAAATGAGCTACAATAAAGTTTTTCTGAAGTTTGTAAGCTTGCTTGCTTAACACTAACAATTCCTGTTGGCGCAGCTAGTGCTGAAATATCATTTTCAGCATAAAATCGAATAAAAACATATTCGAGGAACTCTATGGGACAAGAAAGACTGTTGATCTTAGGCCTTATTTCATTTGAAAAATATATCCTAAAAGAATAAAAACAAGAAAAGTTCTTGATTAGTAACATAAGCTGCGCCCCATCTTTTTCATATATTAGAATTTATTGAATTTAAAATTCTTCCCTCTTAAGAGATCCGACTCAGGGATGGCAAATAGGATTTTATCGAAGTGCCAAAATTAACTAAATTTAAATGCAATTTTTTTTTCGCGTGCCTACGTACCTTTTATTAATTATATGTACATTTTTTTATTGATTGTAAAAAAAACAACAAAATAAAGAAAATGAATACAATATCTGAGTTCATGTGATAATATTAATTCAATATAAATAAATAGTATAAAAAATTATAAAATTTAATAATAAGTCTTTTGCTTCATGTTACTTGCAAGGTTTTTAATATCAGGCTGGTATGTTATCGATTGTAAGGTAATACAAGTTGCTAAGTCTTTCTCTGTCAATCTGTTTTTTGTCTTTGAAAGTACATGATTAAGTACAGAAAAAAGACTTTAACAGGAATAAGTGGAAGAGAAAATAATTAATAATGCGATTGCTAATATTTTTACAGAAGCAAATTATGCCTCTGGCATGTTATTCCACACTTCTAATATTAAGTTTTCAATTCGGCATTCTGACTATCCATCCTGTGACAATCGATTATATTCCAATTCTTCGATATTTTTTCGCATATTCACAAAATTTTGTGTCCAAATAGGATTAGATTGAAAATCTACGGTCTGCATTTCTAAATTTTCTAATTTCATCCAATTAATGAGGTTGTTATCGAAATCCTGTATATCGAATAAATCCGGATAATTTACAATTTTCAATAGCCTATCAATTGTTTTTTAAATCTGTTTGAAAAAAATTGTTCTTTAATAGATTTAAGAACTTTTGAAAATTCGTAATTAAAATTCCAATTAGTTTTTTTGAAACTTGTTGATACATCCAAAAAAGTTTTAAGTTTTGGAAAATTATTATGTTTTCCAGATGCGATATCTTTAGCAAAAATATCTAATTTTATTTCAAACCCCTTTACCAATCCAAACATAACTTCAATTGTTTTTTCTCGTCCTTGGAACTTATTATAAAGAACGTTTAAACGTAATGTTATGTCGGTAAAAAATATTCATTTTGTTAACCATTCTGTATCATACAATTCTTTAAAACGATCCCAATCGAATAAATGTAAAAATAAAATAAGTAAAAAACGAGTTTTCAAACAAAACTGAGACCAAGCCGCATGAAAAAGTAGAAAATAAGCTTTTCTTCACACACAGAGGTGGACTCAGATTTTTTGATTGGGACATTTCTCTTGAATATTCTTTCTCTTCATGAATCAAATCACTTCTTACCTCTGATTGATCATACTGAAATATATCGGTGATTGTCAGCGAATAAAATCTGAGTCCACCTCTGTGTGTGAAAAAAAGTTTATTTTCTACCTTTTCATGCGGCTTGGCCTCAGTTTTGTTTGAAAACTCGTTTTTTACTTATTTTATTTTCTGCCTTTTTCACGTTAACTAAATTCTTATTACGTGCACCATGGAGATATTTTAAAACAATTTTATGATGGTTGAAAAGACACTGATTTACCAGTTTTTCAAAAAATTTATTCGAGTATCAAATCGTTGAAGTACTGCAACGCTTTTTAGCTGTATTCCAACTTGATCCCATATAGCATGAATTTTCAAGATTTTCCATGTTTTCCACAGACTTTTCCTATTACTATGAAATTTTTTTAAAAATTTACATGATTGTTGAAGAGAAAGTATTGATGCCAGTAGGACGGAAAAAAATGATTCCGCATAGCTTATAAAAAATTTTTGTCGGAAAATTTTGCGGAAAAGTCGGAAAATTCCGGAAATTTTCGGAAACTTTTCCAGAAAAATTGGAAAACTCTGCATTTTTCCTGAAACAGATTTATCACTAATCATATCGATGAAAATTTTTCCGATGATTTTCCCGCTTTTCCGGGTTTTCCATGGAGTTTTCCACAAAAGCAACTTTATGCAACTCATTTCGCTCTACAACTTTGTCTTAGGTTGCAAAACGCTCAAACTTGGTCAAACTCCTTGGTCGGAAAAACTCCGGAAAAGCGTTTTACATGAATTTTCCTCGAATGATGCCAGTTGATAGGGAACTTGATCCTGCATAATTTAGAAAACTTTTTTACCGGAAAATTTTCCGGAAAAATCGGAAAATTCCGGAAAAAATTTTCGGAAAAATCGGAAAACTGAATTTTTCCTGAAACGGATTTATCACTAATCAAATTTTTCCCGATTTTCCGGGATTTCCTTGGAAATTTCCGGTTCAAATTTTGATAGATTCAATTGTCACGCGACATGAACCTTTGTGCCAAATTTCAGCTCGCTGTGATGACGAAAAGTGGGTCTACGAAAGTGTCGAAAATAGTAAAAAAGAAATGTATAAAGAAATTTACAGACAGACAAATTCGTGTACGAGTTAAAGGGACGGGCTGGCCTCAAAAAATGGCGAGCTTTAGTCAATTGTCATTATTGTTTGCATCTGAAATTGTCGAAGAATCTATGAAAAATGAATTACGTCGATCGTTAATCAATTCCCGCACCCTTAATTCATCGCTGGATAGGAAAAATATTGCAGGAGGACCTCCACCATTGCCATGCAAATGTTTTTTTCCCGCCACAGATTTTACTTTCACCATACATTTTAAATCCTGCCAACTCTGGAAATTTTCTATTAGTTTTGTTTTGAATATAATATCATAAAAAAATTAATATGAATTTATATACATACCTACCTTTCTCCAACTTTTCCAATCCTTTTGGGCTCCGGGTATGGAATTTAATACTGATGTTTGCTTTTGCCACAATTCCGTGGCATCTTTTGAACTGAAAGAATTATCGTATTTACCAAATTTCACTTTCGAGTTTTCGTCTAAAAACTGAGTTATTTTAGTTTTTTGAGCATATGACATTTTCACACATTTTTTATCTCCCATTATCACCCATAAAATAGCAGCTGATTCACTCTTCCTATGGCGTATCGAATGGTTGAACCCACTCATTAAATAACGAAGGGTTTGCGTTCGGTATATGTATACGAATGCGGATTTCAGGAATACCACATGTGTCGATTCCGAATAGTTTTGACAATATAACGAATACGGAATGTGCCTTCGTTATTCCAGAATAGGCCCCCTGATGGGGGCATATGCTGGCTTCAATAATTTTGTATGGGAAAGGCCTGCAGCTAGCAGTCTTTCTATTGTTGAAGTCTGTGGTTCAACCATTCGTTATGCCAAACGAAGAGTGAATCAGCTAGTATTCTGCAGTTGAAAAAGGGAGAAGAAGAGATGTACGCGGAATTACAAAAATATCGATGTAATTAGTCTAATTGTCTACTATGAATGAATTTGATTATTATCAATAATAGCTGGCTGCTTTTATATTGGCAGCAAAGAAAAGATAAAATATACCAACTTGTATAATTCCTTTAATCATTTCGAAAATAAGCAACAAGAAACTTGGCTGAAGCAGGAAAAGTAATTATATGCAGGTGACATGATTACTCGGACTTTTACTTTTATTCTAACAACTGAACCCAGGAGCTGGAGAGAGACATCTTCTTTTTATTTTCTTTGTATAAAAGCAAAATAATATGCAAATTATATTTTAAAGTATAAAATATCATACAAATATAATAAGACAAGAAAAACTTTTTTTAATGATGTAGACCGAATTTGTTTCGTTAGTCTTACCAATCTCGTTGATTTTTTCACCACTTCGACTTTATAAGGAAGAGCTTCAAGAATACGTACGGGGTATTCGATTCGTTAACAGCCATACGTTATTTACCGAATTCGTAAAAACCATTCGTTATTCAAGAATAGGACCCCTGAAGTTAGTTTGTCGAGTTTCGACTAGCATTTTAAATTCAACAGGAAAAATAATAGATTTAGCTTCTATTGTAAATTTTGTATAATTTTAAGTAACAATAATCATCTAGTTATGGGCTGATCTGGAACCTGAACCACAGAAATTATAGAATATTTGGAGCTGCGCTGTAGATTTTTTTAGATTTGCAGTTATTCATTGGCTTATTTTGAACCGCTCTCCTTTATACCTCACCCAATAATCCCATTCTTCCTTAGAAGAGCAGTATTTTTTTTCTTCAAAGTCGGCAGGCTTCAAGAAGTATGAGCTAAAAGCCTGGAATCTACATCGTGCAATGGCCTCGAACTCGTATAAAACGTAATCCGATGTTTCATCTTCTTCGAGACATAACCTACATACATCAGTGGATGATATGCCTATCCGATGCATGGGTTTGTTAAGTTTGCAGTGTTTTCGGTTAAGACTTCTATAATGGAGTTGATTCCTATAAATTCCTATATATTTGAATAAAAACCACCATTTATGAATTTAGGAATTACTTGCTAGAACAATGATTGGTTGAGAAAATATAGCCGCTTAAAGTTGTAACTTTGAACTCCCGCCCCTCCCGCGAAAATGAAGATGCGGAATAACAAAATCTACGTAAATATCAAGTTTGGTAAAAAAGTGTTTTTTTCGAAATTACGCCCTCCATTTTCGAAATTCGAAATCTTAGAGTACCCTATCTAATAGCCAGTTCAGATTCCCGTACAATGACATACAAATGGTTGTCGTAGGTTAAAAATTGTAGGAGGAGATAGAATCCTACGAAAAAACTGAAGATTACCGGATGGGCACATCTTCCAAATGTTTGCTTATAACTTTTGATTGTTATTGTTGATAGCACTTAGAGAGATCATTTTGGAAAGGGGACATAATGCGCACATTTTTTCATAGTTTTGCCAACTTCGTGCAATGGTGATATTTCGAATAAATGAAGGCACCATTATAACTAATTATCCCTTCTTAGAAAGGCCAATATGTGTTCTTTTAAATAAAGGTTTGAACGTCTCCAATCCATAAATTACAATAGAACTTATAACGATATTACTCTGAAAAGGTATGCAAAATCTCGAAAATCGATAATATCGATTTACTCGAAAACCAAGCGGAGTTCGATATAAAAGTATCTAGACTTTTTTGACCCAAATGACCTCTACTTTCATCCCCTTAAAGAATTAAAGGCATTTACGGAACACCCTGTATACATAAGTGAATTTTGTGTAATCGAATATTTACATCTGCTCCTCTCAAGTTATACGGCTGAACATCTGATACCAGCCTAATTCTCTCCTGTAGAGATATCGGTAGACATTACTTTCAAAATTTAAAAATTAAAAGAAGTTACATTAAGATGTATTCTTTGGGTGCAATTCATCCATTTTAAGGCTTCTAGCATCATTCTAATTGGCGTGAATTTATTACACCTTAATATTACGTGCATGGCTCTATTTTGAAGCTTTTGAATGCTTTCTAGCTTTGGCTTTACGCACAGAAATAGTATTGAAGAGCAATACTCAAAATGTGGTTTTATTAAAATTTTATATATTTTGATAGCACTCAATGTCGACAAAATTCTTCGAATTCTTCTAAAATATGCGACTGTTGTTCCAATTTTTTTTTACAAATATAATCAATATGTGCAATAAAGCTTAATTTGTTGTCAATATTAGTCCCCAGATACTTAATTTCACTCACGCACTCAATTTTTCCACTATCAATTTCTCAGTCGTCATTATACGCACTAGTTAGTTTTTAGCATTTAATTCCACATTATTCTTTCTAAGCCATTCACTTGATTCATTTAAATCCTTTATTAAATCGTTAATGATTCCTTCTTCTACATCTTTACAAGCCACAAACATCAACACATCATCAGCAAAAAGTCTAATTTTTAAATACCTCAAGGCACTCTTAATGTCATTTTTACATACATATGTACCAAGAACAATAATGTTCCCAGGACTGATCCCTGTGGTACACCCAGTTTTGTTTCAACTGCTACGGAAAGCGTGTCATTCACTCTTGTCCTCTATCTTCTTCGCTTTAAATAACTGCGAAACCAACCATATTTTTCATGCTTTGATAGAAGAATATTTCTGCCTACAGTCTAGAACGCTCTCTTATAATCCCAGAATACTGCTAGAATAGCGTAACCTTCCTCCATTTGTTTTTTTTTTATTCCGTCACTGTCCAATTTAATGATGTCTCGCAATTGTGTTGCTTTCAAAACAGTGGCGTAGATAAGGCACCCGCAGATCCCATCATGCCGGGTGGCCCCGAACTGGCAACTACAAAATTCAAAGAATTCCAGCACTTTACCAAAAATTATATAACATAAGGATATTGCATGACCATGCTTGGGTTGTACCAGAAAATTGTTTTCTGGGATTTATTAGCAGAATCCCTATGACGCCTTCTCAGGCATTAACAACACCACTGCACACATCGCTCTCTGTTTAAAATTTCTCTAAGGATTTTAATTTATTTTCTTTAAAATATCCTGAAATAAGAAAAAAAAACGTTGCTTGCTTTGTTTACGTTGGATGGTTTTCGTGAGTGATATAATTATGTATGTACTAGGTATAGGTAACTGAACCCAGTAAACCTTGCGAAGTCAATGCGAATCGCAAAAATATCACAAAGTGGAAAATAAATATCGCTAGTGAATTCAAATGATATGTATATGAAAGCGAAACCTTGAGCGGGAACAAATGTTGACAGAACATTGTATCAAATTGGTGGTATCACTTCGGATTCACTTTACCTGGGCTAATCCAGTCTCCTATAAATGAAGCCTCTAATTTTACCCTTAATGTTAATTAAATAGAATTTTAATTGCTCACCTTTTACAATTCATTGATAAAAATACAAAGCCAACAAATTTCTGGTCGTCAGGCTGAAATGCTAACACAGAATTAAAAAATAGAACCGAAAATCTTGAAACTGTAAAATTCTCAGAAGTTCGGCCACAAAAGAGAACAGAATTTATATTCGCTTTTGTTTCGCTTTTATATGGCATGAATAATATAAATAATTTTTAGCTCTGTCGCATTTACTTTCATGTTTCGCATTGTGCAGCTCTATTGTCGCTTAAGTTTCGCTTTTGCGAACGTTCACCAAATTGTTTGCTTGGAAGTAGATATGGTATATAGGTACATGAATGTGCTCCAATAAAAATATAAAATGAACGTTACATCAACCTGGTATAGAGAAGCCCTGAAACTTTTCTTAGAAATTTTCTGGAAATTTTTCTTTGGAATTTTACACAGAATCTGAAAATAATTCCTGTCGGCCACCAAGAGTCAATAAAAATTCTGCAGAAAAATTTTCTGTAAATTTCTAAAAAAATGAACGCTTATTGCTTAAGGGACACCAACCTTTTTTTTAGCTACATAATTGTATACACTTTGAAGGATACCTATTTTAAATGTTTAAAACCATTTCAAAATCCAAATTATCTCCGAAATTATAAAATTAAAAGTGAGCGCGGCAGGAACTAGTTGTTTTTACTTTTGGGTTTTATCCGGAAACTACATAACTACCAAATTTTACACCTTATAGTTATTTTTTCAGCATTATACATTAAAACTTGCATATATCTATACTTAACTAGAGATATATACATACATATATTCCATAACTTTTTGGTCTCAGTTATGAAGTTTGTGCGATCTATAAAGCACAGTATCGACTATACCTAAGGAGTTACAAATTGTTACTTCCATGTAAGTATGTATATTTAAAATGGGACCTTTAAAAATTTCGTGGGTGGGCCCTAGAATTTTTATCTACGCCACTGTTTATAAACCCTGATTGTTCCTTAGGACAATTTTCCTCTTGGAATTTTTATACCCAAATTTAAATCTATAGGGTATACTAAGTTTGTTATTCCGTTTGTAACGTACAGAAATAATGATGGTAGAGCAAAAGGGAT
Organism: Dioctria linearis; assembly: GCA_963930735.1. NCBI lineage: Eukaryota > Metazoa > Arthropoda > Insecta > Diptera > Asilidae > Dioctria > Dioctria linearis. The sequence goes on along the minus strand of OZ005741.1, from coordinate 47,574,544 downwards.
TGGACACCCACGCATAATATTAAAACTTATTGGATATTTGCATGTCCGTCCGTCTGTCTGTCTGTCTGTGCGCACGATAACTCGAGTGCACGTATACTTAGAGAGTTGAAATGTTGTACACAGACCTTAAAAAAAAGTAAAATTAAGTTCGAAAGTAAAACAAATCGGGCAACTCCTTCGTGGAGTTGCCATACAAAAATTTGGTTTTCCACTATTTATCTGCCTGAGAACGTATCGACATACAGTACGTTTACATGTATACTTGAAGTATACTTGAAGGATGCTTTAAGTAAACAAAATATCATGAAAAGGGTCATTCAACGCGTAAATTTCAACTTAAGTAATTGGAAAATGAAATTAAAGAAAAATTTAAGTCAAGTAATTGGAATTAATTCAATCAACCGCCCTACCTGAGCTTCAAGCGGATTTCAAGTCAATTACTCAAGTAGGTATTCATGTAAACGTACTGATAGAGAGCTGAAATTGGTACATGGTGTTCTCATAGTAATAACAAATAAAATTTCAAAAATTGACTAAATCGTGCAACCCCTTCTTAATGTTGCCATATAAAAAAATTTAGGTTTTTTACGTTCCTTCTTTTAGCATACCTAATTTCTTTTTTACATTTATTCCGTATCGTTTTGTAATTTATCCATTCCCTCTCATCATTAGTTAATGATAGCCTTAAAAAATCTGGGCTCTTCTTTGTCCTTGGTCCTTTTGCCTTGTCTGGAACCTGTCACTCAATACGTTTATAAGAATACTTGAAGTATACTTTAATCAAAATATCATGTAAATACGCATTCAATGCGTAAATTTCAAGTCAAGTAATTGGAAAATTAATTTCAACAAAAGTTTAGGTCAAGTAATTAGAATTAATTCAACCAAAAGCCCTACTAGAGTTCCAAGTCAAGTACTCAAGAGTATTCACGTAAACGTACTGAATGATGTCTATTTCTAGTTCATTTGGTTGTGGATCCAGTTTTGTATGGTAAGCTTCACGATATTATAGGAGACACCGGAAAATTGATGCTCCTTTTTTCGTCAGTGTGTCTGAATTGTTATTTCCATCAATTCCTGAGTATCCAAGGTATATCAATACTTCGTTTTGACCTCACGTGATGAGACGACTTTCAATGCCGGTTGGCTATCTGTATATAGATATATATATATATATATATTTTTTTGTAATTAAGGTTTTCGTATGCACATCTAGGCTTTGATAGATATGAGCTCTTGGCTTTACAACAAATATTCCTGCTCCTAAACACTTTCTCAGTTTTAGAACTGTCGATATACCAAATTAGTGCTTCGTTGTTTTCTAGATTTGTGTATATTTCCTCCCTATTTGGTATATGTACTTATCTTGAATGGCAGACAGAAGTTGCATTCAAGTACCATTCTGTCTGACATCATAACAAATTCATGCTTGCAAAAATGTTTCTTCTCTTTCACTCATTTGACGACACATGAGCACGAGCTTATGTGTAGTAGCATAGATGGCACAAGAGTCGCATGGCATACTAAAGCAGAGTATACAGATTGAGAATGGGTATAGTGCATTCTGCAATGGACCATAACATGTTTTAGAGCGTGACGAAAGATTGTTTTTATAATAGCAGTTTTGTATACATTTGATCGACTTCCTCAACACTTCAGATACGAAAATATATGAATCACTCGACGTAAGGCCGTGACACATTAAAAGCAGAAAGCAGCGACAGAACCAGAGGCAGAAGCAGAAATTTTACATTTCTGCTTTGCCAACCACATTGAAAGCAGAAGCAGAAAACAGATATTTGTCAACTACAAATGTCAAGTGTTATAATTTTCAAGAATTTAATGTTAATTTGTTATATCTAACAAAATTAATTATTTTGTCCTCCATAGAAATTTTGTTTTTCTCGCATCAATTTGACAATTTTAAAAGAAAGGACGCCAACAATGAAATACAAATTTTAGCTCTCTTTATATTGGCAGTACTGAGCATTAGCAGAATTTTTTAGATTTGATCAACTTTCAAGTTCTGCTTCTGCTGCCGCCGCTGCCTCTGCTTTCAATTTGTTAGTGCTCGAACAGTTGCATGGTTTCAAAAAAAATTCTGCTTCTGTCGCTGCTTTCTGCTTTTAATGTGTCACAGCCTCTATGCATCATTTCAAATGTTGTGGTCCATTCCGGAATGAACCACCCAGCCATATAAATTTTGTATACTGCGACATCTAGTTCTTGTGCCATCTACTATGGTAGTAGTTCATCAGCAAAACGATGTAGTAATACCTCAGCTGTATTCAGCTAATTTAGAACCATGTAGGGGAATTTAGAACAAACCAGCTGTAAACTGGGACTTGTACTTTCAGTCTTGAAAGCAATATTTTATATTATTTGACTTGTCCCAAGCAATTTCTTAGTTTACTATACTACAATATAAATTATTGAGACCAAATACTTCCTTTGATGTAATTCTGTAATGAAATCGAGAAACCATTTACATTTATGATAATTGACAGATCAACAGCTGTTTAATTTAGCAGCTTACCACTACTTGCATATTTCATGTATTTATATGCATTCTTCAGTAAACGATATCGTTTGGACGTGGTTTTACCATGGTTCCACTTCGCTAAAAAGTTGAAGTGAGTGGAACTCGTTTTCGTACTGGCGCAAGTAGTCTAGTTGGTATGTCAAGAGAGGTGAGGGACTAAAAACAAGGTTACTTGGGACAGTAACTTCGCTTGTGAAAACCATGCTTTAGGCATAAGTGCCGGTAGATTTAATACCGTTTCTAGAGCGCTAGTAGATGTTGTGCACATGACGCCAGCTAAACTTAGGCATTCCATCCTTTGGTCTTTTAAGTGCAATTGTTCCAGCACGCAGATGTAACTGCAACATATGTGATCATATCGGTCTGACTACTGATTTGTAAAGCCAAATCATTATATTTGGCTTAGTCTTCATCTTATGCCAGCCAGTTTTCTACACTACTGTAACGGTAGTAGAGTTTTCTGAACTGTCTTGACATATGGTTATTCTATTTGATTTTATCGTCGAGAGTTATGAGCTGTGACTACGGAGTAATATGAAAGATTTTTTTTTCTTACTTTTTCATCCTGAAAAAAATAATTGAAATCAATATTTACTTCAATTTTTAATTCAATTGAAAAAATATCCCAGGTTGTCCCTAATTAGAAAACTAAAAATAAAATTTAGAAAGCATGAAACTGTACACACTTAAAATATAATTGGTGTATATGAATTTTGTATTAGTCGATGATGGATGTCCATAATTAACTCATATAATTGCGAGACTTTACCACTTGCATATATATCAGTACAAGGTGAACTAAATATTGCAATGCGAGATGAGCAAATTGAATTGATTTCAAATGAAACAAAATCCAAATAATCCGTCACACGTTTTGTTCTTGAGCTTCTTTTACAGCGAGATTTCTTCATAATTAGCTTGCGCCAAAGATTTAATTTCGCAACTTAAGTGCTACAATAATGAAGAATAATTGATTCTGCAATTAAACTGATTATCTCAACAACAACTTTTTTTTTAATTAGGCATGTCTTCTTGAAAAAAAAAATTCCTTACCTACATATATTATTATAGTAGATATGATCCAGCTTTCGAAAAGATTTTTACTTTTGCGTATTTGCATTTAAAAAAACACAAATTCTGAATGAATTTATTTGTTGATTTTCATTTTGCGTTCGTTTTCTCGATTTCGATGGGACTTCACTGCAACATTATTATTGGACTCCTCCTAGCAGCACTGAACTGAAAATATTCGATAGGATGACTTTTCTAGCAGAAGTGCAAGGCTTTGTCTACTGTATGAAATGATACAGTACAACTGGGGACTTATACACGTCAGTAGACCTGCACTTGTCGATGATATGAACTCCATTTAACTTCTCTCTTTTACTAGATTTGTTCCTTTACTTGATACTTACCTTCCATCTTTCAGGCGGAAGTCAACGCTGCAGAAGTTGAAGCTCAGGAAAGCTTAAACAAGAACTGAAAGAGCTCCAATATCTATATATCGCACCCATGGCTCTGTCCTCTGAAGACTTTGAATCGAAACCAGTCTGGAGCTGCCATACGAGACGCCAACTCCAAGAAACATCAAGGTAACCCTGCGGACGATCTGGCTAAAACCAGTGCCAAGAGTCCGTATACTGTTCCTTATATTTGGCCTACCAAAAAGCCATTTAAGTAGGAACTACAAAAATGGAAAGGCAGGCAACTTGGTCTTCTCTAGCGTAGCGCGCCTGGTATAAGAGATACGTAGGAATTCCTCAGCCCCTCTCCACTCCAGGCGCGCAAGCTATTTAGTCTTAGCAGACGAATCGCTCAGGCTGTTTTTTCTTAATGCAGTCACTGGGCATTGCCCCTTCCGTTATTTTCTAAACAAAATAAGCAAATCCAACAGCGAACTGTGTCTGCTGTGTAAAGAGGAAAACAGAACTCCAAGCATTTTATATGCGAGTGGCCCGCGCTTGTAACTTTAAGGATGCAAATCACTAGAGAGACATTTTTCACTCCAAAAGCAATAATCGACCTCGTAGTGAGGCTATATTTAGCCTAACCACTTAAGGTGAGGAGAGCACAGGCTGGGTGACAGGAGCCCCTATCCCAAAGCATGGGGGACATACTGGCCCATTGTGTTGTCCTGCTAGAACTCCATTCACCAAAACCCTCCTGTCATCTTAATGATGCGCATCAGGATTTGGTGAGGAAGGTTTTTCAGCTCATCCACAGATAGAAGGCCAGAACCTAGAGTATCCCGTCTGCTCCAGGCGAAGGCCGGACACGCACACAAAAAGTGTTCGGTTGTCTCAGCCTCTCCCTCCTAGCAGGACAGACACTCAGGGCTGTCAACAACTCCCATCCTTGTTAGATGAGCGTAAATTGAGTTGTGGGCGGTGATGATGCCAACCACAGTTCTACATTGTTTCCTTCCGAGACCCATGAGAAAATCGGAGATATTCCCATTGGGCCCATCAAGAAACAGTTTTATACTCAGGTCGCCCATCTCTGCTGATGCTTTCTATGAACATCCGCTTTGATGAGAGACCCGATACTCGAGGTGGCAGAGCCAGCTCTAGTAAGAAGGCCAGCCCTTTCATTCCCCATGTTCCCCATATGACCAGGAACCCACAGAATAGACACCTAATTGTGGATACAGAACTTATCCACAGACGAACTGCAATCCCCCAGTAACTTAGATGTTATCCGAGGGCCACTCAGCGCCATCAAGGCTTCCTAACTATCCAAAAAGATAGCAATACCCTTCCCCTTGGTCGTCCTTAATCTTAACCTTTTTTTTTATTCAAAGGCACCTAACGAGAGATCCCAAGTAAGGAGGCCAAGGCGGCCCATTCTGCTAACCTGCTAGATATCCTCTCACTAAAATCTCTCTGTCCTCTTAATAAAACGCTTCGCACATCCACATATGTATATAGGAGGCCAAACTCAGGCGTATCCAGCCTGCTCCGGACAAACGCACAAGAAAGTGTTTTGTTTTCCCAGGTTCTCCTTCCAGTCAGGACACACACACTAAGGCTGTCAACAATTCCCATCCTTGTTAGGTGAGCGTGAAGCGATCTGTGGGCGGTGATGATGTCAACCACAGGTCTACATTGTTTCCTGCCGAGTCCCATTTCTCTTGAACATTCCTATTAGACCCATCGGGAAAAAGTTTTATACACTTGCAAGTACTCAAAATCGCCCATCTCTGCTTATGCTTTATGCGAGACCCGATAACCGAGATTAACTCTTAACCTTAATCTTAACCTTAATTTAAGGAATCATAATCCATTCGTAGAAAATTTAAAAAACCTATTCAAGTGCCTGATCTGGAAGCAATTTTTCTTTATATAGTACAACTTAACCCACTTAAGGAAAATTAAGGATTTTACAACAACTTTGAACTACGCGTTAAGTTTTTCTTACTGCCGAAATAATTTCACCAATAATTTAATTTTTGATACATTGATTGAAACTGGAAATATTCCCATATTTAGTTAACGATGATCGAGACTCGAACATATTCATATGTACCTCGCTACCTTACCCAATATATACATACCATCAGTACCTTTTCGAATTCTCCTCTTTATTAAGTTCACTTTTCATTCATGAAGAATTCATGCGAGAGCATAGAGAGGTATGTATACGTATGTTAGAAGCCTATACATAATCATCGCAACCGATTTCGCCAATGACTCTTTAGTTTCGTTATTAATTTAAAACATTCATCTCTAAATAAAACAGCGGAAAATTTATGTAAAAATTCGATATGCTGCTTCTAATTTACTTCAAAACAACACGTACCTACCTACTTAAATAATAATCTTCGGCTGTCATGTAAGACAGACACAGTTTTGGAATGCATAACTCCTGATGAAAACATACTTTCTTTTATGGTCTTCCCGCAAAAATTTCGATTTTCAGTATTTTACAGCTATAAATCACGAGAAATTTCTAACAAAAATTTTTGACATGATGAAATAAAACAAAAAGAACACACCATCGAGAGAAGTTTATGTATATGAAATTGTAAATAGCCAATAATTCAGCTGAACCACCTGTTCTAACTTGACACTAACATAAAAAAAAACAGAAACTTTTAGCCATAAAAATGAACTCATATTAGCCACCATATGCCACCGCGTGTATAAGTTAAACTCTTCCTATTTAATTTAGCTATTAGACCTCAGTCAGTTATCAATGAATCAGCATTAAAGAAGTAGACGCAGCCGATTTTAGGTCGATTACCTCTTTACCGTAAAACTAATAAAATTCAAAATGAAGGAGCCGCCAAGAAAATAGACAAACAGAGAAACCTATTAACCTACAAAAAAAAAACAGAATTGAGGTGTTATTATTCCAGAAAGCTATTGAAAATCTTCTTTTGTGTCTCTTGGCGCGCCGTTGGTTGTTCAGGTGTAACTGAATTAAACAATTTCAACGTACCTACAAAAAAAATTCGACCAAAATCGAAATAATTATTTATTTTCTTCTTCTTCTTCTTCTCTTTCAATTTCAGATCAGTTGTAAGTCAACGGTTAGATGATCGGCGTGGATCACGAAGAACTGCATCGATTATCATGTACGGGAAAAATGAACTAGCTGCAAGCAGAAATGCAACACGTGATAATGACAGTGAAAAAGGATTTGCTAATGAGAAAACGCCAGCTGAACAGGATATCCGGAAAATAAGTAACAGTGTTCAAGCACAAATTGAAAGATTATTTACTGATGTGGCTAAAGATGCTACATCCAGCAGCTTCTCCGTAAGATGTTTGGGTTCGCTACCATTAAAAGATAAAGTCACAAGCTTACAAGGGCTTCAAGAGCCCTTAAGACAATTGTACCTGAGTGGAGCTGGGCAGGGAGTAAGTATTTCTATAATTAACTAAATTTAATTATTATTTTCCTTTAATTTCCTTAATTATAGGGAGTGAATGCTTACGAAAAAGAAAAAATTAAAGTTTTTGGTGGACCTGCTAAGAGCATGTCGCAATCATTAATTTGTTTTAATCCATCCAGGGAAATAATGCGACAAATGTAGCTTTTTATCGGGCCTTGTTTTGTACAGGGTGTTCCAGGAAAAGTATGCAATACTGAAACCCCTAAAAGATGAGCTGATTTGCAATCGAAAATGTCATATTAATTTTTTTCGAATTCGGGTTATTTTCGAAATTACAGCGGATTTTAGATTTTTTCGAAAATGAGGTCCTTGCAACGCTTTTTTGGCTGTAACTCAGTTTGTTTTGCTTACTGAACCGCCATTTTGGTCTTGTTTTATTAGTATTACTACTGGCTTTCATTTATAATAACTAGCTTTCAAAAAAGTTTCTAGATAAGTAAAAAATTAACGATATAACGTCAAAAATGTTTTTCTCTTCGAAAAATTATCTTCTTTGAGGGTCGAAAATCTCCTAAAGTAACCATATTAGCAAACTATTCCGAGCCCACAGAAAACATCCCTAATTTGTTACCTTTCAGACAAATACAACATTTTTAGCCTAGCTCAAGTACTCCCCGAGATACAGGATAAGATGTCTTGCAACATACCTCGCCCATACTTGTACGAAATTATTTTGAAATTCAAATTTTTTTTATAATGGTAATATAGTTTAAAATTATAAAGTAGGTTTCACTCCATTTTCTTGCTTCAGTGGTTAGTTTTCCCACCATTATAAAAAAAATTTGAATTTCAAAATAATTTCGTACAAGTATGGGCGAGGTATGTTGCAAGACATTTTATCCTGTATCTCGGGGAGTACTTGAGCTAGGCTAAAAATGTTGTATTTGTCTGAAAGGTAACAAATTAGGTATGTTTTCTATGGGCTCGGAATAGTTTGCTAATATGGTTACTTTAGGAGATTTTCGACCCTCAAAGAAGATAATTTTTCGAAGAGCAAAACATTTTTGACGTTATATCGTTAATTGTTTACTTATCTAGAAACTTTTTTGAAAGCTAGTTATTATAAATGAAAGCCAGTAGTAATACGAATAAAACAAGACCAAAATGGCGGTTCAGTAAGCAAAACGAGCTGAGTTACAGGCAAAAAAGCGTTGCAAGGACCTCATTTTCGAAAAAATCTAAAATCCGCTGTAATTTCGAAAATAACACGAATTCGAAAAAAATTAATATACCATTTTCGATTGCAAATCAGCTCATCTTTTAAGGGTTTCAGTATTGCATACTTTTCCTGGAACACCCTGTACAATAACCTTCAGATCGTTTTCATAATTATTTCACGATTTTCTTGCTCTTCGAACTCTCTTTGCAGGTTCCAGTCAAGAGCCAGATTCACAATGCTGTTAAAAACGCGTTACAATTGTCAATTTGACTTTCTTAATTTAATTTTGTCATCGATCGCATTCTAGTAGAAACGCATTCACAATTCTTCTTTGTCAGTATATTTTTAGGATATGACGTAAGCACCCAGTTGAAAAAGTTTGTCCAAATTCCTCGTTCACATGAAGCAGACTGGACTGGACTGGAATAGTCCCAATTCGCATAGTACCAAGTGTTCACATGCCATGGACTGGATTAAATCGACAAGAGAGACATCTTTCCTATTGACAGTTCTTAATCTAAATTCACCTCTCATTTGAAGTTATTTTTTATAGATATTGAAAGACGGATGAAGTATAATTTTACAATTTCTAAAATATTGTATAAAAGCACGAAGGTGTTCGAAGCGAAAAATGAAAGTATACCGAAAAATATCCAAACGTTAATCCACTCCAGTCCGCTTCATGTGAACGGGGTAGATGACGCATTTATGTCCACTTTTCATACGCATAGTGTAACAGCAGTGAAGTTACATAAGCATGCGAACCGTTTTCCTTATACTTATACTTAACACATCCGACATATCTGGAAGCAAAAGCACTCCTAGATTTGTTTATTCGGATATTGAAATACGCTTCTGTACCTAATGCGCTTGAATCAATCCTTTCAACGAAGTTGAAGGCCTTTTTCATAGTCTACGAAAATTGGGTAAAGATAAAACAATAGGTGCGCTGATTAATTCTACTAATAAGCATGCTTTTGTTTTTAATCCAATTTTGTTTTAATTTTTGTCCAGAACCACAAAATTTAGATTTTTTTCACATAGAGGTTATACTTTCTTGCTGTGTATGTCTTGCCTTCCATTCTCTCCTTGCGCAAATATGCTCTCCCGTGTTATACTATTACCAAAACTAGATGTTGTGACATCTCTCTAAAGACTTCATTCAATCGTCGTCGACCGGTAGGTAGTAGAGCTCTCACGATCTGCTAAAGTAGGACTTTTATGAGAAAAGGATACTAGACCTCAACTTAACTTCCTCGAGAAGGACTAGAGCGCTCGACATATAAGAGTTAGTTACTATCGAAAACTTAATGAAGGCAACAAAATTAAATACTTTCATGTGGAGACATATCCGATCAGTATATTCCAAGTTACCCCTGCTCTTGACCCCTGATCTTGAGACCGCTAAGAGCAACTACATACACCAAAACTCTTTTTTGAAGAATCCACCAAAATCAAGTGCACATCATCAAAAAAAATAGGAAATCATGGTGGAATTCATAAAACAGGACAGGATACTTGGCATGTGCACGGCAGAATGAATTATTTACTGCTGTAACGCATTACCAATACAATTTTCCTCTGGTTTTTTTTTTAGTTATTTTTATTTTCTCATCAATGATATAAGCAATAAAATCGAGAGAGAACATTGTGTAATTATGCTTAGTATTTTTTCTTTCTTTTTTCTTCAGTTGGTGGTGCACAGTATGGCAATTATGTCAGATTTTTCAATTTACTACGCATGTGCGAAAAGATAATCATCTCCGAAACAAGACTTATTTGTGAATATTACTGTTATTCCGTTGACCTTCTACCACAGTCAACTGATTTTGCTGAGTTCAAATTTTTCAATTCGCTACACATATGCTCGTGGTATAATAATAGTCTTCAAAAATGGTGAAGCTAAAACTGGTATTGTTTCGGGTAAATTTTTTGAAGGTTTCATCCAATTTTCCTATATCCTTTAGTTGAGTGGTGTTTCAGAATCAGAATTGTCAAAATTGTGGCCTTGTATGAGAAAATCCAAGCTAACTTTTTACTAAAATTCCTCTAGGGAGTTCAGAGCCTTCGACAATACCTGAAATCATAGACGTTAAGCAGTTAAAGATTCTTAAAATGGTATATACCACCATGTTTGTAGTAGATATGATATCCGATAAATTGGTTCATTCCTCTCACCCCGATGTTATAGGCTATTTTGAATGTGCTCTTATAGTAGTTTGTCTAATTAAGCAAATTCATATATGTTAATTCTATTTCAGAATCAGAAAACTGGAAACCTTGATATATGCGCAAATGGATTAAGAGTTGAAATAAGTGCAGAACGAGATCCAAATATTACACCGTTTCACAATATTGCAGTATGGTCTGCTGTCAAATTTGTAGTATCACCAACTGAAGGTGGAGCAGCATTTCTTCCATTGATAACAGATCCAGAAAATATTGATAAATCGACATTGTTCCGGCCACTAACGTAATTTCTAATACATTTTTATTACTTCTAAAATCAAAAAAAAAAAAATTGTTTTTTCTCCTTCCACATATAAAACAGAGCTGCTGATCAAAGGCGACTATCATCTGGCTTACATGCACCAATTTTTGCTGTTGTCATGCGTTCATCAGGTATACCAAAAATACTTGAATGTCATGGTTTTGTTTGTCAAACACCTGAAGATGCTATAGTTATAGCAGCGACTTTGTATCAAAGTCTAATGGCTCATGTAAGTACAAATTCTAATCATAGCTCGAAAAGACGTACACCAAGAAACCAGAACGGTGTCAGTTGTATTAGTATTGCTAGCAGTTCAGCTCTAGCAGCGAATTCAAATTATGCTGGATTAAAATCACATAATATGCCAGTCGGACGAAAAAACTCTTTTCGAAATGCTAGTAAAATACCACCAGCCACACCGGTACGGCCTACTAGAAAAAAACGAATGGCAACAAGTTCGTTAAGTGGTGAAAGTGATACAGTCCGTGAAATTATTGAGACAACAACAGAGGAACGTAAGAAGAAATCACATAAAACTAAGCGTGCTCCACCGATACCAATTGAAAAAACTTCAAATCGAACAAAAAGTAGCAGTGAACTCCTCAATTCGTCCATGTCATTTCTAGAAAAACAAAATCGTGCCAGAAATTCAAGTTTACCCTCAGAATCACTTTATCATGCGAATGATGGATCAACTGGAGATATTTTGACTAAAGTTGCCATTCCTCGTTCTGGAAGCTTCCTAAATACAGGAGGACTATCAAGATATAAATCTCGAGCAACACGACGAAATTCTGGAAAAAATTGTGGAGGTGGTGGGTGAGTGGATATATATTTCTTAATTTAATTTATAACAAATCATTCAATTTTTTTTTTTTTATAAATTCTTCAGATCTCCACTTGGATTTAGTGAACTTTTCAATGAATTCCGATTAAATGAAAATCTTCATTCATTGGATGATATCTTGAATGCCATAATCAATGCCGATGGAATGTCGTTCAATGATCTTAAGCCAATCTACAAGGAATTCCTTCTTAAGCTCGCCGTAACTTTAACTAAGGATGAACTTTATCAGCGTTCAAAGAACATAATGAGACGACAAAAGAAGAGAAAATTAAAAAGACGAAATAGCAATACACAGGTGAGTTCGTGTCATCCTTGATTGCACTTTTAGTATTAACAGAATTTTTGTAGAAGAAACACAGAAGCCTAATTCTAGGAGCTAAAGGTTTAAAAAAAGTTTTTTGGTTCGGACAATTTCGATCATGTACAACAAGTAAGACCAGCAAATCAATGAATTCCAAACAAATTAGCAGCAGCACACATCAACAGCACTTAACCACAAATAATGCACCTGCAAAAAATAGCAGCCATCGCACCAGGACCGGAACAAGTGGATCTGATGTGTCGGAGACGCGTAACGAAAGCAATACTCTGAACGGACCCAATAGAAACAGCTCAAGCGGGTAAATAAATTCCATCAAAAACAGTTTAAAAACTGAACTTAAAGAAGAACTTTCTATCAAAATTTTAGCTATGTATCCTGCTCTGAATGTAGCTATGATTCAGAGGCATGCACGTGTACATCAGCAGATCGCTGCTATTGTAGCCTAGGTGCTGATCACGATCGTGTCCGTCAAAAATTATCACGAAATAGACCAGCACAAGATACCATGCTGTCATGCAAGACGGAAGATAAATGCTACTGTTCAGTGGCAGATAATCATGAAGATACTTCAGACACAACCTGGTGTGATTCAGATAGTTGCATAAGCACTAGTAAATGCTACTGTAAACGTAATCATCATGAACAAAATATTCACAATAAAGGGAAACGATCTAGTAGTGAAAAATTAGCCGTTGACTATGAATTGTTCACAGTAGGCGGAGATGGTAAATCTGTAAAACCTCATGAAGCTCTTAGCGTTAAGAAAAGTGTCGAAGTTGCTGCAGTTTTTGCTGATGTTAAGCTAAGTCAAACCACCGATATGGATTATATGAAAAAAGGTATAAAACAGCAACACAAGGATTCGATTTGTTCCAACAAAAGTAACAACAACAACAACAACAACAGAAGGAAAAAATCACAAAAATCATCAAGTGCTAACGATATTCTGTCCAAACTAGAAGCAATCGATAAGTCAAATTTTAGACGGAATTCATCTAACAATGATGGCGGCTACTATCAATCAATGAAAGCTGTAAGCGCATCTCTTGAAGATTCTCTTGGCTATTTGCCATAATTATTAGGAATATTTTTAGATTTTTCTTCTTCGTGTTTTGTATAGAACGGAGTAGATGCAAACTATAAGTTGTGAGGGTGCGCTTTCTTAGATGGAAAATTCTTATCATTTTTTACGGAAATTTTGCTTACCATTATCTTTGTTCCGTTAATACATTGATCATTGATTTCTTATTCAATCGCAATGGTTAAGTTTTCACGGTAATCTAAGTGGAGTAGAATATCAACTGTGTTTAGGGTGGCAGACGAATTTTGTCAGTGATGATTCGAATCGACTTAAAATCGATATCTGCAAGAATTATTGGGGTAGTGGATTACGAATTTTTGGACAAAATTTAGAAATTCTCTATTAACATTTTATTACGAACTTACGTTTTTTACATTATGCTTATATAATGCTAACCTAATGCTTAAATCAACTTGAAAGCAAGCTAGTTTGTACCTAAAATTGAAATATCTTGGGCCAAATTTACAGGGTATTCATAACTCTTTTTATATATGTATATATGTATATATAAAGCAGGAGGACGCGGGATCCCAAGCACGGAGGCCAAGGCGGCCCATTGTGCTAACCTACTAGAGAACCCTTTCACCATAACTTTCCTGTCCTCTTAATGAAGCGCGTCAGGTATTGGTGAGGTAAGTTTTTCAGTTCATCCACAGATAGGAGGGCAGTCCCATGCGTACCCAGCCTACTCCTCCGGGCGAACGCTGGATAACTATATAGAAAGTTTTCAGTTGTCTCAGGGTCTCCTTCCAGGCAGGACAAACACTCAGGACTGTCAACAACTTCCATCGTCAGCCCTTTCATTCCACATGATGTCCATTGGACCAGGAACCCACTGAAGGGACACCATGTTATAGATGCACAGCTTATCCACGGACGATCTACAGTCCAGTAACTTAGATGTATCCGAGGGCCACTCAGAGCCATCAAGGTTGGCTGACTATCTGAAGGGATAGCGATAGCAATGTCCTTACCCTTTATCTCCATATCAAGGGCTATCTTCGCTGTCATTGCGATGGCGAAGACTTCAGCCTGGAAGACAGTGGTGTGCCTTCCAAGTGAGTACTCTAACCCAGTGTCAGGTTCAATAAAGTAAACACCAGCATCGACTCCCTTATTAGTGAGAGAGTCGTCGGTGAAAATTTTTAGAGCGGACCGAGGAAGGCTCGATAATGCAATTCCCTCAGCCCACGATTGCCTTTCAGGAAAACTCACAGAGAACCGACGCCCAAACTGAAACTCTGGTACCATCGCATCAAGTGGCATGCTGGCCAGTCCAGGCCAGCTGTTCTCCCAATATCCCCATGAGCGCACACAATCTACACACAGCCCTTTTGTCATCTGTCTGAATGACAAGATCCAGTGATGGCAGATTAAGTAAGACCTCAAGGGCAGCAGTAGATCGCATAGAGCAAGCAAGCCTGATGAGTCATAGCTTATGGCTGGTATGGATGCAGTCAATGACAACTTTTTTACAACCCGGAATAATAGTGTACCTACCTACTACAACAAATTAGTAAAGTGTATAAAGTATAGTGCAAGTAAAAAAAAAGGAAAACTATGACAGTCACAAGTAATTACTGCATTAGGGTACGTGCACAACGAGGCGAGGCGAGGCTATATCAAGAGTTGAAGGAATAAAATGATTGTACGCTGTACTATGAGAGTGTTCATAATAACGCTGTGGCAACGCGCGATGTGGTGAGACACCCGCTCAAGAATGACATTTTTATCATTTTTCGCGAGGTGCAGCACGCTAATTTTGATAGCTGGCATATTCTTATATGTTTTGTGTTTTTTATATAATTGAAGGATATTTCACCATTCTCATATATTGGAAGAATCTATGAGGATCAGTATGTAAATTTTCATATACATATTTGAATGATGGAATTCCCCAAATTCTAATCGCTTGTTACTGTGACCCCATATATACATAAGCAAAATTGCAAGAAGGGCTGGACAAACAGCAAATGATTAATTATATGTACATATATCATTAGAATGGAAGTCTTGGCAGTTTTTTTTTTTTTAGTTTATATTGAAATCTTTCCTTAATATAATCGAAGGTTTCTATACTCATTCTAATATATTGGAAGAATCTATCAGGATCAGTCCGTAAATCTTTATATAACCCGGGGATTACACGAGTCAGTAGAACTGACACTTACACAGGCTCGTGTAAACCCCTACTGACTATTCTTTTTTACTGACCAGTCTGCACTGACAAGATTTCTGACGAGTCAGTACGGATTAGTCAATAAACTGTCAAACGTACAATTAAGATTGCGGAAATTGAAAATAAAAGGTAGATGCTAGTGGAAATTTGTGTTTATATATCTAATCTTCTCTCTTTTGAGTGGGAAATGACTGAAAAGTGTTTAACATACATTTTATTGTTTATTTTCTAGAGAATAAAGACGGATTAATGAAGAAATCGTTAGATATGCATATAGAAGAGGAATGTCTGCACCGCTTGACGACATTTTATTATGAACAGACTGGTCAATTGATCAAACCCAAATCGTTTTTTGTCAGTAAATTTGACAGACAAAATCAGGACTGTCCGTCAGCGCTATTGACTCGTGTAATCGTTGCGTAAATGATGAAAATCGCCAAATTCCAGACTTTTCGAATTTATCGAGTGGCAAGCAAAACAGTAGATAGTACACTTATGTGAAAAATGCAATATAGTTGCATTACGTGACAAACACAATATTTCTTCTTCAGAATGTGATGACATAATTTATGCTCTTACTTCGCGATTTACCAAGAAACTGAACACTTTGTTGTGAACGCACAACACCTCGAAGTGTGTATCTTTACCTCACCTCGCTCAACTGCCTAGCCTCGCCTCGTTGTGCATGTACCTTTATACATTATGTATAAGTCTAATTATGGTTTTGTTTTCAAAAACATTAAAACAGTGAAAAGCCTACGCTATATGTACATAGGTACTTCAGTTTTTCAGGGTTTGGATTTTTTCCATTAAGCTCTCAAGACGTAGATAGCTTGTCCGGATTCGTTTGATTAGCTAGATAGCCAACAAACATAACCTTTTAATCTGTTATATATTTGAATAAATCAATTCGAATCTTGACTCGGCCATCGAGTGAATCAGATTTTTAAACTAAATAATACTATGTATGTGTTTTAAACTTTTAGAACGATCATAATTTTTTCATAACATACTATGCAAGATTGTATGCAGTCTAAATGGTATGAATTAAAGTAAATAGGTAGGTATAAAATACTTTTTTACCCATCAAACAATATAAATTTCACCACCAATATTTCATTAGACAATAAAAGTAAGCCCGAATAATAACTACGCAAAAATACTAAACAAAACTGGCAGATTGAGCAAAAAAAAAACAAATTGTTATTTGTACGAAATTTGAATGCAGTAGGTACTGCAGGTACTTCGTTTAAGATAATTTATTTGACAGTAGTAAAACTGCATTACCAGAGCTTTTTACTTACCATAAAAATGATCTCCGTTGATATGGGCCGCACTGATGGCATTTTGATGGCAGCTTATATGGTAAAACATTATAAAACCAATCTAGACGTGAGATTCGATACAAAATTCATTCCATGTAGAATCTTTGTTTTTAAATATTCAGTCTTTTTTCCATGCGTCGTTTGTAATCCCAAAATGTAAACACTGAGAAAAGCAAAAAACTTGAACAACATAAACATGGTTTTGTGTGCCATTAGATTGTTAAGAAAGAAAATACATCTATAAGTGTCTCCACAAGAATTTTCCTTAGAACATTTTACAAATATAATTAATAGATTTTAATAATTCCTAGAAAAACTACACAGTAGCAACAAATTTTATGTCGAATTCATATTTTCAACTAAAGTTAAGACTGAAAATAATTTACACATTTTATTTTTCTATTCGAGATGAAGCACTTCCATACAAAAATAAGGGTGTTGGGTAATTTGGGAACATGGGTAGGGAAAGGTTATTTAATTTTGCTTTTAAATTTTTTAAATCTATATAGAATATAAAAAAATTTCATGGATTTGATATATTTTTAATAATGCAAAAATATATTTAAATCTAATCATAAAACTTACGCTAGGTAGGTACTCGTGTAAGGTAGCAATTTACGGGCACTTTATGTAATGTAAGAATTTTCTGTGCAATATTTAATTAAATTCTAAATTTATTTGTGTAGTTGTGATATTTTACTTTTATGATTATGCTTACAATGCCATTTGTTGTACTATTGAAAAAGTAGACTTTAAATTATGAGATAAGTTATATAATTAGCAGAATACATAATTCCTTGGTTTTAAACATTGTGCAATATGAAGTGAAATTGTCTCTTTTTAATGAATTACTAAAATAAATGAAATATTTTATTTTTGTTTTTAACTTTAATATTAAGACATCTCTATCTATTAGTAACTATTACTCGAAATTTATTAGTACTCCCAAGTAACATTCTCTGACACCTTTGGTGTTCTTATTGAAATTTTGGTTTTATAAAGTTCTCCACTTGGTTTTCTTAAGGGCTTAATAGTTCTTAACATGTTTGTTAACGTGCCTTTTAGTTTCGGAACCTTAACCCCAATAAAATTGGTCATAAGAACCATTCTGAACACCAGCATTATAAAACTACTGGTGCTAGCACCATAAGTGCTATATACACAGTGCTATAAATGAATTAAACACCATTCTTATAAAGGATTAAGTACTGAGAGTAATAGTGTAACAACGATGGTTTTGGAAACTTCTATAGCACCAAATTATAGCACCTTTATAAAACTTACAGTTCCTTAAAACCTAAGTTTTATTTAGAACTCTTACAATACTTGAGAAATTCGATCAACACTATGGGCTCCTTAGGGTACGGCCACAGAAACAAGCGCGCGATTAATTTTCGAATGCATTTAAAAAGCATTGTAGTGGTCATTGAAATTGCGCGCGGTAAAGTGCGATCTTCTGCGTGCATATTTAGTCATCGGAACTGTTTCGATTTCTAAAAATCGCGCGCGCGACTAAAATTTTTTTTTTCATTTCTGACGCACTTTTGCTCAGTATTCTGTGAGAGTCTTAGGAGGTAAGATGACTGCCAATATTGATAAGGAGCTCTTGATATCTGAAGTGCAATGCCGGCCGGCATTATGGCAAGATGATAATATTAATCATAAAAACAGAATAGTGGTGGAAAAACTGTGGACAGAAATCGCATCTATTTGCAATACAGATGGTAAGTAATTTTTATAGTTTTAAAAAAAATGTAAGTTGTTATATGCTTTTATTCCTGTAATATTAATGTAATATATTTTACATTACATATTAAAATTACATTAAATAATCCGCTAATTTATCCCGTGCTTTTACTGCATGATTGCCACTTCGGTTTGCATGATGAGAATTTAGTGCAGGCTCGTCACCTGTCATGGAGTGCTCCATATTCACCATTGCATTATTGAAATGAAAGTCTGCTTTTCCATCTTTCTCCATGATTAAGTTATGCAAAATGCATCCTGCCTTTATTAGTATGCAAGCATCATTAGGACTCATTTCTATATCCTTGGATAAAAAGCGCCATTTTGCGTAGATTATACCAAACGCACATTCTATACATTTTCTTGCGCTGGCCAAACGCAAATTAAAATTTTCTCTGATCGGATTTAATGTTTTTCTAGGATACGGCCTCATGAGATAATGTTTTAAAGGATAAGCTTCATCCTCGATAAGAAAATTATCCATTTCGATTGTTGAATGTGAAAGCATTTGTGGTGGAGGAATATTAAATTTACCTTTTTGTATGAGATGAAATAAAGTAGATCCAATAAAGGTACCCCCATCGCTTTGCTTACCTCGCGCTCCAACTTCTATTGTTAAAAATTTTTTGTCGGCATCCGCAACTGCTTGCAGCACCACAGAAAAGTAATGAAGATAATTAAAATAATGTGATCCAGAATTTGCTGGATATTTAATTTGGCAATGATTTCCGTCTATTGACCCAAAACAGTTTGGAAATTTCCAAAAGTTGTTATAATCTCTAATTATTTTTGTTAATTGTTCCATGGTAGGAGTCGGCATAAATTCGGATACGAGCTCCTCCGAAATTATCTTGCTTGTTTCCCTAACTATCAAACTAATAGTAGATTTTCCCATTCTAAATGCAAAGGCCAAAGATCTAAATGACGCTCCTGTAGGCAAATATCTGTAAAAAATATGAGTATGATTGTATTTATTTTTTCATTGCAGCTACTAACGCTAAAGGTAAATGGAAAAATTTAAGAGACAATTACAGAAGGGAGTTGAGCAAAGAGCAATTCCCAAAATCGGGAGCAGCAGCATCAGTAAAAAAATCAAAGTGGGCTTTCTTTGATACAATGCGGTTTTTAAAGGACTACATTATGCCTAATCCTTTGCAGGGAAATTTAAGCTACCAGCAAATAAGTGGCAATGAAAATAAAAACACGGACGATTCTCAGGAAATCAGATAGATTGAAACTGAGAACATGGGCAATACTTTAATTGAAGATTGCATAATTTGCGATGACCTATCATCTCTGGCTTCTACATCATTAATTTCCTCGAATAAGACCGGCGGAGCATCAAAAGGAAAACGAAAAAACCAAAATGTTCAAGTGGAATTTTTAAATTTAGAAAAGCGACGCTTTGAGCTATTACAAAATGTAACTAAAAAACCAGAAAACAAGGAACCGGATTTAAGCTTTTTTTAAAGTTTGTTACCGCATTTTGCAGATTTTACTGAATAGCAAAGGCTTAAAGTAAAAACCAAAATAATGCAATTAGTCCTGCAAGAGAAAGAAAGCCTTCAAGTGCAAAAGGACCAAGAGCAACGGGGACGAAAAGCACGACAGGAAGGAGGGACAGATTCATCTTTACATTATGAAGCTGATTATTTGCAAACAACTCAGCAGTACTATCCAAGCACAAATAATTATTTGTAATATATACCTATTTTTTTTTTTTAATTTTGACAACCTTCTTTATATGGATATACCTATATAATTTATAAATATTGAATAAAGGCTTCTCTTTCATATACTTGCCTTAGTGTTATTACTAATCTTTCTTCCGCTGAAATTGTTCTCCTACGCCATACTTTCTTTGTGAGCCGTTTTTCAATTTTACTCAAAAGAAACTTAAAAGTGTACAAAGACATACGAGTGTATTCAAAAAATTTTTCAGGATACCTCTTCAGATTTTTAAAAAGGTGCCCAGTGAACACAAAACGAGAGGTCTTACCGCCAACGAAAATTCGGTAAAAAACGTGAACTGGGGAAATCGAATTAGTTGGAGAATTCTTAGACGTAAGTACGGAAACTAATATTCTAACGTTTTTTCATCGTTTTCCTCTGTTTTTCTTATCGCGAAGAAAGGCATTTTATTTAAAAAAACGTCAATATAAAGTTAACAATTTCTTATCGTTTTCTTACCATTTATTTCTAAATTAAAATTTAATATAAAATTAATGTTTTCTTATCTTTTTCTTAACGTTTCTTTAAAACGTATTACGTTGCACTTTTCAGTTATGTCATCTCATATTTCCTCGGCATTTTTGCGGTAAGTCAATCATGTCCAGGCAAAGTATTAATAAAAGAATTGGTAAAGAATTGGAAGAACTATTTCAAAGCAAAAGAAAAAAGAGTGATGTTGATTTTAGTGATAAGTGCCGTGAAGAAGAAATACAAGAAAAAGTTGATTAGAACTGTAATGAGAGCAAATTTGGTGCTGATTATGAAGAAAGTGTAGAACCAAAAATAATTTCGTTTGAGGATAAATTAGTAAAATGGTTTAGCGATTATAATATTTCAAATAGAGCTGCAAATTGTTTGGTGAAATTATTAAAAGAAATTCATCCTCTGTTACGTACGGATATTAGGTCGTTAAGGCAAACTCCACGAAAAACTGAAGTGAAGGTACTTGGAAATGGAAAATACTTTCACTACGGGATTGCTAACTGTTTAACTGATTTCTGCTATAAAAGTAATATTCCAGAGAATATTCTGTTATGGTTGACACCAATGTTTTAAAAGGTATTTTTGCTTGTAATAAAAAGTAGTGGCCGAAATATCTTTTATAAATAAACTTCAGTAAAATCATTACAAAACTGTATGGCAAATTTAGACAAGAAAGTGTCAGGAACTGCAAGGGAAATCCTTCTTATTAAGGAACGAATAAAAACTTTCAGTGCAAATCATTTTCAAAACGAGGACTTTTCACTTTTACCATCTTTTCCACTTGATACTTCGTCAGAATTTTTGGAATTCGAAGAAAAAATGAAGACATCGGAAGCAGCAGGAAAACAACTGGTAATAACTTTACATATAAGTAATAATTAGAATTAGAATTAGAATTTCTACATAACAAGTGAAAAAGCTAGAATTGATCTAAGACCAATTCTTATGATACCCCAAATGAATGCACGTATGAAATTTCGTATGGTCACCCTTTTGAGCAATTTTGATTTTTTGCATTGGTTTCTCGCATATATTTCTAAAACGGCTTGTCGGACAGAAAATATGATTATAATCAATTTTATAGGATTTCTTATTCTGAAGAAGTTTTTAGTACAATAAAAATGTCTAGGACTGATCGTTTTCAAAGTATATGTAAAAAACCAAAATTAGTATATGGCAACACCAAGAAGGCGTTGCCCTATTTAGCCCATTTTTGAAATTTTATTTGCTATTAGTATGAAAACACAGTGTTCCAAATTTAAGCTTTCTATGTCGACGTGTTTTCAGGTAGTGTCCAAATATATCGTGGAAAACAAAATTTTTGTATGGCAACCCCACGAAGGAGTAGCCTGATTTGTCTCATTTTCGAACTTAATTTTACTTTTTTTTTTAATGTCCGTGTACAAAATTTCAGCTTTCTAGGTGAACGCGTTCTCGAGTTATCGTGCGCACAGACAGACAGACAGACGGACGGACGGACGGACGGACATTCAAAAATCAAAATAACTTTTAATATTATGCGTGGGTGTCCAATTCATTTTTATTTCATCATTATTTCGAGGTGTTACAAACGGAATGACAAACTTATTATACCCCTATAGATTTCATCTAGGGTATAAAAATAGGGGGCAAAGACTTTTCTTGTTTTTTAAGAAACTGCTTAAGAATTATCCTTGGGGATACTGCAGCCTCATCTTTTTCCTGGACTGGTCAAGGACACAATATACAAATTAGGTACTTCCATTTGATAAAAGTTTTAAAAGGTGAGCAAATAGCCTGATTAAATAATTCTACTTTTTATTTATTTATTTTATAACGCATATTTCCCAGAGGCATGCTTTAAGGTATTCGCTACCTCAGACACCGATATGGACGGGCGAAAGATAGAATTAAGAAATCCAACAATAAAAATAATTCTGTGTCTACCTTTGAATCATCGTGCTAATAATAGTACTTAATTAATGTTAAGGTTTTGTAATTCTTTAAAAAAAATATATGAAGTTCCTGATTTTTATTAATTTAAAGAAGAAAATAAGGTTTTGTTATGGTTTCATTATATATACATATAAAAAATACATTTATATTGTCAACATTTATCTTTCCATACTTTTTATCTTTTCCGAGTTTTATAAAATTTGCTACCATCAATTATCGACGTGGACATTTACCGTTTTCCTAACAAATAGTTTCATAAACATTTAAATAGTGGGCAAGAAGATTGAACCAACTTATTTTTTCATAATACATATATATTTTTTATTATAATTAATGAACGGGTTTTCGGTAGGTAAGCTACCATAATCAGTGGAATATCTTACAAACTCAGTTTGTAAGATATTCTTCTGATGATCACACGCGTTCATTCATTAAAATAAAACATTCATATTATGAAAAAATAAGTTGGTTCTATCTTCTTGACCACTATTTAAATGTTTATGAAACTATTTGTTAGGAAAACGATAAATGTCGACGACGTCAAGAAAAGGGAGGAAATACATTAAGAATCTCGATAAGAAAACATTAAGAAAACGTTGCATCGAGTTCTAAGAAAAGGTAAGGAATGCGTTAAGAATAACTTCCAGAAAAGGCAAAGATTTCCATCAGAAAAGTATAACAAATTGTTAACTCATGTCGATAAAAAAATATTAAGGAAACGTTACATCGAGTAGAGAATTACAAAAGAGGGGAAACTTTACGAATCTTGACAACCATTATGTATCGTTTGCGGTAAAAAAAAGTTAACGCTTTCTGAGAAGTTTAACGAGTTTTTAACGTGGAATTCTCGTTTTCTTAACGTTTTCGGCAAGTTGTGTTCACTGGGGTGATGATATTCCCCATATTGACGTCGGACTCTATTAATTGGATGAATCTGAAACCTCCGCATATTGGAAAAGAATAATTACCATTTTGAATATTAATTACTTTCGCACAACTCAAATATTACTGAAAAATTACGTTTCTCTAGAATACGCGAAACTAGATTTCGCGCGCGCTGTTTAATGGCCAGTCATAAAAATAAAGAGCGATTAATCACAAAAATCGCGCGCGCGTCAATCGCGCGCTTGTTTCTATGGCCGTACCCTTATAGGAGTTTAATGAGTCTGCGTTTTTAGAGTTCTTGACATTTCTATTCTGCTTGAAGTTGACACAAAGATGGAAAAATTTCAATGTAAAATCATAAAAAGAAATACATACTTCTATTCATCGAAAAGTAAAAAAAAAAAAATAGATATGAAAAAACGCAAGGCACACATTTCAAAGCTTCTCTTAATAAAATCAAAGAAGCGAGCTCAAATACGATCAATATTTGTACCATCCTCAATTACAAAGTCGGTCGAAAATTTTACGAGTTGTAATCAATGTCACATAATTGAGGAAATAGACATATCAAAATTGGTCTATAGAGTTAGAAGATGATGTTTATTGTGATGATGCATCCCTTTCAAAAGATGTGCATATCAAAAATGAAGATTTTCATAAGAATTTGATAGCTTGGGCAATTTCGTTTAATATTAAAAATGCTGCTTTAAAGGAACTGTTATGGAATTATGTTGAGAGTGATGTACTTCGGACGTTAAGTCCAGATGGCTAGCATGAGCTGACAGATCACCCGATAACAGCGTTGTATACAGGGCGGCACGCTAGTCCACCTCGACTATTGGCGGAGAGTGTGGGGGGGGTTCCACAAAACAACCTGCCGCTGTTACCAACTATATACAAAACGAGATATCGTGCCTTCAACAAACGAACAGCTAGCACACACTCGGTCCTGAAGAGACCCTTACGTCACTTACCTGTATCTAGGTGGAAGGCGTAGGTGTTCTACCTTCCTTTGCCAGCCCCATCCTCCGGTTTTACTTTGGGTGGCACTATTTCCCCAAGTCCCTTCTCGATACGACGCAAAACCACTGGAGGCTTTTTTTTATTTTTTTCTTTTCTAATTTCCTTCTTGATTATCAGGTGCTTTCTGGGAATTCCTAAAGTATTTTATTTATTGGATGTGACTCTACCAAACTTAATCAAAATTATTACTTTTCTGGGCCCGATGTTGTTGAGGAATTTCGATAATTATAATTCCTGGAATTTCTTCCATGCACACTTGTTCACTAAATATAACATATTAATGGTCTTCTTCTTCTTTGTCACCACTGTCACGTCGCATGTCACACGAGCTTGAGAGTAAACGCATTTCTCTCGGTCGGGGTGCGTTCAATTTTTGCGTGTTTGACGCAGCCGGCCTACACGCTTCAGTACGTCGTGTAGCATATTGCTATATGCAATACGCTACGACCATAACAGAACTTTTAAAACTTACAAACAAAAGAATACCCAATGTGTTACCAATGGATCCACGGACACTACTGAAAACACCGACTGCAATTACGGTATTTGAGAGGTAGGTGAGAGACAGTACTGGCACCATGATTTAGAAGTTAACATAAAAAAAATGTTTTCGCAACATTAATCAATGACTACCAATTTCAATAAATGTAGATATGGATGGAATTCCCTTCTACAAAAGTTCCAGAGACGAGTTTTGATCCATACTGTTTAATATACATGAAAATCCGGAGATTGAACCCTTGGTAATTGGTATCTATACAATGGAAAAAAAGAAGGCCGATAGACCTGAAGGCATTCCTATCAGCTTTTGTAGAAGAGATGAAATTGATATTGAAAAATGGAATTAATGTTAACAACCACAAAGTATACGTCAAAATTATATGCTTTATTTGTAATTCGCCAGCTAGAGCACTGATATACATAGGGTATATTATAATAGTTTATATACATTAGCTACTTCTTTTAATAGCCGCCATAGAAGCGATATTTTTTAGAGCACTTTTAGGTACTATTACGGTTGCATTTAAAACAATGGGTATTATAATGGTTTCGCATAGCACCTTAGGCTCCGCATAAAACTTTAAGTGCTATAAGAGTTCTGAATAATGATCTTAATTATAATATCTTTTGTTAAATATAAAATAATTCAACGGGGCGTTGTATAATTCGAACCTATCCCTGCAAAAATGTCCATTAAATATTGTTACGTGCAATAGAAAGAGACAACTGGTGACATCTACTGGCAATGGAGAGTAAACCACTTCAGGTTCGGAGAATCGATTATTATTACAGGAAAGTTCAGGAATAGAACAAATAGAATAGTCAAGAAGCTTTTGGAATAGAACACTCCAGAATAATCCGGAGAGTTTCTAGGGTATAAATATAACAGTTGTCATCGCCAGAAAAAGAGTCTTGTCTTAGACGTCGCAGTGTTAACAAGTGAAAGTAATAAAGAAGCGAAAGTGTATGTAATTAGATTGCGATAATTGAAAGTACAGTGTTAGCGATAATTAGAGTTGAGTTGATTAAATGAATGTTTGTGAACTTTATATGATTTAAGTGTAATAAAGAACTTATATATTAATTATTTAATATTGTGTTTTAAATAACGAACCAAACGCCACGCTCGCAACAACTCGTGTCAGAAGTGGGATAAGAAGAATGCCAAAGATGTCGAGCCAGGGAACAAGCTATTCGTGGAGAGACTAGATATCAAGCAGCGACTAGTCGCATCGTCTCTCCTCTTGAGCAGTCGGAAAACTAGTAAAAAGCAACTTCGTGGGGCAGAAGTTGGTTGGTGGAATCGACAGCCCCGAAGTCATCATCCAAGTAAGTCAGTTACAGAGAAATAATAGCAGTCTTGTTATATATGGAAGTGTAGGAAATAATGACTGCGCAGTTACTATCGATACTGGAGCTTCAAGCTCAATTATTAGAGCAGATCTTGTTAAGAACAAATGGCTTCACAACACCACCACTTTCTTTCGCAAATTTATCCCACTTCTGACACCAGTTGTTGCGAGCGTGGCCTTTGGTTCGTTATTTAAAACATAATATTAAATAATTAATATATAAGTTCTTTATTACACTGAAATTTTTCTCACTCGTACTGTACTCCGTGAAGCTTGTCTGGCGGATTCATACGCTAATGCATAGGCTAGTGCTTCTGCTGTTGATTTCTTTCGCTAGCCTTAATGATTGTTGTAAATTTTGATCTGCAATACCGTTCACAAATGCTTCCGTTGCCACTTCATTGAGAAAATCTGCATTCACGCTG
Source organism: Dioctria linearis (assembly GCA_963930735.1). Classification (NCBI taxonomy): domain Eukaryota; kingdom Metazoa; phylum Arthropoda; class Insecta; order Diptera; family Asilidae; genus Dioctria; species Dioctria linearis. Next base: position 47,547,620 of record OZ005741.1, on the reverse strand, counting down.
GAAATACATCCCGAGGGCCGAGAGAAAACTGCTTTCTCAGTTGGCAGTGGCTTATGACAATTCAAAGTAATGCCATTTGGGTTATGTAATGCTCCAGCCACATTCGAACGACTAATGGAATGTGTTCTACGCGGTTTAACCTGGAAAACATATCTTGTCTATTTGGATGACATAATAGTAATCGGAAGGACATTCATGGAACATAAAAACAACTTACGGGACGTACTTCAAAGACTCAAAGATGCAAAATTGAAGCTCAGTGCGAGTAAATGTGCTCTATTCAAAAATGAAGTTAAATATTTAGGGCACATAGTTTCATCACAAGGAGTGAGAATCGATCTAGAGAAGATAGAAGCCGTCAAAAATTGGCCAGCACCAATGGATAAACATCAATTACGGAGTTTTCTTGGTTTAGCTACCTACTACAGGCGATTCGTGAAAGGTTTTGCAGATATAGCAAGAAGCCTACATCAACTTACCGAAAAGGGAAAGCCGTTCATATGGTCGGATAAATGCAACGAAAGTTTTGAAAATTTGAAGCAACAGCTCTGTGAGGCTCCAGTACTTCACTATCCAAAGCTGGGAAAAACATTTACATTAGACACGGATGCCAGCAATGAAGGTATTGGTGCAGTGCTTTCTCAGGAGGAGAATGGTCAAGAAGTTCCAGTAGCTTACTATAGCAAAGCACTTTCAAAGTCAGAGAATAATTATTGTGCTACAAGAAAGGAGCTACTTGCCATTGTAAGTTCAACAAAGCATTTTCATAAATATCTCTACGGGCAGAAATTCATCCTTCGCACCGACCATGCAGCGCTTAAATGGCTTCTGCAGTTTAAGAATCCTGAGGGACAAGTGGCGAGATGGATAGAGCGACTCCAGGCTTGATTTTGAAATACAACACCGAAGAGGTCGTATCCATGGAAATGCAGACGCCCTTTCACGACGTCCATGTAAACTTGAGTGCAAACATTGCGTCCGAATAGAAGAAAAAGAAACAACAGCAACTATACAGTTGGTAACCGTGGAACCATCTACTGGTTGGGACAACGAGGATCTGCGAACAACACAACGAGAAGATCCGGACATTTCACCTATTCTTGCTTGGAAAGAAGACATGGAAAGACCAGACTGGAAGGATATTTCGGAATGGAGTGAGAAGCTGAAAAGTTACTGGGCTCAATGGAACTCCCTTCATGTTGAATGTGGTATATTAAAATACGAGAAAGGTTTTATTGGTTACATATGCGAGAAGATGTGGAGGAGTGGTGCCGCAGATGCACTGTCTGCGCTGCTTGCAAAGGGCCGCAGCACAGAAACAGAGGAGAAATGCATAAGGATAATGTCGGAGCCCCCTTTGGAAGGATAGCTATAGACATCGCTGGACCTTTTCCAGAAACGGATGGCGGTAATCGTTATATATTAGTTGCCATTGACTATTTCAGTAAATGGCCTGAAGCTTATGCAATCCCTTATCAAGAGGCAACCACAGTTGCGGAACAAATAATAACGAATTGGGTCAGTAGGTTTGGAGTGCCTCACGAACTTCATTCGGACCAAGGACGGAACTTCGAATCGCGGACTTTTCAGGAGATGTGTAAAATGTTGGGAATAAGAAAAACTAGAACAACTCCTCTACACCCACAATCTGATGGCATGGTAGGGCGCTTCAACAAAACATTGATCGAGCATCTAAAGAAAATAGTTGACTATCATCAACGCGATTGGGATCGACATATTCCTATATTCCTAATGGCTTATAGATCAGTCGTTCATAGTACTACCGGACAAACCCCAGCTAAAGTCATATTCGGAAGAGAGATGCGATTACCTAGCAACCTCAAATTCGGTACCCCCCGAGGTGAGCAAAAGTTACCAGAAGACTACGTATCGGAGCTCAAACAACAATTAGCTGATGTACACGAGGCCACGAGGACGAAATTAGCAACAAATACTGATCGTATGAAGACCCGCTATGACTTACGTGCTAATTCCGCAGGATTTAACGAAGGTGATCTTGTTTGGCTGTACAACCCGAAACGACGTAAGGGACGTTCGCCAAAATTGCAACAACACTGGGAAGGACCGTATTCAGTAGTAACTAGAATTAATGACGTGGTATACAGGATTCAGCGTGGCACAAGAGGCAAGCATAAAATTGTTCATTTGGACCGCTTGTGTCAATACTACGAGCATCAAGACCGTGGACCACCTGTTGTTCGAGACGAACAAATTTAAGAAGGGGGCAGTGTTACGTGCAATAGAAAGAGACAACTGATGACATCTACTGGCAATGAAGAGTAAACCACTTCAGGTTCGGAGAATCGATTATTATTACAGGAAAGTTCAGGAATAGAGCAAATAGAATAGTCAAGAAGCTTTTGGAATAGAACACTCCAGAATAATCCGGAGAGTTTCTAGGGTATAAATATAACAGTTGTCATCGCCAAGAAAAGAGTCTTGCCTTAGACGTTGCAGTGTTAAGAAGCGAAAGTAATAAACAGGCGGAAGTGTTGTATGTAATTAGATTGCGATAATTGAAAGTACAGTGTTAGCGATAATTAGAGTTGAGTTGATTAAATGAATGTTTGTGAATTTTATATGATTTAAGTGTAATAAAGAACTTATATATTAATTATTTAATATTGTGTTTTTAAATAACGAACCAAAGGCCACGCTCGCAACAATACTTTAACCCTTATTCTGGTTCATATGACCTTACTAAGTTAGTGGATTTTGTTTTATAAGCTGTCTTACAGGAACCCTTATAGAGCTTACAGACAGTGGTATAAAGTGCCAAAATGCGCCTATAAGGGGTTTGTAAAAGCCACACATACGTTTCCAGCACCAATTCTTAAATACTCTGGTGTTAAAAGTTGGTGCTAGAAACGTATCTGAAATCCTTATACGAATTAAATTGTTTTTTGGGCTGGCTGGATATTAACAATACATATTTATTGATGGTGATGTTACCGTGCCACTGTTGGAAGGGACTTGTGATAGATTTCCCCTCTTAAGACCGTACCCAACTATACCACACAAACATTCTTGGTCCATTGTGTGTGGAAAGGAAGGAAGGTATTGAGTTGAAAGATGCTTTCGTTCTGAACAGATCACCTCACATACCTTTCAGCATGATATGCAGAGTGTTAGCCTGTATACCGTGCCTTTCAATACACTAACAACACGTGTGCTCCGTGAAATGAATATGTACATAAGATTTCCGGAGTTTACAGGGTACAACAGATAGCGAACATGCCTCAGGGTGACTATTGGTATGATAGGAGGGATAACTTGAAAAGTGGTCTACAGTTATCCATCTGTAATAACAAAGATAACAAAGATGCTGATGTGAGATTTAAAGTTACGTTGCATCAGTCGACCGGCAAATTCAGAGGTACTGCACAGTTTCAGTTTGTGCTGATGAAGGCTCCCTGTTTCACAGGCTCTTCACTTGTCCGGCTTTGCAAAGTCACTAATTGAACTCGTGCGCGATATGTGTCAGTTGATCCACCCGAATTTCAGCATTACTAGAACATCGTTTCTATCGGGACAAAGAGTTTGCAGTCAGGTGAATTGTTTGATTAGCTTTGTGTTGACGCTGGCCACATCTACAGTTCATTTGAGCTACATGAGAATCGAAGATGGGAATCAGAGCACTGACTCACAACACCATGCACAAGCATTTAAAAGGCACTCTAAGAGCCCTCCTGAAACGCCTCTCTGAAAGCTCGTAGCGCTTCTTTTCCCTATCCCGGTTCATTACTTTATAACATAGGCATGTCCGCAGAGGCAAGCGCTTAAATGCTGCTCTTAAGAAGCGTTCTAGGAGCGCTCTAAAGTGGGAAACAGAATGTGTCAAAATATAACAGTATATATAAAAATTTGAAAAGAAAAGCGGAAATATGGAATGAAATATAAAATATCAAATTAGTTGGGACAGAACTAAGCTTTGATGATGTTATGGTCGTAGCGTAGTGTATATAGCAATATGCTACACTGAGCTAGATACACGTCTAAGCGACCCGTAGCAGCACGAGGTGGGCGCGAGCTGTCTTCTGTATGGATGGAAATCGAAACGCGCTGAACGCACCCGAAAATAGTTCTGACAAGAAAGAAGAAGAGTCTTTCTCTTGCTAGATAGTCAAGAACGAAGGAAGTCTCGAAAAAAGTCACTGTGAAGAAAAAGTGACAAAGGAAAAACCATCGGGAATAATCCATGTGTTTTAGGGCGGCTAAACGTGTAATCGGTGCCTGCAGTAACTTATATCCACACAAGCTTGCAAAGACTCCACATATTTTGGGCGGATGAAAAGAAAAGCAGTATTGGTCAAGAGGAATTAAGTCCTTATTAAATAACAGAAAGACAAAAAATATTTTACTTGAAACCAAACAAAAAGGTAAGGAAATGTTGGAATTACCAAGTTAATTTAAATATAACCTTGAAAAAAAATGAAAATTCAGATAACACAAAGTTAAACCAAGCTCCCCAGGTGGTAGTACCCGGGCCCGAGCAAAACAAGGGAGAAACCCAAGGATAACACGAATGATGCCAAGGAATCAAAAGGGGAACGTTAGAGCTAAAGCTTTTCCAGCACTATTGGAAAATAATAAGATCCAGGTACCCTAGGTTAGGAAAGGAAAAGAACTAGACAAGAAAGCAACCACCCTCAAGAAGTCGACACGGACGCAGACTTATGGGGTGTAAGCACTGCAATTATAGCTGGACGTAGGCTTATAAAAACAACGACGCTTAAGTATATGCGATTTTGGCTTCTTCCAATGAAATCAGGTTACCGGACCTAAGACTGAGATCGCATGCGGCGCCACCCAAAGAATTCTCTAGAATCACGTTTAGATGAACAGAAGAAATCTATGGACGAACAAAAGAATTCTCTAGAATCACGTTTAGATGAACAGATGAAATCTATGGACGAACAAAAGAATTCTCTCGACGAACAAAAGAATTCTCTCGAGGAACAAAAGAAATCTATGGAAACCCGTCTGGACAAGCAAAAGAATGCTTTTGAGGAACAAAAGAATTCTTTGCAGAATTGTCTAGAAACTTGTTTGGAGGAACAGAAGAAATTTCTGAAAGTTTCATTAGACGAACAAAATATGAAAATTGAAGGAATACAGCAGGAAGTGTTGGAAGTTCGACAACAAGTGTCGGGAGTACAACAAAATGTCACGGAACAGCTTGATAACTTTAAAGCAGATCTGGAAAGAATAAAGCATCGTCAGCCTCTAAGCGGAGCAACTGAAATATCCGGTGCAGGTAGAATGAAACCTCCCATATTTGATGGACAAAATTCGTGGCATATCTTCAAGAGACAATTCGAGGCAGCTTCAGAGGTAAATGGATGGAATGATGAAGACAAAGCTATAGCTCTGGTGTTAGCACTTCGAGGTCCTGCGTCAGAACTCTTACAAACTGTACCGATTGAAAATCAACGTAATTACTCTTCATTAGTACAGGCGATAGAATTACGTTACGGAGATGAGCACATGCAGCAAGTATATCGCCTACAGTTGCGCAACAGGATGCAAAAACATGGCGAATCACTACAACAACTGCAGGCAGATGTAGAAAGATTAGCGCATCTGTCATACTCCAGCGTGAATGCGGATTTTCTCAATGAAGTGGCGACAGAGGCATTTGTGAACGCTATTACAGATCAAAATTTACAACAATCATTGAGGCTAGCAGGAAAGAAATCAACAGCAGAAGCACTAGCCTATGCATTAGTGTATGAATCCGCCAGACAAGCTTCGCGGAGTGCAGTACGAATGAGAGACATTTCGGTGGACGAATGTACTTGTAATAGAATACAGTCATCCCAGAGCTCACATTTGCGTGGTATCCTTCGATGCTGGAATTGTAATAGAACAGGACACCTACAAAGAGACTGCAGAAAACGCCGACGAGTGGAATCTCTAGATGAAGAGAGGAAAGTGGAATTGCAAAGATATCGAGCTGAGCAGCAGACTTGCAATAGATTGCAGTTATCACTGAGTACCCCTTCACGTAGTGTTCTTCGATGTTGGGATTGTAATAAATTGGGACACCTTCAAAGCGACTGCAGGAAACGCCGTCGAAAGGAACCAACAGAAAAGAAAGGGACAGAAGAACGTACAAGTTGGCGAGCTAGAGAGCAAACTATTCTTAGGGAGACTAGAATCCAACCTTATGACTTTGAGAGCCAACACAGAAAAGGACGTATCTATGGAAATGCATAAGCCTTGGTACAACGTCAATGGAAACCTGAATGTAAGCATTATGGCTGGGAGAAAGGAAATGAGAAAACAGCTACTATACAGTTGGTATCCGTGGAACCATCTACAGGTTGGGACAACGAGGACCTGCGAACAGCACAACGAGAAGATCCGGATATTTCACCTATTCTTGCTTGGAAAGTAGACATAGAAAAACCAGAATGGAAGGATATTTCGAGGATGAGTGAAGAGCTGAAAAGCTACTGGGCTCAATGGAATTCTCTTCATGTTGAATGCGGCATATTAAAACGCAAGTGGGAAGCACCTAACGGTAAATCGTTCCGAATGCAAATAGTCGTGCCGGCATCAAAGGTCAACGAGGTTCTAGGTAAAGTGCATCGTGGAGCATCTGGAGAACATTTGGGAGTGAATAAAACAATTTCTATAATACGAGAAAAGTTTTATTGGCTACATATGCGGGAGGATGTAGAGAAGTGGTGTCGCAGGTGCACTGTGTGTGCTTCTTACAAAGGGCCGCCACGTAGCAGCAGAAAGGAAATGTACAAGTGTAATGTCAGAGCCCCATTGAAACTGAGAGCTGATGTACAAAGGGCCACGGGGGCGAAATTAGCAGTAAGTACCCATCGGATGAGGATACGTTATGACTTACGTGCGAATTCAGCAGGATTCAATGAAGGTGATCTTGTTTGGCTGTACAACCCGAAACAACGTAAGGGACGTTCTCCAAAATTGCAACAACACTGGGAAGGACCATATTCAGTAGTAACTAGAATTAATGACGTGGTATACAGGATTCAGCGTGGCACAAGAGGCAAGCACAAAATTGTTCATTTGGACCGCTTGTGTCAATACTACGAGCATCAAGACCGTGGACCACCTGTTGTTCGGGACGAACAAGTTTAAGAAGGGGGCAGTGTTACGTGCAATAGAAAGAGACAACTGGTGACATCTACTGGCAATAAACAACTTCAGGTTCGGAGAGTAAATGACTTCAGGTTCGGAGAATCGATTATGAAAGTTCAGGAATAGAACAAATAGAATAGTCTAGAAGCTTTTGGAATAGAACACTCCAGATTTATCCGGAGTGTTTCTAGGGTATAAATATAACAGTTGTCATCGCCAGAAAAAGAGTCTTGTCGTAGACGTTGCAGTGATAAGAAGCGAAAGTAATAAAGAAGCGATAGTGTGTAATTAGATTGCGATTATTGAAAGTACAGTGTTAGCGATAATTAGAGCATAGTTGATTAAATGAATGTTTGTGAACTTTATATGATTTAAGTGTAATAAAGAACTTATATATTAATTATTTAATATTGTGTTTTAAATAACGAACCAAAGGCCACGTGCGCAACAATATTAATAGGTGCCACATACTAAATAAGTCGCTTCATTATATAATTTTTCATTATTAGTCTACCTACTATAGAGTTTTAGAATACATTACATGACTTTTGTGTGATAGTTCTAAGATTATTGCAAAGTAACTACATTATTTACTAAGGCTGTTCCCGCGTAAGGCACTAGGCCGAAGAGATGTTAATTTGATTAGAATACTGACTCACGAATAGGAATGGTGTATACAAATGTAAAGAGAGCCCCGGGAGCACCTTTTCAGCTTATCACATTTCAGTTGTAACTTTAATTACAGGCTTACAGTGGCTCCAGAAGGCGTTCATGGAGAAACCAAATTACTCAGGTAAATAATAACAATTGTATGGGAATATTCTCCCGCACTTCCTTCAGGGAGTCCTTTCATCTGGTGATATATTTGGTCTCTTCTTGGGGTTTTTTTTTACACCGTTATATATATATATTATTTAAATAGTGTGTGTATATTGTGAACGTATGAATTGCCTTACAATAAGCTTTACATTAGCATTAGGACGATTCGCTTTAAGAAAATAAAATGCATAGTAAATTGGAATGAAATATTAACAAAAAAATTAGAAAAAATGTGAATTGATCTTAAGTGGAGTCTATTTCGATAAAGCAATCAATGTGTATTAAATCAAAATTATTTTGCTTGGCGATATATTCCCAGTAAGCTCTTAGACAGTCAGATATTGAGACTACTACATTCTTGCGTGAATAACAAACGATATCTTTAGTATATTTTACCATATTAAATTTTTGATATTTTTGAAAGCAAGTGAAATCAAAGAGGGATAGACAATAGGCATACTATTTCGAGTAGGGATGTAAATCTTGCTCACCCTAGACTTTTAGATTATGGTGCATTAAAAGCAACAAACAGGAATATAATACGTGTCATAGACTAAATTTGTTTATTTGCGGACAACTGTCCAATCGAAATAAATATTGTGTTGACAGATAACGCCATAAAGTGTTAGAAATTCCGTTCTTGCCCCTCACTCTCCCTGAGCCCTCTTCGCTTGGCATGGTTGAATAGGTCCGCTTCTCCTCTCTTTACAGGTGATATCAGGGACACTGAAAATTATCTGCCCTCAGTGTCGATTGGGTGGTTGGGGCAAGCAGCAGAAGGCAGTCCATCTGCGCCTTCACTAAGGTAAGGGTAAGTGGTGTAAAGGCCCCTTCAGGGCTGGAGTGTGTGCTACGGCTTTTTGTATGTCAGGCACGATGATTTTTTTTGATTATGGCAGGTGGCAGCGGCAGGTTTTTGGTTAACCCCCCCCCCCCCCCCATCTATAACTCTCCCGCAATAGCGGAGGTGCTAGCGTGCCGCCCTGCAGTCAACGCTGTCCACAAAGTGATCTGTCAGCTCATGCTGACAGCTGGGACTTCACGTTTAAAATAAATCACTCTCAACCTAGTTCCATAACAATGAGCTTTTTGGATAATCATCGCAGTGCTTCTTACTTAATCTCATAAGAGGCCTTCAAGACAGAGAACAGTAGTAAGACGCTTATGTTTGCTCATTATTATTTGTGGTATTAAATGTTATGAAGTTGATTAAATAAACCAATATTATTTCTATTATTTTCACTTATATTAACCAAAACTTCAGATTACAGACCACTCTGAACATCAAATTGAAAATGAGAAATGAGTTACTTCGTCAATATTGGGAAAATCCACAGTTTAGTTTCGTAGAATATTAGATGAGATCACCCCTTGTTGCACTTCAATCTGCTGGAGCTCATCAAACTATCTTCTATAGAGCTTCCAAGCGATGCCTCTAGAAGCACTTGAGTTACTTACTGCTTTTTTCTATGATAGATCAGTGAATATCCTTCTAAAGAGATGCCAAATGATTGCTAGACAAGCGCTTAAATTGAGCTCCTTTCGTTCCAATCGGTTGCAACAAACGCATACACATTAAACTCTACATTACAACCACTATCGTTGATGCAGGATGGGGCTCTTGTCTTTCGCTGGTGATAACAGACCACAGCACTGAGTGAAAGCACTCCATTAGAACCAATCTACATCTAGAGTTTCATGCTACAAGCTATTTCTATGAACGAAATCAGCCCATGTAGCTTGAAGCCCTCTAAGTAGCAATATCTACGGTGGTATGCCATATGTGCAAACTGAAATTTATAGCTTGAAGCTTGCAGCTTGGAGCATGTAGCTCTCGATGTAGAATAGGCCTTAGATGTCTTGAGCTAGAAGGATTATTAAGGCAGCTTGTAGAAGTCTACGATACTACACCCTACTTTTGCCAGATTCTATGATGGTTTCGGTAGCATTGGACAACATTATTTGTTTAAAAGCTCTAAATTTCTCATTCGATCGTTTTACGAAAATTCTAGTTAACTATTTTGGTAATGTTTCATGGGAAACTCTTCTTGAAAGTGCCACTTATCTGCAAATATAGGCATATTTTTAAATATTAAGATAACTTTGGCTTTGGCCTTAAATCTTTATTATGAAAATTATTGTGAAAATTTCCCTTTACCTTTACTTTATATAATTACCTTATCTTTTTAGTGTGTCTTACTTAGCATTTATACCGTTTTTGTTTAGTTCTTATACAATTGTTTGAGCCTTTTGCGTCACCTATTAGGCCTAGATTTAGCCTTTTCTCATTTTTTTCTCCAAAGCCACTCATTCTTGTTTTTATTTTTAAAAATCATTTATAACGTTTTTATTAAAGAATCTATATACCTGCATAAAAAAAATTATTAATATAATTATTTCTCCACTCGAGAAAAATTTTAATAAGTGGTGCAGAGTACCGGAATACCAAATTCAAAAATGTTCTTGAAAATAAATTAAATTCAATATTATTTCGTCGTTACAAATTTTAAAATGTGCTCAACCCTTCACGTGCAATTTAACGGGTTGTCGAAAGTAAGTAAGTAAGTAAGTAAACTTTATTATGTCTAAAAGTGATTACATGTGTTTTGACATTTTACTATGTATTTTCTCTGTCTCACAAAAGTATATAATTCTAGAGTTAATGCTACTCTTACAGACTATTTTACAGTTCATTTTTTTTCCTTAATTCCTATAATTCAGGTACTACTCGTTTGTGTTAGTTATTCTCTACGTTAGACAAGTAAATTTTTTAGATCCAGATTTAGATGCTTGCATCCGGCATCTTCAGTCTCAATTCGGGTTGTCGAAATGCGACACTATAGCGCTCGATTCCCGTCAATTAAAATAGCCTGGCGCCCTCTAAGTTCGACATCGACAACGAAAATTGCTTATTGGGTAGCGCTCGTTAGTTGATACTTCCCGTCAATTAAAATAGCCTGGCGCCCTCACTCGGATAATTCAATTTTCGAACTCCCTCTTTCGGGAATTGGTTTAAATATTTGATGAAATATGTTGCTGTTGCTAATCTAGTCTAAATTGACATCATTCATGGAGCATCGAGACTCGTATTTTATTTAGGAAACGTCAACTCTACTAACAGCGCGAACTCCAATTATTTATTTAACACTGTATTAGAAAAAGCATTAAAAAGATTATTTTAAATAAATAATGAGGACAAACGTTTCATGTATCTTGTATACTATATTTATAATATTCTCCCAAATCCTAACAATATCAAAAGCCAAAGAAGATGCTTCACCAAGCAGAGACAAGAAAATTGTTCTTACTGCAAGAACTTGTAACTATATTTACACAATTGTTTTATTCTCTAAATTACATATATATATATTGATAAAATGGAAATATCTTTTTTTAGATTCCAATATGTTTGCCCGTCGACGAGAGGAACATAAATTGTTCATATCACATTTATTAACAAAAGAATACGAAGAGAAATATAAAATGTTGAAATTGGCATTTCAAAAGTTTTTACAGGTAGACTTTAGCTCATTTTATAATCTATTTTCTTAAAGTGTGAAGTAATCGTAATATCTTACAGATTATGAAAGATATTAATATCACACTGATGCAATCAGGATATTCTGCAACAGCTGGTTTTCCTAAAGATGAGAACCTTCAGGAATCGGTTATTCTCTTGCTGGAAAACATTTGTTTATCAGGAGACATTTTACTGCATCTGCCCGATATGAGTTCTCGCATTTTAAAGGGACTCCCAGAATGGAGAGAAACTTTCAATTGGGCAATTGGTTTTGCCAACGAGTTTCCAGAAATAATAGATGAAAATACTGGAAAAATGTTAGAAATCTTTCGAAAAGAAATCAATGAATCTGAACGACCTACCGATTATAAAAATCCCTACTTAACGATTCAAAGTTTAACTCAGCCTAAAAAGGAAAAGAAAAAAAAGAAGCGTTTGAAAAATGGACCAAAACTAACAGGTAGAAATGAGTTGTAACTTTTTCCTTGCAATTTAATGTCACATTGTAAATATATATGTACATAATCTTCTATGTGTAAATAACTGTTTTAAACTCGTTTTGCGCGAGATTTACCAGGGCTCCAGTTACTGAACGCATCTAGTTCGTATCGACCACTTCAAACATCCACCCTTCACATCAACCTCGTGTTAAATGTTAAAACAGCTAATTCAAACGTTTTCTGCTAAATTTGTATAGTATTTGGTACTCGTACCATGTATCTGTCATAAAGAAATATTTCTTTTGATTGATGCAGTTCTTTATAATATGGACTAACTTCCTAGGTTATGCAGTAGATGCTGACCCTTGTTTATTTCGAACAATATCTCGTTTTCGCCTTTATTGAACTTCGCTCTCTTCATACTTATATTTTTTTGTCATTCACTGAAACTTTTAGCTCAACTCCGAAACTGCATTTTTCTCTTCCATTCGCTCTACTGTAAGGCTAGTATCAAAGTGTTTCTTATATATATGTATATCACAAAGGACCGCAAATGGTCTAAGTGAGGCAGGAGTGCGATGGCGGCCACTGTAGCCTATACATATGTAGGTATACTGCGAGGTTTGAATTCCATAAACAACTCTTGAGGTGAAATTTGAATGACTGAATACTTCATGCTGTTAAAGGCTAACACGATATTATTATTTTCTTCTCATTCAGTTTCCTTTTGTGTCAAAGGTATTGATAGTTTTTTTTTTTTTTGTAGTCCGCGTTTATTATATAGATCTCGTGTCCCAAACCAATCGAATAACGAAAAAACCAAGGAATTAATTACGATCACTTTCATCGAATAAACAATACTCAAATTACTTAGAACATATACACGATTTTTTTTTTAAATGCACTGACCTATCTTAATAATACGGCAAGTATAATGAACCGAAACTTGACTCCACTATGACGATGACTGAATAACTAACGGGCACTCGCCAAACTAGTCTATGATCTTTTATACCCCCATATTCGGAAGCTAACTTTGCTCACAACGCTGATATGTAAACAAACGACACAACCTTGTCGTTTGCTCTACCGGTTGCAGCACCTGAGTCGCTTAGTAGTAAACAATCGCTTTACATAATTACCATGTGAGGTTAATTATTATTGTAATCGTCGATTGCTCCACTAAGCGCTCATCGCAGCCAGCTATTGGACTAATCATCAAAATAACCGACGGCTGCAGAACAATTCCATGCGAGGCAATTGTTTAGCAATCGCTGATTGTTTTACCAGAATATGCCCTTGGTTACTGGAAGAATCTTACGTATATTGTATATCTTTGTATCTACAGGCTGTATATTTTGGAGCCAAAACAATTTGTCAGTTGCATTATTTATTTTTTATATCGCAATGATCAATATCAGCGTAAGCTCCCTTGACGACTCACGATCTGACTTCTTTAAGTACGGCCAAGTAGTTTTTTTCAAGAATCGACTATCTTTAAAGAGTCTCAATTAGGAACTACTTTAAAGTGCTTATTTTTCAGGTAATATAAATATTAAACCACTTAATAATTTCTACCACACCTAACGATTCTATGTAATTCGTAACTATGGTATTTTTTTAGCTGATATTGTAGTTATAGTAGAACTATGATTCCTGTCATGAGACCCTCTGAACGGAACTATGACTACTGCAGTCGGTATGTAACTCAACTTTAGCCTCTGATTCATATATCGCTGGTAGATGTGTACAAATTATACCTTTTATTGTGCCCACTCAAAAGATACATTCTTCTTTAACAGTTTATTAAGGGGCGGAACTATTCTAGAGTAATTTTGAATGACCCTGTAGAAATATCCCGGACACTCGCGCAAATTGGATATTACTTTCAGATTGTGATATTCTGCTATATACACAAATTTCGTTAAGACGTTTCAGTTATTTAAGTGTCACATTTCGAGTTCGCAAGCATATTAATAAAATCTTTGTCATTAGAGCACGACAATACGTAATCAATTCCATATATTTGCGTCTTCTAATTTGATTTCTCTTCCTAATGATAAACTATTCTGAATCACTCTTAACTTTTTTCCAACTGCTACCCATTAGTAATTGAACAGCTCGTCCTGCCGGAGCCGTGTCTTGCGCTACTTATTTAGCTAATCACTAGTTACTCTGATATGTGTATTATTTTCGCCCAAACGCTTTATTTAGCTAATCACTAGCAACTCTGATATTGGTATTATTTTAGCCCAAACGTTTCACTTGATTTGCTTTTGAATAACTGTTATGAATCTAATTAATTTAATTATCATAGTTTTTCATGTTGGATTTAAAATATCACACTCTGTACCCAAAATGCAAGCCTTTCTACGTTTTTTGCAAGTTTTCTTAAGGATGTCCAACAAAAATGGCTTAAGTAGCTCCTAGCTCAGAAAGAAAATTGTCTACTCTTAGACATTTACTGAATGTTTTCGGCTGGAAATAGTTATGAGAAAATGAAAAAATGCAGAAAGGGTACATAGTGTGATTGGTCCTTTTTAGCTTAAAGCATTTAATATACATAGATACCTGTTATATAGTTCGCAGCACAATTATAAATAAAAATATCCAAAAATGATAAAAACAATTTTATGTTCTCAAAATCTTAGTGAAGACAAGTTTTATAACGTACCTAACTAAAACTGTTCGGCGTATATTTGTAATCCGATGCCCTCTACTGAAGTTAGAGGTAAAATGGAAATATTTGATTTTTTCAGAAAACTACCATCAGACTGTTGCAGCCATGGGAATTCCTAAAAGAACGTATATAAAATAAACCATCAATATAGAATTGTTTAACATTTACCTGATGTATAGGTTTGTTGCTAATTTTAACGAATGCAGATTGAGTTGTGTGCAAATTAATTTTAAATTTAGCATCTTTTGGTAACTTTTCCAGATCTTTTAATCGCCCCGATAACATAAGTAAACTCTTTCGAATTACCTCCTCAAATTGTATCAAGTACAAATCATCATTGCTATGCCGGAATGGATTCTTATCATCGATATCAAATACATAATTTTCATAAATTGTGAAATCATCCTTATAAATAACTACTTCCACTTGCTGCAATTCATTGTTCACCTCCAGTTCTTTGATTGCTTTTAAAACTTTTGAAATGTAATCGTTTAGAGGTGGATAAATTGAAGCGTAGACTGGGGTATTGAAGATTTTTCGTTTTTCAAATATTTGTGGAGGATACAATTCGCGAGTGTACAAAATGCTGTTTATGAATATTTCAATGATTTCTGTGATAATCCCTGAAGAGAAATCTGAAAGTGGCGTGTGCGCGAAATTTAAATCTGGTTTGAGGAATATTTAATTTTTTTTTTATATTCTATTTCAATTTCGATACAAAGAAACATAGTTTAGGTAGGTATTAAACTCGATAAACAAGATTATTTCCCCGTTACTGTATTAAATATATACCTGTAACAATCGAAAAATCAACATCTGATTAAAGGAAAATTGTAATGCAATACAAAAGACCAAAGAAAAAGCTAGAATTGTTCTAAGGCAAACAGGTGATCTCATCAGGGAAGCCATTGGGTACTATTCAATTGTTAAACTCCTATCAAAGCAATATGCAGATCTATTGTCGACCTCGAAAATTTCCCTAGGTTTTTCTTGGGCAACATTCTTAAAAGTGTATAATTAAATGCTATTGAATCACCTATACAATAGCGATATTCAGCAAGCAGCCCAACTGAAAAAAATCCAAGTACTTCGAGAAAAAGTGATTCGAAGCGCTTGTAGCTTCCAAAAAGGTGCTTCTCTGGAAGCAGTTTTGTTTTGAAGTTATTATTAAAATTCCAGGAAATTGGATGCGAGCTTGATCATGCAAGCTTTCCCGTGTAGACGGCGTACGGTACGTACCATTACATAGTTCAGAGCAGAGTTTGAAAGCAATAGCAGACAGCAAGCACAGCACAAAAAATCAAGCTATACTTGCTATGCTGTTGCAAGAATTCCTTTTGGAACTGCTATGCTTGCTGCTGCTATTTGAAATTTCGCTGCTAGCCTTGCTGTGTTATTTGAATCTCATTTTGACATTGATGTTGCTACAGTATGCTTTGGGAAGCAGTGCTAGTATTACCGATTCCTGTAATACAACGAAACTCAAGATGTGTAAACCCTTTATGGATTTGTGCTGTACTTGGCGCATATGCATGCTCTAACGCTTTTGAAGACCGAAGTGATGTGCACACTAACTGGGCTGTTTTTCTTTCTTGAGTTTCGTTTTATTACAGCAATCGACAGTACTAGCACTGCTCTCCAAAGCATGCTATAGCAACAGCAATGAAAATTTCCTGGTGCTTTTAAACCCTGGTTCAGAGTGTTTCAAATATGTTCTGCTCTTTTAGATCATTGAAAAATTTGTTGGTATAAAAGTATAAAAGTGTTAAGGTTGCAAAAAACAAATTGGCTTTCAACGTATTTATGGTTTGTGCAAAGAAATTTGAGAAGAACAAAACATCTTAAAACATAAATAATGAATATGTTTGAAGATCGTCGACAACAGACGATTACGTATGGTTTTTATGGTACAGCTATATCTCACATTTCATTAATTGAAGAGGTATCTATGGGTGTTTGGATCGTTGAAAAGAAATCTTAGTTTCTTTCAGTTATTGATAAATGTCAATAACAATAAAACCAAAATTAAAATACATCAAAGAATAGGACAAACTATTTAAAATAGCTATCATAATGCAATATATAAATTACGACAATAATGTTGAATAGTAGCAAATTTGGATATTTTTAAGGATAAATACTATATCTACTTGACATACTACATGCAAAAGAATAATATAACAAAGCTGCCAAATTGATGAGATGATCGTAAGATAAATTTAGCAAAAAGAAGTCATAAAGCTACTTACAGATTTCTTAATAGAGCACCCACCTAGTATCATTAAAGTCAATCATGCCACTACAGAGATTAAATTGTAGAATACATCGACTAATTGAGGCAATACTTTGTTTTGTGAAGCGATTCATATAAGGGCACAGCTATATCTCACATTTCATCAATTAAAGAGGTATCTATGGGTGTTTGGATCGTTGAAAAGAAATCTTAGTTTCTTTCAGTTATTGATAAATGTATGCATTAATGTCTCACTGTTTGTAATCAATATCACAATATTTGACTAAAGTACAGACAACTTTAATCAGATATTTTTTTGTGAACAATATGCTGCTTACCTTCCATAACTTCAGTATCAAAAAATATGTTTTACAAGAAAAAATACTTTAATATTCTTCTAGTATTTTTTTGAATTTATTAGCCGCCAGTATATTTACAAGCAATCCAAGAGCGCGTTCAAAATTTTAGCTAAACTAACAATAGCAACTATTTCGCGTTTTATTCGACTTTAAAATGTTACATGAAAGTTTAACTCAAACTTGTTTATTGTGAAATTATTTTGTTAGATAAAACTATAAATCAACTTTTCTTATTTTTAAACTAAATGAAATGCAACTATTTAACTTTATTTCTTAGTCAAATTCAAGCTAGTTCCACTCAAAACCAGATGTCAATTATCAGTAAACCCAAGAAGATAAGTTATTCTCATTCAAATTTTGGCATATTGCAGCTGATAGCCTGTGATGTAATTCTGTGACTAATGTATATACATTTTGAGTGGAAAGATAGAGAGAGGAGAGGTGTGTTGTGTTCCCTCTACCGTACTTTCCTAATGGCGGAACCTGGTTCGTAATGGGAATGTATTGTATTATATATACCTTGCAGTAAATCATTTGAAGGCTCAACCACAGTTTACGTATACGTAAGTATTCTTATTTACGTAAAGCGAATGCGCCCTTTAAATTTAACAGACGTACACAAATTAACTTTAAGTCATTCCGTAAGAACACAATGTGTCGAAACAATTAAATTATTAGTAAATAATTAAAATGGAATAAAAATGGTACTACTAATTAATAGAAAGCACAAATCTTCAATTAAATCAACTTCTATTTGTTATTTGTCTTCGTTTTTACCTCTTTTTAAAATTAAAAACGTTTAAATACCTATCAAGATAATAACCATGTGATATCTATTTAGGCTAAAAATATCAATTTTTTTTAAATAAACCTTAATCTCGCTCAAATTCATTACGTGCTTTGTAGTTGAGGCTTAATTAAATGATGTCAAAATCTCGATATAGGTACTTTTAATTTTACAATTCGATTGGATTTATCGTTCCGAATATTTAAAATCTATTTTACCAACGCTAAAATTACAAACAAAATTGTTGCTGACGATTTTACTTCCTGCTCAATATGAAGTTCACTGCTAAAAAATTACGATTCTCTCTTTGCGGTCAGTATACTTTATTTAGAATCAGCTACTTAGCTACTATCGACTTCAATAAAAGGGAGACAGAAGAATAATAAGACTAACTTTATTTATACTTTGCAAACTCTTGCATGATTTCTACACAGCATTGGCCTTGAACGATTAATTCAATCAGAATCTCTAAAGCATATGTAAACCTATCATTTCAAAAACAATCTTTTAAGAAGAAAGTGGCAATTTTTATCGGCTCAATTAAAATTACCAGTAAGCTAGGTAAGTTAATTAATACCTTAATAAACTTCTAAAAAGAACAATAAGAATATTACACAATTATTTCCAATCATTTTAGGTCTTTTCTTTTGTTTGCGATCTTTTTACATAGAAGAAGGAAATTTGAGTTGGGCGACTGTCAAAAGTGACAGAGTTTTACTAAAGTTTTTTATTGTTTTTTTTTAATCTAGCCGGCGAAGCTTAACATGCAATTGCTGTCTTCTACACTATTAGTAAACATCATAAAAAATTCCGTAAGAAATTGTAGATTTATATCAACTACAATAATGGTTAACAAGGAAATTACTGTAAGTAAAAATATTATATAATTTTTTCTTTTGTATTCCTTGCGATTAAAGAAATTTCAATTTTTTATTAGATGAACGAGAAACTTCCAAAAGTGGAACTCTACGAAGATTCTCCAGCTAATAAAATTAATTTATGCGACTTTTGCGCCAACAAGAAGGTTATAATTTTCGGTGTTCCTGGCGCTTTTACTCCGGGTTGTTCAAAGGTTAGTTGATAATCGTTTGCGATATTATTTCAATTTTTTGCTATATTGAAAATTTTTGACTCTTAATTGGGGAAGGTAAGTTCTCCGAAATATTCAAAGTCATGCGAAGTGCTTAATTTAACCTCTATTATAATTATGATAATGACAAGGTAAGACGTGGCTAAATATTGCTTGCTTGATATTTGGGGCCACGAAAAATACAAGGAAACATACGGTTTCAAAACAACCGACATACTTTTACATTTATGACATCGAGTCGTAGCAATATTTTTATAAGAATGTCGATGCAGGCTAAATTGGTCAATTAAAGCCCCATAAACGGACTACTTTTAGAATAGAAAAACTTTTATTAAAGAATCTAAGCTTAAGCTTCGTTACAATGCTAGGTATATAGATAAAGATATTGGTAATTGACATTGATCGAGTAGGTACAAAAATTGTTTAGAAAACTGAAAAAAAGGAAGTACATACATACAATGAACAGACTCATTGCAGTAGAAAGCCAACTAAGAATTGGGTATACTAGTGAAATGAACATATAGAACGCTTAAAGTTAGGTAATATAAAACAAAATTGAATGAGGCACAATTAAGTATAATAAAGGAATGAACATATAATAGAGCATGTTATACGATAAACTAAGGTAAAAATTAACCTGAACCGAAGAAATGCAATGCAGTACTATTGTGTGAATAGAATTGGAACAAGACAAGACAGTGTCCTACTGTAACAGCCATTGAATAAATAACTAATAAGGAAACGGCATATCGGGTGAAAGCCTAAAGGCAAATTCAGAATCGACGCAGCATGCATCATGATGCATGCAGTAAAGATTGTGCCGACCAGTTCACAATCGGCGCAGCAAGCAGTATAGGAAACTTTGTAATGCTAACTTTTTTATAATTCACATTTATTTACAATCATAATTCCTTAATACCGAGTTTTTCTTTTGTGAATAATTTTAATTTATTCGTTTTTCTTTAAAAAAAATGGATCCGGAGAAAATATGAGAGATAAATGAATGCTGCGTCCATTCTGAATTGGCCTTAAGCCACTCGGCGAAATGAATTAGTGTGCTGTGTTTGTATTCGTTTTGTCATGGCAGTGATGAAATCCTGACATTCTTTATAATCTAAATTGCTATGTAAAATAAACAAATTTTTAGCGCCTTGTTTTCAGATAATATTTCTTGGTGTTGCCTTTGTATGACTGACATAATTTAGGCAGCAATTACAATTACAATGTCAGAAATGTTGAACTGACGCACAATAGGCAGTAGGCCACTGACATATAAAATGGACTGTTGATACTACTGAAATTGCTTACATTATTTAACATTATTATTGGATCACTTTTCTATAGCTGTCTCTTTTTGGTTTAACTACTTTATTCCGCGGAACTACAGATAATAAATTCTATATAAAATACACCATAGTCCAGTTTCAGTTCAGTGGTTTTCCAAATGAATATATTGAATAGAAATAGATGGCAATATAATATTTGTAATCCTTTCTCTGTCCCCCATACCTACTTTTAGGGGCAGGTAGACAGAAATTGCTTAATTTTATTTCTTTAAAAATCAAGTTTAAAAAATATTTGATGTTATAGGGGATAAGATTTCAAAAATAGAAATAATTTTGAATGCTTCTGTAATTTGTTATACTTTTAATATGATTATTAAAGCGATAGTAAAACTTGAAGTTAAGATAATTGTCACACCCTGCTAAAAAAAGTTGACCCATATGAAATAGAAAATCAGGCAGTCCATGTTATATATGTCAGTGGGTCATAGTCATTGACTTAGAATATAGAGACAACAGGAAGTGTTGATACCTGTAAAATTCGTGTGCATGAGCGTGGATTTTTCAGAGTATTTTGAAGTAGCTCAGCATTATATTCAAGAAAGAGACAAATCTATGTTTGCATGTCAAACGAAGTTTGTTTAATTAGCGAAAGATTTGCAACAATTCAAATCTATTCAAATATAACTTAAAAGTTGTGAAAAGTGTGTTAAAAATAGTGCTAAACAAAGCAAATAGTGTAAGTAATTATCTGTTCAAATTATAGTGATAAATTTCTAAGTGATTTCATGTAATTTCAGAATGAAGTGTTCGGTAAAAAATTGCCACAACAACACCAAAGAACGACGTGGGAAATCATTTTTTAGGCAAGTATAGTTATAAAATATTATTTTGTGTACTTTACACACCTGTGTATGTCAAATTAAATTAAAAATACATAAGAAATGCGATGAAATATCGAAAAAAATCCTTCCTCCACCGAGATTTGTTTACGTTTGTGACAGCTGCGAAATTCCCTGAGTATGATGGCGTAGTGACAGTGAATAAGAATATTTTCGATGGGAGCAAACGTAATATTTTCAACCATATATCTACAGGGGCAACAGATACTAACACAACCAGAATTTGACTACACCAAATTTGGCTTATCACACTTCCTGTACTCTCTATATTCTAAGGTCATTGACTTGCTTAAACACCGCTGACATTTATATAAATCACTGACATATAATAAGAATGGACTGAGCGTTCTTGCTTCAAAAATGGCACAAATATAGTTAAACTTGTTTTAATTAACCCAAAAATTAATTTTTAATATTACTGAAAAATGTGCTCCTCTGCAGATTTGTTGTCAAATTTCATTGAGCTTGTAAGAGATAGACGTATATAAACAATATATTTGTCTGAATTTTTATGTCAATTCCAATGCATTCCAATTGATACAGCCGTACTGTTTCCAAAAGGTTACAGTTCAGTGTACATTTTGAGCTTGAAAGAGACATTTTGGATATAATTTGTGCCATTTTTGAATATAGGAATTAGATATAATGGCTCAGTCCCTTCTTATTATATGTCAGTGATATAAATGGACTGCTCGTTGAACACTGACATATAGTAAGAATGGACTGAGCCATCCTATCTAATTCCTATAGTCAAAACTGGCACAAATTTTGGCTAAAATCTATTTGTCTCTTTCAAGCTAAAAAATGTACACTGAACTGTAACCAATTTTTGGAAACAGTACGACTGTATTAATTGGAACACATCGGAATGGACATAAAAATGCAGACAAATATATTATTTATATATGTCTATCTCTTACAAGCTCAAGCATATATGACATTAAATCTTCAGAGGAACACATTTTTCAGTAATATTAAAATCTAATTATTGTGTTAATTAAAACGAGTTTAACTTCCTAAACAATTTTCATTTAATGCAATACTATTTTACAACATCTTTAGTGTTTCCATTTCCAATCGGTATGCAATTGAACGAAATAAAGGGTTTTCACAGCCTGTTCAATATTTGTGCCATTTTTGAAGCAAGAACGCTCAGTCCATTCCTTAGAATATAGAGTACAGGAAGTGTGATAACCCAAATTTAGCGTAGTCAAATTCTGGTTATGTTAGTATCTGTTGCCGCTGTAGTGAAAGCTCAGTAAAGCCGTGTAGTAGAATCAATATGGAGAGCGGGGCAACAAGATATATGGTTGAAAATATTGCGTTTGCTCCCACCGAAAATGTTCTTATTCGATACACTACGCCAACATACCCTGGGAGTTTCTCAGCTGTCATAAACGTAAACAAACTCGGTGGATGAATGAGTTTTTCGATATTTCATCGCTTTTGTTAGGTATTTTGAATTTAATTTAATATAAAAAGGTGTGTAAAGTACACAAAAAATATTTTATAACTATACTTGCCTAAAAAATGAGTTCCCACGTCGTACCTTGGTGTTGTTGTGGCAATTTTTCACCAGACATTTCATTCTGAAAATACATGAACATCACTTGGAAACTTATCACTATGATATCAACAGATAATTACTTACACTCTTTACTTTATTTTGTACTATTTTTAATTAAAATATCTTTCACTTTTCACAAGTTTTAAATTAGTTTCAAATTAGGAAACTTCGTTTGACAGCTGAAAATACATTTGTCCCTTTCTTCAATATAATGCTGACCTACACGGGAACTTGAAAAAATCCACTCTCACACGAATTGTACAGGTATCAACACTTCCTGCTGTCTCTATATTCTAAGGTCCATTCTTATTATACGTCAGTGGCGTTGAACCAAAAATTCATGAAAGCAAATGACACCACTTTCATATTCCTGTCTCTTTCCGTGAGAGCATACTTTACCACTGAACTGTAACGATTGGGAACGAGAAAGTGTTTCAGGTTCAACAGTATTTTCAAGCAAAGCAGCCTTGTAAAAAACTTCCTTCGACTCATAATTAATATTTAACAATACAAATAGTCCCAAATACTTTTGTGGTAAATTCGGTAAAATCCCACTGACAATCATATACGTAAATTCCCAAATAATTTAAATATAACGCCAGTTTACGACAGTTGGTAGCATTGACAGTGAGAGCATGCTTTCTAAAATCAAAATTGGTGCCACATGAAACAGGAGATCAAGCAGTCTATTTATATATATGCCAGTGTTAAACACGTACACTGTATTCGCACGGTACCCCGCTTCGTCATTAGTTATTTATGCAATAGTAATAGCTGGATAAAAATCCTAGATAATCCTAGATAATGAAATCTAATGAGATAGGTAGATGGGATAGCCCTAATGGTGGCAAGGGATCGTAACAAGGTATGAAAGGAAGGACACAGGATGATGTCTGAGCAAGGAAGATTGAGATACATACTCTACAACTGTAGGATATCAAGTGTATTGGAGCTGGAGAAGTTAGTTCCAGAGAAGCCAGAATCATCTAGCAGTGAGTTGAGAAGCTGTTTAGGGAAAGGGATAAAAGGGTGAAGACTGAAGAGCAAAGAGTAAATTGGAGAAACTCTCGAGGCTGGTGAGATGCATCAGAGCAAGCTCCTTGAACTGTGCCGTCAAGTGCATACTGTAAAGCCATGACCACGGTCAATAATTATAAACAAACATAAAATCGAAAAATAATTGAAAACAACCAAAGTTTACTCGACCTCAAGAAGAATTTGCAACGCAAGCAATTTCCGCTATGCAAGCATAATTCTTCATTGATAAAATATTCATACCTGAGGTCATTGCTTTACAATATCGATACATTGTGACTCATTCAGAAATTGTGTGATCAGAAATGCTGACACTACAATTTCTGATTATTAATTTTGTATATTGCAATTCTGCAATAATCCCCCCCCCCTTCAGAATTGTAAAGAAATACTGATTCCTTTGTAATCGATTTATATAAATAAGCAGTTATTGTTCAATAAAAATGACTTAATCTGACTATCGAAAGGTGTCTTTTTATTTCTCAACATTCAACATCGGCATACTCTGCCATCATGCTATTACAGCGGCATACTCTGCCTTAGCAAAATTCAACATCGGCATACTCTGCCATCCCTCTATAATAGCGGCATACTCTGCCTTAGTACAGATATAATATCGGCATACTCTGCCATACATTATAAAGCAGCATACTCTGCCTTTAAATACAAAATAGCGGCATACTCTGCCTTAAATAGTATAACAAGAGGCATACTCCGCCATAAAGGGGAAACTCTAGCATATTATGCCATCTTAATAACTACCAAGGAATACCATCACAACAGCGGCTTTTTAGTCATTGAAAGTAAGTTCGGCAGTCTTCTGCCTTTTCAAATATATTCTTGGTACAAGTCATGACGATAAATAAACATGGACAAATCATGGATAGATGCTTGTCTGACATCAAAACAATAATATTACATGGCGATCGAATTATATTATTACAATGCTCTCGATGGACTCTGCCAGCGAGTTCCAGGGAGAGCATCGCTGATCAGCTAACCCATTGGACCCAAATCGGGTATGCGTTCGAGACAGGACAAGTCTGGAGTTGTTGATGACTCCACCTGGCCTTGTGGATGAAGCTAGGATTCGGTGTTCGTAGCGATGGGACATGGCGTAAATAGCTGCAGCATTTCCGAGATACGACAGTTCCGTTTAATGTATCGCTCATCGAGTGTGGCATTATGAGGGCTGTTACCAAAGATCGCCTGGTGGATTGTCATCGGTGATGCTAGACTGCATACAGCGAGCTAAGACCAAAATAAATCCTTGTGCAGACTTTGGTTACCTGCGGCCACCAAGTGAGTTGAGGGTCCATTTGGAGGCCAACATTTTGCGGCAATCTGCTGCTGCAATTGTATGACCAGCATATCGCTGAAAATATTTCGGCTATATATGAAAATATTACTGCAATATGTATGTTCCGTCTATATGGCCGAATATTTTTGGTGTTGCTGATATTGGCCAATGTATTGTCGGTGATATCGCTCCGTTATCGAAAATACAGCAATATTGTTAGGCCATAATTATATATATATATATATATATATATATATATATATATATATATATAAGTATGTTTAATGAACTCACTGACAATAATAAGAATGAATCAGCCATCCTATCTAATTCTTATAGTCAAAAATCACGCAAATTTTTGGTAAAATCTTTTTGTCTCCTTCAAACACAAAATGTACGTTGAACTCTAACCAATTTTGGAAACAGTACGGGGTTATAAATGGAATGAAATGGAATTGACAGAAATTCACACAAATATATTGCTTATATACATACTTATCTCCTTCAAACTTAATTAAGTTTGGCACACTGACATGTATATAAATGGGCTACTCGTTTAACCAAAAATGCATGAAAGCTAATGGCAAACTTTTCTTTTTTGTCTCTTTCTATGAGAGCAAGATTTCCCACTGAACTGTAACAATTGGATTGCGTAAGGTCAAGCGATATTTGCAAAGCTTTCCTACTAAATACTTCTTTCGACTCATAATAAAAATTTAAAAGCAAATATAGCCCCACATTTATACAAATTCCCAAATAATTTAAATATTGCGATAGTTTACTACAATTGGTAGCATTCACATGAAATAGCAGATCAGTCATTTATATACATGTCAGTGATTTGACGTCAAATCTGCAGAGGAGCACATTTTTCAGTAATATTAAAAATTAATTTTTCTGTTAATTAAAACAACATCCTAAACAATTTTTATTTTATGCAATACTATTTTATAACATCTTTAGTGTTTCTAATCGACAAATAATAATAAATTATGAATCAGTGAGCAATTGTACGAAATAGTTTTCGCAGTCTTAGGTACGTTAAGTGTCAAATTAAAAGTAGATTAAACAAGTGAAAAAGCTAGAAGTGGTCTAAGACCAATGCTTATGATGCCCTAGATGAATGCCCGTATGAAATTTCCTATGAACACATTTGTGCAAGTTTGATTTTTGAAGTGGTGTTTCGCATATATTTCTAGAGCTGCTCGTCTGACAGAGAAAATGTTTACAAACAATGTTATAGGATTTCGTATTCTGAAGCAGACTGCATTTTATTCATAGCTGGATTCACTCTGGAACAAAGTCCCACACAACAGCAACAACAACCCGAGAAGGCGTTTTCTGTGAGGAGCCTCAAATGAAAGCCATGCTACGGTTTTCCAGGCAGAAGTAAAGGCTATTCTTGAATCAGGAAGACAGCTCCTTAACTCAGACACTGAGAACAAGGAGATAGCTATCTGCTCAGACAGCCAAGCAGCTGTTAAAGCTTTATGTAAACCCTATACAACCTCCAAGCTAGTAATGGAGTGTAAAACCACCCTGAATTCCCTCTCTCGGAAAAACAAGACTTAACAACACTTAACTTTATAAGAGCGTCCGGTTGGGACCTTAGATATTGATTTTGAGTCGAATCGGGCCGTAATGACAAAATTAGGCCGCCATCTTGTAGGCACCATCTTGATTTTTTATTATATAGATGTGTTAAATCATATTGTCAGGCAAGATCTATTAGTGTGCCACATTTTAACTCTAATTTTGAATCAGGGTCACATTACTTCGAAGGTCGAAACTTCAAAGCTTCTAAAATCAACAGTCTTACCACGGATGGCAGAAGATATTTTTCAACTATAATCATATTATATAAATTAATATAAGTATTAATGTTTTTTTATTTATTTATTTTTTCAGACTCATCTTCCAGGATATATTGAACAAGCCGATAAGCTTAAAGCAGAGCACGGTGTTTCAGAAATCGCTTGCATTTCTGTAAACGATCCATTCGTGATGTCAGCATGGGGAAAGCAACATAATGCTACTGGAAAAGTTCGAATGTTGGCTGATCCACATGCCAGATTTGCGTCTGCTATTGGTTTAACAATTGATCTACCACCACTGGGAGGAACACGATCAAAACGCTATTCCATGATTGTTGATAATTGTGTTATCAAGGAATTAAATGTCGAGCCAGATGGCACTGGTCTAAGCTGTTCTTTAGCTGATCATGTCGGAAAAGAGGGTGCTAAGTAATAGTATACCCGTTGGAATAATTTCTTCAAGCAATTTAAACATAACTTTTAGAGGGACCCCTTAGTATGTAGAAATGCCTCGGAAATTTTACTCATCACACCTTAAGCCTTACTAAATCTTCCGGATTTATTTCCATATATATTTTCATGTTAAATGATTATTTTTACTTAAAAATAAATTTTAAAATTAAAGGCAAGGTAAGAGGAATTTTGTTTTACGATGTTTTTTTAATAGTTCAGGAAATAGGGGTTACTCGTAAGCATGAATCCCTTCGGAAGACGTTAGTGAAGATGCACCGTTGTACTACCTTTTAAGCCTAGTATTGTGTTCATGTCGCGGATAAATTTTGTATGGAAATTTAGCGGTGAAATTTAGTTGCGAAATATTTAGCCAAATCGCTGAAGAAAGTGGAATTGTGTTTTATCAGCTAAAAGTTTGTTTAGTTTTGACAAGTAGATGGCAGTAATTTCCACAAACATATATTTATCATCAGATTTATCCGCTCAACACCTTTTTCCACGCTAAAATTTTGAAATTGGAATACAAGAGTAGCAGTGTGTTTTTATTATTTTTTTCTGACAAAAAAGAAAAGAAATTAAAATAGTAAGTATAAATATAATTTTCCTTACTATTTCGAGATTGGGTAATTGCAATAGCAATTTAAAAGAACACGAAATAATATCACAAATGTACCACAGCTGATTGTCAAAAGCAGCCACCTATAGTTCAAAACAATGAACAATTTTAGCCGTATAAAAGGTCCGTTTGATTGCTGCTAAATATTTATCCGCTAAATAAAGACAATACCGGGCTTTAGTTTTTTTTCCATTGGTTGAATAGAATTGATCCCACGTGCATGAGCTCACTTTATAAAAAAGAACATAGTGCCAAAAATAAAACGACTAGCGAATGGGTAATGGATAGATTGTAAAGAGGTTGGGGCCCCGAACGGTTCCTGGAACGTAGCCCATTGTTCACTCTCCAGACTTATTAGCAATCACTAATAGGTCCCAACCGGACGTGTTATGGTCGCATCACCACACGATGCAGTATGCTACATCGTATGCCACTGTCATCTAGCGGCAAATTATGTCGCCCAAATGACGAATTTTTTGAATTCGGGAATAAAAAAAGGAATTTATAAAAAGAAAAGAAAGAAAACACAATTTTACTTTATACTATTAAAACCAACTATTATTACCGAGTAAAAGATATACAAATATACCGTCACGATAAGGCAAGAACTCAACTCTAACTAATTACTACAAATATTTTGACTCTTGTCTTTTCTTAACCGAAAAAAGCTTAAGTTGCATAAAATATTCTTATCGCAACTTTCCCATGAGCTGCTTTTTAAAATATTCCTTTTTCATGCATTTTCCCACACGGTTCCGGTAACATCACGTTGGTCACGTTGCTTGAAGTATCTGTGGTATACCTAGCCCCTCGGTTAGAGTAAGACTTATCCTGAAGTCTTTCATTTAAAATTTCCTTTTTATTTATTATTTTAAATTGAGTTCTTTGACCTTTTTTCCAGATTATTACGATACCTATAATCATTACAATAATGATTGTCAATGATAGACTTATTCCATATTGTTACGTGCAATAGAAAGAGACAACTGGTGACATCTACTGGCAATAAACAACTTCAGGCTCGGAGAGTAAATGACTTTAGGTTCGGCGAATCGATTATGAAAGTTCAGGAATAGAACAAATAGAATAGTCTAGAAGCTTTTGGAATAGAACACTCCAGATTTATCCGGAGTGTTTCTAGGGTATAAATATAACAGTTGTCATCGCCAGAGCAGAAGTCTTGTCTTAGACGTTGCAGTGTTAAGAAGCGAAAGCAATAAAGAAGCGATAGTGTGTAATTAGATTGCGATAATTGAAAGTACAGTGTTAGCGATAATTAGAGTTGAGTTGATTAAATAAATGTTTGTGAACTTTATATGATTTAAGTGTAATAAAGAACTTATATATTAATTATTTAATATTGTGTTTTAAATAACGAACCAAAGGCCACGCTCGCAACAACTGGTGTCAGAAGTGAAATATATTTGAGAAATAAAGTGGTGGCAATTGACTGAAAAATTAAAAGTGTGATTAATTTTGTGGAATTGTGTTAAATTTTAAAAGTTCTGGAAAATAATTTATATTCAACTGTGAGTGAATTACTACAGTAATGGGGTGCAAAGTGGAGGAGCTTCGAATACAGGATTTGAAAGTGGAGCTAGGGAACCGCTCATTACAAACGACAGGTGCAAAGAAAGTTCTAGTCGAGCGACTTAGACAAGCTTTGATAGCGGAAGGAAAGAATCCTGAGACATTTGTTTTCGAAGAGAACTTGGAAGGAACCGAATTTGAAGAAGAGCCTGAGATGAAAATGGAACAGCTTTTGAGTATTTTAATGAGCAAAATGGAAGCCCGTTTTGATGAACAAAAGAATTCTCTCGAGGAACAAAAGAATTCTCTGGAATCACGTTTAGATGAACAGAAGAAATCTATGGACGAACAAAAGAATTCTCTCGACGAACAAAAGAATTCTCTGGAATCACGTTTAGATGAACAGAAGAAATCTATGGAAGCCCGTTTTGATGAACAAAAGATTGATTTTGAGGAACAAAAGAAATCTCTGGAAACCCGTTTGGACGAACAAAAGATCTCTTTGGAGAATTGTCTAGAAACTCGTTTGGAGGAACAGAAGACTTTCCTGAAAAACTCATTAGACGAACAAAATTTGAAAATTGAAGGAATCGAGCAGGAAGTGGCGGAAGCTCAACAAAAAGTCACCGAGCAGCTTGACAGTTTTAAATCAGATCTGGAAAGAATAAAGCATCGTCAGCCTCTAAGCGGAGCAACTGAAATATCCGGTGCAGGTAGAATGAAACCTCCCATATTTGATGGACAAAATTCGTGGCATATCTTCAAGAGACAATTCGAGGCAGCTTCAGAGGTAAATGGATGGAATGATGAAGACAAAGCTATAGCTCTGGTGTTAGCACTTCGAGGTCCTGCGTCAGAACTCTTACAAACTGTACCGATTGAAAATCAACGTAATTACACTTCATTAGTACAGGCGATAGAATTACGTTACGGAGATGAGCAAATGCAGCAAGTATATCGCCTACAGTTGCGCTACAGGATTCAAAAACATGGCGAATCACTACAACAACTGCAGGCAGATGTAGAAAGATTAGCGCATCTGTCATACTCCAGCGTGAATGCGGATTTTCTCAATGAAGTGACGACGGAGGCATTTGTGAACGCTATTACAGATCAAAATTTACAACAATCATTAAGGCTAGCAGGAAGGAAATCAACAGCAGAGGCACTAGCCTATGCATTAGTGTATGAATCCGCCAGACAAGCTTCGCGGGGTGCAGTACGAATGAGAGACATTTCGGTAGACGAATGTACTTGTAATAGAATGCAGTCATCCCAGAGCTCACCTTTGCGTGGTATCCTTCGATGCTGGAATTGTAATAGAACAGGACACCTACAAAGAGACTGCAGAAAACGCCGACGAGTGGAATCTCTAGATGAGGAGAGGAAAGTGGAATTGCAAAGATATCGAGCTGAGCAGCAGACTTGCAATAGATTGCAGTTATCACTGAGCACCCCTTCACGTAGTGTTCTTCGATGTTGGGATTGTAATAAATTAGGACACCTTCAAAGCGACTGCAGGAAACGCCGTCGAAAGAAATCAACAGAAAAGAAAGGGAGAGAAGAATGTCCAAATTGGCGAGCTAGAGAGCAAACTATTCTTAGGGAGACTAGACCAACCTTATGGCTTTGAGAGCCAACATAGGGAAGGACGTATCCATGGAAATGCAGAAGCCTTGGTACAACGTCAATGGGAACCTGAATGTAAGCATTACGGCTGGGAGAAAGGAAATGAGAAAACAGCTACTATGCAGTTGGTAACTGTGGAGCCATCACCAGGTTGGGACATCGAGAGTTTGCAAACAGCACAACGAGAAGATCCGGACATATCGCCTATTCTTGCTTGGAAAGCAGACATAGAAAAACCAGAATGGAAGGATATTTCGAGGATGAGTGAAAAGCTGAAAAGCTACTGGGCTCAATGGAATTCTCTTCATGTTGAATGCGGTATATTAAAACGCAAGTGGGAAGCACCTAACGGTAAATCGTTCCGAATGCAGATAGTCGTGCCGGCATCAAAGGTCAACGAGGTTCTAGGTAAAGTGCATCGTGGAGCATCTGGAGAACATTTGGGAGTGAATAAAACAATTTCTAAAATACGAGAAAAGTTTTATTGGCTGCATATGCGGGAGGATGTAGAGAAGTGGTGTCGCAGATGCACTGTGTGTGTTTTTTACAAAGGGCCGCCACGTAGCAGCAGAAAGGAAATGTACAAGTGTAATGTCAGAGCCCCATTGAAACTGAGAGCTGATGTACAAAGGGCCACGGGGGCGAAATTAGCAGTAAGTATCCATCGGATGAGGGCACGCTATGACTTACGTGCGAATTCAGCAGGATTCAATGAAGGTGATCTTGTTTGGCTATACAACCCGAACCGACGTAAGGGACGTTCTCCAAAATTGCAACAACACTGGGAAGGACCATATTCAGTAGTAACTAGAATTAATGACGTGGTATACAGGATTCAGCGTGGCACAAGAGGCAAGCACAAAATTGTTCATTTGGACCGCTTGTGTCAATACTACGAGCATCAAGACCGTGGACCACCTGTTGTTCGGGACGAACAAGTTTAAGTTAGCGATAATTAGAGTTGAGTTGATTAAATAAATGTTTGTGAACTTTATATGATTTAAGTGTAATAAAGAACTTATATATTAATTATTTAATATTGTGTTTTAAATAACGAACCAAAGGCCACGCTCGCAACAATATGATACATTTCTATGAAATTTTAATTCTTTGATTTCTTTTATATTCTCAAAATGTTTAAATACAATATTATCAAAAGTTACTGCTTTTACATAAGACTGATTAAAGTTATTATTTGGATAAAAATATTTATCTCGAATGGTCTTCTTTTGATTATGAAAGGTCTCTTCATACAACTTAATTTCGCAATTATAAAACGAGATCAAATAGTTTTTAGTTATCGTTATATTTCTATCATCATAATTTTTTCGTTTTCAGCATTTTTTATTAATAAAGTTTCATCGTCTAGAACTTCAATTTTTGTTTTATTATTATACCTAAATTTACACTGATTTTTCCAAATACAATTTTTACTGGGTTTCAATTCTTTTAACATTAAATCTTCTTAATATGTTAAGATTCAGCATTTCCAGTGTGACTATTTTGCTTTGTATGGTGCACTTCAACATGTTCTGCTCCAAGGTACTACATCAACTGCTCCGCTCTAAATTCATTGTCCATTACTAATTTATGTTAGTCTCGATGTCAGCATTTCCAGTGTGACTATTTGGCTTTGTATGATGCACTTCAACATGTTCTGCTCTAAGGTACTCCATCAACTGCTCCGCTCTAAGTTATTTGTCCATTACTAATTTATTTGGTTTTCCAAATTTAGCGAAATGTTCTATTATGAGAGCTCTTTTCGTTCTCCAGTTTCGATCTGTTATGCCATAAGCTGCTGCAAACTTGGTTAGTTTGTCAATTATTGTTACAAAAGCCTGTTTTTTTAAATGAAATATATCTATGTAAATGAATTATGTCATTTTTTGCTTTTGGCGTTTCAGTTAGTAAGAACTTTGGTTTGATCGGCTTCCTATCACTGACATGTAAAACATGGACTGCCTGATCTTCTATTTCATATGGGTCCACTTTTTTTGGCAGGACTGTGAAAACTATCTGAATTTCAAGTTTCATTTTCGCTTTAAGAGTCATGTTACAAGCTCAACAAATTCCAAATATATTCAAAATTATTATTTTTATTGGAAGCTTATCTCCTGTAACATCAAATATTCCTTAAACTCGATTTTCAAGGAAATAAAATTAAGGAATTTTTGTCTGCCTATCCCTAAAAGTAGCTATGGGGGACAGAGAAAGGATTACAAATTTTATATTGCCATCTATTTCTATTCTATATATTCATTTGGAAAATCCACTGAACTGAAACTGCACTATGGTGGATTTCGTATAGATCTTATTATTTCAAGTTCAGTGGAATCCAGTCGTTAAGGCAAAAAGAGACAACTATAGAAAAGTGATCCCATGAAAATGTAAGCGATTTCAGTGGTGTCAGCGGTCCATATTATACATGTCAGTGCTTCCTATCATACTTAATTTGATAACATTTCCCACAGATGTTTATTATTAACTGAATCTGTTGTTTTAATTTAGGAAAATATATTTTATCCCTTAAATTATAACAACATTCATTTATTCCACTATGCATGGATTCTTTAGTGTGATAAAGCCATAAATGTTTATGAAGTTCTTCTTCAGTTAATATCTCTTTCGCTCTTTTAGAACATCGCCCGAATTTTGTACTTGAATCTACTGAAAACATTGATATATGGATTAACTGGATTTTATGGTAATCTATGTTAGCAACTTCTGAATAGATTCCTATATACCCTTGTTTAATATATCTTTTCAATTTATCCCTTATTACATTTTCGTTATTCGCTGGATTTATTACAATTATTCTTCTTTTATGTAACGTAGTTATTTCTTCGCCGGGACTGTAGGTTAGTATTATATGCGTTTAATACTTATTGACAATATCTTCTTTTATTCCTAAGTGGTCTAACCTTTGTTCGTCCACCGAATGCATTGCATCCGACATTACTAAATTTGATTCTATATTATTTTCTTCATTAATTTGTACGTTTTCTAATCTACTTAAAAAATCTGCCACTTTATTTTCCTTGCCCTGTAAATACACAATTTCGTAGTTAAACTCTTGAAGCTTTAATAACCACCTTTAATGTCTTTTTGAAAACTCTTTTCCTTTGTATTTGTTATTAAGATATTTAATAGGGAGGACATGATCTGCCACAATCTTAAATTTATTCCCGTACAAGTAAGGCCTAAAGTAATTAATAGCATAAACAATTGCCAAAATTAATTAATATTATATTATATTATTAATAGTAGCTGTCGAAAAGTGCATTACTCTGTATTTTTTAATTAAGGATCTTTAAATTATTCTCAAATATTTCCAAAATTTTAATTTTTTTTACACACAAATTTCATAAATACCGTTATTTATTTCAAAAACTTTTGTGTGTAAAAAAATCAAAATTTTGGAAATATTTGAGAATAATTTAAAGATGCTTAATTAGGTAATACACTTTTCAACAGCTACTATTCTTGGCTATGTAATAAGCCAACAATAACCAAAATCTATATCGTGGTTCAAAAGTTATACTCATTTATTCTCACGAATATTGACGAAATCTTCAACTGGCCACAACTCCTAAAGGAAGGTTGCTAGGGCGGGTATGTGGAACAATTTTTGATCAGCTTACCTCAAGGAATCGCGTGGTATACCGGGTGGTATCTTGATCTGAATCACCCTGTATATATATATATATATATATATATATATATATATATATATATATATATATATATATTTTGCTAAATTATATTGATAGTAGCCTTCAGCAGTAGAAAATTTTTCTTTCGCTAAAATGCACTGTTTGTAGATCCCCCTATCACGCATAAAAATTGTATACCTTTTTTTTATGTTCTACTGTGATATTAGGTATAGATAACCGTGACGTATATATGTATGTATAATTATTTATTTCAATGTTCGTTGGACTTGTGTCCATTTTTAAATGACGGCTAGTTCAGTCTCTCTACCTAAGTAGCCTAGTAAAAGAAATGTAGGTACATGCCTTCTAGAGACTTTTTGGATGTGCCTCCGACTCAGAATGCTCAGCACCGTTTGAGCAAGCCTTAGATGATCTTCTTCGTCAGTACATCCTCCCTGTGGTCGTGGGTCGAGTCACACATTGGGCGCCCGCAGCAATGAGGCCTATGTTTTAATACCGGCTAGCTCAGTCGACCACTTTTCAGTGTTGTCTGGACAGTGGTGGACTAGACAACTCTGCCCTGTTATGTTCGTAGCGTACTGCAGCCAGCAGTATGCTACCCGACGGCTAGCAGCAGCACACAGCGTGGGCCACACGGCGAATGTGCTGCTGACGAGACTCGACGCAACGATTGAAGTCTGACTGACACAAGTGCCCGAGAGAGAAGAATCCGAGAGGTAGAGAAGAAAAAAAACGTGATTCTAGAAAAGTGTGGAAAAAGTTTTGGTTGTAATTAAAAAAGACAAACTCGTGAAAGGTTTATCGCTGAGAATTCCTTAGATAATAGGGGAATAAAAATCAGCATCATCTGGAACTGCAGAAGCTTGGAAGCTGCTCGGCAGACTATCAAAAATAAGCAGCCGACGAATTTGGGAATTGATTCGATAAACGGAATTCGATAACTTCAAGAAGCAGTTCGTCAATCGGCTGAAATTCCTGTGGCAGAACCTTGTAGGTGAAATCAAAGAGGGGCATCGCGCAATGGATCAAGGTGAAACAGTAAATTAATTACGGATATTAACCTACATACCCATATGCGGAATTGATTTGGATGGAAAAATTTGTTAAGTAGGCCTTAAAATTATCGAAAATTTAGAGGTTATAGTGGTCAGGCATAACGTGCTAAAAGAACAGATGATTATGAATATCTATGGCAATAGAGTAAGTTCTTGAAAATATCTCAACTGTTGAGAACGAGACTCCAATACATTATGGAGGTAAGGATATAAGACAAAGTCAAAATAATTACATGACAAAAATTGTTATTACTTTAAATTAAATAATCAGATAATATTTACCCATATTTTAAATGCAATAATAAGATAATAATTTACTATATTTTGAATAAGATAGTTAGATAACCTTTTTATTACATCTCAAATAAGATAAGTACATAACTTTTTCCTAGATTCTAATTGAGATATGTAGATGACATTATTCTTACACCTCAAAAGAGAGATCACGGCTATTAAATGACCCTATTTCTCGAGTTAAATGAAAGATCAGGATTATTCGCTGAAAATTTATGTAAGTCAAAGTTGAAATATTAAATGTGAAATTTACGTTATTCAAATCAATTTTAAATCTTTATTTGTATATTATAGTCTAAACTATTATTCATATTTCATTAGCATTGTTCTCAAAGCTTAACCCTATAGAACCACAGTACAACTTTTGCTTTCCTTGCTATTCTTGTCATTTCAGCAGTACCTTAAAGGCACTTTCACATCAAAAACAAGAACAGAAAAATGTAAACCGAAAAACTCAATTTATTCCACTTTAAAAGAAGATTTTTGTTCCAATGATTAATAAAATCCAGAGAAATAGGATAAACTAAGAATTTTACTGAGAAAATAGTTATATTTATTTCAGAATTTTGAAGAAAAATACAACTTTTATGTTTTATCGGCCGAAAAACTTTTTCGGCGGAAAAATTCGTCCGATAAATCATAAAAGTTGTGTTTTCTTAAAAATTCTAAAATAAATATACTATTTTATTAGTAAAATTATTAGTTTATACTATTTCCCATGATTTTATTAATCATTAGAGCAAAAAACTTGTTTTAAAGTGGAATAAATTAAGTTTTTCGGTTTACATTTTTTCGATTCTTGTGTTTGATGTGAAAGTGCCTTAAGGATGAGACTCCAGAAGGCCTTCTAGAGAAGAAAACTTCATCCGGTGATATGTAAGTACCCACATAAAACTTTCGTAAGCATGTGGTTATTCCTTCGGGTTTCCTTCAAGATCGGTTATTCAAGTTAGGGCGAGAGTGATAATCATTGTATTAAGAAGTTTTTTCACGCAGTAAGCATAGATTTGGGCTAGTTAAGTACTACCAGTAGCGATTTAATTAATAACATAAATGTAGGCTTAGAGCAACACTTTTACTTTAGTTTTGTATGTCATAGAGACATCTATTTTGAGATGTTCGAAGATTTCTTACGAATTTTCTCAAGTAACCATAATCCTATATAGGCTGAAAATTCCGCACATACTGATATTGGTGTATACTTAGCATAATAGCGTATTTGAAATGATTGGACTTGTAACATTGATTAATTACACGTGACATTTATAACGTAATGATCCGTTAAACGTTTTTTTTTCTTCCTTCACTCTCCTGGAGCCCTCTATGAACTAAGGTTGAAAAGGTCCGCTCCTCTACTCTATCTTCAGATCCACAGGGACACTGGAAAAAAAAACTTGCCGCCCTCAGTGCCGATTGGGTGGGTAGGGCAAGGCAGCGGAAGGCAGAACATCTGCGGCTTCAAGTAAGTTGCTGCGTTCCTTTTCTCGTTCTGAATGAATCTGTATGAATCGACGGAACGATGTCATAATTCAATTCTGTGGTCATAGAAAAGGAACGGAACAGAACCATTTCAAGTGTTTGACATTTCTTCCATTTGATAAAAGCAAGTGAAAATTCGTAGCAATTTTTGTTTAAAAAATAAAGCCATTTTCCAACAAAGGAAACTTAAACTCAACTATTACCACCTCGTTCAAATTGTAAACAACACATTCACGAATACAAATTAAAATCGTTCTGCTTGAATCCGGGAAAAACTCAGGTGCATTCAGAACGATTCGGAGTCCGAAAAAAGCGATGACAGATTGAAACTAAATCTTTCGGCCCAAGAAAAAGAACGACATGGATTGAAAAAAATCATTCTGAACGAGAAAAGGAACGCAGCAAATATGTGGTAAGTAGTGTAAAGGTCCCTTCAGGACCGGGTGTGTATGACGGCCTTTTTCTTGTCAGGCACGAATTTTGTTTTTGTATATGGCTGGTGGCACAGCGGCAGGTTTTTGTGGAATCTCCCCATACTCTCCGCCAATAGGCGAGGCGAGCTAGCGTGCCGCTTTGCAGTCAACGCTGTCCACCGAATGATCTGTCAGCTAATGCTGACAGTCTGGACTTCACGTCCAAGTCAATCGCTCTTCATACTACCATAACATTTACCACAAAAGTACTTGGACTATTTATATTGTTCAATTTTAATTAATTAATTTTTTACAAGGCTGTTTTGGTTGGAAATACCGTTGAACCGTAAGTAATATCTCGTTCGCAATCGTTAGTGGGAAAGTATGCTCTCACGGAAAGAGATAGGAATGAAAGTGATGCAATTTGTTTTCATGCATTTTTGGTTCACCGACCAGTCCATTTATATACATGTCAGTGATCACACTCTATTTCCAGACCACCGTCGAACAAGCCGCTGGCATGCATCACAGTGATACAACTTTTCGTTGATGATATACGCTCGGGGAGAGGAAATATTCGGAAAAAATCCTCCCCGAGCCTTTCATGAACGAAAACTTCCATCACACACAGTGATGCATGATAGCGGCGTGTATACTGCCAGCGCGCGCTTTCGTTCGAAACTTGATATCAATTCGTTTAAAACAAAATTCTCCAATTGACGTATGTATATGAAAACATATTGAAAACAACTGTTTTATCATTTTGATTCCATTTCAATTCGGACTAGTTTTTAATTAGGTACATAGACTTTTGAATCGAATCGGAATTCCGTTTAATTAGCGTAATTACCTTAACCATACAATCATTTTTCTCCGCTTTTTATAATTTGGCGCTAGTGATAATAAAATCAGCGTAGATGTCAACTAGAGTTCAGGGGAATGCGATTAATGCACACACATCTATACTGATAATTATTTTTTCCAAAATGGCGGTTGTGTGTTCACTAGTTTACTAGGAGTTATAGAGGCGTCTGTCAAGAATAATTACAGAAAGAACATGAAATAGTGCAAATTTAAAAAATAAGTAAAAGGCAAAAAATAATTATAATGTGTTAATAGTGCTAAATATATCAAAAGTGTTCGAGTAATATTGCAATCTATATGCCTTTTTAATGAATTGAAATTGCCAAAAACGCAGAGTTTCCTCCCGTCTCATCTGCTTCTGCAGTCGTCGCCGTCGTCGTTGCGATATTCATGACGGGAAAAATAGTGAAAGTGCTTTCACATTGCAATAAAATAAAGTGAATTATCGTGATTTATGAAAGGAGTTGAATTTAAATGAAAATCTAATAAAAATACATGGCTTTAGTAATTAATTGATACTCTTCAAGTCCAATTTATTCCCATTGTAGTTCTAATGTTTTTGTGAACAGTCGATGAAGTGAAGTGGAAAACCTATTTTTAAAAAAGTTTCGTGAATCGCTAACAAGGTTCTGGGTCGTCCGAAATGAATGCCACAGCTATGGAAATAGATGAATTAGAGAGCAGCATAAATAAAAATGATTTTCTGCCATTACTTCCTTTAATAAAACAGGAACTTTTAGAAAATAATGAGACAACAACAGGGAATCCTTGTGACAGCGTAGAGAAACAGGTAAGTGTCGATATCTTATTTTTTTTTTATTTTTAAGTAAATTCTTAAATTAAAAAACAACTAAGCCTAAGAAGCCACAAGAGCTTTTTCTCCCATTGGTAACTTGGCATCTCATAGTCGAAGTCGGCTCAAGTCAAGGCCATAATAACCAGCACAAAGCATCGTGACTCGCGGCTGAGAAACCTCAGATGCAGGATAACGTTCTCCACTTCGATAAAAAAAAACAAAAGGCAAAATAAAATACCCAAAGGCTTGGATTAAGCATGAGCTCCTTCGAGCATGATTATGGTTTGTGGGATGTTTTATTTCTTCTATATAGATATGTAGGTATATATGCTCTGTTGGATCAACTAGCTTTTCTTCAAGTTTTGCTTTTCATGACATTCGTCTTCAGTCTGTTGCTGAATTTACCTCTAAGTTAGACTTCTTCGGGTTTCTAAAAAAAAAAAAACGGGTAAAGTATTTTCCTTTATATGTAGCTCGGTGAATGCACCTAGATAGCTGCTATAAAAGCTTGTGTGATGTTAAATGATGCTTTTTATTAAAGAAATAGTGGCATACTGTGCGTAAAATGAACGTTTCTGTTAATTATTTTTAACAATTTTTTGTATATTAAGACTATATTAAGTCTAGAGCGTGTATTCTATTATAACAAAATATCTGTGACTGACTGTCTTTGTAGATTGGGCTTAAGTTAAGTGTGAGGAAAACGCTCAGATTTTTTTAAAATTTTGTCCACATGCTCCAAATTACTCACAAATCACTAATATTAAATTTATTTTCCCTGGAAACTTATAGTTTCCGAGATATTTAATTTTAAAATTTCCAACTCTACACCGCACTTTTCACAACATAATTTGACATTTCCACATTCACATTCCACTTTTCCACATTCTTCTTCTTCTTTTATAAGGCAATGTCCTCATTGCTGCGAATATACATACATTCCTAACATTCGGGTTGCCAGCATTGCGTTTTGTTTTTCGTTTGAAAACAGCTGAATTTTTTTCATATACAGCCTGGTATTGTGTTCATTTCGCGGATAAACTTTGTATGGAAATTTTGCGAAATATTTAGCCAAATCGCTGAAGAAACTGGTATTGTGTTTTATCAGCTAAAAATTCAGCTCACTATATATTTGTACATTTCCTCTGAAAACGCGTAAACTTCGAGAGCTGAAATTTGGTGCACGCCGTTTTCATAGAAATAGTAAATACAAATTCAAAAATGGGCTAAATCGGGCAACCACATCTTGATGTTGCCAAATAAAAATTTATATATTTTACGTATACCTACTGTGAAAACGATCAGCCTAGACATTTTTATGATACAGAAAAATTCTTCAATTAAATCCTATGAAATTGAAATTTATTGGATAAAATCCTTGTACCTACCTATACATTAGAATAAACGTTTAATATTTATTTTCCACTATATGATGCTTCTCTTAAATGTAATCATATTTGTTTCGTTTTTGCATATCTGGTAATTCATTATACATTTTTAAGTTTCGACAACACATTTAGTAGACTGTCTCTATCTACTAGTTTAAATTTAAATTGGGTGTAGTATTCATTCCCTTTGAACTTAAACGGTATATTATTTATTTTGTTTTGAATTTCAGCATTACTTTCCACGAAAAAAATTGGTTATAATCATTTTTACTGTCCGACGAGCCGTTCTAGAAATATATACAAAAAACACTTCAACAACTTGCACAGAGGTGAGCATACGAAATTACATGCGAGCATTCACCTATTCTAGGGTATCATAAGAATTGGTCTTATAGACCATTTCTAGTATTTTTTCTTTATATATATATATATATTGGCAACACTTTTGTTTTGTGATATATATCAACTAATAACACAAGATCATTTAATATTTAAATAACAACAATAAAGTTATAAGATTAAATAAAGGATGAAAGAGAGGAAAGAACCAAGAAGACAAGATATTCCCATTAAAATGTTGACACATTGCAGCTGAGAGCCCATGACGTAATTCTGTGAGTAATGTATGTATATACATTTTTATAGGAAAGACAGAGAGGGGAGAGAGGGTATTGTGTTCTCTGTACCGTACTTTCCTATACAATCACGATAGTACGTCATCCAATGGTGGGGAACATGGTTCGTTGTGAATGGTGCTTTGTTATTTGTAATAAGAGATACTATTGAAGAAAAAAGAAATGCTATGCAATAAGATTTAGAAAGCGTGAGGGAATGGCTAAGATCGTTTAGGGTAACCGTTTAGGAGTTACAGGGTGATTAAGAAAAAAAAAGCCAGTTTTTCACGAAAAAACCTGTATATATTAAAAAGCACAGGGCGTACGGTCACAGTTAAGAGCTCATGCAGAACTTCATGGCGACTGCTCAACCAGCCCCATATCCCTCTTTCTTCAAGAATTATGGTTGTCTAAACTAAAAATTTTGAATTTTCTTACCTTTTTTTAATTTGACTACTATTATTTTTGTAAAAAGATCATTAACATAACTTTTTTTTATAAAAACTGTAAACTGTATACTCTTCCATTTAATTTGATCTATTACACCCGTGCTAACTGTTGCCGATAAACAATTATTAGCTCATAACCTATTCAGGTCACACCGAAATTATACGATATTTTTTAAAATTACCTGCTTTCAGTTGCTACAGATACTACATAGGGTGTAATAGGTCAAATTAAAGAGGAAAGTCTAGACTTTGTAAAAAAACGTTATGTTAAAATCCTTTTTGCAAAAATAACAGGGACCGAATCAGTTATGACTTTTCACGAAAAAAGCCAACTTTACTTTTTATTCCTGACCGATAATAAATTGAAGAAAAAAAACCATCGTTTGTTTAAATCTTTCAAATATTTTCTTCTTTCCCTTGCCTCCTCCCTTTCTATTCTACGCTCATCCAATTCCAAAAGCGTTTCTTTCACTAAATCTTGGATTTTTTTGCGTCATCTATTCGTTTCTTGCACTCATGGTTTCAGACTGTTCTCCAGAAGTCTTTTCTTTTAACAAATCCTACTTCCCTTACGACTTTGTTTTTAGCCTCCTCCTCAAATTCCACCGACACTGTGGTGTTTCCCTTTTTATTGTTGCTGTCCATTTGGAGATTTCTTTTCCTCATGATTGTTTTGTAGTAGTTGCACAATTGGTCGGCAGTTGCGTTAACACCTATATCTGCATTATTTTTTTCAGCTAAGTGAATCCACATTGCCTTTTTATTTCAAAATGTTCTGCACTCACAATTCGTGTCATATATTTGCCGTAATGATCAAGAAGCCACAGACTTTGACCATCCGTCCAGAAATCTATAAGGGAAGATATGATTTTAAAAAGTGAAAAAAATTGTCTTATTTTCTACCGATGCGAGCACTGCAGCCTTATCTGTCTCCAAATCTCCCGCTTCCGAGCAAGAGCTGTGTAGCGGTTAGGGTTCACAAGAGATAAAACATAAAAAGTACATAGTATACCAACTCTGTATATTATGCAAAAAAAAAAAAAATTTATATATTTAAAACAACGCTCAAAATATATAAATTGTAATACGGAAACTGTACCGAAAATGTAGTTTTAGTTTTTTTACGATGGATATCTACAGGGAAAAGGTTAATATAAATTACAAAAGCATACGTGTACCTAAATAAAAACTCGTTTTCTACCTTGATTTTCCTAGAATTTCCATATTATTTAATTCAATTAAAAGGAATTCTGAGACCTGCTATACAGATACCTACTTGGACAATTGTTATTAAAGAAAAAAAATTATACCTACATAGGTAGAATTTAATGTCATAAATTTGATTTGGGCAGCTTTCGTAAAAGTTTTTTTTCATATATCCCTAACTCTAAAATTACATATACCGATTGAGTAACACAGTGAAAAAACCCAAAATTTGTATATACAGTACCCTGCCAAAACATTATAACCACTTATGAGGATGCCAACATTTTAACTTTTTTCTTCAAAATAAAGGAATTAGGGTGATATTCATAAAAAAATTTCACTGATCGTTAAACCTTGTTTATTTCTTAACGTAAAGACATACAAATTTTTAAAAGTTATCTTAATATTTAGTAATGCCACCCTTGTTTTTTATCACACTCTTTATGCGCCTAGGCATGCTTTCTATGCAACATTTTATGCATTCAGCTATTGTCGGAGATCCATGCCATACTTCCTTAATATTTTTTATAAGGATCTCTCTAGTTGGATTCCTACGTTCATAAACCTCTTTTTTTAGGAGGTGCCAAACATTTTCTATGGCATTCAGGTCAGGTGAATTACCAGGCCACGGAAGAACGGAGATCCGGTTCATTTCCAGAAATTTTTTTACCGATTTTGCAGTATGGCATGGAGCTCCATCTTGCATAAAGGTAAAACTGCCTGCGTTTAATCTAATATCACCAATATAAGGCAACAAAACATCTTTTAGTACATTAATGTACTGATGTTGATTCATCATACCTTCAACAAAATAAAGGGGTCCAGGTCCTTTTTCGCTTATAACACCCCAAACCATTACGGAGGGTGGATGTTTTATGGTCGGTTGAATGCAGGAT
Organism: Dioctria linearis; assembly: GCA_963930735.1. Taxonomy (NCBI): domain Eukaryota; kingdom Metazoa; phylum Arthropoda; class Insecta; order Diptera; family Asilidae; genus Dioctria; species Dioctria linearis. The sequence goes on along the minus strand of OZ005741.1, from coordinate 47,503,295 downwards.
GGATGATATTTTTCGGAAGGACGTCTCCGAACGAACCTTGATGCTTCTGTCATTGCGTGCAGAGTCGACTCGTCACTAAATAAGACCTGTAAAAAATAATTTTATTCAGCTTTGTTAAACTTAATTTCCAATAGTGTGGAAAAACTAGAAGCAAAAAATTTACCCTTTTCCAATCATCGACAGAAAGGTTCTGTAAGTTCCGTGCGAATTGTAGCCTGGCTTTCTTCATCCGATCTGTGAGACGCGGTTTTTTTGTTGGGACCCTGCAGCCGAAGTTCATTTCAGCACTTCTTCGTTCTATAGTACGCTGTGATAGTTCAATTCCTTCATCCTGTAGAATTTTTTTAATCTCTCGAAATGGTAACTTCCGATATGCTGCAAGTGTTGCCGTGATCCTCCTGTCTGTCCTTGCTGTAGTTTTCCTTTTCCTTCCCGTTTCATGTCGCCTTGAAGCCAAAATGCAGGAATGGTCTCTTAGTTGCTTTGCCAAATTTGCGACTGTAGCATGACTTACTCCTTCCATTCGGCCAATTTCTCTATACGAGTGGTTTCCTGCTTTAACTAAAGCAGAAATCGCTGCTTTTTTCTCGCTGGTAATATCAGCTTTCTTTCCCATCTGAGAAAATGAAACACAAATTCGTAAAATTCACCAAATTATTTAACAAATAAGCATATTTTAATTAAATTGCAATAAATTTGTACTCACTCTGAACAAAACACTTCCAGGAACAAAACTTAACCAGAAATATTACTACTCTTTAACATAAAGCACGACTTAATTCTGTACAAAACGCCCTATTCATTCCACGCACATGCAACAAATAAATACAACTTTCAGAAAATTGTTTTTCTCTAGATAAACAGCTTAGAAAGGTAATTATTTTCCGTATGATATTAATCCGCAGCAATTCCAGGTAACATAAGCAACAACAATGGTGATCTTTTTCGCAGGTAGAACAAAAAGTTACCTCCAGGTACTTCACAGTGCAATGTTTTTGGTAGTGGTTATAATGTTTTGGCAGGGTACTGTATGTATAATGATGAAGAGCTGGAGCGGTACACCGGCTCGCTCGCTAGCCCGTGCTATTTAACAACTCGGTCGGGCTCACGAGCGAGAGCCTATAAGAAAATTTTTTGGCTCCAGCTCGATAGCGAGAGCTTTTAAGTAATAATTTCTGGGTTCCGGCTCGCGAGGGGGAGCCTTCTTGCAACTTTTCTGGAGCGCTCTTTCGAGAGCTGCTCGCGAGCGAGCTTTTACGTACCCTTCTATATACACGGAGCTGTCAAACGTGATAAATCTTTTTTATTGATATATAGAAACAAATTCCTAAAATCTTTTAGATCATTTAACTCAAAAATTTCATAAATAATCTGAGAGTACACTTTGGCAGAGTTAACAATTGAACTTCATAATATGTATTTGAGCATTGTTGTGCTGGGGAAACGGCAACGCTTCGATCGCCTGAACGACGTGGTATGGTGCATTATACAAAGAAACAAGGTATGGCCGAGTTTTCTGACAATTGGGTGCTTACGTCATAGGATGACGAAAGTCATTCAGTCTGGCGATCTGTCATTGTCTCAAGTTGTGAATATTTATTTGAGATAGCTAAAATTTCATATTATTTCACAACAGTTTGTGATATATATAATAAAATTAAAAAATGTGAATATAAAGTACCTATTTGCTTAAGGGAGCACTGCTGATATGATAATTTGTTGTAATGTAATCTCAAAAAACGGTCAGCAATCGGACAACTTCTTATAGCGAATTCTTTTATAATTTTTTTTTAAAATTTTTTTAAAGTTTTAAACATCCAAACGCAACCAAGCAATCTTTTTTCTGTTCACTCCGTGCGTCCAGGTGTACACACCGATGTGCTTTTCAGCAATCACATCATTGAAAAAGTAGGGATAGCACCTGAACGGTTGGTGTGCACTTCGATTCGAAATGTTCTTTAAGAAAAAAAAAATACGCTAAACGTCAAAACTACAAAGCGCACCGGGACACTACGCTACCAGACCGTAGTGTAAAATGTGCACACCGATGTGTTGGGGAAATGACAACGCTTCGGTCGCCTGAACGACATGGTGTGTAGAAATGTGACATTCTGCGTGCACCTGAACGCACGGACTGACAGATACAAATATTTTGATACTTTACAAAATAATTGACATGCTTTGACAAATGAGTTTTGTGTCCACATGACGTAGTAACCCAAAAAATTCCTCTCGAATCGGCCATACTTCTTATCTTTGTATCAAGAAGGGCCAGTTAACTTACTAAATATGTGATACTTTTTAAGTATTTTCCCCCTGGGGGGAAGTTATCTAGTGTGTAAGCTGTTATAATCATCGTAGGGGTCCTCAAGAGGCCAAAATGAGAATGTAAGCCGGGAGCAAGCATACATTAAACACATGTAAGTGTTTAGACCTAGTCAGGCTAATTTAAGTCAAAAGCATTGTAAGAGGTACTGGCCCTCACATATTATTTAGCAGTGCCAGATATACCAGTAGTCGGCAACAATTATATCTATGACGTAAGAAAAACTAAATTAAAAAGGAAAATCCCTGTAAAACTGTATTAAATGGACTCAATAAAGTTTCTTTGAATCTTGAATCTTGAATCTTATCTTTGTATCATGGTATGGTGTATAAAAATGTGGCATTATATGCCATTCTGCATGCGGCTGAACGCACAGAGAGGTAGATAAAGATAAAGATAAAGAAACTTTATTGAGGCTATAAAACATATGAACTGAACACGAGTCTTCTCGACTACTTAAGAATATATTGCCGACTTATTCGTATGTCTGGCCACTTATAGTATTAAGGGTGAGGGCTGGTTACCTCTTACAAGTGTTTGATTACTGTGACAGAAGGTCTGTACATTGTTAGTGGTATCTGCGTGTGCTTGCTCCCGGCACACCTTCACAACATTGCCTCTTGCGGGCCTAAAACATTAACAAACAACACTTATAAACTTAAAAACTAGATAACTAAGACCCCCTGGGGGGCAATATTTGGGAAATATCACGCAGCTTATTGCTTGGCTTGTGCCTTACCTCAGTCTGATTACATAGAAGCTAAGTTTAACTAACCTATTTGGAAGAACTAGGTTTACAAATTTTATGTTTGACATTTATTGCTTCTTCTTATTCTAATACAGGTCTTTGCTGTGGAAGATCATTGGGAATATATCCCTTGGTGTACATTTTGTGAGAAAAGAGGAAAATTCCTCTAGATATAATGATTATTTTATACATGGTTAAAGAGAGGTGAAAGAGTTTCTTATTTTTAATGTAGAACTGCTTCCCTATGTATTTTATTAAGCTATGGTATGTTCAGGTAATGGCGTAAATTCTTACTCAAACGCCTAAGTCTATGCCTATTCCAGAAGGATTCCTTACAATCTTACTCTAGTGCTTAAGCTTAAACTTAAGAAGAAAAAATTGAAAATTATTGGAGACAATACTGCTTTGGAGGTAGGGTTTATGAAAATATATTAACAATGCTTTACTGGTAAATTAATTACAAATGTGGTTGATTCGATACGATCCTTGTCAACGCCGCACGGGTGTGAGTGACGATATTCTAACCTCTATAATTACAGGGCGAAGCCTTTTCATAGAATGGAACCGAAAATTGATTTTCCTGAGTGACTTGTATAAGGGGACGAGAGTCATCATGTAGGATGTTTATTGGGGAAAGATAGTAATTATCTGCCAAGGTGTCATAACGATTAAGGTTGAATATTGAGTTAATAATAGGGTTTGGATGATTAGCAATGCGCTCTAACGCTTTGTTACCTAGTTTTAGTAAATATAGGGTTAGGGGAGTTATACCTGTTTCCTTGTAAAGGACTGCGTTAGGGAACCATTTTTGGTTGGCTCTTCTATATTTGCCCGAGCAAAAGCGGAGGACTCTTCTTTCAAACAGGTTCAGCTGTTTTGCAACACAAGGCGAGATGGTGAACCAAGATGTAAAGCCGTACGTGAGGACTGGTCTGATGAGCGTTTTATATATCAGTATCTTTGTGCTTTTAGTAAGGCTCTGGGAGCTGAGTAGTGGTTTAAGAATAGCCGAGGCTGCTTTGGCTTTATTTAGAGCTTTTCTGGCGTGTGTATTGAATCTGAACTTGTTATTGAGTCTAATGCCTAGATAGTCTATTTCAGTTTTAAGGGGAATGTTGTGATTATTGATACTCAGATTGAGGGTTTTGCTTTCGCGAACAGCCAAGTGGTGTCCCTTTCCACTAGCGTTTCTGAAGCATATCAAGCCACATTTACCACTGTTAAGCTTGAGGCCCCAAATATTGTAGTAATTGAGAATCGTTGGAATTATGTTTTTCAGCTTGTCTAGTGCGGCATGGGGATGTTCATCACTGGCTAAAATGATTGTGTCATCGGCGTATAAGATTGCCCCCGGCTCCTCACCTACGGGCTCTTTAATGGGGAAGTCATTTAAAAAGATATTAAATAGTTGCGGGCCAAGTATGGAACCCTGCGGGACTCCCGAGTGTACAGGGATGGGACCAGTGGAATCATTGCCTATAGTAATATTAGTTTTCCTTTCTGCTAGAAAGCTATTTATTGTTTTTACCAGCCAACCTGGGAGATTTAGTTGAAGTAGTTTATAAATGAGACCTTTGTGCCAAACGGAGTCGAAGGCTTTTTCTAAGTCTATGTCTAAGCAGACTGTGCACTTCTTGCTTCTTAGATTGTGAGTGATTTTGTTGGACAAAAGTAGGATAGCCTGTTCCGTGGAATGCCCCCTTTTGAAACCAAATTGGTTATCCGGAATGATATTCAAATCCTCGCAGACAGATTCCAACTTTTCCGCCAGAACCCTTTCAAATAGTTTACCGACATTGGAGATCAGAGAGATAGGTCTGAATTCCCTAATATCTTTAGAGTTCCCTTTCTTGGCTATTGGGATGAGTCTAGACTCCTTCCAAACTGCAGGGAAATGACCGTTATTGATACAGTGGTTGAAAAGAGAGGACAGGATTAAGTCAAGTGAGGCTGGGCATTTGCGGATAATGAAATTGGTGATTAGGTCTGGTCCGGACGATTTTTTGTTGTTAAGGTTTAATCTGAAAATTTGGATTTTACTAGCGGAGGTAAATCTTAATTGATCGGTTGGATTGGAGGCCTTGTTGGCAGAGGAGAAAACTGTTAGCTGATCGCCTAGAGCTGTGGTGTTGAAGTTCTGCACACTATCGAGCACGAGCCTACTCATGGATATATCATGTGATGGACGATTTTCGGAGTAGATGTGCGTGAAGTATTCTTTAAACGCATCTAACTTATCCTCAGTATTGACCAGAGCTTGATTATTATAAGTGAGGGAATCCTTGTTAATATCGGTTCCAAAGAATTTTCTGTTCGTGATTCTGTCAATTTCTTTAAAGGCTTGGGGAGAGGGGACTATTCTACCAAGTCTTTGCTTGAAGGCCATATTAAGTTCTATCCTAATCCTATCCCTAATGATCTTGCTAAGGCATTGGGTTCTGGAATGCATTTCCTGGTAACCGCTGTTAACTCTGTTCCCGTGCCTGTGAAATATTCTTTTCATAATTCTGAGCCAGTTGTTTCTAAGTTTTAACAGTTTCTTGGTTAAGGCAGATATGTTATGATACTTGAGGTGTGTGGTGTTTCTGGTTACGGAGTGTCTTTGGGTACAATCAAGTATTTCTTTGTTAATCCTGGGTATGTATCTGTCAATCTCTTGATTTGAGATGCTTTCCTCTGAGGGGATGCTAATGTGTTTGAGTCTTTGGTCAAGGTCGTACCTGAATGAACGCCAGTCTGTGTGCTCGAAGGAAGTAAAGGTCTCTGGTGTAAGCAAAAGAGGAGAAAAATTTTCTAAATGAAGTGACAGTACGACACCGAAGTGATCAGATGGAGAGGGTATTGTGAAGCATGAGGGCGCTTGAGCTCTGTTTGGTGACGCGGCAAGAGAGGCCGAGATGAGGAACAGGTCCAAGATTGATGATGATCTCGGGTAGGTGGGGCTGTTTGGTGATAGTATATCTAGTGAGAGGAATGGACCGTTGTGCAGCCAGTTATAAATGGTGTTACCGTTTCTGTTGTTTAGCGTGTCTCCCCAACTGGTATGTCTTGCATTCAAATCTCCACCTAGGATCACTGCTTCAAATCCATACGATATGGTGTGCAGCCTATCCAATTCGATAGCAATGCTCGGGTCAGAGTTCGTAGGTATGTATATGCTTCCTAAAAGGAGTTTTTTGGGAGAGTTAGAGTTGATAGAGTAAGTTATGCTTGCAAGGCAAACTGAAATAAGGTCACTGTGAAACGGAATTTGCGAGAATTTAAAATTATTTTTTAACACCACTGCTGTGCCTCTGCCACTGTCATTTCTAATAAAGTTAAAACCCTCAAACCTAAGTTTGTGGTTTTTTCTGAGTCTGGTTTCCGAGATCAGACCTATTTGTATTTTGTTTTGATTCAGAATACCTGCGAGCGCCATTCTTTTATCATGGGATACCAACGAGTTGATATTCAATGCGAGAGATTTAATGTTTGTACAGCTCATTTTGCTACAATGGAAGCGACGAAATCTAAGTATGCAAACATTTTATCTTCTCTGCTTTGCAATTTCAGGTAATTGGGCCAGAATTGTGTGATACGTACAATGAGATCCTTGAAAGGCATGTCAAACAATTTTTGAGATTCGCTCATGAAACTGTTCAGCGCACCTTTAGCTTGATTCTGCTCCTCGGAGCCATTTCTAAGAGTGTCTGCGAATGACACTGAGGGGTTTATGTAATTAGTTATCGCGTGGTTAACTACGGCTCTTCTGTTGCTTGCCATCTGTCTGGCGTTTTGTTTCAGTGTGTCTCTTCTTTCTTTATATTTTTTGAACTCCGGGCAGCCCCCATAGCTGGCCGGGTGACCCAAGGTCCCACAGTTAGCGCACTTGGGTGGTGGTTTGGTACTATTGCTTTCGCTCGCTTTGATGCAGACTTCGGAATCATGGCCCTCCCCACAAATCACGCATCTACTAGTATAGGCACAAAAGTCACCCGTGTGTCCAAACCTTTGGCATCTGAAACACCTGATGATATTCTTTTGCCTCTTCCTTTCCCAAGTGATGGCTTGGTATAGGATATACCTAATTGCGAATAATTCAGCAGTGTTCTCTCCTGCTTCGAGCTGGATTGTGAACAATCTGGGGCTTAAGCCTAGCTCCCTAGTGCGAGCCGTGCTGAATGCCGAAACCTTGGCGATCTTAGTATTTGGGGCCTTTTCTTTCAGTGCTGATGTAATCTCCTCAACTGGAGTGTCGCACTCTAAACCTCTGAGTAAGATAGAGAATTTCTTAGATTCCTTAGGGGCAAATGAGAAGGCTTCCACCTGTGTACTACGTAATCTGTCCATAAGTAATCTATGGACCCTTGCATTGCTGACAAAAACCTTATTACGCCTAAAGCCTATATTTATAAACTTATATATATTGTTATCTACAAAACAATCTAGGGCTGTTGCCTCAATGACTTCGATTAAAATTTTAATATTAATCCCAAAAACAAATATGGGGGGACAAAAAACTACTGCCCTGCTAGAAGGGCTCGCGTTACCAATGCTCTTAGGTGCCGGTGCCTTTGAGCCAGACTTATTGTTAGTAATATGTGCTCTCGAGGAGCTTTCTGGAATATCGGTGTGAGGCGTGACATCATACCCATCCGTGTCCATAGATTCGTCTTCGTTAGATAATAACGCGAACTTATTGTGATAATTATATTGGGCAAGATCATCCTTACCTTGAACTTCCTTTTCTGAATTTTTCTTCCTCTTTTTGGAGTTAATAGTGACGAACTCCTGTGTAGCTACCTTAAGTTTATCTTCCCACTCAGACGATGTAAGCGCACTATGTGCTTTCTTCAAACTATTATTATTAATTGTCGGCGGGGAGGAAATTTCCTCATTTAACTGGATCTGCGGTGATGACTTCGAAATATTATTTGGGGTCGAGAAGGTGTTTTCCTTGTTTAACTGGATATGCGGTGGAGTATCTGCAAGATGGCTGCTGTTGCCTTCTATGTTAGATTCGTTCACCTTAACCTCGAAATGCCTCAGCTTTTCTATGTCTTCCTGTGTGAGGACATCTCCGACGCTCTTCATATTTCGGCTGTTTTTAAACTGTTTTCCTGCAGTTTTTCTATTAAGGATCTCATTAGAAAGAGATCTGATTTTGATAAGACCGCCACTAAACGCGCCGGCCTTGCTAGGGTACGCCTGCTCTTGCTTCACCTTATTGTCTATTTTTTGGAAATTGGTGAACTTTACCGGAGTGAACTCTACAAAGAGATAACTCCCACTTTATTGAACTTGAAACTTTAAAACTTTACAAAATGATTAAATCACCTTTTATTGATGAAAAAACTATGAAAATTATTAAAATTGTGATCAGATTCAAAATGCATAAAAATTTGGCTTCCATTCTAAACGAGGTTTCGGCCATCTTTTTTTGCACAGAGAGGTAACCGTAGTGTAATCTGACATTTTTGTGACAGTTCTCGTAAATATAATTAATTGTGAAAACTTATTTATAAAATGGTTGAAGACAAATAAAATGTTCTAGCTATTTTCATATTTCTTTTCTTCTACTTATTGCTTATTTTGCCGCAATCAGAATCAGTTTTGGGTGTTGATCCAACGTGGAACACAGAACTCAAGACTCAGTGATATTGGTATAGGCTTAGTCCTAAAAATGGCGGACATCTTCACTTCACCGACATCTCACAGCAATCATTCAACACAATAAAAGTATTCTTTCCAAGCAACGAGGCTCCCAACGCGGGGCTAGCTAATAAAAGTCTAAAATGTTTCATCCCTTCGTCGTATCTTGTGAAACAGGGGACTATTAAGGGTGTTACCATAGAAATGACAGACCAAGAGCTATTGGCAAATATTGTCTCTCCCATTAGAATCACGCAAGTAATGAGATTCAGAGAAAGAGTTAATGAAAACAATTCATCCCCTACAACTGTTGTAAAACTCACCGTTCACAGTTCTTGTATTCGAACAAAAGTCTCTGTCTATGCAGCCCTGAGAAAAGTGGATTATTACACTCCTCGACCCAAGGTATGCAATAAATTCTTCAGTTGGGGTCATGGTGCGATTAAATGCAGGAGTGCGAAACTACTCTGTGCATACTGTTCAAATGAGCTTTGTGAAAGCAACAACTGCCCTAATCCTACAGTCTACATAAACTGTAAAGGAAACCACAAACCATCCTTCACTGGATGCCTGGCCAAAAACGTTGAAAATGATTTGCTTAACATTATGACAAACCAAACCATCAACAGAAGTGAAGCAAGAAAGTTCGCAGCCTTGTGGTATCTCCTAATGCAGCGAAAACAGTTTTGCAGTATTAGATTATTTAAATGGTGAGGAATTTACATGCCATCAATCATTGGAAAAGTACGAGGCCGAACTAAGCAGGTGAAAATGTCATAACGTCAAAATGTTTATAGGATGTTCCAAGAAAAAGAAGACAGACGGAAAGGGGCTGGACTAATGGAAGATAGTCTCAGAGTCTCGGACCTTGAAAAACTTATGTACTGGATCATGAAAGAACTAAAGCACCAAAGTTCCTCGGAAGCCAACATGTCTTTTATCATAAGTCTAAAAAAGAAGTTAGAAGAACTACACATATCTAATGATTTAGAAATATTTAAAAAGTCTTCTAAACCTGTCAATCCGTCTCAAGTAAACACCCACTAACACCTCTCACTTTTACAAAGCTTCACAGCGAACAAAAATTATTTGGGTCTATCTTGTGTCTCGAACCCATTTGATGTTATCTCCCTCAATGAAACCTGGCAAATCAGGCCAAATTGCTTCTCTAAATAGATTTGACAGATTTGATGGGTATGGCGAAGCTCTAATTGTTATAACAAAAAACCTTTGGTTTAAGCGCATCCCTTTTGACTCTTTCCTTGACTGTATATGTATATGTAGTACAAATCTCCAACAAGAACTTCAATTTCATTTTAGCGTCTGTTTATACAGCTGCAACAGTTGATATCTCCACTTTCAGAAACAGTATTGACAACTTCTTTATTTTCCTCGCCAACTTCAACAAAATCATCAATTCGAGAGATGCCTTTTGAGATGATAATATCCACAGAACGGATAGTTCGGTACACAAAAGTGTTCACCTAAGAGACTAAGAGACATAATCTCAAACAAAGACTCATTCTTCTTCACTAGACTAGGCTCATGTAATGTAGTCTCTTCGTTAGATACTTTTTTCGTCCTATCCATGATCTGTAATCTCATGCAATGTATTGCAATTGCAAATAGGAAAATCACACTATAGACGGATTTAAATATTCGTCACTGATATGGACACATACTTCGCAGTTCCAAGCAAAGTTTCTATACACAAATCAAGTGTTGATGAGCTTTACACCATAAGAAATTCTACAGACCCCTTTGAAGACATTTGTACGATCATCAAAAAATACAGCTTCAAAACCCCTTTAGTAAAATCGCACCTAAACCTTGCTGGTGGAATGCTGAGACATCACAGCTCTTTGAGCTAACAAAAAAATCAATATTCACAGACTGTATCAATACCACGTTACTTATCAACAAATATAGACCAATTTCAAAATGCCTTAAAAATGCCATTAAAAGAGCGAAAGCTTCCTATACCTCTAGTTTTATTGACAGCATAGAATGGCTGGACTCTAGAGAATTTACAAAAAAATTTCGTGCAATTTCTGCCAAACATCGAAGCATTGAGATGGTTCAGAGATAGGACACTTCGTCTTCCCTGGACTTCTTAAAGTCCTTATCCGCTCTGCATTCTAAGATATGTATCGCTCAGAGTTAAACAATACTACAGTGTCTGCATCACTCTCACTCCCCTGAAAGAGCTCTCGAAATTAATTAAGATCAAATCGAACTTCTCAGCGCCAGGAGTAGACAGCATCCCGTTTTTTGTCTTAAAAAGCTCTAATGGCTAACCACAAGTATCTTTTCTGAACTACCTAAGCAAAATATCGGCTACAAACCATATTTGAACAGCTGCTTACCATCCCCGTATTTCGGACTTAACCCTGACTTTAGTGTTTGTTTTTTTTTCATACCTTTAAAAAGTTATTTTGAAGCTCCGACTATGAGTTACGCTGCTTTAACTCCGCTCAGATTTAATTCGGTATACCTACATTGGATAGATTTTGACAACTTTCTCGACCATATACCTGGATTTTCAAGGTATTATTTGACTCTTGACCTTCCATCGTGTAACACACAAAAGCTGAGAACAAATTCATTATTGCAATACTAATTATGCAAAATAAAGAAGCTTTATCCATTTCGAAGCTTTATCCATTTCGAAGCTCTATTGGGAACTAGTTGTTAGAATCTTTCTAAGATAGTCTTAAGAATTAAATTCGTAATAGTGATGAGGGCTCGGAAGTTGATGAAATTACATTTTTTTTATGCCTCGCAAAGTGATGCGCTAATTATGACAGAAACTTATTTTATGGTATTACTATTCTAAAAGCATGTCTTTTATTTTTCATTTTTTGTCATATTGTACATTTTCTCACTTCTGAGCATTTCTTCCAACTTTTAGATCATTTTTTACTTTTTATATTATTTTTTCTAATGTAACTGTACTGAATATATGACTATATATCACATCTCTAATTTTGCAAGTCTTTATTTTATGTTTTAAAATAAAATATTATAGACTGACAAGATGTTTAATTTGTAACTCGATTCTATTTTAATTTCCTGGAAGGATTGATTGCAGTTGCTGTTTGCATAGTTTTTAAATAAGACTGTGTCGAATTCATATTGTTCTGAAAACTATAAATGCAAAGTGGTTTCCCGACCATTAGTTTAGTACGGCAAATTATTGAGAGCGTGATATACTTCACAGTGTCATTTATATTGTGTAGGTATATTTGTATTTTATTGCGTGAATACACGGTAACCTCAACTAAACTAAACTATACTATGCCAAAAATAAAGCAGACAAAATCTAGCCATTTGAGAGAGGTTGTATCTGAATTTGGTGAAGAATTATTTTCTACTGATGGCAGTATATTATTTTGTATGATTTGTGAGACAAAAGTTTCCACAGAAAAACGTTTTCGCATTCAACAACACATTGGCCGAGAGCAACACAAGCCCGGTTTGGAGAATTTAAATGCAAAAAGCAAAGCTTACTTTCACAATTTTTCTCAATAAAAATTTCATCATATTCAAAGGACCTATGCGAGGCATTACTATCAGCTAATATTCCCTTAATTAAAGTCAATTATCCAAAGTTTCGAGCCTTTCTGGTAAAATATACAATAACCTCTGTTCCAGATGAGTCTACGTTAAGGAAAACGTACTTATCACGTTGCTATGATGAAGTGATAAACCAGATTAGGAACATTGCAAAAGAAAAAAAAATATTTGGATTTCTATCGATGGAACAACGGATGTCGATGGCCGCTAGTTAGCGAATGTTATCGTAGGGATATTAGAACCTGACTAGATAGGCAAAATGTTTCCTTGGACCTCAGAGATTTTGGAGAAAGCTAATTCCTTAACCATATGTAAGCCGTTTGACAAATCTCTTTTCCATCTCTAGCCAGAAGGCGTTAAGCACAATAACGTCTTACTCTTCTTGATGGATGCCGCTCCGTATATGGTAAAATCAGCGAATAGAGTAAAAGGCTTGTACTCTAAAATGGTGCATTTTACTTGCTTATCTCATGGTTTCCATCGAGTTGCTGAAGAAGTTCGACGAAATTACCCAGAAGTAGATAGACTCATTGCAAGTGTAAAGCAGCAGATTTTTTTTAAAAGCACCCGCTCGAACAGAATAATTTAAGTTGAAGGCTCCACCACTTCCAATATTAACTCGATGGGGAACGTGTTTAAAAGCTGCTATGTATTATTCTGAACATTTTGGCGTTCTCAAAGTTATAATTTCCAGTTTTGACTGTGAAGATTCAGCGGCATTTAAAATTGCACAAGAGATAATTTCACAAAACAAAATACAAAGTGATCTTGTGTATGTAAAATCAAATTTTTCCTTTTTATCAGAAGCTATTAATAAATTTGAAAGGAAGGGTAAAAAGCTTATTGATTCCATTCATCTGATACAATAATCCCAAAATGAATTAAAATCGATTCGGGAGTATATGGGAAGCTTCTGAAAGTTTTAGATAAAAATTTGGGTTTTAAAACATTGTCCAAGATATCACAAGTGCTTACTGGAGAGACACAATTGGCTGATTCTGTTTATTTCAAATACGCTCCAATTACTTCTGTGGACGTGGAAACATCTTTTTCAATGTAAAACATTGTGCTGTCAGATAATCGATGCTCATTTTCATTTGAACATCTTTAAATTACACTTGTCCTTCATTGTAATAGCTCAATATAAGTAGGTATACACAGCTAAACATTTTAATTATTTCCATGCACTGATCGTTTAAATTTCTGTAGACTTACTTCGTTGTTATTTTTTAGACAGGAATGGACTCGGTTTTCAGCTTTTTTTATTTATGTGTAAAAAATTAATTTTTTTTTTTGAAAATTGTATGTATCTAAATTACATAATGTCGAAATACAAAAGTATTTTTTAATTATATAAGTTGCATTTTTTAAATTATTATTGTCACTTTTTAAATGCATTTTTTATGGTCATTTTTCTCAATTTTAAGGTCATCAACTTCCGAGCCCTAGCTGATGACCAACCAGGAATACAGTCTGTGTCATCATTTTGCATAACCGCAATTTATTGCAACCGATGATGAAGTACCTACTTATTTTGTGCAAATTTGGACTAATAGGATTTGCAGACAACCAATTTTTTATGGCAACCATATTAAGTAGAGTTCAGGATTTGTAATGAAATAAACGTGTACATGAACGTTCAAATACGAATCTGAACTACACTTTAGCCACGTTTAGGTCGTAGTGACTTATGCAGCATAAGATTTTCGGTTTATACTCATGCAACATTTGAAGTTCTGATACAATATTTATAGTGACCCAAGACCCTTTTTATTCTCTATAACTACACTTGAAAGCGGCCTAAACACCTTTAAAATGCTATGCCAATTTATAACCTCAATTAGTTAAACGATTAGATTTTTCCTCGAAAAGATTTAAATAAATTTTTGTAATTAAGAGAGTATATAAATTTTTAAATGCGTAAGAAATATCATACATATAATCTTTCCGGAAATACGGAACCTGTTAGCTGACAAATATAAATTTTTTTACATGTTCACAAAATTACCACGGAAATGATGCTGTCAAATTTTGTTACGAGGCAGCACAAGTTTGGCACTACAATCGTATTCTCGGTATAAACTCCATTCACATGGTATGCCGAACTGGTGCAGAACTAAACTGAAACAACGGCCTAAACGTAGCTTTTGTTGTATCACAAAATACACGTGCATTTAAATATTATTATATAGTGGGTCGAGTACAATTCGAATTATTTCCTAAGTGAAATGTTTTTTCTTAAAAACCACAAAAGTTAAAACTTTTAGAATGGGTCAAAATATCAATAGAATTTTCAGTTTTTCTAGAAATATTGGTATTACCTCGCCATATAATTATTGTATATTTTGCCTCAATGTTTAATTTTTCCTCTCCTTTTAAGATTTATAAACCACTTCAAACGCTACGTGGCCCTCAAAAGCACAGATGCTGCGTCGCCAATCGATAGAAATGAAATTGAAAATCGGTCGCATAAAAGATTTCCTTCTAGATAGTATTCCGGTGATGAGACATACCAGAAATCGATATTTGGAATATTCAATTCAATTTTAATGGATTATTAAAATAAGCTTTTAGTTCTCTATCCACTGTCACCCCAATATCCTTGTTAATAATAAACAAGTTACAGGGTGATATAAATGCAAAATAGTACATCTACAAACAAAATCCCATTATATGATATTCGGTTACAGTGTCGAATGCCTTCGAAAGAATTGTCTAAAATTTCACCTGCTAAAATCCTGAATAACAGTGACATTCTTCTAGATCTAGAAAAAATCATTAGATGCTAGACGGCAAATACCTTTCTGTAGATAAATGTAACTGTTGACATTTTTAGTGGTCTCCATAATCAGCATATACCACATTTTGGTGAATTGTACAAACACTCGACGAATAAGTTCCATTACTGCGAGTTAATATTGAACTTTGGTTATATGTTCCAACTCGCTAGAAAAACTATAAACTGTTTTCTACCTATACATATTTTGGGTTTCATTGCACAATTATTCTTTAACAAGCGTTACCTTGCACTCTAATATCAGCTGTGTTCTTTTGTGTCCGCAGAACAGGGCAGAACAAAAGATACACAAAAGAACGCCTCATACATTTTCATAGAAGAATTATAAATGAAGCGAACAGTGCAAATAGTTTGCTTTAATCGACAGAACAATTTGTTTTCTCCAGTATATGGGAGTTCAAGAACAAGGTACACAAAAGAACACAGCTATAATATCTTCGCGCTTCCCACCAGAGTAGATTTCACAGAGTAGCCTCAGATTTGAACAATTCCCAATGTCGCATTGATATTTGCAAACTTTAACTAACGAAAATTAATTAATTATAGATAAAAACAAAATAAATCAATTTTTAAATGTATAAGAGATTAAAAATGTATTTAGTGTTTTTATGATTCAATTTTAACAAAATTAAGAATCAAAATTTTCTAATGTTCGAATTTTACAATTTTATAATGTAAAATAGATGGCACTCATTCATTTCGAAAGTGTCTGTAATAATTTTGAATTTTTATTTTAAGTGGAAATTGAAAATGTATAAACTGTAAAGACTCGAAGCCAATAAAAATTTCTGTCAATAGGCTTGCAGGAAAACTTAAGGCGAGGCCGACAAATAAATGAAAGGTATTTGGGCTCTGTAATTAGCGTTGCCTTACAAATCCTATGAGGGTAAGATATAGTTAAGAGTCTATGTCCTTCTCATGGCCAGTTTCACAGTCTAAGTTTAAACCAAATATTTAGTTTAAACTCGACGAATGAGTTTCACAGTTTGGCTTAAAACCCGGTTTAAACTATGTCCCCTTCCTCGGTTTAAACTCAAGATAATTTCATTTTGACAGTAGCATTGCTTTTTTTGAATCAAGAAAATAATTTCATCATGGATTTAGATTTAGACATTTCTAGCGATGAAAAAGATTTTTTTGAGTTAAATTTACAACTCTGGCGACGACTGAGAGTAATTAGAAATCGGCCAAATCATTTTAATTAGTGGGACGACGTTGATTTTTATGCTAGGTTCAGTTTAAGTAAAGAACTTTGTCACTTTGTCTTCGAATCTATTCTTGTCCGTCTTCTTGCGCTCTATTATATATCTCTTTTTTATGCATTAGTGAAGGCAATAGCTCAACTTCACTTATGCTAAAATTTTCATCCTTTTTTAATGGTGGCACATTTAAAATTAGAAAATATAACTACATATTTTTTATTTTTTATTTCTGATGTTTACTTTTTCCGATTGACAGATTGATTCATTGCAAAATTGCTTTACAATGGTGGCGATAACTAATTTAATTCACAATTTAATCAGTACTACTAACGTTACTAAAAGAATGCACTGTCAAACCCGATTTGGTTTAAACTACGTTTAAACTTGGAGGGAGGTTTAAACTAAACCTTGGTTTAAACTCGACTGTGAAACTGGCCATCAACCGTACAAACAATACACCAAGAGATTCAGGGACGTATTTAAATAGGTGCAAATTGTTGAATCGTAAATTTTTATTTGTGATTATGTACATACATACTTATTAAAAATAATAAGTTTACATCACTACAATATTTTTCAATTCACTTTGCCTGCTTAGCACATGATAATCTGACACATTATTTTCAAATAAATCTCACTCTCTATTGTGTATACACGCTACCAAAGTTAACCTAATGACCAATTAGGAAGCAGGCGAGATTTCCGAGTGTTTTAAATTTAAAATGCACACGGCAAGAAAAGGAAGAAAGAAAAAAAATCGAAAAAAAATCAAACTCTTAAAAACTTTTATGAATAAAAAAAAATAATGAAAGCGCAAGTTGCGTACAACGAAACAGAATGGCAAATGTTTACATAAATAAATGAGAAGGGGCGGAGTTTTCACGTTTTACTCTCATAAAATGTTCCCGCGCTTTTGTAAAACCGGTTGTTGCTGTAAATGGAAACATGTTGTTGCTGTAATCCTATGATATTTGAACAGCACGTGTTTCTGTTTACATTCGTTTTGCTATGAAGAAATTAAGTGGGAGAACTCATGCTGGATTCTCTGATATTTTCGGAAAAAAATGACAATTTTACATCTCCTTTCAGCATCTGGGCCAAAGCAAATTTATCTTTTTCTTAAAAATGGGACGTAGTGTGACCCGAAGTACATTATTATGAATAGGTCGAAAGGATTTTGAGGAATTTAATAAGATTTTGTCGTTCGGGTAATCCTACATTCTCTCGATTTTTGTTTTTAACTCGTCTCAATCGCACTACAATAGTGCATGCATAGCCAAGTTCTTTCCCCCCATTCATGCAGGAGACGCAAGTATATGGCATTATTTGTTTCGTTCTAAAAAACAATTTTCAATTTTGTTCGGCTGATTCCTATCCTCTTATTAGATTATCTTTGACGGACATCGGGGACTTAGTAATATTGTTCTCGTTTTTACCCTTTGGGTACGGAACCCTAAATACTTGTTTTATAGTTCGAGCTACAGTGACCACCGTGCTTGTATAGTCAATAAAAAACCAAATTTTTAGAAAAAAAAATTTATATCGGAAAAAAGTTATACACTACTTCTTATCATGAAAATCATAAAACCAAGTCTTTCGTTTTCATAGGCACAAGAAAACTCTGCATGTTTCACAAACGTCGTATACATATGGTACCTACTGGGTTTGATTTTGTACCTACTACATTTGGCAAATCTTCTAGAAATATCTCGTACCGGCTTATGTTTACTTTTTTCTAACCGTATTTCCATTGGGTGTCGTGCTTGGGGATGTATTTCTTTTACGCCTATTTACATAGGAAGGAGCCAGCATATCTTGGTAAACACTACGTCTAAAGTCCTTCAAAACAAGTTTTTCTATATTTGATTGGGTTTGCACTTGCAAATCTTTATAAATTATAAATGAATTTATGAGGGCACAATACATAAAATGAAAAAATATCCGATGCCTCCATTTTCTTGATTTCCGGTCAATACAGTGACAACTTTTCAATTCGTCAAATTTTATATTTTGACTGTAGTCCATTATGGCTTGCGGGAATGTTACCTTCTTATAGCTAGTCTGTTTTGAGATCATGATGATTAGGCAAAATATGAACTGATCTTTCATCCTTCCATAATATGCTCACGTTGGTGTCGCTTATTTTATAATAAAATTCCCTCCGTTTCAGTTGCTTATCTTCTTTCAAAGATGGTAGGTACTTTCGAGATGCATTTACTGTATCACAAGCCAAATCAGATAATTCGCAGTTCAATTTGCAATGGGTAGCTGTTGAAATAGTTGTCAAAGTAAACTTTAAAATTTTTGCCATCCAAATTACTGCAAAACGTCCTGACTACTTTTCCGCATAAATCTTTCTGTACCTTATCATCATTTTTTCCCGCGTATAATTCAAAATCTAAGCAATACCCTGTTTACGCACATTGTTTCAGATACGATCTTCCTGAAAACTTTATCATGCTTTCATCTATAGTAACCTTTTCAGTGCTCGTATAATTTTCACAATATTTCGCTCTCATTTGATCTAGTAATGCTAGAGGCATTACGACATTGTCATTGATGGGCAGGCTATTCAATAACCAACCAAATCTGTTTAGTGACATAAATGATGAAATATAAACGTTTTTTCAAATCAGGATCAGAAGACCAATAATCTTTACAGCTAGGACTCTTGTTTATTCTTATTACCAAATTTAGAGCAATAAAAGTGTCCATTTCATGTAGATATAAACACAAGCCCTTTTTGAGTAGCATATAAATTAGTCTGAAACCAAATCGTTTCCTGTAATTCATGTGTCCAGAACATCTGAAAAAGTTGAGTGTGCTTTGTTAAATTCAAAATACTTGGGAATAACTTCGCTAGGATCAGGTATAGAATTAACCTGTGACCCATCGAATGAATGGTTAGTGAGTGGCAGAAAATTCGCAGAATAAGTTGCTAAGCTTGCTAGAGGAATGTCATCCTCATCTTCAAATTCTTCTTGAATTTCATCAAAATCTATATATTCTTCTGTGCTATGAGCAATATCTTCTAAATCATCATCAGAATCTCCTCCACAGAAGCTATATCCATTAGGAACCTCTTCGTACAATAAACTATAAATATTCTTCTCCCTCAGTGTTCTACGCGCCATTCTTGATGGAAAATTTAAATACTTTAGACGAATAACTTGAAAAATATTGCAGTATATAAAACAGTTTTTGTAGTATGTGTCACAGTGGTTAGCTACACTAACCACTTATATATATGATTTTTTACCCCAAAAAATCAACAGTTTTCACTTCAATTGTAGTAACAAAAGCAAAATAAAAAAAAAATTCAATCACTTTCTTTTGTGTACTAAACTAAAAGAATCGTTGCCACCCTTCGCGTATAAACTAGTTTAAACACAAGACAACTAAATACAGTAAATCGCTTGTAGATGGCGTTAAGTTCACCAATATGAATGATTTTTAGGTGGTAAGCAACACTAACCACTTAGCCTGAAAGAGTTAAAACCACCCCGAACAATATCAATGTTGGTGTCCACATCCACACCTGCTTTCACCATGATTTAGCTAGCCGTGAGGGCTTTCCCATATATTTCAAGATCTTTACGTACATTTAGTACAGCTTTTGCTTTTTTACTTTTTTCACTGATGCTATCCTTGAAATGGATAATTCTTCATCTCGAATCCATTTAGCAATGCGTTTTACTTCACTTTTTAGAGTTTCTGTCCACGCCCCATTTTACACTTTAGCACGAAATTTTTGCAAAATCCGTATTGTAAATAAATTACTATATATTCACTTTTTAATTGAGTTCAAACCCATACAAAATATCCATTATTTGTTTGACAACGAGGCACACTGCTCTACTATTTCACATGAAAACTGTTCTATCTTTTTGCAAGCCTCCATTTTGGTATTATTACCTGCAGTACCTTAATCACGTGGCTCAGCGTCATAAAATTTTCAGCATAATTCATGACAAGACGTGGTCGCGTTAATGGGTTATAAGCAGATAACCTTTGGTTTGTTGATCTTTTGAGATTACAAAGTCTCAAGGGTGTGCTATCTTTTTGCATGGGAGTGTATCTAAGACCCCGAATGAGATTCTTCTCTTCTGGAAGATTTGGAAATTAATTAGGAACGCGGTCATATAAATACATCTTATCGGTAGGAAAAACTACATTGTCCACTTTCTTTAGCCTAAAGACTGCATTCACTAAGCACTCGATAAGCGTGGAAGCTTTTCAAAACCTGTTAGCACTTTTGTGATCTGTAAATGCCTACTTTTACTTAAGTAGACGGGTCTCTCCAGATCCATGTACCTATATCTCAATGTTTTTTTTCTTTTGTGCTTTTCCTTTTTCCTCGAAGTTTAGTATTAAGGTCGATTTTCACTCTTCTCACTTCAAATAGAGTTTTTGGCCTTCTTTGCTCTTTAAATGATATCTTCCACTGAATAAATACAATTCAATATTCGCAGAGAAGTTTTTGTCGCAATCGCAAGGTCCCTGAATAGAATATTACTGCTGGATGAGTGAGTAACTTCCATTACATGTTAGTTTCATTAATAATCTGTTCAAAGTGTGGTTGCTATTTTATCCAGGACATGCATCACTAAAAACGTGCAATAAGAATACTATTAATGAAGTCAAGGATAATGCTGCATACCAAAATTCACGTACATAAATAAAATATTTCCTGACAATTTTGTGTTTTAATAGATTTTATTTATTTTAATTACTTTGTTAAATACAGCTAAAGCACAAAAATAAAGTCTTAAATGTCTCAGTTGTTCAATGATAGTTTCGTATTTTGTAGCTGAGCATTGAACTGAGGCATTTCACCACCTGTGAGCCAAATGAGAAAATCGAAATTTGCTCACTGAAAATATATTGCTGTAATAGAAAATGTCAGCCTATTGGGGTCAAATTATCAGACAGAAAGGATATTTTTATTTTACAAAATATTATAAAAAAGTAAGAGTTGTGCTGCTGTTTTGTACGGCGGACGCACTATGAATGGCATATTAAATTTTTAAATTATTTTTCGTTTTTGTGAATGAAAAAGATTTTTTTTTTTTAAATTTCATTACTTCATGCGTTATTAACGTTTCGCACTGATATAACTGATATGTAGAATGCTTTCAAGAATTATACACGCATAATATTCTTTGATATGCCAATACTTGGCTGGCTTATTTCCGACAAAAAATGCAATTAATGCATTTTTATTGCTTATTTTTTATTTTATAATTTCTCAACAATACGCTGAAAGCACACAACAGCAAATTTTTTTACTCCTAGTGTTAAATAAATCGAGGTGAAGTGATTTTTTGAAAAATAATTTCATTATTTTCAATGAATGTTGAATTTGTTGTATTTAAGATTAGGCGGCTAATTTTTTCATTAATATTTTCTTTTGTGATTTTCGTTGTAAATTAATCGATTTACAAGATATGTATAAGGGGTTGAGTCGATGATTAACACCAGAATGGCAGGAATCTTCATAATCATTCCTCAAGATAAGTTGCGGCATAATATCCGCTAACGTTCATATATTAGACATTTGTTTGAAATATGGCTAAACTAGATTTTTATTAATTTTTTAAAAGTTTTAGGTTATCGAAGAAACCTATTACAAATTGGCTAAGAATTCATATCTGCTGAATGCGGTTGAAAAAGGGTAATACATATATCACTCCTCGATAATGATTTTGTATAGGATTTTATAATATTGGGTGTACATATTTTCAAATTCGTGGTATTTGGCTGTTGTTTGTTTTGTTGTACATATGACGGGCCTAAATACTTTTTATTTTATAGGTACCAGTTTTCTTGCATTTGGAAGTCATGTTTTAGACACGTGAAATTAAATACACATGGGTTCATGACATGTTTCCGTGTTTTTAATGTGTGTACTTTTAGCTTCCACCGTTCAATAGAATATTTTATATTTTCACACTGTAGAAGGATGAGAGGCGATGTTCAAATATTCAATCCACCATAAGGTTTAAGGTTATATTTATAGCTATTGACGAGAAGAATGCTACGATTGAAATATGTATCCGGAAACTTTCTATTTCTTGTAGAAAAGTAAACTGCTTTATATTAGGGGTATACTAAACATAAAAGTTCAAGTAAAAATTAAAAATGTAATTTAAAAAAAAAAGAAAAGTCAACATGTCAGCATATTCTACACTGCTGACATAATATAAAACTTGACTACGTTCATTGAAGTTCACTGAAGAATACGGGCTCATGTTATTATATCAATTTCGGTTTAAACACTTTCCACTGAACTTTTATACGAGTTTTTGTATTTAGTAAATTGGTATGTAGAGCGTACCAACGCAACGGAGAGAGAGCTATGTAAATAGAACAGATAAAAGATTGGTTTCGTTGAAATAAATGTTTTTAAATTAATCATTTTGTGTTATTACTGATTAAAACTGTTTTATCAAAACCAATATATTCTTCAGATATCCAGCAGAAATTTTCTTAAAATTACTTTTCGTATTGCCCGTTCACTTTTTGACTTTCCGCAATTTTTTTTCTCTTTCTTTTCAATATAGGCATCGACGTAACCACTCTTTTTGACACACAAAATTGTGCCCACATGAAATAGAATATAGTCACAATAATTCCAGCCTGGAGAAACAACCATTCTTCGCTAGCCGTCGTATATTATATTCATCTATTCTGTGTGCATGGACTCAAATAGAATTTAATGGGGCTTTGTTAGGTAGCTCTCAAACTGAATTAAAGGATCTTTTCACTACGCGTACCATATCTATTTTCTTCTTTGGTTAAATAATTCCGCATTTTTTTCGGCGATATAAGTGGTGGGTGCAGTATTTTTTTCGTACTATTATACAATCTCTGATATTATGTCTGTATTCTGCTGACTCCTGCCTGATATCTTTAAAACGTGAGTGAAGTAAGGAGCCAATTTGTCTTGGGGATATAAAATCGAACGTGGATTTTTTTTTTTCAAGATTGCAGTTTATTTTTAGTTCATTTGTATTTTGTAATGCTCCGTTCAAAAGCAATGGCCATGAACCACCTTTTTGTAGGACGATAATAGCTTCAGATTCATACCGAAACCACAACTCCGTGTCCTTTTGCCCTAAAAATTCAATTTTGAACTAATAAATCTGTCAAAGGAGCGCAACAGAAGATTTCACAGATAATCTGTTCATATAATGAAGCTTCGACAACAGTCTGTGCCTAACGGTTAAAGCAAAATAAAATTATTTGTGTACGGAATAATACATCACAACAGTAATGGTAAAACCCGCCTTGAGGCGGACTGCGGCATCTCAGTCTTAAATAAAGCCAGGATATGTGTAAATTCATGTATTAATTTGAAAATTCCTAGGCACCTAGGTGGTACTTTCACAAAACACAACAAAAACAGACAATACCGTCAGTTGAGAATCTTTCCTATTATTTTTCCACTTGCAAAACACCGGAGAATTAACAAGTGAAATAGAGAATTCGGGAATTCTCAAAACAAAATTCGCCGAGTTACAGTAGCGCCGCATTAAGCGGTGCGGATGATGTGTCGTTTTTTAATATATTTTTTTTTACAAAGTCTTTTTTTAAATAGAAGTTTTACACACTGGCATATGCAGGGTGTCCCAGACTAATAGGTCAATATTTTGCCAAATGATTACTCACGTCCAGACAAGTAAAAAATTGTATGGTAAGGGGAGGGCAAAATGTCACCTGTCTAGTTACAGGGTGATTAGTAGAATATCTCTGTTTTCATTAAACACCCTATATCTTCAAAAGTACACCCTGTATGGTCTATTTTAAGACGGCATAGTATGCAGAACTTCATGGCTTTTCGAACTACTGCTCAACCAACCCCGCACCCCTCCCCATTCCAGAATTATGACTCTTTAAACTCAAAATTTCTGTTTTTTTTTAATTACTCCCACTAACATACATTTTTGTTACGAAATTTCGAAAGCCCAGAGTCTCTTCTTTAATTTAACCTATTACACTTATGTTGTATCTGTAACCGTTAAGGAGTTAATACCTGTTAACTATTCAAGTAACAGACAATTTGTTCATTTAGTGACTGAAAACACGTCAAAACACGTCATTTTATAAAAATATCGCCTAATTTTTGTATGACCTGAACAGGTTAAGAGCTAATAACTTTTTAACAACTACAGTTAGTACATAGGGTGTTAAAAAATGTGTACCTTAGTGGGGGTAAGAAAAAAAAAATTTGAATTTGAAGCGTCATAATTCTGGATTGGGGAGGGGATAAATCATGATCGTGGAATTTAGTGGAATATACCAAAATATGTCTCGCGAAACCCGTTTCGATTCCTGTAAAGCTTTTGAAAACTTAACTTTTTATAAAAAAAAAGCTAAAAAAAACTAATCAGGAAAGGCTTTTTTTTCTGTCAAAAATTAAAAAGCCAGCTTGACCTTTTATTTTTTCGAGCTGGAAGTAACAGGTTTTGAAGCCGAAGCAACAAATTCGCACAATGTGAAGTAGACGATAAGTATTATCTGTTTTATTTGTAATTTATACAGAATACTTGTTGCTAATTATAACTTGCTATGGGTTGAAGACTGCGAAAATCTACAGAGCACACTGACAGGAGAGTTACTGGTCTAATTTAAAAAAAAGAACCGTTGGTAACGCCAAACAAAATTGTAAAAGGTTAAATAGTTTCTAGTACAGCCCGGATGCACACTTAGGAGAATAAGTTTAAAAGTAAAAGCTACAGATCAGCCAATGCTAACTAAAAAACACTTACAAAAAAGGTGAATTTGATCTACTATTTTACATTAATTTAGAGATTGAACTTTGCAAGAACACTTTTGAATTGGTCCATTGATAAGTGGAAAACAGAGTCTTTTTCAATGACGAGTCAAAGTTTAATTTGATTAACTCCCACAGAATGAATACTGTACGACGACTAAAAGCTGAACGACGCGATACACTATACTGCAAGGTCACAGCTAGGCATGGACGTGGTAGTGCTATGCTGGGACATGCTTTTAAGTTAATGGATTAGTTCCTTTCTATGAAATAAAAGGAATATTGGATCGTTTGAAATATAAGAAAATTTTAGAAG
Organism: Dioctria linearis; assembly: GCA_963930735.1. Classification (NCBI taxonomy): domain Eukaryota; kingdom Metazoa; phylum Arthropoda; class Insecta; order Diptera; family Asilidae; genus Dioctria; species Dioctria linearis. The sequence continues at coordinate 47,477,923 of OZ005741.1, read as the reverse complement.
CTGGGAAAGGAACATATCCATAAGAATGGGGTTCAATTTCTTGATTGGCCAGTACAATTTCCAGTTTTGAATCCCATTGAGGACTTCTTCGGTTTCCATAATCGACGCAAACATTTCCGAAATAAAATGAAATTAATGTAAACAATGAAAAAAGAACGGAAAATTATATTTGAGAAAATAATTATTAATTTAATAGCGTCTATAAAAGGAAGATGTTCTAAAGTAATTAAAAAGAAAGGAAAAGAAAGTGTCGCTAATTATAAAAAGTTGCTTTAGTCTTGCACCCTTCAAAATATTGAAGCCTGCTATTTTGTCATTTATTTTACTGTTATGAATTCATTTGTTTTTTGTGAAGTATGCCAATTTATTGGTGATTAATGTATGGATAAAAGCATAATATTATTTTTGATCAGTCAATTAAAGTCAAGAAAAAACATAAATTCTTCGTTTTCATGAAACGGTTGCTAGTTTTGCTCACAAGTGTATATATCATAAAATTTTTGCTATAAAAATATTATAAAAAGCTTCTCACGCGCACCCGTGTTCACATTGCGTATTTTCACGTTTACCACGCGTATATAAAATTATACTTTTCACATGGATATCTGGACTTTTTCATGTAAAATGTACGTTTTTTGTACTATGTTTTAAATTTTGAGCTTTGAAATAAATATCTCTTCTTTTTACCACGATATAGATATTGTTGCAATTACTGTATTGCTCTTGAATTATTTGAGACTTTGTATTTGTTTGATACTCTTTTCTATAAGTAAGTACTATTTACATGTTATGTTCAAGTAATTGTCCTCCAATTTTTTGCTTGCTGATCATTACAATTTAATTAAAAAACAATTTACTTACATGATCGTTTTTTTTAACAGTAGGTATTTGTGTAAAATGAATAATTAATTAGGATGGAGCACGCAAAATCCGGTGAAAGTATATTTACATAATATTATAATATATTAAGGCCGGGTCCAGACTACGCAAATCAAACACAAGCAAATGTATGACAAACAAAGTTTTGGAATTTACAGCGCAGACATTTTCAAATTGTCTGCAAGCAATCACAAATTTTATTACGTTTGTTGAGGCCCGCTCAATCTTTCGAATTGTTGTTGTTTGAACTATTGATTTATTGCAAATTTGCGGCGTTCAATTTAAAAATATAATAAGTATTGTGGACAGGTGTTTAAACTAATTTGTGGCTTATTGCAAGCATTTAAATATTTTCGCTTGCCTATCGAAAACATGAATCGTTTGAACAAGTTAACCGGTAGAGCAGTTAATTACTGAATTAAATTTCATTTGGGGAAGTTCAGTTTTTTTTATTTATATATATATATAAAGAAAATCTAATACGTGTAATTGTAATTGTGGTTTTTTCGTTAAAAGGTAGGTTGCCAACTAATTATAATTTATCTAAACAAGTACATCAACCTAGTACGAATATCCTATCACTAAAGGCCATATTACACCATGAGTGTTGCTCACGTAAGTTCTCTTATGAAATATACCCATAAAAATCTTATGACGTCAAACTAACATGAGTATACTTTGTGTACATTCTTTACACTTTGAGTAGGAATCAAATTAGTCTACTGTCAACTTGCTCGTATTTCAGACTTAGATTATATAGCAAAATGGATTGGCTATAGGGAACTAAAACTTAAAACATTTTTCTTTGTGTGCTAGAACTACACCGATGTGGTAGTTTTAGTCATGGAAGTAGTAAACTACGATATTTTCAGAGCGGGCACATAATTTAGTGATTGAAACTTTATCAAGTATTGAAGAAATTTATAAGAGGAGTCAGTACCAAGATTTGCAAGTTTCATACATTTTTCAATGCAAATTTCTAGCAAACTATTTGTAGCAAAATAATGATTTATACCTCTAATCAAAGATAACGAAGAGGTCTAGTGAATAACGTCGGAAAAATAAAACAAAATGTATTGGAATGGAGATATTATCTCGGAAACTTCTAAAATATGGTAAAAATTTAAGTTTTTCAAATCAAAATCCTGTTAGTGTATTCTCAATTCTTTAGATTGCGACTATCTTAGAAATAACGTCGAGTTTTTTAATATTTAGTTCGGTAGTATACTTGTTTTTTCTCCCGATATTTCACCAACGAGAAATTGTAATATTTCATTGAAAGCTGTTGGAATACAAAATAAAATTGTCTATTTAACAATTATGTGAAAAAAATGTAGTTAATTCTCGTAAAAAAAATTTTATTTCTTTGAACCGCATTTCTCGTCTTAAATTGTATGGTTTCGTCAGATGTTGGGTTTCTGTATTTTACGCTAGATGTCTCTAATGTGGTCTTGGTCTATGCTAATTTTATATGAATTTTCTCACTTTCAGGACACAAACCTACGTATAGTAAATCTAAATAGCGAAATACCATTATATCGGAAAATTAAAAAAAAAATTTTTATATATTTTTAAATTTTTGAGAATTTTCTTATTACCCATTTGTTTTGTGATAATATTTCTTGTCGTTGCCTTTGTATGGCTGACATAGTTTAGGTAAAAAAAAAAAAAAACGACAATTCAATTGTGTGCAAACACACCGATATTGGAAAATTTTAATTTTTTTTTGCCACTGTTTTTTTTATAACTTTCACTTCTATTTTATTTAAAACACTGTAATTTATTATTGAAACAATAAAAATTGTCTGGAAAATGATTTCCTACTGCAATAACTCCGGTTGTTTCTGTAGCACAGCACAGCGCACTTCATCACCACAATTCAAGACTCCAGAATCTCGATTATATAAAATCATTTACACAAAACAAAATGTCACTATGTTTTTCGCTAATATTAAATATAAATCACTTTTAATTACTAGTTTGCACAAGAAATTACAAAATAATAGAATAAGTGAAGGTCCGCTTGTCATTCCCCTCCCTCACGTAGAAAGCGTAGCGTTATCATACGTACACGAATTTTACACACACAGTAAACAATTTTTTCCTTAAGCGAGTGGCACCAATTTGTGCCACAAAGCTTGGGTATTTTTCGATAAGATTAAGGAAAGCTCCACATTGAGAAACGTAGATTAGGTTTTTATCCCTAAAATGCAGGTAGGTTTTTATCCCTAAAATGTAGGAACTACACATTTAAAAAACATAAGAATGAACTCAATAGCTAATTTCTTATGTACCGTACTATCATAGGTTTTTTTTTAATTAAAATAAATGTAGTATATTGATGCTGGACATGCTCAAACAAAATAGTGAAAATCAATATATGACTTGTTTACAAAAACAATGTGTTTATATTATTGAAAATATATTTATAAGTGTTCCATAAAAAATGTTAAAAATACCTAATTGAATGTTTTCTTCCTTACATCCGAGCGAGCCTAACATTCCGGGAAGTTTTTTGGCTAAAATTCTTTGAATGTTCCATTATTGATTTGGGGAAATTAAACTGATTTTCCCTTTCTATCAGAGAAAATGAACATTTTTTTAAGGGAAAAATCTGTCTTAAGTTTGGGGAATTGTCCTACGTTTTTTACAGTGCAGCATAGCCTATCATGTTTGCTATATAATCTAAAATTTCAGATGAAAGAATGAAAAACTCGACGAAAGTTTTAATATACACCAGCATTTCAGCTATTCAAAAATGGAATTGAAAAAAAGCGTCTTTGAGCTCAGCCATGGATATTAAAAGGAAATTAAAGACGTGATTTAACCAATTTAGTCGTCGTTGAGCTAAAGTGGAAGATGAGAAAGACCTTTCATAATTTTGTTCGAATGTGGCCAAAATCTCTGGAAAAATAATTATTTAATTGCAAAACCTCTTAAAAACAAAACACGAGAGTCCATATCAGTTAAAGCAAGATAGTTTATAATGGCTTTTTATGCCTAATTTCAAACTAAAAATGTTCTTCAGGTTGTTAACGTTAAGGTATTTACCAAGTGTGGAAACCTTCCAAATTCTATCCTATAGCTTCCGATTATGACAGCCAATAATATAATTACGGAAACCATTCAAGCAATTAATTTGAAGTTAAAACAAGAGTATTTGAAGGTACGCCCATTTAAGTAAAATTTTCCATAATAAGAATTACTATAAATGATAAATTTAGACTCTACAAACCAGCGAAGAATGCGAAGCTTGCGATAACCGAAAGCTTTGAAATGCAATAGAACTTTCCTTGCTGTTTAGGTGCATTGGGTGTTGTAAGAAGCTTGGTATATGTATAATTAATTATGTTTACCTTTTTAAATAACTTTTATCTACTCACTAACCATTGACTAAAAAACTTTGTGTCTGAGGGAAACGTTCGTGATGAAAATGTGAAATTTTAGGAATAGTTTTAGGGTAGTAAACGTAGATGGTTTTACATTTGGTTTTTTAATTTAGAATGAGTGAATGGGAAGCTTTCCTTCCGATGGAGTAAAATTGTTTTACGGTTTTGGGTCACGTGTGATATCAAATTAAGGTTCTTCTTCATTAAATGACATTTTTTTTTTTCTGTAAGAAACTTTATAACAGACTTTTTCACCCGAATATCGTAAAAATGAGTGATTTTCGAATTTGTGTACAAAGGGGGCTTAGGTCGGTCCGGCGAGGCTGATTTTTCTTTTAAACGCTTTACTATAATGTTTTACATATTTCATGTGAAATTTTAAATGGGGGTTCAATGGGTTTTGATATGAATACATTTTACAATTTTTTCATGTGAAATTTATTTACATTACAGTGCGATAAACGTCTAAGCTACTTATCGCAGAAAAAAGCAATTAAACCTCCAACATATGCAAGAGAACGTAGATACGAATTAATATGCCTATGCCAGATAGATTATGTACAATTATTTATTTATTTATTTTTTAAGTTAAAAAGATAGTAAACAGAAATTTCCAATAACATACTACCTTACAATTAGAGGGATAACAAATTTTGATTAATTTACAAAAGAAGAAGATAAAGTAATAATATTGTTAAGATGTAAATAAAAAAAATAAACTAATAACTAAAGAAATAAAACTAAAAACATAATGTGAAAAAAAGAGAGGAAGAAAAATAAAAAAGAAAAAATACAAAAAATAATTAAACTAAATCTAAAATCTAAAGAGCGTGAATGAAAAAACTAGAAAATAAGAAAAAGCAGTTAGAAAAGTAAGACTAAAATACAGCTGGAAAGCTGAAACCAACAAATGCTAAGGAGTTAGGAAATGAGTAAAGTAAAGTGAAGCCGTAAAAAGAGAGTAATGCAAAAAGAAAATATGTTAATAACCGATCTCGCGGAGTATAAATCTTTTAAAAGTTAGAGGACTGTGTTAAAGATATCTATATTGTTAAATGTTGTATTGAACGATTTAGTAATTCTGTAGATAGGTGATTTCTCCTTAATGTTAGTTCTGCACATAGGGATGTTCAAATCAATACTAGAGATTAGTGCGTGACAATATACTCGACCATTTAAAATATTATATAGAAATATACTATCTAGTAGATTCTGCGATTTTCTAGCGTGATTAAGTGATATAATAAAACTCTGGTGAATTTGCGCTGGGCAACCTAAATTTTGTGCACTAAAAGAAGAGTAAAAAGGAATCCAAACCTGACTAGCATACTCGAGAATACTCCTTGCTAACGAATAATAGAGACTGATATAAGAGGATGCCGACGTAAATGATTTGCAGGTGCGAAATAAAAAGCCTAATATACGAAATGGTCTGGAAGTAAGTATTAATGTGAGGAATGAAGAGGAGCTTCCGGTCAAAAATCACACCCAAATCTTTTATCTCATCAACACGAGAGATAGCAGTATAGTGAATGGCGTAGTTAAAGAGTATGGCCTTACGGTGAAAGGAAATACATTTACATTTGCTTACGTTGATTTCAATACAGTTCTCGTGGCACCATTATTCTAGTCGTAGTATATCCTTTTGAATATGAAAAAAATCCGTCACGTTATTAATTTTTCTAAAAATCTTGGCATCATCAGCGTATAATAAACAATCAGACATAGAACAAGAAGGCATGTCCTTGATGTGTATGAAAAAAATCAATGGTCGAAGTATTGTACCTTGGGGCACTCCGGAAATTTTCTTAAATGAGGATGATTGTAGCCCAATAAATACTACGATATTATCCCTGCTAGTTGGATAGGAGTGGAACCAAGATATGATGTCTGTTTGGAATCCCATCAGTGCCATTTTCGACAGACAGTGCTTGTGATTAATCTTGTCAAATGCTTTAGCAAAGTCAGTGTGGATAAGATCTATTTGTGTATTTTCATCGAGAGCACACGCGATTTTGTCTGTGAATAAAGATAGGTTGGTGATCGTAGATAGCCCCGGTAAGAATCCGTGCTGTTCTTCAGAGATAAATGGTTTTATTTGAAATAGGAGTTGATGGTAAACGACTTTTTAAAAAAATAAGTGCAAGAGCGTTAGAGATAGAAATTAGTTTATAACGTGTTTATAATCACTAGATTTATAAATAGGCATAATGGAACAATTTTTGAAGAGATACTGGGTAGATTTTATTAGTGATTGAAAGATTGAATAAACTATTAAACGGTTCCGGTAGACTTTGTGCGCATCTCTTAAAAAGAATATTTGGAATTCCGTCAGGTCCCGGGTTTTTGTCACAATCGAGATTGCTTAATACATTAAGAACTGATTCTGAAGGAATAAAACTCAACATTATATTCATATTGGAAGTGTCCGGAGAGGGGGGAAAAGATAATACCGGGATCTTTTTCAGAGTATACGGATGTAAAGTGCGCGGAAACCATCTAACATATAAGTGGAGGAGATGACGATGTATCATCATTAAATGATAATTCTTTAGGATACGTGTTCGATTTATTTAGGTTTTTACTGAAAGCTCAAATTGTCTAGGGGTTGCGTTTTAGCGAATGTTCAGTGCTTTCGACGCACTTTTGATAACATTGAGTAATCAAGAATTTAGATAGCTTCCTCAGATAAGAAAAAGGTTTTATAGTTCTCAGAGTGGGGCCTTTTTTTGTAAAGACGTCTATATTTTTCTTTTGCCTTTAGGACGTTACTCAGTTGAGAGCTGTGCCATTTCGGAAAATGATTCTGATTGCGATTGTATATTTCAGGTATAAGCAAGCCTATTCCGTGCTTTATAGAACTTATTAAATGATTGGTCAACATCAAGCAAAAATGGGAGAGAAATCAAAATTTTCAAAAAATTCAGAGAGGTCAGCGTCAGTGTAATTCCCTCCTTGAAAATTTCTTTTTTTAGCAAAATCATTACGGGCATTTCTTGAATGTGCCAAATAATATCGAGTGTAGGATGATGGGAGTCTATCTTAGATAGTGGACATAAGGATGAAGTAATACTCACTTTGGAATGAGAAATGTTTATCCAAACTAAATCGAGAAGTCTATTGTTTATATTAAATTTATCATTAAATTGCTTTAGATTACATAATTCCATATTATTAAGAAGGGAATATGAGGAAAGACTATAGGCTGCTGAGGGATGAATGCAATTGTCAGGCATCTCATAAGCCCAATTAAGATGCGGTAAATTGAAATCACCTAAGAAGACTGTTGTTGTGTTAGCAGGAAGTTGTAATATTTTATCAGTAACACTGGAAAAAGGCAATTATATGATTCGTAAGATTCTTGGGGAGGGATATAAACACAACATAAATAGAGAATAAAGTTATTTTCTTTTATTGCCACCCATAGCACCATGTGATCCGTTTCAAAAGATTCGACTCGTAATGAATTTTAAGTACCCTTAGCTGCGATAAGACACCCACCGCCATCCTCACGCACAGACATTTTGAAATTCTTATCTCTTCGATAAACCATATATCTATCATCCAATACCTCTGAACTATGAACACTGGCTTGCAGAAATGTTTTTGTAAAGCAAATTACATCATAATCGTTAGATATTAATTACATTTAATCGAAGGTGTTCTGTTTTGGTACGTAATCCTCTGACATTTTGGTAATATATATATATATATAGTGACATTAATTAGGTTATTATTATTATTTTTGAATGCTGGTCCTAACGAGATCGCTTTTAGCGAAAGTATAATGACTAAAAAGTAGAAAATAAGATATATTGAAAAAACTTTTAAAATAAATAACTTTTATAAATAAATTTCCCTAAAAAGTAAAAAATATTTTTTTCTTTCTCAGTGATATACACAAAAAAAGTTTTATTGGAAAAAAAGAAATGCTAGAACTGAGATTAAATCTCAAACTTGAAACAGAAACAATATTTTAAAATTATATTATCTCGTTTGACTTTAAATGTGTGGAAGAAAAGATTATTGTTTTTAGTACAATTTATTTTAATAGTTTTTTAATATATTTTATTATTTTTGAAAATGGGAAGAATATCGCCCTTAGGGCAAAAAAACGTCTCTGGCTCGTTTTATTACAATTATAAAGACTTTCACAGCACTATAATATTAATAAATATTATTAGCTCTGGTAGATGCTGATACAGTTGATGCGGGATATAATGACAAGACCAACGACGCTGGGGTTTATAAAAACTGCACGTTATGCAAAGCTATTGAAGAAAACATGTTAAATTTGCCTTTTAATATTGTACATATGTCATCGTTGCAGACTATTTTCAAGAACTCTTAAGCCTTATTGACAGCGATCCACAACTGAAGAAAATATATTTCAATTATCGCTTAAGCTGCGAACGGAGAGTCGTAGAAAATGCCTTCGGTATTTTGGTGAAGAAATTTCAAATATGTAATTCAAAATGAAAGAAATTTATCTGTGGTAAAAGTAGAAGATCTAGTAATATGTTAGCTACTTACATTTTCTACAACTATATTCGAAGAGAGAATATTTCAAGTATTTTATTTCAACAAGGAAACTGTAAAAGTAATGTTTTCTTAACAAAAGTAAAAAAAGCGATGTTTCTTGGCAATTGGGAGCAATTAAAAGATTTAATTTATAAAAAAATTTTAATCTTTTATTCAGTATCTAACCAGTTCAACATTAAAAAATATTACTTATATTATGTATATGTATGTTAAAGGAAAACATATTTTCAACCGATATGGTTCAACATCTAAAAGATATCATTTCATATTATTATGTGAAGAAAAAAATATACATAGACTTATACCCTAGACACACAGCACGAACTAATGAATCATTTGTACTAACTATTCATTAAAATGCCGTGTGTCAAATAGTATATGTCATTATAGCTCGAAAATCAGATGATAATGAAGTACACTAATGAAGTGTTTTCCTCCTTCATTATAGCTATAATGAGGAAAAATGTGCTAGATTTGGCATATAATGTAAATCCGGAGCTCCGCTGTGCATCTGCCGATTTGAAAAATAAGAAGAAGAAATGCAAATCACAATTTAATTTTTCATATTTTTTTAAATAAAATGTGTTTCTCATTTGGAAATTGTTAAGTTGAAAATAAAATAAATGAAAACAAAGTTTATCGCGTTAATTCGATCTATATTGCTTCTTTAATGTGATAAGTTCATCAAAACCAGTTTGACAGCACAACTAAATTAAAGAAATGGCTGTGTGTCCACAGTTTATAATGAATCATTATAGACTAATGAGTCGTTAGTCATTTCTTCATTAAGAGTGCTGTGTGTCTAGGGCATTATACCCTAGACACACAGCACGACCTAATGAATCATTTTTACTAACCATTCATTAAAATGCCGTGTGTCACATAGTATACGTCATTACAGCTTGAAAATCAGATGATAATGAAGTACGCTAATGAAGTGTTTTCTCGTCCTTCATTATAGCTATAATGAGGAAAAATGTGCTAGATTTGGCATATAATGTAAATCTGGTGCTTCGCTGTGCATCTGCCAATTTGAAAAATAAGAAGAAGAAATGCAAAGAAATGCAAATCACAAATTATATTATCAATATTTTTTTTTTAATATAATGTTTTGCTCATTTGCAAATTGTTAAATTTAAAATAAAATAAATGAAAACAAAGTTTATCCCGTTAATTCGATCCATATTGCTTCTTTAATGTGATAAGTTTATCGAAACCAGTTTGACAGAACAACTTAATTAAAGAAATGGCTGTGTGTCTGCAGTTTATAATGAGTCATTAGTTATTTCTTCATTAAGAGTGCTGTGCGTCTAGGGAATTAGACTTATCTGAATTAATTAACTTTCCTTTAAAATTAAAAAATATCACTTCATAATTTATACTCACAACATGTTAAAAAAATACACATTTCAAACTTGTTAGTGATTTTCAACCAATACCGCAATGGTGTTGATGAAAAAATTATACCATTTTTTTGTGCATTTTGCGATCTATTTCATGTTAAATTCATAAATAATGTTATCAATTTCATGTTTCGCTTCATTTAGAATTTCAGGATCTTCAATTGCTTCCAGTTCAGTACATATATATACCTATGTATATATATATAAATTTTGAAAAGTTTGCCAAATTTGTTTTCTTTGTTGTTGGCTCATATAACTTATTTATGGTTTCAGCAACTGTTTCCATTGCCTTAAAGTTCCTCTCGAATAGCATATCATTCTCGTTTTTCCTTTTATTCTTTAAGGTAGCCTCATTGTCCAATCCAAGTTTCTTATTTCTATGGAAGGCTCTGGAAATAACCCACCCAAATCTAGATAAAATCTAAGAGCTCTTAGTCTATTAATCGGGCTGCAAAGCCTGTAAGACAAAAAGATGTCAGAAGTTAGCTGATCTCTTAACTTAGTAGAAATTTTTTGTTAAGGGATCTGGTATTCTAGCAAACAGAACTGGCTGTCAAAAATTCCTTAACATAAGAGGACTTGACTGAGGTGAGCTTAAATCTGATAGTCGCAGAATTGTACCGAAATTTCGGATAAAAATACTAAAGTAAGTACATATTTATATAACATATACATACGTAAGTTTGTGAAATATACATTAATTAAACATTTTGACATTGTCAGCCTCGCACAGAGGACAGGTCTGAGAATATGAGAGTAACTTGGATTGGATCCATTTGCTATTTCCAAGGTTGTATTCATAAAGAATTTCAGAATGCCAAAATTTCTGGCCTTGAAATTGATTGAATTGGTAATATCCATTAGCTGGGCTAACTGAAAGGGGAATGTTCAGATTATCCAAATCATATTAATCTCTTTTTAAAGTTAAAATTTCTCCAAAAAAAATTGTATATAGAATACTAATTTTTCTAAAAAATCTCTTACATGTTGAGTTTAAGATGTTAAAAGATCTCTTGTCGTATATCAAGCTAATTTTTTGTTGATTCCTAAGTTCAAGAATTAAATTTACTATAATAATTGCCACCTTAACACTTGCTCTTACTGGATTTTATGGGGGACTCCAAAAACTTAAGTCATTGGAGTTTACATCACTTCCGGCACCGCTTTTCTTTGCTCTTACGTATTTTGGCAACTTACTGAGAGTATTGAGTTCGAGGGTATATGTTAGTTTTGTTTTTACATCTTCGCTTGTAATGCGAGGAATATACTGCCTTTATATTAAGATTGTTCGCAATTTCATAAAAGGGCATTGTTTCTGTCATATTTATTGGAATACGGACTATGAGTGATGTCGCGTCATATATACAAGGATAAAGCTTCCATAACTCAGTCAACTTAAAAACAACATTTTTGGTCCATTCAACCTAAAATTACATTCATATAGCCTCTAATTTATAAAAATACTTTGTCTCCGATACTCATTCTGAAAAACTTTCCGAGTTTTGACAATAGGTACATATAATTTTTAGTTTAACTCACAGCAAACTAGAACCGTTTCTATTTTTCTGAAATTCATGTGAGCAGAAAATTACCCTCATATTTATTTAGTTCATTTTTCGTCCTTACATTTTGATATCTGTCATTTTAGGGAACTCATAATGTGAAAACACACGTAGCAACTCATAGTATAATAGGATCTCTACAGAAATTTTGAAACAGTGTTTCATTATTGTCTTGAAAGTCACCGATAAGCACATTTGAGTTGCGCAATAATCGATTTTTGGAAAAGAAAAACTTCATACACAATTTTCTTTGCCTCTTATTTTTGTTAATTAAATTCTTTAATAAAATAAAACCCGGACCGAATACATAAAATTTACTTTTCTACTTAATTGCCACTCGGATACTGAAGTAAAGCGCGACAATGGCAAAGGTGGATTGACTCCAAATTCATGCAAGAGGCGTGCATATCCGACTTTCGTTTAAACAAGCTTCACAAAATATAGCAAATGTGCAATTTGAAGACGGACAGGAAAGGTCTGAAACAAGGATAACCTAATAAGAAGATAGGACACAACTGGAAATTTTTCGTGTTTTTTAGACCGAAACAGGTAATGTCATATACTTTCTTCTTTTGCTTGAATGGGGGAAAAGAACTTGGCTATGCACTATTGTAATGCGACTGAGACAATAAGTTAAACATAAAAATCGAGAGAACGTGGGATTACCCAAACGATAAAATCTTCTTGAATACCTTCAAAATCCTTTCAAACTATTCATAATAATGTACATCCGGTCACACTACCTGTATTTTTTAAGAAAAAGATAATTTCGCTTTGAATAAGGTGCTGAAAGGAGATGTAAAATTCCTCTCAAATAAAACTCTCATTTCTCCCGAAAATATCAGAGAATCCAGAATGAGTTTCTCCCACTTAATCTCTTGCGAGCAAAACGAATGTAAACAGAAGCAAGTGCTTTTCGAATATCATAGGAGTTACAACAGCAAACATTAGTTTTGCTATAAAAAACATTGGATAACTCTCGTCATTTCAGCAAAAACCGGTTTTCGCAAAAGCGCAGGAACATTTATGAGAGTAAAACCTGAAAACTCCACAGAAATAATGATGGTTTGAGCAAAATGGACACAAACACATAAATATTATTTTGATTTTTGCATGTCCGTCTATCCGTGGGCACAATAACTCGAGAACGCGTTCACTTAGAAAGCTGAAATTTTGTACACGGACTTAAAAAAAAAAGTAAAATTAAGTTCGAAAATGACACAAATCGGGCAAACTCCTTCGTTGGGTTGCCATACAAAAATGTCCGTTTCCACTATATAGATATTTGGACACTGCCTGAGAACGCGACAACATAGAGAGAGAGCTGGTATTTTTATAGTAATATGAAAAAACAAATTCAAGAATGAGCTAATTCGGGCAACCCCTTCTTGGTGTTGCCATATAAAAATTTAGGTTTTTTACGTATACTCTGAAAACGACCAGTTCTAAAAATGTTTATTGTATTAAGAACTTGTTTAGAACATGAAATCCTATAAATTTGGTTATAATCATTTTTTCTGTCCGACGAACCGTTCTAGAAATATATGCGAAAAGCCACTTCAAAAATCAAAATTACATAGATCGGTGACATACGAAATTTCATACGCGCATTCATCTAGGCTATATCATAAGAATTGGTCTTAGACCAATTTTAGCTTTTTTACTTGTCATTGAGTACGTTTAGATCGCAGCTATTTAGGACTAGTTTTACGTAAGTCGAATTACGTAGTACTAATCCTGCTGCTGTTTAGTCCGCTCGTATTAAAGCTTTGACAGTTGTCAAAATTGTCAGATCTGCCTGCTATTTCAGGAGAAAAATGAAAAATAATATACATATTGAGTTTGTTTGTACACCGCATGCACAAGGAAATGGAGCATAGAAGAAAATTTAAAATCAGGGCGTCACTATTTACAAACAGCCTCGCATTACCTTATGTGACGTAATGTCTCCATTTAATACTAAACTAATTTTTGTAGGTCAATACCGCATCAGAAACCGAATTAAAGTAGGACTAGTTTTTCGTAATGCGGCATGTTTAGACCACTTAATATTAGTACTACGTAAGTCGAACTACGTAATACTAGTCCTAAATGGCACGGTCTAAACGGGCTCATTAAGTTAACTTTGGTCTAAAGAAGTAATGAAATACGGCGTATGGCGTGATCAAGCCGACAGAAAAGGTGTCTTCATGTTCCAGTAATAAACGACTGCGACAGGAATAAAAGGTAAATGAGTTGAAGGAGAAAATATCCTGAATGATATGAAATAACAAGACCAGGGAAAACCTGCTTGATATTAAGCATCTGTCTTCTACGCTCAAGAAGTGGGTGGTTTTTGTAAGGGCTTGTTCACGAGCGCAATTTATCGCATGCGACAGAGCTCTGATAGTTTGCAGCAATGTTGTGGTTGCTGAACATGCTTACTCCTTCTACGTTTCGTGCGATACAAAAATTTATCTCAGCAATGCTCTTAGTTTGGTGCGATTTTCACCTTAACCTCAACATTTATGTTTGTTTACATTTGTAATCGCTTGCTAAAGCTCCGCAGTAATGTCGAAATTTACTATAATATGTAAATATATAAATATGTATAAAAACATAATTTCATACTAATATCTCCTTGACACTACAAAATTAGACAAATTAATTTGTAGCCGCTGTCAACCTTGTGAACGTATCGCGCGATAAAAACCTGTCGCAAATAGAGATAGATCTGTAGAAAGAGCAGGACGTCATTAAAAAAAATCGCACGGTATCGTATCGAGCTTGTGAACAGGTGTTAAAGGTAGAATGTTTGGGATACTAACAAAATGGCGTAACTGAGAGTGAGTGCAAGATAAAAATAACCTCTGCCTGAGTACTGCATATTTCTTGCATGGGTAATCCTCACTTCTATGTAGGCAGCTTAGCTTTTAACGAGCTTGCATGCTGAACAATCATAGCAACTTAGGTGATAGTATAATTTGACATTATACAGTATTCAAGATGGCAGAAAACAAAAATATGCGGGAGCGGAGCTTTTTAAATTAATAAATTTATACCTCTAAAATGAGTGTTTCTGGGATCATATATACATTACATCATTTACCAACACATTTATCTTCTGTTTTTCCGATTTTGCTATAATTACCTATATACACAAGACTCTACGGCTCAGTGTCATTTATTTAAATGGACTTGTATGCAAGATGATAAGACATCAAACGAACTGCCTTCTGCTGTCAAATTTAAAAACGCATTGGAAGGGAGGGAGGCTTGCGTGTAAGCTGTACTTCCTTGTGTAATCCCCAGGATAGGGCTGAAATACAATGAATGCGACACGCAATTGTCGAAGTTAAAATAATTTTGGAATTAATGTTGCAACATTAGGGCAAAGCAAATGATGCGATGCGATAAAGTCGTCGACAAAAGTTAAAGCAAATTTCTAAAATTGTCGTGTCGCAGTGCAACATTTGAGTTTGACAGTTCGTGTATTAGTAAATTTCGCGTACCTTTCTTTTAAATCTTGTATAATTGTGTATAAGCTTTATTGCAACTATAATTGGGTTTAAAAATAAATAAAAAAAAATTCCGTAGACATCATAAAATGCAAGAAAGACTCAACTCAACTATCTTGTAATGACAAAGACAAAGTCGCATTCATTGTATTACCTCTGTGACAAAAAACTGCGCCAAATATCGTCGACAATTTCGTGTCGAATTCGTTGTATTTCAGCCTTAAGCACTGACATAATAAGAATGAACTGAGCCTCCGTATCTAATTCCTATAGTCAAAAATTATTACAAATTTTGGGTAAAATGTACACTGAACTGTAACCAGTTTTGGGAACAGTACGGTTGTATTAAATGGGAATGCATTGGAATTGACATAAAATTCAGACAAATATATTGCTTATATACATATATGTCTTACAAGCTCAATTATGTTTAACATCAAATCTGCAGAGGAGCAAATCTTTCAATAATATTAAAAATTAATTTTTGTGTTAATTAAAACAAGTTTAACTTTCTAAACAATTTGCATTTAATGCAAGACTATGTATTTTGTAACATCTTGAATGTTTCTAATCGACAAATAATAATAAATTATGAATCGGTGTACAGTTGTACGAAATAAAGGGTGTTCACAGCCTGTTCAAAATTTGTGCCATTTTTGAAGCAAGAACGCTTAGTCCATTCTTATTATATGTCGGTGTCATTCAGTTATCCGGGCTTGAACATAATTGACGAACTAATGGTGTTTTAAATTTTGTGTGTTACACACATTTCTTTGCGTAGACTGGACTCGGCTTTATACAAGCTCCAGTTCAGCATATTCTACGGTGTTAACAAGATTAAGATTAAGATTTATATCTTGAAAATATAAATGAGATGTATAGGTGCCTACTTTCTAGTACTGAGTTACAATGAAAAGATCCGAATTAAAAATTGAGATTGAAGAAATAAATAAAAAATTCCTGACCATATCCTCATCATGATTTCAATACAAATCAATATTATTGTCAGTGTGTCTTTGAAATCTGATCGCCCACTCAAAAAATATACTTACCAACAGAGGTCACCCCACAATCATATATGTCCGTACGGTACAGTTGTTACGGCCTAAATATACATAGGTGAGCAGGTAAGAAATGTGATCTACTTTATTCTAATAAAAATTGATTATTTGAAAATATTTTATGATACGCCCACGCCCATCGTAATATGTAGGTGTCCACCCAATATAGAAAGGTTTCTCTTAAAAGTTACCATTATAACGAATATCCAGGTGATTCAGACTATTGAAAATCTTTCCAGAATAGAAACACCGAGGAATATTCCGAAATTAAAAACATGCTGCCTTATGACTTTTCGCAAACAAGAATTCGTGCGCAAGCTTAGGTACTCGAATAATTTAAAAACTAATAAAATATATGTATAAAAAAAACTTTGAAAATAAATAACTTTCGTAAGTAAATTGCACTAAAAAGTAAGATATAATTTTTTTCTTTCTCGGTGATGATATACACAAGAAAAGTTTTATTTCAAAATAAAAATTCTACATAGAACTCAGATTACATCTTAAAAGTTTGGGCATCCATAACTATTGTCTAACTGCAACTCTTGCCCACACTTTTAAGATTTAATCTGAGTTCTATAGCATTTCTTATTTTGCAATGAAACTTTTCTTGTGTATATAACTGCGAAAAAAATATATTTCACTTTTTAGTGCAATTTATTTACGAAAGTTAATTATTTTAAAAGTTTTTTAAATATATTACATTTTCATAATCATAATCTATCTTATGCATAATTATTAATTCGCATGTACGTTCTCTTCCGAACGTTGTGGGGTAATTTTCTTTTCTCTGTGTTAAATAGTTTAGAAGATTATCGCACTTTCATTAAAGTAGGTATTTCCAATCTCAAAAAAAGTTAACATGAAAATCTTGAAAAATTTATTACACATCAAAGCCCATATAACGGTTAAAAATTGAAATGTTCCCATGATTTCACGTAAAACATTATGATAAGCGTTTAAGTGACCCCCCCCCCCCCCCTCCCCGCGCAGCAACCTACACTCCTCTGTACATACATGAGAAAATCACGAATTTTAGAGATGGATATCGGGTGAAAAAAGCTAAAAGTTTCTTACAGAAGAAAAGAAAATATGCCATTTAATAGTAGTACTCAGCAAGAGATTTAATTTGATTGATATCACACACAGTCCAAACTGGACAGACAACCCCAAGGGTGGTAATTACCCCCGCCACACGTAAAAATGTTACCCCATCGGAAAGCTCCCCATTCACTTATTCTTAATCAGAAAACCCTATGTAAATCATTTACCTTTACTACCCTAAAACTAACTATTCCTAAAATTTCACATTTTCGTCAAGAACCCCTTACGCACGAAGTTATAAAATTATTAAGTCAAGGGTTTGTGAGTAAATAAAAGTTATTTAAAAATAATTCGCAATAAATTAAATGCAAAAATATTAAAGTAGATTTTAGTTTTTTTTCCTTTCAAAGTTTTCAAATTTCAATTCTTAAGAAAATTTTCCGTTGTATCATGAAACATTTAGCGCTTTTTAAGAGTGCAAAACGTAAAGAATAAAAATTTTCGCTGTTATCTAAATTGTATTAAAATACATAAAATAAAATGTCATCGTTAAACTCACATTAAATTCAAATTTTGCATGACAATTACTTTAAATAGCTTTAGCGATGAGAATAAAAATTGCATTAATATCTACATAATTATGAAAAAATCCAATCAGTGATAAATGAGCGGCAAACCACTTGATTTCAAATATATATATATATATACAATATACATCTATGTACGTACGTATGTATTTAACTAAATGTCCTACAATAATATATACATATTTATACAACCTTTTTATGTATGGTTAAAAGTTTGGCATGAGAAAATGTTGGCGTGCTACGGATGATTCTAAAGTGCCAAGAAAAGTATTGATTTTCAAATTTAAACATTCTCAATGCCTTTGAATGTGTTGGAAGATGTTGAAGGTGTGGAATATATGTAATAACGGGTCATTGAAGTCAGAATTGTTTTGGGTAACTTTTACTCTTAATTAACGGGATTATGCGAAAAGAGAAAATATTAAATTTCTGAAAATTACCAATTATTTTTGATTTTAAGTACCAGTACCAGTCAAGTACCAGTACTCATACTAAAAAAAATATTTAGTCTAAGGTCCACTTTCTTTACTTTTACTCGAAAATTTACCAATACCAATAAATATATTGGTAATATCCCAATATCTCCCAGTACTTCCCAGTACTTTACTGGTACTTTACTTATACTTACTGGTTTTTATAAATGGGTACCAAATTTATATAAACCAGTAATTACAAGTATGTACCTACCAGCAAATTTTCACCCTTTAAGTATTTTCCAGTTTACTATAATTATTAAGACGCATAAATGGTGTACACAACAAATTGTTATTAATTTAAAGAATTCCGTTTCACATAACCATAAATGTAGCCTACATGGCAGTTTTTCAAATCCGTCTCACATATTATCATATTTTTCTTTATTTTCTTGCCTAAACTCTAATAATAAATACTCCAACTTTGCTTTATGTTGCAAAAAGTCCTCATAATAAGCATCAAGTCATTGTTTCCCACAATTAATTTTCACTACGCGCTATAAATGGAGTGTTGTACTGGCGAGTAGGTACTGATAAATACTGGCGAGTAGTGGGAAGTACTGGGAAATACTGGTACTCAAAACATTTTAAGTACCTACCAGTAAAAACTACTCACTATTACTGGTAAATTTATTTTTGGAACATGTAATGAGTAACAATTTACTTGAATATCATACAACTCTGATCGCCAGCAACTAATTGACACTTATTGAATTCTGTTAGTATGACGTCAAATGAATATTAATGTTGTGAGTGAAATGTTCCTGAAGGAAACAAAATATTTACTAAAAAAATAAAAGGATTCTGACAAGAAAGTGGATTTGAAGAATAAGTGAATTAGATTGAACTTTCTACGTGAAGTCAGAATAGAAGATTTAAAAAATATTTGAAAACTGTTCGAATTGATACGAAACAATTTTTTTTAGCCTATGAATTAACACCATAGAAATTTGAGCATCGAATAAATTATATTAAATTATAGATTCTCTCGATCGTTGTGTTGTCGAGAATCCATTTGGTATTTTAAGATCACGATTCAATATTTTCCTGACCACAAGAGCTGTTGCAATGGCTATGGAGACTAATAAATAAAAAAACCATCTTAACTTCTTTAAAAAATAAAGTTTTATAATTAAATGCCATACGAAAAGCTTTTCTTCAAATTCAGAGTTTTTATTTTTATTTTCAGCTGAAGATGAAGAAACATTTTCACTAAATATATGTAGAATTTTCATCTTTTCATCATTTGTGAATTGACGCCTTCATATCTCTGTTGATATGAAGAAAATAAGAAGTACAGGGTGCCCCAAAAGAGCTCTAAAATAGTGAAACATGTGAAAGTAGAGGGAATTTCCAGTCGAAAATTCAATATAAAATTTTCTAAATTTCGGCTTCATTTTGAACATTTTTTATTTAATTTTTTCTCAAAATTCAGTGGCTGCGTTTGGTTGTTCCTTGATACATAATAATAAATATGGGTCAAGGTAAAACGTTGACTAAAATAGAAATTGGCAGAATTCTTGCATTTAAGCAAGAAAATTATTCCAAACGGCAAATTGCGAACGAAATTGGTCAAGATCCTTGGACAATCAACAATTTCTTGAAAGATCCCGAAAATTACGGAAAAAAACCGAAAAGCCCGCACCGCAAGAGCAACAACAGAACGAAGCGTCAAATTAAACTGGATCCGTTCGCAAGACCAGGAATAGAGTTGGAACTTCAGCCAGTGTCCGGACAGTTCGATTAAATAGTGTCCCCACCTTCGACCACAAAAACTACGTTTACTTCAGCGTCATAAAGCTGGCAGATTATAATACAGCCGGGCTCACTTAAATTGGAAGGAAGAATTGCAATATGTGATTTTTTCCTGATTAAAAAAAGAAAGTTAATTGGGATGGGTCTGATGGCTTTCAGTATTATTCCATGACCTGAGAGAATCTGAGCTGTTTCTGTCTCGTCGTCACTCCGCTGTTGGTTCGCTCATGGTATGGGCTGCAATTTCAGTTTATGGTGCAATAAATTCGGTTGTCTTAGAAGGTCGGCAGACTTCAGCGGATTACATTGAACTTTTAGAAATACAGAAAATCAAATTCTACGAAATGTTGGCCAACGACGGACTTTTCAACAAGATAACGCTCCCATCCACACAGCCGGTTAAGCATTGGTTTGCACACAACAACGTGGAAGCTCTGGATTGGCCAGCTCTATCTCCCGATCTTAACATAATTGAGAATCTTTGGGAATTGTAATCGCGAAAACTTTATGCAGAAGGAAGATAATTTGACAATAGAGAAGATCTTATTGCAGCAATTGAAGATGCTTTTGAGCAAATCCCATTAAGTTTTTTGTAAAATTTGTATAATTCCTTACAAAATAGATTTTTTGAAGTTGTAGGTACTTAAAAACGGAGGACCTACAAAATATTATTATAAAAAAAAAAAAATTGAAAAAATGAAAAGCATGAGGTAATCAAGTCTCCCTGTTTCAAATGCAGCATGGAAGTTTCCTCTTCTTTGTTCCATTTTCTCACCTTCGTTATCAGATAGCATGTAACAAGAGGTAAGAAATCTTGTGTTGTACCCCTACAACGGGTATTCTTATCGTAATGGTTTCCAAGAAATAATATTCCTACATTATGAATTCGGTCTAAATTTCAAGTGATCCGCAGTGTATGCATGGCATGTTGATTTATAATCAATGTATTAAGAATAAATAAATAAATAGATAATGCGAGGACTTAAATTACGATGTTGACCTGTCCAAATACTGCAGAGTTCTTTTAGGACACCCTGTACATCTGCTGGAATCACTCTTTCAGATTTCAGTTTTTCAACTTGTTCCTATTTGTACTTCCGAAACTGCTGTCGAAGATGACAGAGCCCATTAACTGTGGTGGAAGATTTATTTCAAAAATAACATAATTTAACTTGAGTTTTTGTGTAATTTTTTTTTGTCAACTTCTCGAATATTTCATCTCTCGTTTTGACTTCATTTTATTTTTAAAGATTAATGGGGTTATTGTCTAGCAATCTTTTAAGCTACCATTGCTTTTTTCTAATAAATCCTCGCAAACGCGTTTCTTTAATAAGTTTTTTTTTATCGTAAATAGACAAAATTAATCATTCTATTTAAATAAATGAAATGCTTAAAGCTCGCTCTAATAAGGTCTTTCAAAACTTCACTTATAACAAAACTTCACTTATAATAAATAATAGTAATGAATAAAAAAGATATGTCAATTTTTATGTAGACCATAAGCAGTGTGATTGCATCTTTGAGTTAAGTTTTAGCCATGAGGTGTTCTTTGGTTATTTGGTTCTTATTCAGTATATTCGAAATTTCCCTGCAGAATTCCAACCTAATCTCATCTATGCATGTTCTTTTTTTTTATACATATCAGCACTTTATACATATTCTAAAAGTTTCATCTCAATCCTGAATTTATAGATAACAGGGTTTCACGCTATATTTGTTCCTATAAATCTCATTTTTGGTGTTTCAATCCAGTCTCGCATTAATTAAAAAAAAATTCATTCACTTCATTAATTTTAGTTGAACTGTATAAAATCTTAGATTAAAAGAGCACTTCAATCCATGTAATAAATCTCTTTAGTTCAAGATAAACTAAAACAGTTATCTCCAATGTTAACATACAAAAAAAAATATTTTCAGTTGACATTGACATACAGAAATTATGTATGCCACACGTGACTGTTTTGCACGTTTTGCACGTTTTATAATAACCAAATATGTATTAAAAAAAAATCAAGCAATTCTCTTTGTTTTTAATCGATTTCGTGTGTCTAATCGATTTAATTTCTGTAAATGATCTGAATTTCCTTATTTAAATTGGAAAGAAAGAAATGTAAAAGCTCTCTTCTAATATTTTAAAAATATAGTTTTATTTACGAAAATATGATCAACTTATATTGAATTGACTTCACCTTGAATTGAGCTGACGTAATTCGGATTAGTTCAAAGATAATTTTTCTTATTGTATTTAAAAAGGAGATTTTCAACAAAACAACTTGAAAATTTTCATAGAGCAAATTTGTGTAGGTGTTTTAAGTTCAATAATTTTAACAAGTATCTTGATGAACATTTTTAATATCAAATCAATAATTTTAGCTAGGGTACATAGATTAGAAATTTAAGGCAAGTTACAGTCGACAATGTTTAGTGCATTCCTTTACCTGGGAACTCACTATATGACTTACTCGTAGCTTGTGTGGAGACAGGCTGCTGAGATTTGACGTGTAACTTAGATGGCCGGATTAAGAGTGAATTACAATTATGACGAGCAGTTACTGTAATCCTATGATATTTGAACAGCATGTGTTTCATGCTGGATTCTCTGATATTTTCGGGAAAAATGAGAATTTTATTTAAGAGGAATTTTACATCTTCTTTCAGCATCTGGGCCAAAGCAAAATTTATCTTTTTCTTAAAAATGGGAGGTAGTGTGACCTGATGTACATTATTATGAATAGGTTGAAAGGATTTTGAGGGATTTAATAAGATTTTGTTGTTCGGGTAATCCTACGTTCACTCGATTTTTATTTTTAACTCGTTATCTCAGTTGCACTGCAATAATGCATCGCCAAGTTCTTTTCCCCATTCTTGCAAAACACGAAAGTATATGAAATTACTTGTTTCACCAGAAATTTTTGAATTTTGCTGTACAGCTTCTTAACTTATCATTAGGTTACTTTGGTAAACAGAAGCACGTGCTGCTCAATTAGCATAGAAATTACACTAACAAACATTGGTCATGCTATAAAAAACAGTGGCCGATTCTCTCAATTTTTCAGCAAAAACGGGTTTTCACAAAAGCGCTGGAACATTTCGACGCTGAAAAGCATAAACGTCGTAACCGACCAAAATGAAACTTTTCACTACAGCCCAAAAACTTTTTCAAAATCAGAAAAAAAATCATACCGTCTAAACTATTTGTGATAGAAATGCTATTTTTGGACAGATTATTTTTTTAAATTATACCCACAATTTGCAATAAGTAGAATTACGCTAAAGTTAGTATAAGTATTAGTTTTGCTAGTTACAGCAATCTGTTTTTTGTTTTATGGACCTCAAGAATGCTGTCTCTGAATAGCTGTAATGTATGGAATGAAATCAATGTTAAAAAACTTATGGCAACTGAAATGCTGTATCAAATATACCTTACTTATTTGTTTGATATATGTATGTGAGCTGTATCCAAGTTCTATGTTTAAAACAATCTAACTTTTGATGTACACTAGCACAGAACAAGACGTAGTTTAAATAAAAGGTTGTAGTTACTATTAAGTTTTTATTTAATACTCTTCTAACCTAGTAACACCATATTCTGAGTTATCTATAGGTTGAAAGGAATAGAGTAAGTGCATCTCTCATGCAAAACTAAGCAATAACAAAATCATTACACGCTATTTTTTCATACATAGACAACAAGTTATTGAAAATGTACTAACTTCGAACAATATCGAGAGTTAATCATTTTACGATCCGCAAAAATGGCGTAAGCCTCTCCAGCCGTCAAACCTCGGATGCTGTATGTAACTCGCTTAAAAATTTGCAAACCTTCCTTTGCTTTAAGCGACATGTGCTTAAAAAGTAGCGGATTTTGATCTTATTACTGCAAATCAAGTCGAAGTTACTGGAAAAAGTAGAGGTGTTTTCAATGGCGTAAATTATTTTATTTTCATCGTAGAGATATGAGAACTAGACCATTCAACGCATTTTTTTTCTGATTCATATGGTGTATAACGTATTTTCGTCATTTTGGTCGGTTACGAAGTTTATGCTTTCCAGCATCGATTTTATGAGAGTAAAACATGAAAACTCCGACCCTTCTCATTTATTTACGAAAATGAAACATTTGCTATTCTGTTTCGTTGCATGCAATTTGCACTTTCACATTTTTTATCTTTATTCATAAAAGTTTTAAAGAGAGATTGATTTTTTTCCTTTTTTTTTTCTTTCTTTCTTCCTTTCCTTGCCGTGCGCATTTTAAATGTAAAGCACTCGGAAATCTCGCCAGCTTCCTAACTTGTCATTAGGTAACTTTGACGAGATATTAAAGGTGAAAACACAATGGACGCGTCGCTTTGGTACTCTTAAGATTTATTTATAAAAAGAAAAAGCGATAGAAAAGCTTGAGTTATTAATTAAAAGGGAAATAATGGATATATCCGAGCTATTAGATGTGGCAGTTCTTGCATTTGCAGCTTACAAAGCATATAAATTGTTTAAAATCCAAAAGAACTGTCAAAGCGTCTGCCGCTCGTTAAAAGTAGAAAATTGCACTACTTTCGCGTCGAATCCGGCAAGCGCGGCCACACGAACTTAAACGCGTAGATATATGCTATTGAACTGTCAAAACAACGCGAAGCCTGTCGCGGTCATTGGGTTTTTATCATAAGTAACAAGGTATGATCGTCCGGGCTGTCAAGTGCGTGTGACGTCACACGAATCGATTCTTAAAACTGGAAAAATAAAGTGCTAATATTTATGTAAATTTATTCCACTGTTTCCATTGAAAATGTTGCAATAAATATAATATAAGTTTCTTACCATAAATATACATTGAATTTGTTAATTTAAAGCTCATTTCTGGGAAATCAGTTCGGATCAAATCAAAGTGCCACGAAAGTTTTACCGATAAAAAATACAAGACAAGACTGAAATACCTATAATTTGCACTCTTAATTGATTATTTAAGATCTTTTTATTATTTCTATAGTGAAATTAGTTAGTGGTAATGGTAATTTTCTCAAATAGAAGGCAAATTTGCAATGCATCATAACGAAGTGTAAAAAATGAGGTTAATGGCAAATTAAAATATGGAATATAATTCTAATCTTTATGTTTAGAAAGTGAAATGGTACTAATTTTTTTATTTTATATTATTTTTTCCAGTGGAATAAATTTACATAAATATTAAACTTTATATTACTTTTTAAGAAACGCGTCATACGAATCGACTAACACAGAAAATGGCGAATCTATGGTGCCGGATAGTCATAACTTGTTAGTCTGTATACCGTGCTTCTAAGGGCAAATACCACTAGACCACTCTAATCTTCTCCTTGAATGAATCACATCTGCATCACATGACAATAGGGGCTGAATATCTGCTATTACTTGTCTGTGGCATTACTTTCGGACATTTTCGATATGTCGAAATAAAAGAATACCTATTATGTTTAAAAAGAGAAATGTTGAATAAACAATATATAATGAAGAAAATTAATATAATTTTAATTTTTAATTTTGTTACATAATATTTAAAATTTGCGATCTTGGTGTGATATTTGATGACAAGCTTTTATTTACAAGCACATAAATAAATCACTAATAAGGCCTTTAAATCCCTTGGCTTTATTTTACGATGTACGAAATTTTTTAAACAAATTCAATCGTTCAAAGTGCTTTATGTTAGTCTCGTAAGGAATATTTTAGAGTATGCGTCCCTTAAATGGAACCCTTTTTATGCTATATATGCCCAAAAAATTGAGGGCGTTCAGAGACGCTTTACTCGGCTTATATTATTCAAATTTGATCAGTCCAATTATGAATATAACGATAGATTAGATTGTCTATGACAACTTTACTTAATCGGCATTCATATCTTGACGAGTTATTCCTATTTAAGTTGCTTAATAATAAAATTGATGGTCCTGATATTCTCTCAAAAATTTGCATAAATGTTCCATCTCGTCCTACACGTCCACTACTAGTATTCAATCCTGAATCACATCGCACAAATATAAGATTGAAGTCTCCTATCATTAGAATTCAAAGGTCTCATAATGACTATTTCAATGATCTTGACCTTTTCCATTCTTGTCCTGCAACTTATAAACGCAATGCCATGGATGAAATGCTTTCTTAGAAGGTGTTTTTCTTTTTCATACCTATACTTTTATTTTTGTCTCTCGCTATTATTTTTTTTTCTGTTCTCAATATGTCTCCCTTCTTTCATTCCATAATTTTTTCTTTATTTTTTGTTTCTTTGTTTTTTTTTATTTTTCCTCTTGATATTTATTATTAAGTATTAGTAGGTAGTTTTAAATTTTTTTACTTTAAATTTCTTTCCTTTTTTGAATTTGAATTGAAGTTATTTTTGTTTTGTGCTTAATTTTCTATTTCCTTGGTAGTGTTTTATTTATTATACAGATCATTTTTTTTTAATTTTGAATTTATTTCATTACTTGTAGTATAATTTTTTATTATTTTTTCAAATTTTTTCTAATTTTTATTTCTTTTTATTAGTTACATTGCCTTAGCTTTAGTTATAGTTTTGTATTTCTGTTTTACTCTTTGTTTTAATTTAAGTTTAGTCGCTTTTTCTAGCAATTAGATGTAGATACCTTTTTTCTCTCAATTTAAGTCGGTAGTAAGTAATTGGTGTAAGCTGTTTACTATCGAATGAACTTCCTAATAAAATAAACTAAAATAAGAAAAAAACTATTTAAGTAGAGAAAAAATTCAAAATCAGTGAATTCTAATCGAAGTATCGTTGCCACGGAATCGTGCTATTCTTTGTTGTCTGTTGTCATTGTCGCTAAAATTCAGATTTGGCTCATCCGTCATCTATTCGGAATAATCGTCGAATAGAAATTATATCCCCGGCAAATCCCGGATAAAATATTACATGGGTGTAAGACGATGGATTAAATCTCGAATAATATTGGTTGGTGTTTATGGCTCTCAGATTGAAGAATGGATTATCTCCGGATCACCGGATAATCCTTGCGATTCTTTAAGAGGAGTTCTAAAAAAATGCAGCAAAAGCAAACTTGCAAAATAGTGAAATTCAAACATCGAAACATCTGTACGGTTAGGCTGTTTTACAAAAAAAAATTTCAAAGTCATTTATGTTTTCGTTTCAACAGAAGATTACACCAAATTTAAAATTAATATTTTTTTTTTATTTAATTTGGAAAAATCCATTTAATACAATTTATTTGAAATATCGTACAGAATTGAGTAAGCCGATCAACACGTCCACAGTAAATACATTAAAATTTGAGTCACTCTGTATTCAAGACCTGAGGTCGGCAGAATAAAAAAAAAATACGGGCCAATATTTTTAATACTTATCAATTTTGAAAGTTGCATAGAAATTGGAGGGGATCAGGTCTAAAAATTGAAATTTTTGATCGTGATTTCCAATTTACAATAAATTCAGTTCATTTTGATGACGGTATGCGGCACTTTTACTGCAATTTCATCGAATGGAGGCAAATTTGCTACATTTGAAAATGAACCGAAATATTGCAAATGGATCCTTGATGGACTTCATTTGTTTGACACACTGCACATTTGAATCCATTTATTTAAAAATTATGTCATTATGAGAGAGTCTGTCTAGGGTATTACAATGCTCACAGAGTTCAGAAACTGATCCAGATGTGATTTTTTTTCTTAACTTCAATGCAATATAATCTTCCAATTCTTTCACTAGGAGATACAAAGGAAATACATATATAATAAAATCGTAAATTCTCCGTCCAGTTTGCTACACTTTTACTAGGAAAACACTTGATTCAATTTCCAATATTTGTAGATGTGTCTTAAAAGTTTTACTCTTCTGATGCATATTTTCTTCTTTCAACAGGTTGACGAAACAGCTGCACCAGGTGAAACAATTTCAACAAAATGCGTCTGGTGCTCTCAAGTACTGACATCAAATGATCGCCCTAAATTACTTGAATGTCTTCACGTTGCCTGTGCACAATGTGTTACAACAAAATTTTCGGAATTGGATCGAACTATGCCACCATTAATTCATTGTCCAGTATGTAATATGGCGAGTCAAAATGAATTCATTATTGATAACCAATTTCTGATGGAACAAAGCAATAATTCCACAGAAGATGGCCAAGGATCGTCCGAAAATGAAAATAAAAGTAATTCTGTAAGTAATGTGATTATTATTGTTTAAAGCGAAAATATTTTTTAAACTTTCCGGTCTTTTTTCTCAATAGGTTTCTATAAAATGCAGCAGCTGTAGCGATGATGCAAATGCCACATCATGGTGTGTCGACTGTTCCGAATATATTTGCGATAATTGTGTACAAGCTCATCAGAGACTTAAAATCACAAAAGATCACACCATCAAACCAAAAGAGGAAGCAACAACAGAAACTCAAAATAATTCCAGTAATAGTAAAAGTCTAATGTGTACTGTGCATCCTCAGGAGAAGCTATCCCTTTTTTGCGAAACTTGTGATAAGCTTACGTGCAGGGATTGCCAATTGGCAGATCATCGTGATCACAAATATAAATTTGCACATGAAATTGCAACGGAAACACGGGGTACACTTAGTTCACTTTTAAGTGAAATTAACTACAAGAGATTTTTACTTACTAGTGCCAGAAAGGTAAATAAATCAAACAAAAACTTCGTGTAAGTTGAATGAATGTAGAAAGCAAAGCTATGTAAATTGATTGTTAGTCTCAAAAATGTCAAAAACTTTATTTAAAATTAACAAATGAAAATTTGTATTTTGGGTTTAAACATAATACATACATACATATTATGTATGTATATTTCGAGAGTCATCAAATTGCAAGCGCTTAGCATTTTCTTTCTTTGGAATCCACGCCTCATAGCCATATGCATGTCAAAACAGGTGGTATAGCTTGTCTGCTTGTTCTTTGTTCTGCTATCAATCATTTCTGTAAAATCAAGAAAACATTCTTTACCACTGATTTTGGCAAGCTGTTTTGCTCTCACTACTCAGTTGTACATTGAATGGACTCAGGGGCAAGTCGTTTTGAGAATAACGCTATTAAAAGTAGTGCTTAAAATAAACTTTGAATATTTGGAGCTTTATACATTGAACATTTCCATGAAAGCTTTTTGAATCTTAAATTAAAACCTTCGGTTCTAATGTGGAATATTTCGAGCTCTCCAGAGTAAATTTAGTATCATGTTTTTTGATAATAATTCTACACTTAGACGGATGTCAATCATCTGATCTCTCACTCTGTTAAATTCGCTGATTACTCCGGAGGAAACTACTGTTCACAATGTTCCCAGAAGCTTACTTTTAAAAAGAGCAAACCGAAAGTGCGCAAAAAGCTCTGTCTAATTAAAACAGATATAACTTGTTAAATTTATTTTTCTACATATGTATGTTTGCAGGTACCTTCTACGTCGATACACTTTTGCCATCTTTTCAAACTTTCGCTATAGAAAGCAAGATCCTTCTTGCTGAACCATAACAAAACACGTCCTTGGCTTTAGTGATAGAGCTTAATTCTTTAATTTAGGAACTACAAAAAAACGTACCCAGTCAGATCTGACCTATAAAGTGAATGAAGTAAAATTTCTAAGCAAAATTCTTCAAAAATACCTCGAACTTGCACTGAAGAATATGCTGTTGCACTATCTGTGGCATTTTCCCCCAAAAATTAGTTTTAATTTCGTAAAAATATCATCAAAGTTATGGTCCTCTTCTATTCAAGAAAATCTACAAGGACCACTCCTTTACAAATCTTAGAAAACAGTTACTATCACTTTACAGGTCGATCTTTTAGCTTTGAATTTTTGTTTTTCATAATCCTCTTTCTAATCACTACTTGACTCAATTTCGTGTTCTTGGTCGTATTGATAAACGAATGTCTTCGTTGCGCCAAGGTTATCTTTTACAGACTTAAATGATCGATGAACATTGCCTGAGCTGATCTAAACAAAATGCCAGCAGTCTCAGCAATTTCAACAATACATGTATATTTCTGGCCACGTCTCACTATTTTTTTACTTTGACTGTCATCTCATCGTTGATTGTCGACGATCTTCCACAGCCTACAGTCTTTCACCATCTTAGTTCTAAAATTAAAAACCGATGCTGTTAGTCCGATTAGGCTTGTCACTCTTTAAGAGTTATTTACAAGAAAGTTAAATATTTGGTCTGTGAGTATCCCTGAAAATTCGTTATTTCAAATATGTTTTGAATTCTAAAGTGTTTATAAAACAATTATCTGTGAATGTTTACAAAATGTTGATATGAGTGAAGAATAATAAGTTTCTGTAATTAATAACAATATGCACTTCATTAAAACCATAATTTATTAACAATAGGTAATAGACGACAGACAAAATCTTATAGCAGAAAAAAAGAAAGAACTAATAAAAGAAATCACTACGATGGTTGTAAAAATAACAAATACAGTAAATTTAAGAGGCAAACAACTTGCTATGCGTTTGAATGAAGTATGCGATAGTAAACTTAAGGTACTCAATGAGAAAAAGGATGCCCTGCAACTTTTATCAGAAAACACTGATCATTGCATCGATTTCGTACAAGCGGCGCTGGACAAAGGCAGCGATTGTGCTATACTTTATAGTAAAAAATCGTTGGCAAGGCATTTACAAAAGTTAAAATGTCAGAGAGCTGACATTCCTAATCCTGAAATCCCAGTTCGAATACAAGTTCAACTTAATCAAGTTCCAGAACTACAAAAAGGTAAAAATCTTGACGTATATCTATCAGATAGAATTATTTTTTGACTCAGCATTTGTTTTTAAAAATTTACAGTGATCTCACAGTTGGGTACGATTATTGTTGATGGTAAACCGTATCCACCACCACCGAATCAAAGTAATGCCCCACCAAGGCAACAGCCCAGTCCAAATATGGCACCACCATTGCGGCCCGGTTTACCTCCACCTGGGATGACACAAATATCTCAGGGTGGACCGAGTGGATATCAGAATGGTCCCCCAATTTATAATAGTACATCACCACAGCAGCAATTTAATAATATGCCTATAAATCGCCCATTCGGTACTGAAGGTCCTAGTAAGATAATTGTAATCATTGTTATATTAAGAAATTTATTTATATATTTTTTGTTTTAGCGGTACGTTTCACTACCATGGGCCCAGTTGGCATACAAAGACAGGGTCAACCTCATGTCAGTTCTTCCACACATCCTCAAAATATGGGTAAATATCGAACTTTAATTGAAATTACATATGCAGATATTTGAAAAAAGCATTCTTGATGTAGACATAAGCTTGCGTGGATTGCTAAATAATCAAGGAGGTCAACCACAAAATCAAGGTCATATGGGTTTCAATGGACCTCCGAATTATCCAAGTGCTGCGCCTCCTCAAAATGGTCCACCTCATCAAAATATGCCACCTCAAATGCGTCCGCACTTTATAGGTGGGCAAGTGGTGCCTGGGCAGCAACATCAAAGCTTTCCACAGAATCAACCTGGTCCTAATGGACCTAATTTTATTAATAATGGACCTCGTTTTCAGAATTTTCAACGTATGAATAGTCATCCTCAAAATATGCCAGGACAAGGGCCACCTACAAATATGAGACCAATGATTCAAAATGTATGCATGTTTACAGTACGATTATTTTGAGCCCTTTTGGAATAAAAATTGTACTTATTTACAGAGCATGGGGTTTCCAGGCCCACAGGGGTTTAGTCAGAACCCTCAGAATGCCCCACAACAGATAGGAATGAATATGCATTCTGTAGCGAAGTGGCACATTCCTCAATCTGCACAACAATCCAATGGTGAGCAATGAGTATGTTAGCTAGTATCGCAAAAATATTAGCCAAGTAACGCTTAAATTATTATAAATTTTAAAAATTTCTCAGTGATATATATTATTTGTAATATCTATTTAGGTACACCGGGTACAACACAAGGACCATTAATGCAATTCCCAAATGGGAGGCCGGCTGAAAATTTTAAGATATCTTTGAAATCCCCTACAACGCTGCAAAAGAGCACAACGCCAAATGGTCAGAACAATGGATCCTCTAATATTCTGCCGAATGTTACATCTACAAATCCGAAAACACCTAGCCCAAGTACAAATGATGTAAATCTGATTGCAATAATTGTCATAAATTTTGAAAAATTTATCTTTTTTTTTTTTTATATATTTTTCAGACTTCTAAAGATTTTACAGAGCCCATCGATAAAGTGAGGGATGATTCCATTAATGATCTCATGGCAACAATTGCAAAACTCGACTCAAATGGGGTGCAAGTGCTGCCAGAGGGGCGAAATAAGACAACATCGCCACAAGTCCACAGTTCAACTGATTTGTCTCATACACAGGAAGGTAAGTTTATTTTTTATTTTTTTATTTAATCAAATTAATTTTTTTTATTAATGATTAGAAAAAACTGATCAAAAAGATGATCCTAATGAGGATTGGTGTGCAGTTTGTCTTGACGGTGGTGAACTAATGTGCTGTGACAAATGTCCGAAGGTGTTCCATCAAAATTGTCATATTCCGGCGATAAGTTCGCTTCCCGATGAAAGTGAAACCTGGCAATGTTTACTTTGTGTTAATCTAGCAGATTTAGCCGCCAATCTTGACACAGACAATCGAAATGGAGAATTGGGACCGAATGAGGTGAAAGTCATACAGCGGATTTGTTTGGAGCTTTATTGTCAATATGAACAAAGTTTACCATTTCGAGAACCAGAGTCTGCTACAAATGCTGCGTATTATGAAATTATCTGCAAGTAAGTGTTCAATTTCGTTTGTTCTTCTATTATGAATATAAGTTGTATTTTGAGTTCATTATCCGTTATTAATTTAAGGTTTTTAATATGCATGTGTTTAACTGAGAGAAGAATAATCTGGAACTCTAAAGTTTTAAATGGGAATCCTTATTTTGTATTGCATGTTAAGGATTCTACATAAAAAAATAACTTTCATATCAAGCAACTTTTTCGAATTCCTAATAATTTCCATGGCATTCTTAAACATTTCATCGGAGAGCTTAACCGCGCATCTTACTCTCCTTGTAAAATTATATAGCTATTTGAATGAAAAAAAATGCTCAAAAATAAACCTTTTTGTGTATTTAATCCACTCAGTCGCACAATTAACCACTGACATAAAACAAATGGCACTAGCACAACATGCAAATGTATTAAACTCTTGAAAAAAATTAACAGAGAGCTACAAGGCCAAAATCACTTACGTTCTCAATTAAAGACAAAATACCTCTGCAATTGTATCAGATGTGACTAAAAAGTTAATTTAAAAAAAAAAAACAATTTCAAATAAAA
Source organism: Dioctria linearis (assembly GCA_963930735.1). Classification (NCBI taxonomy): domain Eukaryota; kingdom Metazoa; phylum Arthropoda; class Insecta; order Diptera; family Asilidae; genus Dioctria; species Dioctria linearis. The sequence goes on along the minus strand of OZ005741.1, from coordinate 47,444,419 downwards.
AACTCCAAAAGCATATAAAGGCTTTATTCTATAAAAAAATATATATTCTATCAAAAAGGCATTATCTTAGCTATTTTTGCAGAGCTCTGAAGTAATTCTTTATAAAAGAAATGAACCACATGACTATACCCGCGATATTTTCAACAACTCGATTTTTATTTAATTTTATAATAAAAAAAACTTAAATTTTCAATAAATATCTAATAAACAATGTTTTTTTTCTTTTCTTTTTACAGTCCCATGTCCTTAGATGTTATTCGTACACGACTAGATCCATCTAGTCCCAACCACTATAAAGATATTGGAACATTTGTGGGTGATGTACGGTTATTATTCAGAAATGTGTACCTATTCTATCAGGTAATTTTTTGTGCTAAAAAATTGAGCAAAACTGTCTCTCATTTATTTTCTAATACCACCAACTGCAGGAGGATTCGAAAACATACAGTCATGCTAGATATTTGGAAAATTTCTTTGAAGATCAATTGGCAAAATGGCTACCAAAGTACGCAAGTAACAAAAATAATCATACCGATGATGAGTGTAATCCTCCTAAAAGAATCAGAAAACTTACAGAATAAGGTAGCTGTACATTTAAGTTCGTTCTAGTGTATTTAATCAAAAGTAACCATTTTCACGTATACCTATATTAATTTAAGCAGAAAGTAAACTACATGAAATTATTTATGGATTTATTATACTTATTACATAAAGATACATAATAATATAAAGAAAAACATGTTTAGGTATTATATATATATAAGAAGAGAGTTAGAAAGAGAGAGAGAGTGGTGGATTATAATTATAATCTCCCCCAAAAACTCACTTTCATTCTTCATCTTGTTCCATAATTTTTTTTTTATTATTTATGATGACAGTTGACGCGGGAAATTTATAAAATAATTTTTCATCTAAAGACATTAAATTTATAGAAAACTTCTCGTATATATATATTCAGCTTAAATATAATTATTACTATAAGTATTAAACCTCATCATTTGCGTAGTATTAAAAAAATATAAAAAATCATGCGTTTAAAAAGTTCATTAAATATATGTGGAACTTAAGTTGAGATTGTAGATTTATTGAACACAAAAAACAAACTTTAAAAGTCTTTTTGACTACTTGAGGTGAAGTTTTTGTCTTAAATTTGTACAAAAGAATATTTATAAAGAACGAAACGAAGAAAACATTCTTAGTTATTACATTTGTACTTTAAAAAGGATTATTGCATTTTTAAATAGTTAAAAGCATCATTAAATTTAGATTTTTTTTTTGTCAAGTACTGATTACACACAAAAGGCAAAAATAATTCCGCAAGGAAACAAGCAATGGAGATAGTGATAATATTGAAATTGTAATCTGACGACTTCTTATAATTTTTTTTTTTCTAATGAGTAGTTGTATTTATAAGAATGATTCGGGATAAAGCATACAAATTACATGAAATCGAAAAAATTTCTGATATACATACATACATACATCTATTGCTAGTCAGTTTTTATTTTATGTTTCCAACCACGACCGCCTCTAAACGAGCTAGATTTTTTGGTTTTTACATCTATCCAACCTGAAACTTGTGATATTGGAGTTCGGTTATATATTTTCGAACAAATGAATTTAATACCTTAGACACGCAGCGCTCCTAATAACTCATTAGACGCTAATGATTCATTAGGCAACTGCAGACACATACATTTATTTAACTAAGTTGTACTGTCAAGCTGGCTTTGACATACTTATGACAGTGAATAGCGAAATGGATCGAATCAACGCAATAAAATTAATTTCTATTTATTTTATTTTTCAATTTAACTATTTGGAAAAGAAAAAAATGTTAGAAGGTATTTTGATAATATAGTTTGTGCTTTGCATTTCTTCTTATTATTTTTCAAATGGACAGATGCACAGCGGAGTTTCAGATTTATATGATATTACAAAATGCATTCAGTTTTAGTGAATTTTTCCTCATTAGTGCTCTAATGAAGGAAAAAAACTCTTCATTAGCGTACATCATTATTATCTGATTTTCGAGTCATAATGCTGTCTAGTTTTATGTGACACACAGCATCTGAATGAATAATAAAGGCTAATAATTCATTAGGTCGCGATGTGTGTCGAAGGTAGAACTGCTCAAATGTGAGACTGTAATTTTGTAGCAATAATGTTCGTTTAGTTCTGCATTGTTTTAAATATCGATGTGTCTTGTTTTTTTCAAAATAGTCTTCGCATGAGTTAAAATTTTTCATAAAATAAGAAACTGCATATAATGTGTATTTAGGAAGTTTTTTTCGCTCAGCTTGCTTCATGCACCATTAAGACATTAAGACATGTTTTTTCTAGGATGAAAGCAATTAGTCACCTTTTTCCCCTTTGGCTAAGCTTAGGATTTAGCTTATCATTTATATGTATTTTGACTCTGCTTCTCAAATGACTATTTTGTTCAGTTAGGTAACATGGTGTGGAGATATACTTTCTAAATTTGTCTATGATGTTAGATGGTGTTGTATATGTATCTTATCTTCTCTGATAGGATCTTGACAGTCACAATAGGCAATGTCTTTCCAGAAAGATTTTACTTTTTTTACTTTACTTTTTACTTTTCCTTTGTCCACCTTGTTTTACAACATTCATAATACAATGGGTGGTCATCAGAGTTGCTTTTAAAGTTAAGCTATTATTGTCAACTCCTACTAATTTTCCAATCAAATTTGTTCGATCTATCGAATTATCAACTTTTTTAAAGATATTTATAGCATGCATATATGTATAAATAAAAGTTTCATAAAATGTTACTAGTTATGCATTTCCTTCATTTTATATTTCGATTTTATTTATACATTTATATGTGGGTGATTGAAACTTTGATCTTAGACTGGATTAAGATAGATCCTACTAATTTATAAAGCAATGTCTATGATATCATCCATATCATCCCCAAGAAAATCATTGGAACAATGTAAAACATTTAAAGCCGATTTATTGCCTGTTCGAATACAAGTCCTCCAGTGACGTCACACAACAAGCTCAGCTATTATAAGAATTAGACGAAGTTTATCATTTGTCCGAATTCATTTCATTAGCTTGTAATTTGACGTTTTATTAAGAGATTGTGCATTAATCAACTTGAAAATTAGTTCTCTTGTCTCTGAAATGCAAAATGTGTTAGGGTTAACACAGTCAGTCATATAACTTTTGATTATCATAAATGCAGTTAAATAAAAAAAAAATTTTTTTTGGCGACATTAATTATATTGTACTTACCACAATAAATGCAAAGAATAATTTTATTCCAGCCACCAATTATGACTCTTTTTGCTTTATGAATATGAGCCTAATAATTTTCCTTTTATAAGAATTAAAACAGCTAAAAGCTGTCAGTGCTCGCAGGCAGTAAACAAATATAACCTCAAAATATGCTGTCTATTTGTTTTCTAATCAGTTATACAAAGTAGCAAAGCTTCAGTGGTATAGAAATGGATTCGGATAGAATTTGAGTCGGTGTTACGTCACTACCTGTTATAACAAGACGAAGAGTAGCATTCAGATAGGCCCTTAATATCATGTACAGGGTGGCCCTAAAAGTGACGTCCAAAGGTAAAATTTAGGTGGTTCATATTGAGGGGTATCCGAATCACCCCAAGTATGCTATGCAATTTTGAGCAGTTTTCGAGTTATGATTTTTTTTTTCGTGATTTTCCACCAAAGTACTAATTTGAACACACGGTTATAGTTACTTGAATAATTGAGATGAATGTTAGGCCCATCCAATGCAAAAAGATTTGAGCTCTTACCATTGAACCAAACGAATTTTTAAATTACACAAAGTCCAAAATAATAAAATATATCATAATCTTTGAGGGCTATTTAAAAAAAAGTCACAAGTTTTTTCACAAACCTATTTTAAAAACTTCCTCATTTCATTAACTATTTACTGTATAAATTTTATTGAGATATGTTTATGGCATCATACCTATAATTCGGATCAAAACGTATTAAGTTGTTTTCAATCTATTCGAACTGGGGAACTAGACTTTTCGCAATTTTGATCGGGTTATGTCCGACCGGAAAACGGGTTTCACTGTTCAGCTCAGCTTATTACCAGCTATAATTCGTAGAAGAATTTTTTCTCTGATTCTGGTTATTCAATGATCTCATTCTCAATGATGCATTCTCGTTTGACAGATGTGGAGTTCCCTCTGGAGTCCGCAAGTGTCAAAGGAGTAAGCGAAATCAAGGGTACTGTCGTCAGCGAAGCTATGGATGGGATTGAAAGTAAGAGAAAGCAGATCATTAATGCAAATTAAGAAGAGAGTCTCAGAAATAACGGAGCCTTGGGGCATACCAGCATTTATAGGATGTGGTTCAGATATAACGCTATCTAATGCGATCCGTATCTGGCGACTATAGAAACTTTCAATCCATAATAGGAGAGGAGGGGAGAGACCAAGTGCTTTAAGTTTGGCTAAAAGGCGGGATGCTAGACTCTAGCAAAGGCCCTTGAAATATCCAGAGCAACGATTTCAGACTCACCAAAATTGTGAATACTACGGTTCCAACATTCCGTAAGAAAAGTCGGCAAGTCTCCAGATGAACGACCAGTTCGGAAATCGTATTGGCGATCGTTGATGAGTTGATTGATTTCTAGATACTTCATTAATTTGGAGTTATTTATAGATTCAAAAACCTTTGAAAGAATCGAGGTGATTGCAATTGGGCGATAATTTTAGTGGTCGCTACTCTCTCCTTTCTTGGAAATAGGCTAAGCGTAGGCTAGTCTCCAAGCAGTTACAAATTTTCCTGACGAATAAGACAAGTAGAATAGTTTGCGCAGAAGTTTAGCCAAGGATGGGGCGCTTTTAATTAACATAGGCGAGAAACCATCACGACCTGCGGCTTTTGATTCGTTGACGTTCTTAAGGACCTTGAACACATTTCTAGTACGGATGTGTATTGGTTCTTGTATACAACCACACGGGAGATGCGAAATAGGTATCTGTGAAGTGGGGCGAAGATGAGAATTTGAAACGAATCTAGCAACCAAAGTATTAGCTTTATCCAGGGAGTCAACAATCACTTCACTGTTCTTAAGCAGTGAGGGTATTGAGGAACTGTTGAAGTTGTTTCTGATGGTTTTGACCAGGGACCAGAAACCTCTGCCTTTACGGCTTTCCAAGATTCTTTGTCTAAAATTTTTGTACCTTCATCACTGCCATCTGATCCTAACTATTGTATTCTTGCTTAGCAGCTTTCAAAATTGTATCTTCTTTTGGACTTTTTTTCAGACTATTGAATCTTGTGGTCCTTCATTTATTTCGAAATCTTTTTCTATTATGAGCCCAAAATAAATTAAAAAACGTTTTTAACTAATCATATTTTCTCCCACATGTTATATTATAAATTTGAGTTTTTGTTGAATATCTTTGTGAAATTATTCAAAAATTTTGTTCAGTAAATATTTCTTATACAATTTCAAAATCAACTTTGAAATGATTTTTGAAGCCATTTTTTTATATGTAAAGTTAATATCTATGAAGCACACTTTTCCCAAAAACTAACATTATTTACTTCTCTGTTCCCGTTATATTAACACCTATTAAACATCTCACATATTTTTTGATATTCTGGTCTCCTTTAAAATGTGAATATTTTGTTCGGCAAACATTAAAAAAAAATGCTCCCGTCTCATCAGTATTGAAAATTTTGTCAGGGTTAATATTTCCTAAGTAGTAGTTGCCGACCCCAAAATCATATATAACAAGGACTCCAAGAATTTTTTATTATAGCACTTCATTTCTTAGAACATATAACCTACGGTAATGCTGTTATCGTATAAAATTCGTGTACATAAGTGAAGTCGAAAGCCCCTAATAATATCTTGGAGGGGTAAGTGATAACGACGACGGAAATGCAACACAAATGGGATGCAAACACAAAAAAAAGGACAAGCAAATACTGGAAGCTTGAGTGATAAATGAATGGCAACGTGTAGAAATGTCAACAAATTTGCACTCTTATTAGGATAACTTGAATGCTCCTGCAAAGAGCTCTCATATTAGAAAACTTGATCTCAAAACAAATATTGATCCGGCTTCACTCAATTTAGCTTATCAACTATCCTGATTCTAAAAATTCCTAGAGGGATTTAAACTCTTTGTAAGTATAGCTCTACGAGAAAAGAAATACATTAAGGACTGTACGTCAAAATCATGCCTATTTTAAAGAGTGTTAGTTCGACACTAACACAAAAATAAAATAGCAAGGTTATTTTTGTATCAAAGAGAAATCCACTGATTGTGTAATGATAGAATTTTTGTGCCATGTGTTTTAATTTCAAATCAATTACTATGGAGTTCAATAATGCCGCACAGAAAAATACTTGAAATTTTTCTTTGCAAATCTCTTTGACTGCGTTTTGTTCTGCACTCTTAATGTTCATGACAGCATTTTAAAATCTCTGGAAATAAATGGAAACAGAAAATTGTAAATACACTGAAACACTGACCTTTGCTCCGGTTAGGAGCAATAAAATTAAAAAAAAAAGTATTTTGCCCCAGTTAGAAAAAATCTTGTCAGTTGAAAGTAAAAACTCTGGAGTGCATCTTTTCCGAAGGGCAACATATTTTTTAGCTCCACTTGAAGGTTTAGCTCCAAATACAGAGCAAAAGTATAAGGCGTCCTAAGTCAAAATTACGTGAAATTTACGGTTTTATAAAAAGAAAAATATGTACCTATATATCATATATAATTTTTTGCGCCAATACATGTCCACTTACTGTCGACTAGGTCTCCTGAAATCCTTATTTGAATAGTTTTCTATTTGTGAGCAAAAATATTAAGTCTAAATGGAGATTATTTGAAAAACTCCAGGCAGAATAACGCTCCGATGTGGAATGTTTACTTCAAATCAGATGGTATTTTGCTCAAGAAGACAAGAAGGAGCTTAAAATATAATGCTCCAGAAATATCTTTATTTTCAGAGCAACACGTCCGAGTAGGAGCGATTTTCAAGCCCTGGACATTTTTAGTTGTGGATTAAATTTAAGTTACCAAAAATCTAGGTAAGTTAATTTAAATTCACTTAATTTATTTCTAGAAAACAAGAAAAATCATTGGATGTAACCAAATCTGACACCGAAAGATAAATTTAGAAAAATACCACACAATTGAAAAAGAAGAAAGAAAATCTTTTTATCATGGATTTTATACAATATTTCCTCGTAGAACAATTGAAAAAGAAGAAAGAAAATCTTTTAATCATGGATTTTACACAATATTTCCTCGTAGAACACTTGTAACAAGAAATTAATGAATGATTTTTCACATTCTTCACATTTCTCCTTTTTCCTGAGTGTAAGTCACTGCGGAAAAAGTGAATAAGTATTGGCGTGAAAGTAAAGAAATTTTCAATTAAAATATCCTCTTTGCACTTTGGTAGACTGGGGTAGATACACAATCGCAATTTTTGAGCAAAATTTCGTTCAGAACGCACTAGTTGAATATACAGCAATTATTATGCATTATTACTTATAATAAAGTGTGTTGGCTTTGTCTAGCGCAATTCCATTCCTGTTAAATATGTTTCCTAATTAATACCGATATCCATTGATATATTTCACGTCAATTTAACAACTGTGGTAGTAGCTCATTTCTGTGTAATTTGTCAGATTTAAATTGTCTGAGAAAAGCATCACGAATAAGTAACGTAAAAATAATGGAAAATTATAATTTGGTAGATTTTGGGGTGATTGTGGATGGATTTGGTGGAGTGATGTTGAAGATGAATATGTGATGCTTCATCCTCCGGCGTACACGCTGTTAGCATGCATGATTTTTCGTGATTGGATGACACTCGGGGGAGGGTGGTCTCCCCCTTTTTTTGACGAATAAAACTAAATTTAGCGGTGCATTGCAACATTGCACTACACACGCTGAATTTTAGCTTGCTCTGTCTAATATATGATAACGTGTACGCCGGAGGCATGACATTCAACAGTGATATTTCTCATATAGTTGTGTGGGTTTTTCAGTTTACCACAGCTGATTTTTCAAATGTAACCTACAAATAAGTAACTAAAGAAAAGGCCTATTATCAAAAATTTGCAAGTCGGATGGAAAAAACATTTATGCGGGGGACTACGGCGCTGTTTTTAAAAGTATGAAGCAAAATTATATAACAGCAGCAGCATAGTGTGTGCCGGTAATATAAAATAACATTTTGAGATAATACATTTAGGTGCGTTATGGCGTATTTTTGTTGGCCGTATTACTTCGGCTGTCCAATAAATTTTTTTCGAAATTCATTTCTGGTAAATCTACTTCAAGAAAACACATTAAAAATTAAATACTTTTATCAAAATTACCAGGGTCATTGTGACTTACATTTTTTCTAGCAATGCACGTCAATTAAATGATTTCATTGTACCACTGCAAGAAAAGTAATACACTTCTGCCATAAAACGTCACCAATGGAAATTGGTATAAATTAAAATTTTTCTTTTGTCCCGATATAATAATTTCTTGGTCATTTTCGTTATCCTCCACAAATAAACTAATTGCGCTTAAAAAATTCATAATTTGCAATTTTGCTATATTAAAAAGTTTAACAACTAGAAAAAGAGTTTTATAACGTTTGTGATAAGAAAAAAATTCGGAAATAATTTCGAAATAAGCAAAATCGCCTGTCGAACGAAAATCCTTTTCTATGCGAAGTTATAACATGATGAAGTGAGTAGTTTCGAAAATTAGCTTCGAATGTCAATTGCAAAGCTTTTTGGGAATTTAATATGTGAAAATGAACGCGACTGTGAATTATTATGCTCCACACATCTTATGCTGATAATAAGCAGGGATATAATATACCGCAAGAATTTAATTTTTCCACTATTTCTTCAATGTTTTTTTTTTGCATTGCGATCCTTGTGCAGTAACAAGCCTCTAAACATTATAATCTTGTTTTAGTCAATCAATTAGAACTTTCAGATCTGTAAATGGTGAGTTACAATTTATTAGTAATAATTAATAATTATATGTGCTTAAAATTTCTAAAATAAAATTGCTGCTCAATGTTTTCATCACAAGAAGTTCAACAATTTATTACCCAAACAAATTTTGTATACTTGAACATGACCACAAGGTTTTCCTTCTATAAATAAACCTTTTCTTCCAAAATATCCTTGTAAAAGACACTTCCTTATATATGTACTCATAATTAAAATTTAAAAACAAAGTCTCAAATATTGTGTTCATAATTCCGGTAAATACCACTGACAGATATTTAAATAAATCCATAAATCCATTGACATGAAATCCCCAAGTAATTCAAATTTCACGCCAGTTTACTACTACTTTCTGAAATCAAAACTGGTGTCAGATGAAACAGGAGATCAGTCAGTCCATTTATGTAACATGACAGTGTTGTTATGGGATCACTTTTGTCTCTTTTTGGTTGAAGTACTTTAGTCCGCTGAACTACAAATAATAAGTTCTATGCAAAATCTACCATAGTCCAATTTCACTTGATTGTAGAAATATATAGGAATACATCTGTCCCCCATATCTACTTTTAGGGACGGGCAGATAAAAATTGCTTAATTTTATTTCCTTAGAAATAATTTCGAATGCATCTGTAATTTGTTAAACTTTTAATATGAATATTAAAGCGAAAGTAAAACTTGAAATTAAGATAATTGTCAAACCCTCCAACAAAAGTTGACTCATATGAAATAAAAAATCAGGCAGTCCATGTTACATATATGATATATCTCAATGAGTGAAATGAGTGAAACACTTTATTAGCAGAATCAAATTTTTAGAAAAGTGACACTCACTTCATTCACTTTTTCCTTAATTTCGACTTAGCTGAATCTAGTTTCTGGTATGAACGAATAAATTTCCATTCGAGTGTTTAAAAAACCAAACCAATTTGAACTTGCTAATTTCATTCATTAAAATTCAGTTGATATCTTAAAAGCAACAGAATCAACAAAAAATATTTAGAAAACGTCAACATATTCTGATTTTATGTGGCATCAAACACGGAAGAGCCGGACAGGAGAATATGTTCCATTTAAAAAAAATTCTTAAAATGCAGAGAAATTTTGAATTGTTCTTGCCAGAAAAGTATGTATGCTAGTTATTTTGACCGAATCTCTCTTACGCAATTCCACTAATGTCACAAAATATGCAAAACAACTAGATTTTTAGATCGTATTATCATAAAATTAAACGTAAAATTTTGTATACGTTGTAAGCGTTAGAATGCATGATGTAATGTTACACTAAAGCGAGATGAATATAGCGTTACAGGAGAAAAACAAAAATATAATTATCTAGTTACATATATACATAGTATCGTAGCAATAGTAAACATATTCCTAGGCAGACAGCAACTTGATCATGACATTATAAAAGTACGAGTACATAATAATTATATTTATACAAAAAAAAAAAAAGTGTAGGGTAGCGAGATAGGAGGGAGATCTCTGAGAATAATTATAATAAATTATAGTTTTTACGTTTTATCCATTATTTCTTTCAATCGTTTACTGTTATGCTTATATTAGTACATTTATTGTTTTATATTTACAACAACAGAAAAGAAAGAAGTTTCATTTTGATTCCCTTGAAATCCTAAATATTCTGGCGAATTTTAAAAGTTTTGTGATTTAATTGTAATTCATTCGTCATACACATAATTTTAGATGAATTTAGATGAATCGAATATGAGATTATTTTAAGATAATTTGTTTAACAAATGATGAAATAAACAATTTCATGAAATGTACTATTATCACAAAATGTTTTTAAAAGTTTATTAATATCATTTCGGATTTATTTTACAGGATTCTTTTTAAATGCTGCTTACTTCAATATGTTTTATTCTGGTTAATACTGCCATTTGTCTCCTCATCCTCCTCGTTTTTTTTTTAAACGCAAATATAAGTTTCTTGTTGAATTTTACTAATTTTTTTTAGCTTAATAGTAAAAGCCTCGAGTTTTTATTATATAAAATTGTAAATTTTGTGGATTTTCAAACAAACAAATGTATAAAATTGATGATAATTCATTTTTTACCAGATTAAAAATAGGGAAAAAATTTAATTTAAATATTAGATTTTGTTGATTAATAATCATTTACCTTATAAATATAAACAAAGTATAGTTATTTTAGTTTAGAAGCCTAAATGAAATATAAATTAGTCCAAACAAATGAGAGTTTTGATCAAGAATTAATTTTAAAAATAAAAACTAAACATATATGTACAAGCTTGCACGAAACACTTGCAAGTTCATTATTCAGAGAGAAAAATTTCCTTTGATCAGAATGTTAGAAACAGCGGCAAAGGCAGCAAAGTTTTCTAGTCTTTGATCAAAACCATTGGGAAAAAATTCACCATCGTTACCATCACTACTTAACAATGGTGAAGTGATTGTTGACTCCCTGAATAAAGCTAATATTTTGACTGCTGGATTAGCTTAAAATGCTTATCATCCACCCACTTCACAGACACCTTTTTTGCAGCTCCCATGTAGATGTGTACAAGAGCCAAAACACATCCGAACGAGAGATGGCTGCACGGTGCTTAAGGGGATCAATGTCTCCAAAGCCGCAGGATCTGATAGTTTTTCGCCCCTGTTAATTAAAAGCTGCACCTCATCCTTGACTAAACCTTTGCACAAACTATTCTTATTGGACAGCGAAACTTCCACTAGCCCATGTTTAGTCTATTCTCAAGAAAAGAGAGAGTAGAGATCCCCCAAATTATCGACCAATTGCTAAGACTTCGATTCCGTCAAAGGTTTTTGAATCTATTGTTAACTCCAAATTAATAAGTATCCAGAAACCCATTATTATTATTATTATTACTTCATTGCACATCTATTACAGTATGTGAATATTTACTTGTTAATCTATATAATCATGATATCACTTCATTAATATTCCTATTTATAACAAATGCTATACATTTGTTTTTTTTACAAAAATTAAATCTTGTTTCATTCTTTATATCACTAGGACACTCATTCAAGAGTACGAAGCCTTTATATATCAGTGAGTTCTGATCCGCTCGTGTGTTACATCTCGGCACTTTTATATTATTGTTTCTTCTTAATTGATATGGTTGGACATCCTCCACATATTGTATTAGGTCATTTAGTTATTTCGATAGTTTTTGATTCTTCACTTTGTAAATAAATAGAAGCATATTCAACTGCAATCTCTGTCGGACATTTAACGAATTTAGTGCATCGAGTTACGTTGTATTGGTGTATATCTGTTGTATCTTAAAATTATCCTCATTGCTTTATTCTGTAGCTTTTGTAAACGCTCCATCACTCCTTGTATAGTATTGCTAAGCAATATTCGAAATGAGGTTTTATAATCACATTATATATCTGAATTGCACTTTTCATTGATAGATTTTCCTTATTCTAATAATTCCACCTTTTTACCGATTTTTTTGCAAATATACTCTATATTGTTTTTGATGTTTAACTCTCGATTCACTATCATACCTAAATATTTCACATCAGTCACATTGTTAATTTTTATTTCTAAATTTTGCCTGTAATTAATAGTCATAAATCTTGTTTTACACACATTGGTAATGTCAAACCACTTGTCGAGTTTTTTTTTAAATCTTACTCAAATTTTTCCTTACAATCTTGCACATTTGTCCCAACAAGCGCGTCCTCTGCGAAGAGCTTAATCTCACCATATAGTACTACTGTATCGTTATTCATTTATATATATCAAGAAAAGCGAAGCTCACAATACCGAACCCTGCGGTACACCCAGTCTGTTATATTTACATTAATTCCGACAAGACATTACCAATTCTTTGTTCTTTGACAGCGATCACTTAAATAATCAACAAACCATCTTAATTCTGTATTGTCAACTTAATATTTGCTTAGCTTATTTAGTAATCGTCTCGAAAACTCCACAAACACTGTCAAGACAACCTTTTTTTATCCACTTCTTTCCATTGTGTAATTACCAAATTTAACATCAATGAATCTTACGAAAACCCGACTATGTCTTTAAAAATAAGTTGTTAGTCTCCATATATTCCACTAGATAACGATTTATTAACTATGTTAGTTATAACTGATATTAATTCCCTATTTTCAATTATAATTCTGGGGCTAATTTTGTTATAGTCTTTCTTCTAGTTGAAGCTTTTACAAATTTGTATTATTTCCCTATCATTAAGTAATTTAAATATAAAGCGCTCGTCATGTGAATTGCATCCTCGTAGGCCTTAGATGGTATAGATCTGTTAATAGTCTCCACACTTTGATAACGATCATCAATATGGCTTCCGGATTGAACGCTCATCAGGAGACTTACTGGTTTTTCTTGTGGATCGTTGGAGTCATAGTTTTCATAATAATGGTAAGTCCAAAATTGTTGCGCTAGATATTTCAAAGGGCTTTGTATAGTTTGGCCCTCTGCCCTTTAGCGAAACATAAAGGACTAAAGGAGCCCCCCCCCCTCTTCTATAATGTATTGAAAATTTACTATTTATTCGCCAATTACGGATTGTATTAGATGGGGACACATCTGAACCTCATCCTATAAATGCCGGTGTGTCCCAGGGCTCATCTATTATCTCTCCGTCTCTCTTCTTAATTTTCATTAATGATCTTTATTCCTTTCAATCCCAGCTATCGTTTCGCTGATAACAGTACCCTTGAGAGGACTGACTAGATCTGTACCATCGCGCGAAGTTGATATAAAGTTTGGTTAAAAAAGGTACTTTTCTGTCGGCACTATCGGAATAAAAATAAAAGGTAAGTGTTATCATAGATATAAAAAGAAAACTGTTAACGTAGAAACCAACAAAAAGTGATATAAAAAATTCGACCTAAAACTGGATAAAGCAAAAAATAAAAGTTAGTACAAAAATACTGAAATATAATTAGATTAAAGTGGAAGCAATAAATATTTGTGAAAAAAAAAGAATTTAAAACAGAGGAGAGTTAGTGTTGTTCTAATCTCTCCAGCGAATACATAAAAGGGGCATCAGAATACAGTGTCGACTGGTGCCATGGAAGATTGTGGCACGACATACGGAGGATCACCAACATCAGATCATCTCTGTATCTCAGCAAGTAACCTCCTAAAACTAGACTAAGTTCTTCTAATGTCTACTGCATATTTTCAGGCACTTTTGAATATTTCATTTTATATACAGTGTACAGTGTGACAATTATAATAAAAATAATTAATTAATTCTGATGTTTAATTATTACCTCAATTAGAAAATAATGATTACCGTGAGAAGTTACTTTCATATGTAATGGTCGGTATTATAGGTAACAAAAAACCCACTGGCGTCATATGACTCCATATCCCTTAATCCTTTCTAGGACATCTGTTTTATATTTCTTGTATTCTATGTTGTAATTGACTTAAAATATACATCGCCACCAAGTAAAAGTTCTTTATACGAATTGGATCATGATTGTAGCTTGTTAACCCAGACGAGAAGTTTTTAGGGAAGGAAGGAACCTTCCCTTGGCTTTCTGAAATTTTTGATCGGACAGCTGTACAGATGTTTACCTGCGATTTGAGGTGATAATATAATAATTTAATAATCATTACGTGCTGCGGATTTGTGACACAGTTATCGTTTATATAAAAACGGTGACTTAATTGACCACGCACACAATTAATTTCGGCAATCATATAAGGAACTACGCGGAGCAACAATATTGTGTTGGTACGTCTCAGTACAAGGGGAGGAAATTCCTTCTTTCCCGAAAAACTTCTCGTGTGGGAAGCCCCTAAGAAAACGTATTTAAAAACATATGTGTATCTATAAATCAAATCCAATTCAACGCCGCTGATCGTAATGTTTTATAATCCCCTTCTCAACTTTTAAATAACATTCGAAATCGAAAATTATTAACTTTGTTAATGGTAGTGTCTACATTTGCCTTGCATCGTCATGCATTTGAAAATTCTGTTATTGGCAGTTATTATATTTATGGCTGTGAAGTGTTTCCTAACCTTAACATAAAATGACTTCTAAAGTCCCACGCACCTTTATCGCCGCGATCACTGCGTACAAGTCTGTTCGTTGACGAGTCACTCGGAGGGATGAATTATTCTTCCCCTCACGTGTCTCTCACCAACGAAAAGACTTGAATGTTGAAGCGTGTTAGCCAGGCCATTTAATGCTTCATGCATTAAAATAGTCTAATTTAGACGGCGCACGAAAGTGGTTAGGTATGATAAGTATGCGGGGTACCACCGCGCACCTCGCCGCCTATCCATATTCGTGCGCGATGTGCAAAAACTCTAACTAGCCCTATGCCAAATAAAATGTGTGTAGAATTTATAGTGCTATCTATTTTATAAAGGGGATCCTACAGTTTTTGTCGGTGAACTCCGTACTGCACTAGTAAAACATCAGCAAAGTTTTTGCTTGCGATTTTACCAGCGCCAAAATTTATATGGATGTTATTGATTGAAGGGATGTCACATTTTACTCGAGCTCGATACTAGGCTAATGATTCGACTTTCTGAAATCGATTGTTCCATTTTTATCAAATATCACACAGCCCTGAGAAGTAATTTACAGGCAATCAAGTGTCAAAAACAAGTACATAACTAATTTTAAAAATTGTAGTTTATTAAAAACTATTATAAAGGATAATAAAATGCCCGGTGGTACTGCAGGACGGCCTCTGCATGACTATTGGAGTAGTGCTAATTTCCAAGCTATTCGTAGATCTGGAGGTAAAATTGTTGCATTGTGTTTGGTATGCAACAAGCAATTGAAAAATACCGCAAGATGTCGATTAAAATTGCACAGGTAAGTTGATAAACATTCAGAACATTACGTACATAAGATTTTTAGTCCTGGGTTCAACCAGCGATAACTATTGAAGACCGTGTAGAATAAATTTTGCCGCCTTTAAGTTCTTTTTTTACCTTGGTATTTTCCACTGTAATAAATTTGAATTTTTGTGACCTTAGGGAAGACAGACGAAAAGGTTTTTCTGTCTTTAATTACCTACTGTATCTCCCACACAATAAAATCGTCATCCGGTCCATAAATTTTCTATTTTTTCCTTTCTATTAAAAGGCAGAAGCAGAATATGGGACTAAGAACGAATTGATACATTTAATTTTTATGAAGGCTACTTCGAAATTATATTAACATCACTGATATGATATGTATACATGGACCGCTAGCTACTGAAATTGCTTACATTGGGCCTGAAACACAATTGGATCTTTTCAGCCAGCTTTATCGCTAGCTTTCTTCTAAAGCTGACTGAAAAGGCCGAATTGAACACAACTAGCGTTTTTGACAGTTGCAACTTTAACTTGTTTCATTAAGGAAAGACAGTTAATACTTCCGATTTTCCAAAATATCGATAAATTCATGCTTTTTCGGATAGTTTCGAGATGTACCTACCAATTATATGTAAAAATAATACTGAGATTTTTTTTATGTTCCACAGGAACTGCTTATTTTTTACTCACTATATAAATATTCTTCAATTTTCAAATTCAAATTCAAAGTTTATTTATTACATACCCCGGCATAAGCGCCACGTCACTGACGTTGGGTAAAGCGATTAGAGTATTATAAAATAGTTGATTGAATTTCTTGAAGGCACTTGTTTAAATTTCTTCATGATTAATTGGAAACACTTGTTAACTTTTAAACTATTTATTAAAAAAGTCTTTTTTATAAGAGTACGACGTGTTTTGCCCTATCGAGGCATCATCAATAGCCTGATGATGCCTCGATAGGGCGAAACGCATCGCACTCTTATAAAAAAACTTTTAATTTAGTTAAAACTTCAATTAACTGTGGTCTACTTTTAAGAAATTAGCTTTAAAAATTACGTCTTAAAACTAATGATACATTTCGCTAGCTATTGTACAAATAATTTTATCATATGTAAACAAAGTGTATCTTACATGATATAATACATAATAACAGGGTATGCTCGTTCAGTTTTGATAATAAAATATAACGTCTATTTTGTACTAATAATGTCTAAAGATGAAAAATAAAGTTTTAGCAAGTATATTCTACTGTATCCTATTAAAATATTGAAATAAATACAATTATTGTTTCCTAGTTCTTTTGTGTCCGCAGAACAGGACGGGACAAAAGATACACAAAAGAATGCCTCATACATTTTCATAGAAGATTTATAAATGAAGCGAACAGTGCAAATAGTTTGCTTCAATCGACAGAACTTGTTCTCTCCAGTATATGGGAGTTCTAGAACAAGGTACACAAAAGAACACATAACACATAAAATTGGATTTTCTAGTTTAAATCTAGCTAAGTTTGGTGTTATGTGCCTAACAAAATCTTAAAACTTTTAGGCAACTTGTTGAGTTGGTAAATCAGTAAAGTGAAAAATATTAAGAATTAAAAAAAAATATTAAAACTTAATTTTTCAGATGACAATGATATGGGACAATCATACTTTGCCTGCATTCGTTGATAATATACCTCACTCCCCATTAGGGGGACTTTAATATAGTTTTAGTGATAACTCATTTTTCATACGTGGCATAAGATGGATTTACACATCATTCAAACTTACTTTAAATTATATTTAATTTCAGGAACATTTGTCCAAGGGACGGTCTTCAACGAGTTCTTAATATAGATCACATCAAAGTGGAAGCGTTAACAAACAAGCAATGTCCACAGGTAGAAACTCTAGATAATTTCAAAGATGATACAGAGAATTCAAGTAATCCAGAGAGAATAGAAATGGAAAATCCCAATGAAGAGCCGGAAAAACTTGAAGAAATGTACGTGGTGAGTTGAGACTTTATTTTCTGTTAAATTAAATATGTAAGTTTAGGTCTCATATATTCGCTGACGAAAATTTTGAGTATTTCCGTTTCTTTAATGAAAACTACCTACATTTTTCTCATTGCAGGATTATATCCAAGAGGAGGAAGACACTGAAAAAGAAACGTCGGAGCTAAAGAGTACAAACGAAAAACAAAATGTTTTCTTTACAAAGCTTCTATCGACCTCCGATCAGACTTGCAATTCTACGGTAAGACAAGAAAAAATGACATCGCCAAGCCCAGCCAATACAAAAATAGAGAAAACTAACATTGATGAGGCACTCGCAGAGTTTTTCTTTGGATGTAATATACCCCTTACGGTAGCTGATTCCATATACTTCAAAAAATTCATTAAATCTTTAAACAGCTCCTACACAATACCAAAAACGAAATATTTGCTTTCCGATCTTCTGGACAAGGTCTTTGAAAAGCACAACAATATCAAACAAGAAATTGTAGACAAGTCTGTCGAAACGAATTCAGTGCTTCTCTTATCAGGATTTAATCACTCTTCTGGAGTTATTGCGTGTTTACAAACTGAGGATGAGAATCGACATTTTTTAAATTATTGGGATTTCGACGGTGAAATATCTGGAAAAAGTAATACATCTGTTGAAGAGCTAAATGGAAGATTAAATCAAGTTGCCGGCATTTTAGAGGAATGTAGAGAAATGGCAAAAGCCATGTTCAACACAAAATTATACGCTGCGGTGTTTGACGGTTTAGAGATATCGACTTCTCTAGGTTTTTTGTTGTGTACAACTTGTAATGGTCATGAAGCAAATCAATTAGCACGAGACATCGCTGACCCACAGCTGGTAGGGAATATTGTCGAAATATTAAAGATATTCGAGAAACCAGAGCTAGAAGCAGAATTAATACAAAACGGTGGATGTCGAATTGTACTCCCTTGGGCTGGTAAATGGTGTACATATCGAGAGACTTTGCATTGCTTCCTTAAAAATTTTGAAATAATATGCTTTCTGATATCTTCGAAGAAGGTTGAAGTTCCAGATAAAATTGTTGACTTTATCTTTAATCGAAAATTCATTACTGAAACACGAACGTATTCTGAAGCTTTAGATTCCATTTGCAAATTAATTTATACGTGCCAGAAGAAGAGAACAACTCTGGCAGAAGCTACTGAAGAGTGGCTAACTTTGGAATTACCAGCAAAATATGAAGGGATTCTGGAAGTGAGAAAAAATGCTGTCTTAAGTCCATGCGCAATGGCAGCAAATTTTGTGGATCCACGTTTCAGAGGGAAATTTCTATCTGAAGAACAACATGATTTAATGGAGGATTTTTTCCTAGAACATTTATCAGCAGAGGGACTCGATGATTTGTTTATTTTTAAGGCAAATATTGGAATATTTAAAATTTTGTCCGAGAAAAATATTTTAACACCATCAACATTTTGGGGCTTAGCCCGGAGAAAACATCCGGTCTTTAGCAAATTGGCGAAAAATCTGTTGAACATTCCTTCATCATCGTCTCAGTTAGGAAAGCTATTTGAACATTTTTCAAAGGTTCACATGCCTGTTAGAAATATGTCGGGTTTGGAGAAACTAAGGAAATTAATTAAGACTTATTTTAGTTTAAGACTGAAAGGTGCGAACAGTGAATAAATGTTTATTTTTTATTACAAATAAAATCAAATAGTCATTTATTGGATCCACTTAAAACTAAGTCCTAAGTCTAGTACAATGCCAGTTTTTTTTTTTGCCCAAGTTGACTCATATAGTATATAGCGAGATTGTTTAAACCTGTACTAGACTTTCTTTTGAACAGGCTGTGAAAACCCTTTATTTCGTACAATTGAACACTAATTCATAATTTATTATTATTTGTGGATTAGAAACACTAAAGATGTTATAAAATAGTATTGCATTAAATAATAAGCCATTTTTAAGTTAAACTTGTTTTAATTAACACAAAAATTAATTTTCAATATTACGGAAAGATGTTCTCCTCTGTAGATTTGATGTCAAACAAAATTGAGTTTGTAAGAGATAAGTGTATATAAGCAATATGAATATGAATTTTTATGTCAGTTCATTTCATTTAATATAACCGTACTGTTCACAAAATTGGTTAGAGTTCACATTTTGAGCTGGAAGGAGATAAACAGATTTTAACCAAAATTTGTGCCATTTTTATACCCTAGATGAAATCAAGAGGGTATACTAAGTTTGTCATTCGGTTTGTAACACCTCGAAATAATTATGGTAGAGCAAAATGGATTGGACACCCACCCATAATATTAAAAGTTATTTTGATTTTTGCATGTCCGTTCGGTTGTCCGTCCGTCCGTCTGTGCGCACGATAACTCGAGAACGCGTATACTTAGAGAGCTGAAATTTTGCACACGGACTTTATAAAAAAAAGTAAAATTAAGTTCGAAAATGAGACAAATCGGGCAGCTTCTTCGTGGGGTTGCCATACAAAAATTTTCTTTTCTACTGTATATTTGGACACTGCCTGAGAACGCGTAGTCGTAGAGAGCTGAAATTACGTACGTGATGTTTTCATTGTACGAACAAATAAAATTTTTAAAAATGGACTAAATCGGGCAACTCCTTGGTGTTGCCATATAAAAATTTAGGTTTTTTACGTATACAGTGAAAACGATCAGTCCAAGACATTTTTATTGCACTAAAAACTTCTTCAGAATACGAAATTCTATAAGATTGTTATAATCATTTTTTCTGTCCGACAAGCCGTTTTAGAAATATATGCGAAAAACCACTTCAAAAATCAAACTTGCACAGAAGGGTGACAATACGATATTTCATAAGGGCATTCATCTAGCGTATCATAAGAATTGGTCTTAGACCAATTTTAGTTTTTTTACTTGTTGACTATAGGAATTAAGTAGATATAGGATGGCTCAGTCTATTCTTATTATATGTCAGTGTGTTCTATGTAGGCCGGCCGATGGCCAGCACCGCAAACATAATCTCAGCAGGTATATTGTGTGAACTGACTACTGATCGCTTAACACCATCGAATGAGCTCTGTATGTGTTGCTTTCAGACCAGCCATGTGCTATTAGAAGTAGATTAGGGATACTTGAGCAAAAGCTCTGCGGAAAAATTCAGAACTTATAGTTTTCTCTATGCTGCCAGTCAGATAGCCGTTTTATGTAGTCGATGGTCTGCATATACATAATCCAACTGGAGATCTTATTTTTTGGTTTTTAAGAATTTTCGAAATTCTTCTTAAAATTTCCGCAATTTTAAAGGACTTACTGAATTTTAGAGTATCACAACCACCGAAGACAGAGCCTTGTAACTTGCTAAAAAGCTGAAGTCCTTTGGATTTTTATGTTAAAAAAATAAAATCTTTCGAGATTTTCCAAT
Organism: Dioctria linearis; assembly: GCA_963930735.1. NCBI lineage: Eukaryota > Metazoa > Arthropoda > Insecta > Diptera > Asilidae > Dioctria > Dioctria linearis. The sequence continues at coordinate 47,423,206 of OZ005741.1, read as the reverse complement.
AATTTTGATACTTTGGCTTTTTAAATAACTTTTATCAACTCAAAAACCCTTGACTAAAAAACTTTGTGTCTGAGCGCTGAGAGTGTCGTTCGTGACGAAAGAGTTTTAGGGTAGTAAACGTAAATGGATTTATACATGGGGTTTTTTGATTTAGAATGAGTGAATGAGGAGCTTTCCGATGCAGTAAAATTTTCTTACGTTTTGGGGGTGTCTTGGGGTGGGGGTGGTAGCTACCACTCTTGAGGTTGTCTAATTTGGCCCGTGTGTGATATGAGTGGAGATTTGAGATTCGAAGGTCGAGAGTGGAGAGAGTTTATAGAATTTATGACTGAAAAGTAGAAAATAGAATACATTAAAAATATTTTAAAATAACTAACTTTCGTAAACAAATTGCACTAAAAAGTAAAAAAAATGTTTTCTTTCTCAGGATATATGTACACAAGAAAAGTTTCGTTGCAAAATAAAAAAATGCTACAACTCAGACTAAATCTCAAGAGTTTGGGCAAGAGTTGCAGTTAGACAATTGTGATTATAGTTATGGATGTCCAAACTTTTTAAGATTTAATCTAAGCTGAAGCATTTCTTATTTTAAGCGAACCTTTTCGTGTGTGAAAAAATGTTTTTTTTACTTTTTAGTGCAATTTATTTACGAAAGCTATTTATTTTAAAAGTTTTTTAATGTATTTTATTTTAATTGTTTTGAACACTTTGTGGGCGTTATTTGAAATGTAGGTGGATTATTTCTCGTCTACAGCAGACTGAAAATCACTGAAAATAATTTCAATGAATTTCTAAAATGCATTAAGAATGCAGAAAAAATCGAACTTTTCGACCCAGCGATCAGAAAGGTCTCATCAGTATGATCGCTGGGTCCATTTTTTTCTGCGATTCAGATTTTGGAGTCCATTGACCGTAATTTTGAGCTTACTTCAAATCTGTTTTGATATTTTTAGCTTATTATTATCACAATATATTTTAGATATTATTTTTCAAATTTTTTTTAAACGTTTGAACTTTTGACATTATCAAAACTATTTTGTGATTTGTTTTTTTTTAGTCTAAGTCTATTCTCAAAATTCTTTACAAATCTATTTCTATTTCTTAGGCCATTTTTGGTTCAACTCTTTGAACTCGAGTCAATTTTTTGATATTTCTCTTGCATTTAAGCGCTTTACAATTTCTAAAGGCACTTTCACATCGAAAACAAGAACCGAAAAAATCAAGTTATTCCACTTTAAAACAGGATTCTTGCTCCCCATGATTAATAAAATCATGGAAAGTAGGATTAACTAATAGTTTTACTAATAAAATAGTATATTTATCTCAGATTTTTAAGAAAAACACCAATTTTATGTTTTATCGACCGAATTCTACTACCGAAAAAGTTTTTTGCTCGATAAAACATAAAAGTTGTTTTTTTTTACTAATCTGAGATAAATATACTATTTTCTTAGTAAAATTCTTAGTTTATCCTATTTCCCTGGATTTTATTAATCATTGGAACAAAAATCTTGTTTTAAAGTGGAATAAATGGAGTTTTCCGGTTTTTGTTTTTGAAGTGCCTTAAGATTAGATTTTGATACCTTGAACCTTTTCAAGTCGTTGAGACTTTCTATGGGATTCTTATGAGATTTCCTAGATTTTTTGCGACTTTGTTAAATGTTTGATATTTTGAGTTTTCTGCACCTGTAAAGCTCTGAGAATATTTTTTTTTAATTATGTTGAGATTCTATCATTTTTTGAATTTAGTTTGACTGAAAGTTGTTTCTTGCTTTCTTAAAAAAAAAAAAAAACAGTTCGACTTTTCCTACAAGGCTTTCGAATCTTGTTAAATTTCTGAGACCGTTTTGTTTCCGCCTTGCTTATAATTTCTCAATTTTTGCACATTCGAATCTGACTAAAACTTTGTACTTTGTAGAGATTATTTTGGAAATTTGTAGTTAGATTTTATAATATTATTGTTGTAATTATTAAAATTTCTTCTATCCTTTTCGAGATTAAGTGATTATTGAAAATTTTATTATTTCCAAATTATAATCGAGATCTTACAGAGATCTTCGGAAATTCTTATTTATTGAACGTTGCCTCTGACGAGTATTTTATGAACGTGGACGTGTCAGTAATGGGTTTTATTGCCATTTCCAACATATAGTCTTGTCGTGGCCTACGTTCAAGCCCCCCCCCCCCCCCGGAACAACCTATCTTCAATCCATCCATTCCATTCATTTCCCTATTTCAGCATTTACATAGGACTTGGCGAACTGACGACTATGTGCCGGAATTAGTCCTACCTAAATTCATTGCAATTTTTATTTATCCTTTTTTTATCATTCGTTCATTGACCTGTCAACTTCGGTCTTCAGAGCGAACAAGGCCACGAATATTCGAGTAGACGAAATTCGCGGTACTGTCCAATTCGATAATTGAGTCCGCTATACAAACCAAGGAGTGCAACGGGAAGACGTATGGGGCTGGGAAGATTATACATTATATATTAGGCTATGGTTTATTTGTGAAATACTCTTTTTCATGGATTAGGGAATATCTCTCAAAGGATTTTGCCACTGTTATTAGAGAAGTTTTAATTAATGAAATTCCGAGCAAAGATATCTATGGTGGGGTTTAAAGTAAAACTAATGATCATAATTATGAAAAAGAGAAAATCAAAAGTTCAGCTTGCGAGTTTCTTCACTATACCAAAAAAAAAAAGGCTTTGATTCCCACTTGGACATATTTCAGAGGAATGGAAAATATATGTACAATAACAAGTTAATAAAATCATTACGAAAGCATAGCTTCATGGTATTTCTTCATTTTGCAACACTACGGTAGTGATACAATTTTTAATTTACCCCATGCTACTGCATATTTGCTATGATAAGCACTGCAAGTAGCATTTCTTAGTTCATTTCCTCTATATGGGTAATTTAATGAATAGAAAGCGAATCTACAGGAACCATATGTAGATTTATTTAAACGGCAGATTAAGGTCAAAATAAGAAAGAAATCAGTTGACAGATTAAAACTGTATTTCATTATAAAAATATTTATTTTTAAAAGTTCTTTTTATTAATTTTTTTTCTACAAATAAACTCCTTGCGCATCCTTAAAAGTAAAATCTTAGCTTAAACAATTAATTTTGTATGATCATGACTTAAGGGTAATACTAATCAAATCGTTATTATGATTTATTTAAGCAGATATACTTCTGTATAACTACAGTTGGCACAGCCAGTGTGTGCTTGATGACGAATAAAACATGTTGTATACGCACACCCATACACACACACACAATATATATAACAAGACAAAACACACACAAGAAAAAAAAGGAAAATAATATGAATAATTATGCATTTTGTCATAAATAATCTTACAATTCAAAGTATATTATTTAACTGGAGCTACTAATCTCGTCCACGATCTTAGCATTGGAATTATATTCTATCATACAAGTGCCAGGTACTTTCTTTGGAAACTCTGTACTTTTTCCCCATGGACTTAGGATTGTCAGCTTTTCTTTGATTTGGAATGTTGGTGGACGTTCATGCGGTGCTGTCGAAAGCATTAGATTAAGTAATTCAAATTCTTCAGGGAAGATTTCTTTAAAATCAGTCGGAAATTTTCCATCCCTAAGCCCCTTTAGTGTCATAATCCTTTCCATTTCAGTCTCAAAATATCTCAATAGCTCAAAGAATATTAATCCTAGCGAAAATATGTCAACTTTAAAATCATACGGATTGCCTTGCAGCTGTTCAGGAGACATATAAAGATGGGTTCCAACTTGTTGGGTATGTTTTGCACGCTCTAATCCTGAATTGTTACCGTTGGCTGTGTCCATATTTGGTATATCTGACATGTCAGTAACCAAGCCAAAATCACCAATTTTAATTTGACCATCAAGGGAAAAAAATATATTGCTTGGTTTTAGATCACGATGTATTAGTCCTTTCACGTGTACATAATCGACTGCGTCAACAATTTGCTCAAAAATGCTTTTAATGTGAGGGTGTCGTGTTTCTGTTTTATTTTCTCGTAGCCAATCTCGCAAACTTTGCTTTCTACAAAGCTGCATTTGAATGTATAAATAAACTCTGTTTTGTGTTTTTGGCTGAGCCGGAACCATTATATTTCCTTTGTTGGGTAGATCTAATGAAAATGGTCTTTTTTCGGATCGTTGGAATGTTGATGTATTTCTTTCGAACTCTATCATTTCGCTTAGGTCTTTCGAATAATTTTCATTTGTTGAATGTTTAAATTCGATTTCGAAGGAATCTGATTTGTCGGTATTTCTGCTGCCTTTTTTTGAATTAATATCAATAGCAACACTGTCCCCTCCTCCAGCTTTGCTGTCATCTTTAAATTGTATAAAAGAACATGAATCATCTTCAGTCTCGTATTTGTTATTGTTACTCTTATTAGAATACCATGAATCCAACTCTTTTCGTTGATCAATAAAACCTGATGACCAATTCGGTAACATTTTATTTTCGTTGCTTAACAATGAATTCACAGAAGAATTCCAATCTTTGGGAATTTTTGGTAATGTTGTCCCATCAGGTGTTTCAATATCAATCGACGTAGACAAAATATCCCTTTGTAGCCATTTCTCATCTTCAATTTCTTGCCATCCAAGCGGAGGAGTTTCCACCCAAGCTTGAAAATAACGAACAATATTATGATGTTCACAATTTGCTAAAGTTTTCACTTCACGCATAACTCGATCTCGTGAATCTTTCTTATTTGGCAACGTAATTCTTTTTACTGCATAATTGCGTTCATCAAGTTTATTTTTAGCTTCAAAAACAACACCAAATCCTCCTTTTCCCAAACATTGAATCAAATCAAAATCTGTTTGAAATCGAGATGTAAAATTCTCACTGGAATTACTTCCAGACTCAGACAAACTTCTTTCTGAACTTTTATTGGTTTTAGAGATATTTTCTTCGGTAGCTTCTAAGGCTGTTGGAACTGGAATATGTCGTTCAATAACTACTACTTGTCGTTCCCTGCGAACTTTTGGAGAAAGTAATAAATTTAAAACCAACGCTGATGTGAGTGATATAACAATTATTTCTTTCCACCAATACCACAAAGATAAAATGATAATTTGCACTGGAGGATCTGGACCACTAAAGTCGAACATAAATTCTTCATCAATAGTTTTGTTTGACGTTGTTATATTTGAATTACATAGGGCAGATTCTGTTTTATTTAGATCCGATGCGCTGAATAGAAAAAAACCATTTCCATTAACATATTCAGAGGCATATAACACTGAAAGTGCAGTGACCGAGGTATTCTCCTCATCATCTTGAAGTTGATCGCGTTTATTATCATGAGAGGAGATTAGTGAATTGGTAGCTCCTTCACTGGTACCATCTTTAGAAATTAGTATTAGTGCGGAGCTTGTAGCAGGAACTGGTTGCCATGGAATACTAGGAAGACTTGTTTCACTTGAAACTAGGTGATATGTAAATTCATTAGTCTGATCCGTTACAAGTTTTCTCATTTTTGTAGATTCCTGTAAAGATGAAAATGAATAAATTTTTGTTGTCTTTTTATGTAAGTGAAATCCGAATATATTACATACCTGAATATATAACTGCTTTTGAAACATCCCCAAGTAAATAGAAGGAGAAATGAGCTTTTCATTTTCAACATTTTCTGGTGTTGGCCTCCATACCCACTGGGCAGAATTAAATATGTCAACTGGCTTCAAAGCGTCATTTCTATCAACCTGCCATGCACTTACAATTGGACTGCTAAACTATAAACAAATAGAAAAAAAAACATTCGTATTTTTTTTTATCAAAATTTCTACGAGTATGGTACCTGGTGTTTCCACAGCATAGCTCCTGGATTACTTTTACTAAAAGCACAAATTATTCCCTCCGGGACGATAACTTTAACCTCCAAATCAAGCATTGCCAAGTCTAAATCATTTCTGGAGTGGTCATGACATTCGGGACTCATAAGTAACTCCAATTCATGAAATCCCACACTAAAATTCCATCTTTCACTTCCAGTACGCGGCTCTACTGCACGAACTGTTTGCGTTTTTCGACGAACAACAACAACATCATCCAAGAGTGGATCATGCTCATCTTGTTGTTGACGGCTATCCACCGAAAATATTTCGGTGTAATTGTGACATCCTTGCATATTGCATTCATAAAGAATTTGTCCAGTCCTGACAGAAACGCCATATGATCTAGTCTCTTTTCCCCCAGAAATAACAAGATCATCGGAAAATTTAAAGGAAGAACTTAACAAATTTTCTGCTGTAATTGGAATTGGGTCAATTGTATGCCCATCAAATTTATAGATGCCACCACTAAGCGATGGGATCATTCTAACAAACTGCCCATTATTTGTTAGTTCTAATCGATGAATACTTGAAGAAATCAAGGATCCTGGGGAAGTAGCTATGCTCCAATATTCTCTTCCTTCCTTGGATATATCCAGTGCAGTTAATTTTCCATCAAGTGTTGTTATATAAAGAAGTCTGTGAATATGTACAATGCAAAAATTTCTTTTCTAAATATTGTCCAAAAGAAGTAAGGATAATAGGCAATGCTAAATGGAATTAGTAGTAAGATGAAGTTCTACGATAGCATTGAAAAAATAAAAGCAATATAATTGAACAGACTACCGTTATCATATTGCTAGTTTTTCAAAAGCACTAAAGTGTTAGATAGGACCCTGTAACTGGTCGCTAAACCTGAGGTAAGACTCCAATCAGAGCTGTCCGTACGTGACGAAATCACATGCTGCTCGAAGTGGAGACAATATCCGACATAATACGACGAATCTGAATCAACTACAAAAACTCGATAAAACCTATAATCCCAGTTATAAGCAATCATGCCTAATAGGATAAATAGCACTGCATCATTTCTTATATAAGGCGATTTAAACATCCATAATGTACCGTGGCTGAAACATTTTTCTACCACAAGCACTGTCGGCCGATTCGTTGAACCCCTCTGTGAATCTTTTAATATGCAACAGCTAGTGGATGCACCAACGTGAATTCCTGATGAAGCTGAAAATAGAGTTAGTTCACTGAATTTGATTCTATCAGCTCACTTCGACAAATATTCCATCTCAGTCGGCTCTCCTCTTGGTAATTCAGATCACTGTTTAATCACGGCTCAATTCACCACCTCAAGTGCCGCCCTACTTCTCCATCAACAAGTAGGCTTCTCTGGCACTATAAAAATGCTGTTTGGGATAGTCTCAATCCGTATCTTAGAGAAAATGATTGGTCGGTCTGTTTTGCTTCCAGAGATGTTCATGAATGCACATTAGCACTTAATAACATACTAAGTCTTGGCATGCGTGAATACATTCCGTATTCCTACAGCAAATCCCAATAACAACTAGAAGAGTGAACAAATCTTCTCACGCCTATCAAATGCATCCATGTCCAGAACTGAAACAAGTCCACAAGATTGCACGGAGCACTTGAGAATCCATTATCCAGAGAGAAAAATCTCTTTTTGGCCTCTGGTCAAAATCATCGGGTACAACTTCACCAGTTCGTGATTTTTGACTCCCTGGATAAATGTAATATTTTGTCTGTTAGATTCGATTCTTCTCCCACTTCATAGACACCTGTTTTCCATCTCCCGTGTGAATGTGTACAAGAGCCAATACACTTCTGTACGAGATGTGTTCAAGGTCCTTATGGCAGAAACACATTCAGGCCTCGAGGCTTCCTCGAGGTGTTGTCAAAATTTCCGACACGGGTTTTTAAATGATGCAACACAAAACCAAGCCAGCAGCTAGCCTCAAGGCCTAGCCGCAAAGCGCGCTTTGCTCAATGTTGAATATTTTTCTCTCTCAGGCCTACTTCTGTCAACAGATTTCTTTTTTTCTTTAATTTTGCTTTGTCAAACGAGATATTTGCCACTTAAGGATCACTTGAAATTTATAATCAAAATTTTTGAAAACCGATAATAAATTATTTCTGCTCAGAATGTAAAAGAATTGTCGCAAATACCATCAAAATTACAATGACAGTACTGAGCTCGGTGGTGTCATTTTGTTTTCATTTCTCTGAGGCAAGCCTTGAGGCGAGCTGCGAGGAAGCCTGAGAGGCCAGGCCTGAGGCTTGCTTGGATGTTTCTGGCTTTAAGGAAATCCACGTCTCCAAAGCCGCATGTCCTAATGGTTTTTCGCCCCTGTTAATTAAAAGCTATGCGTCATCTATGACTAAAATTTGCGCAAGCTATTCTACTTGTCTTTTTCGACAGGAAAGTTTGCATTTGCTTGGAAACTAGCCCATGTTCAGTCTATTTCCAGGATAGGAGAGAATAGTGATCCCTCAAATTATCAACCGATTGCAATCCCGCCGATTCTTTCGAAGGTTTTTGAATCTATCATTAACTTCAACGATCGTCAATATGGCTGTCGGCCTGGAGCCTCATCTGGAAACTTTATGACTTTTCTTATGGCACGTTGGAGCCGTAGCCTTCACAGGTGAGTCCAAAATTGTTTCACTAGGTATTTCAAAGGCCTTTCATAGAGTCTGGCATCCAGTTCTTGCAGAAAAACTTAAAGCAATTGGATTGGACTCTCCCCTCTTCTTCTCTTATGGATTGAACCATTTTGATCTAGTCGCCTAATACAGGCTGTATTAAATGTCGTTACATCTGAACCTCAACCTATAAATGCCGTTACATATGAACCTCACCCTATAAATGCCAGTGTGCTTCAGAGCTACGTTATCTCTCCGTCTCTCTTCTTAATTTTCATGAATGATCTGCTTTCCTTTACTTTCAATCCCATCCATACCCAGTATAAAATCTATCCACGTGTAAAGCGTACCGGGCTCTCGCCTTGCGATTGCATTCATAAAGTAGAAAGAGAAGGCAAGTAACGCTGTCAGTTTTATTTTTTTTTCTTGTGCCAAGAGCTATAATGAACAACTTGTATAAGTTCAGTTCCGATTTATTAGATGCAATATAGCTGTGATATAAGAAATTTTGTGTTTTGAAATCAACGCTAATCTTTCTGCAAAAAATGTGCCTTTGAGCTTAAAATGCATGGTAAGCTCCAATTCGAAGATTCCATGTGAAAACAAGTAACTATTATACGGTAATTATTCCACGTCAACTTATACAGACTCCACAAGAGCAGAGATATAGGAAATTCTACCCATTTCCTCTGTAGAGTTACGTGCTATTTCCACGCAGAATTTACCTGAATTCCACATGATAGTTTTTGCTGTGTAGTTTTGATTAGGTTCGTAAAAGGATACTAGACGGATTGTATTTATACAGACGACCTGAGTTGGGTATTCGACAAGTTATCTTACTCCATAATACTCTGTTTAACATAAGAAAGTTTAATTTTCTCCTATCATTACTGATTGAGTCCAATTCCATCTCTAGAAACTTGTTGGCTTCGTCTGACATATTTCAAGAAACTGGTTGGACTGATTGCTTGTCATTCTTTCTATTAACGCTATTGTCTCTATTGTATTTTTATGTTCTGCTCTTGGGTACCTGCAATAGTTCGCCGTTTCTCGTTGCCGATGTAACTTTCATCCATCAGCTCATATGTTCGAATATTAGTTTCCTAATGCTAGTTAGCAATATATTTTTCCTTAACGGCAAAAAATACTATAACTACAATATTTTCTTAAATCGAACAATGCTTTTTCAACGAAAAATCTCCTTTTTAGCAACTTCTCAATGGGACCATGGGAGAGTTTTCTGTGTGAGCAGGAAGGTTTAAATAAGGAGGTGTCTAAATTCAGAACAGACTCTGTTTAATAATTGTGCTGTGGAAATTGTTTATGGATTGATCTTTGACTAAATCCAGAATTACAAAAAACAGACGTCAAGTAATTCTTCGTTTTTTGATTTGTTGTTAAACTATCTTTGGATCATCGTTGGAATGTGATTAAGAATTACGTGCAAAACGAATACAGTAGGCGATCAATAAAAGATCTGATGCAATATAATGCTTTTCATTCTTCTGAAGCTTTATCGAAAGGCTTACTTTTTAGATTATACCCAAAGACCTGCTGATATTTTATGAATGGAATATGTAAGTTTATTAACGGTTTTGAACAAAATAATACTTTTACTGACTTCTCCATTTAGCTTGTATGTATACTGTTGATAAAAACAAAACAATCAACAATACAAATTTTAGAATTCAACAGGTAATTGGAATGATTCATAAAGCAAATATAAAACTAAACATTTCTACGCTTTCTTATCATGATTGCTGGGAAGGGATTACATGATTATAAAGAAAAGACCTTGGAAATAGTATAAAAATTACCTGCGACCAACTGTGCGTTCATTTTCATCTCCACAAAATGGTAATTGTTCAACGATGGTATCCTGGTCCGCCTGCGGGGATTCTCTTTGGATATTTGCAATAACTGCTGCTGACACTGTTGCGAAAATAGCAATAGACAGCAAAACACTTTTGGGTTTCGCTATAGCATCGAGAAGTTCGAGTAGACCCATTTTTCTTTTTCAAGGTTTTCCACCAAGAAATTAACACATATTTTTATTTTTCCTTCATTGACAGAGTTTATTCACTGCATAACATTTAATTAGTTATATTGTAATACTTAAAGTTACGATTGAACTCGAAATACAATTTATTTATTTCGCTTTAGACATGAAATCACAAGTCACAACAAGCAAAACTACAGGGCAGAACTACTGCCACTCTCCACTTCAACCGTTTCATTTGAAATGTCAAGAAAAGATGCTAAAGCAGCTGTGTTATGTTTTATTATCTGTTGGAACTGGAACATGGATGTGGGATGTGTGATGTGGAATTTTGTGATGCGAAATATGTGACGTGCCGGCGTTTTACTCGGCGCTTGGCTTGGTTTGTCCCATTCGAGTATCGAAATTGTTGGAACTTTTGAGATAGACTGAATCAAATTTATTAGTGTTTACATCCGGTAGAAATCCTGCCTTCTAATAAAACTAAACACTGCAACCTTTAAATTGTAAAATAATGGCACGCTGTGCCAAAAAGTGAATGAGGCAATTATAAAAAACTTAGTTCGTTTCTTTGCTATATGCTTAAAAGGGAATACCATGGATTTTTTCTTACCATTCTTGAATAACTTTATTGGAGTTGGCCAGAAAAATAGAATTATTTGCATACTCCTCAAATGTAGTTACTATTTGCATTTTTTTATGAAATATGTAATAAAGAAGTGTACGTGAGAACGTATCCCATAAGAACATCTTTTGAGATATCTTGAAGTCTCGTGAGTTTTTCTCAGAAATATTTTACAGATATATTCCTTCCCAGCCAGCCATTATTTCGCGTCAGCTCAATCTTTAAGCAATATAGCCTGTGGATTTTTTCATGATAAATGCTTATTGGCACTGATTTTAACAAGAAAGGGATATTAGAATAGAAAACGATATAGGAGTTTTTTTTTCCTTATAAATTCAACAGATTTTGAAATCCAGGTAAACTGCTCATATATGATTCACACATTAATTTTATTTTCCAAACTTTATTTACTTTCTCTTATGTATTTTGTACGTGTACAAGTCAAGTCCTAATTATGCTATTGTCGACATTTTCAATATAGTTTCAAGCTATAAGCTGACTAAAAACGGTGTATTTTAATTAGCTGAAATGGGTTTAATGAAAATTTACTACTAGTTTTAAGGCAGACAAAATTTTATGGACGAAGCAGGATTGTATCGCGTTGAAGTCAACGACGTATAGTTCTTCGGTTAAACACAACTTCGCTTCGCTGGTCAAATAAAAGTTTCCACTCTCAAATTAGGAAAATGCATGCCTACCACATTTAAATTTAAGAGTCGCCTGAAATTAAATCTGAAAGAATCTTGTAATATTATAAATACTTCCAGCCTTAAAGCTGTGATTGAAGTACAGGCGCTTAGTTATCAAGCCATGAAATCTTGGTAAAATTAATTTAAGAGTTCTTCTTGACGTAGAGAACTGAAAATCAATAAAAAGATAACCCGGGCAACAAAATTTAATGGTTTTCATCAACATTAGCAATGGGTGGCAGTCTAAATAAGTGGAAACATTACACCCAAACACAGTGTTTACATAAGATGAAATATGATCGAATCTAAGAAGAATGCATATGTATGGAATTATAGAGTTAACGCAAGTGACAATTTATTGAAGCTCCGATAGTCTAGCTTACCCTATATTTCATAATCTCGGTAAGAGCAACGAACGAGCCAGGAGCCGACGGGTGATTAGAGGAGCTGACCGGAGGCCCACATTGAGCGAAGCCCAAAATATATCTTACGTACAATACTATTATATATAGTATATAAGTGTGTCATTGAATATACTAACACCTAAATTACGAAAAAACTCGACCCATTTATTATGTGTGTTACTAAGGATTAATGGCGGAAATCTTGTTTTGTCGAGACTTGTCTTGTAAACAACTATGGCATTCGTTTTTTGAGGTCATTTTGTATTTACCATCGATTAAAGCATACAAGATACTCGTTAATGCAACTTATGCCATCCTCAATAAGACGGAGAGGTCTGGAGAAAAATAACTGCACGTCGTCAACATAAAAATTAAGCTCAATGTAAGAGATAGAAACAAAGATATCATTTATGTACATCATTAAAAGCAATTGTCCAAGAATCGATCCTTGCGGAACTCCACGACCACGATTGACACTGAATTAGGAAGAGTACCTCCAATTAGAGTATGCTATTTTTTTCCCGGACGGGAATCGTACCCAAACTTGTTAGAATCGGTCAAAGATGGAGAATAGAAGAATTTTAAGAAGTTTCATTTTTAACGATTTTGAATCAAATCATAAATACAAGAGGAAAAAACAGCCGCCTCGTCCGGGAAAAATAAACAAAAGAATGAATTTACAATTTATTTGTGCGCTTTCTTAGCTGAGTGGTAAAAGCAATCGCCCGGAAAGCGGAAGGTCCCGGCTTCAAAGCCCGGACGAGGCGGTTGGTTTTTTCCTTGTATTTATGATTTGATTTAGAATCGTTAACAATAAAAGTTCTTAAAAGTTCTTAAAATTCTTATATTCTGCAGTATGCAAAAGCCTAACTGCATAAGGAGAAAAGTTGAAATCTTGTAACCAAATTTTTACATAGAATCGTGAGGTCCATCCACAGTATCAAAAGCCTTGGAAAAGTCCAGTAGGACTAGAACAGTTAGATTATCTGAGTGCAAGGCTTTCCGAATCTCTTTTACTATTTTTAATAATGCGGTGATGACGGAATATTTTGATCGGAAGCCAGAATGAAGAAGATTGTTAAGCTCAAGATAGACGTTTGAGTTCCCTATCCTGAATTACAATTTTTAGTTATTTTTGTACTAAGTATATCAAACGTATTAGGGCATCTAGGCATCTAGTAGTAAATAATTTGGTATCTTTTCATATGATTTATATCTTATATCGACATTTATGTTCTTGTTCTTTTCTTTAGGGTCTTATTCAATGTATCTTTTGACACAACTAAAATTTTATTCTATATGTTATCGTCTAATCACACCATTTGTTTTGTATTCAATATAATTAAGAATCATCTAATGTAAAGTCTTTGTAGCTGCGTGATACCCAACGTTCTGGGGACGTGGCTATGTGGCCGCGTTGGTAAATAAATGAATTTTATATTCTATTCTATTCTAAAATGTTCAGACCAATAATTTTCCATATCGTCAGCAATACTGCATAACCGCAAGACTACTAAAGTTACTACCATGTAAGTTAAAGCAAAGAACATATAACTTAACTGGTTAAAATCAAAGTAAAATTTTCAGTAGACACTAAAAAAGTTTTGTTTGTTTGTCATTATAATGACAAAATTATTGCTACTGAACTCTACGATAGGACGAGAAATATCATATTTTTGGATTTTAGACATAAAATTGACAAATTAAGTTGTAGTTTCTTAGCTACGTTAACATTAACTTCGAAATTGGATTTTGCTACTCTATGCAGTTACGCGGTTATTATATAGCCAGTCTCACGATTATGCAGTATCATCGACGATATTTTCCTGCAAGGGAAAACAGCAACCCATCAAGAATTTAATGTGTCTTCAATTCAAAATTTATCCCTTTTTTAATTTGAATTTTCCTTCTTTGTTTAGTTTGAAATTTATATATTTCTAGGTATATTCTGGGGACCATAACTCCCCGATTTTTTCTTGTAATATGTCAAATTAGGCATAGAAATGAAATATTAACCTTCTTATTACGTTACTTAAGACACAAAAGTCAAGCAATAAAATGCTATTTAAGTCTACGAAACATGTTTGAAAGATTGCATTTATTGCTTCATCGACTTAAATTTTGTTGATACTCTTATACTTGCTGGCACACTAATAGCAGAAACTTAACACCATGTTATAAATCATTGCAGCAGAAATACCTACTTTGCTCAGTTTGAAATTCAATCTAGAAAAAAATAAATGTTTATTAACTTAAACTAAACTTAACTACCCCGTCCCCTCATCTGTGTGAATAACTAATTGTGGAGTAAATGACGAGCTTTTTTTAAACCAATATTAAAGAGTAGGTACCTTTTATCATATATTCATCAACTCTATTGAGAATCTCAGTTAAAATAAAGCTACGATTTTTCAACTCCAATATCCAAACAAAACTGTTCTGTTCATGATTCATTATTTGTCGACTGCAAATATTTGTAAATAATGATTTACGCGAACCCAAAAAATTCGCTTAGGGTAGTCTGAAATGAAGAAAAGACGAAATTGACATAGAAATAATAAAAAGAGAAAAGTACAGTTTTATTGGTCCCACGCGATCTTAATACTAATACAAAACAAACCGTTAACTAGAGAATAATTTTGACAAAAGCAGAATCAACTGAGTAATAATGCATTAAGAGCTATAGTATGAAACAGAGCCCGAAATAAGTAAGAACATTATACTATGTAGGTGCTTGTGTGTTAAACCAATCACCGTAAGTTATATTCACATTTTTTTCAAGAAAAAAACCCTCCAGCTAAACCGAGTCTGGTAATAATTTAATTACCATAAATAATTTGCAATGCAATCTCATTCGAAAACCTGTTAAGATTGTTTCATATCGTTTCCTAATAGAAACTGCTACTGATTGTCTCTAAAGGCACTAAATGTTAACGTACACAAACTTCAACCCAGAAACTTTACTGCCTATTAATTACTCCTAATTTCTAAATTGCCGCCTGATTCTTAACCTAACAACCTGATAACTTCAATCTAACGTGAACTAGCTATTGCAATTGCATTTGGTATCAAAACCTTTCAGTTGTAGCTGAAATAAGTGACTACCAACCTCAAAACATACTTCAAACTGTGATTTATTTTGTCAAAAGGTAGAGCAGCAGGGTTCCCATTAAAATTAATTCATCGCGATAAGTCACACCCGAGCTTTGAATTATACTGAAACAAACTGCTCGCGTTATCACTTTACTAAACAAGCTCTCAGGTAAGATTAGCAATTATAAAAACACTGCACATTTTACAAATCGGCAACACTTCGCCTTTGCAACGCATCACACGTACTTACAACAATGCGCTTTCTTTCCGTTCTATTCTTGCTCGCAGCTGTTGCAGGAATCCAGGATGTGTACTGTGAAGAGGATTCATTTAACAACGATGTTATAGATTTATCTCATATTGGAGCTAGGATGTATGGACAACCAGATATGGAACTAGGGGAAAATTTAAAGGACTTATTTAAAAATGAAGGGTTAACCGTTAACCCCGAAGAGATGGGAAGTTACGCTGAAGGAGATATTTTACTACCCCGGCCACTTGGAAGGAATGGAATTCTGGCTGAATCATATAGATGGACAAATGGTATAATACCATTTGAAATTCGAGGAAGTTTTGGTAAAAATTTTGTATTTTTTTTAAAAAATTCAGGAATAGATTTTTTTTTTTCGTTATTTTATTTTTCAGACGCCAAAGAGATGAGTTTAATTGAAGCTGCAATGGCCGCTTATCATAAGAACACATGCGTCAAGTTTGTTTCACGTTCAGCCGATGACAAGGATTACATTTCAATACAAAATGGCGCAAGTGGATGTTGGTCAAGTGTAGGTCGCGTCGGTGGTCCACAGGTGGTAAATTTACAAAGTCCTGGATGTTTGATGAAAATTGGAACGGTCATGCATGAATTAATGCATGCAGCTGGATTCTTACATGAACAAAATCGAGAAGAACGTGACAGTCATGTTACCATACAATTTCAAAATATCCAAAGAGGTACAGAAGCAAATTTCGAAAAGGCTCCAACGGGAACGACATCAGGTTTTGGTGTTGGATACGATTTTGGTAGCATTATGCATTACTCTCCTAATGCTTTTTCTATTAATGGGCAGCCCACAATAATTGCAAAGGTAACTAATTACTACTATAGTCTCTGTTTTAACTATGAATAATTTTTTAATGTTTTTTGTTTTTATTTTAGCAAAACAGCAAAGATTCAATGGGACAACGGGAAGCATTCTCTTCTTCAGATATACAAAAAATTTGGAAAATGTACAACTGTAAGGCAACTGCATCTGCTGGTGGACATAAAACTGGCTTTACAAGTGCTATAGAATCTTTACCAAATGCTTTCAGCGAACTAGTTAATATAATTTTCCCTGCGGGTGATGAAGAGGAAGTACAAAAATCATAAATTATTACTGTTGTTTTTTTTCAAATATTTTTTACAAAGATGCTAATTACTTCGTGGTTTTCTAACTTATTTTTATTTGAGCAAATCATGATGGCTTGTGAAAATACTTTTAGGACTTGAAAGGTCGTACCCAATCTATATAATAATACATAGATATTAAATTAATGTATACTTACGCCGAATCCTCAAAATTCATTATAGTGACTGAATCGCAAACGAAGAACTTCGTATACGTTAATTCGGATATCAAAGCTTCGTTCTCACTTTGGTTTCTCCCAAACTGCTTGTATGATTATTAGTAGCTACCTGTCAGATAGATAGTTTATGGTCGGGTCCGGGGAGACTCACTCATCTACGAGCGGGCATACCCCAAGGTGCAATCCTGGCCTTCCTTCTTTTCTCGTTATACATCAATGACGTCAGTGAGATTCTAAATTAGGTCTGCTTTTACATTTATGCGGACGATATCCAGCTCTGTACCGGTGCACCAGCCGATAAATTACAGAAAATAGTGATAGTCATCAGCGAGATTCTAGAGGGGGTTGGAACTTAGGCTGCTAAATCCATTCAAAACTCAAGCGATTAGACCGGAAAGAGCTTCTAACCTACCATCGCAAATCAAATAAACACAATAGGGTTATTGATCATAATATTCACCTCTCAATAAAATGTTAAAAATCTGTGTCTCCTTAGGAATCCCAATCTTACATGGAAGGTGCATATAAACCTGATGTGTTCACGGGTATATCATGGACTTCGCGCTCTTTACGCAGCGTCTCCAAATCTGGATGAGATCACAAGACTAAAGCTATTCACTGCTCTTATTCTGCCACACTTCCTTTATGCGGATATATATACTATATATACATATACCCAATTTCTCAGACGACTATCTAAGATGGATAGATGATTATTATCTAGCGCACTTCGAATATCAGTAGTGACTTTCAGTAAAGCAGTCTCGCAGCCATGCCCAGAACGAAACCCAGACTGCAATCTACAGAGAAAGTCATTGCGCTCGACAAAATTAATTATTTGCGAAGCAATAAACCTCTCCAACACTTTCCCTAGGAAGCATAGTATACTTATAGGATGAAAATCGCTTGGATCATTAGGAGCAGAGCTCTTTGCCAATGGTAGCACTATAGAATTTTTCTACTTACGAGAAAACTGAGAATACGTAAAGCATGAATTGTATATATATAACAGGGAACTACATATTACTGGAAGAATAGAATGGAAGGTATAGGTTGGATGGGTGGTTAATATTATAAGCCATTGTTGCTTGTTAATTCGAATCGTGGGGTCTTTGTGATTCAATTGATACCTTCATGGCACAAGAACTAGATAACACCATGCGTGTCTATAATCTCGTACCAGGAATCTTTATCGTAGAACTACCTAAATCTATTAAGTTAATAAGGGTAATGGGCATACCTTTTAGCATACATATACAAGATGTTTCGGAATAAATGGGAAATTTTTTTGGGATGGTAGTACGGGTTGAGATGTGCAAAACATTTTGCGTGAGAGGTGGGTGTGGGTATATGTCGCTTTGGCGGTAGAGAGGGTTGTGATTTTTGTATTTTTTTTTTCATTTAATACTGAAATACTTTTATGATACATCCTATAGAGGAGTGCGAAATGATAGCTAACCGTCCAAGCTTTCACTCCTCTTGTATTGGGAGTTAAAGGATGAAAAAATCAACAAATTTGAAAATTTTCCTAATTTTTTAAAACTTCTCTCTCTTTTTTCTGTTAAAATTTATTATAAACGAGTTTGTTTTCAAGATCTGGAAACCTCAGGATGTTGCCTTACAATTGACTCTACAAATGTATCTACCTACAAAACGTGCGCGAACAAATAGTTTCCAAGTACATATGTAGGACTTCAAAAATCCAAATATGAAAATCGACAGTGAAAAGTTTATTTCAAGGTATAATAATGACACAAGTCATGGACATGAGTTGTTTCAATACTAACTGTTGATTTATTGTTTGGGTAACGTTACTTTAATTAGATATGGACATGTGACGTTTTTACACCAAATTCGTCCACAATTTATTTCCATTCATCGTCTCCCTGTAGATGCACGTACAAAAATTAATAATATTTTCCGAACGAAGTTTTATTTCAAATTCTAAGAGTATTTATTTATGAGGCACTGCTTAAAGCAATGTTGGCAATGTACAACGTTGGTTATTACGACATTAGATAGTTCTGCTTGATTTTTCCAAAGCATTCGACAGCGTTGACCTGACCACACAGTTCTTCTATGACAAATTATTTTTCTTCCTTACTGCAATTAAAATGATCAGCGAATTTCTATCCAATCGCTTCCAACAAGTCTTAGTTGATGGAGTGAAATCTAACTTCCTTCCAATCAATTCTGGAGCTTTTCAAGGTTCTACTAATGGTCCTTCACTCTTTACCTTGTTTATAAATGATCTTCCGCATGTTTTAATGGATGCAAATGTGCATATATACGCTGATGTCGTGCAGATCTATTTGTCTAGACCTATTGGATTACAGGAGGACTGTATTGCTCGCATTAATAGCGATCTAACTCAAATATCCGCTTGGGCTGAATCTAACCGGCTCTTGATCAATCCGAAGAAGTCGACTTGCTTGGCCTTTTATAGTGGGGCTATAGACACGCGGCAACTACCTCCTAAACATTCAACGCGTTTACCAATGTACTTATTTGAATACCTTGGTTTCTTGCACTCGCACCGCCACTTCAGCCTACTTATACCCCGATTCCGCACATTACTTGGGCAACGCTTTTACTTTGTCCAACTCTCTTCCCAATGACATTAGAACAATTAGCTCAACGAGAATTTTCAGGGAGAAATTAATTCAGTACACAGTATGCACTGAGATTAATTGAGGTCGAGAATGCATGAGGTGGGTCCGCTCCTGACAACAATTTTAGGTAGATTTGTTCAATTTATCATTGTCTTCTTCTCTTTTCTTTCTTTATATTATTTTGCATATTGCAAGCCACATAGTTGTAAGATAGCTTAATTTTTTTCTTTTTTAATTTAATTCTCACCATTTTCTATTTTCGTATACATAGTTAAAAGTTCATCTTAGTGTATACATTGAATAAACTTTGAATTTGAATTAGAGAGCGAAGTATGGGCTATGTTAAGCCAATTTTTGTTAAACACAATTCTATATGAAAATGGTTATCGTGTTTAAGTCAGGAGAGGCTGATATCGTTTTAATATGTCATAAGAAAATAATCTTAAAAAATAAAATAAAATAACCATAAAAATTTTAAAAACTGGAAACGTGTCTCACAAAAGTTCTTCTTGAGACAAAGCCAAACCCGTAAACCATCAAAAAATATTCCGAAAATAAGGTCACCCCCATGTTTCTCATTCTCAATTCAGGCGGATAAGTATTATCTCCTAAACAATAAAGAGGACATAAAGTAAAATTCTTTATTGCTAATAATGTCCTTACCTTTAATTATACTTAGGAATATAAAAGCGAATTAGCGAGAATACATAACATTGTGAAATCGCACACATGATTGTATCCGCAGAAAGTATTTATTTTATTCTTGTTTTGTATCAGGTTTAATAAAAACAAACACCACTTAAGCTGGCAACGACGGCTGGAGTAAATAACTTTTGTTTTCTTTTGTAATGAAAGCTTCCGCATATTGTTATGCGCACCTGTTATCAACCTTTTAAGATGAATCATAAGTGGGCCAGCAAATGCAATCTATATGAGGCAACGGCTGAGGGGCCGGTGACACTAACCTAGCAACCGAACCCTAAATCTTTCATGACGTCATCACCTACAACTATGCTCGTCCACGTCAACGAAGAGATTTTGATACCATTTTGTCAATTCAGAGGCCCCTTTAAAAATACACAGGAAATTGCGCTAGGACCCGCATAGCATAACTACTCATAAATATCAAGAAAATGTCAAGTAATTGGAATTAATTCAACCAAAAACCTTACTTGCGGTTCAAGTGTATTTCAAGTTAAGTACTCAATTACTTATGTAAACGTACTGATAGTTGGGCATCTTTATTGTGGAATTTGTAGCCGTTCACACCGTTCTGTTTTCTAAGGTACAAACCGATGATTGAATACATTTATTTAGTTGCAGTTGCTTCCATTAATTAGTTTTCACTTTTCAATCAATTGAAAATATAACATTTTTCGAAATAATTTAAAAATTTATTTATTTGCTAATTTCTAACACTTATTCACAAATTTGTGCTACATACTTACTACATTTAATCGGATCTGATTAAATTACTATATATGAAGCAAAATAAAATGAAGTACAATCCTTCAAATGCACTAGAATAAATTGTCACACAAAAAGTTAAAAATTATTACAAAGGAAATATCATTTACAAAATATTTTAACATTTTAAACATTCATTAAAATTGACTTCCATCAGCACATGCTGCTTTCTTTTTAATGAATAAATTTTATTTACATTTAAGCGTAATTTATAATAGTATTATGTCTGTACTAGCGATTGCCCGTGACTTTGCTCGCGTGGACTACATTATTATTGCTTAGTTTTTCTATGTATGTACTGTGCCATGTAAAACTTTAGTAACGCATGGTGTGAAATAACAAAAATGCAAAGTGTAGAAAAAACACTTTTTTTTTTATTTATTCTTGTTAAGTACAATAAGGTTAAGAAAAAAACAAATCCAAAGAAATTCTTTGCTATTAGCAAAACTATATGTTTTTTTTTTCAAAATTCAATATTTCATTCATTTTGCTCGCGTGCAAAACAATAGCATTGCTCAAAATATGTTTAATATCCTTTTTGTTTAATAACTTCAGCGCTATGGTCCGAAATAGATTTAATTAATCTTTCAAGGGGAAAATACATTTCCCCTTCAGAGATTTTCAATAGGGTTCAAATCAGGAAAATAGGCCGGCCAAACAATGACTTCCTATTCAATTGAAACCATTATTTTACCACCGTCGAAGTTTGTTTCGGATCGTTATCATCGCATTTTTCCTCAACGTATAATCGTCTCTAGTATATTTTTATACTTGAAACGGTCCATTATACCACAGATAAGAAATAGCCAGATTTGGATTTTAGCAAATATAATTGTTTTGCATAAATTTTTGCTGCCATCTATCTTTGTAGAGTGCATTACTTGTGTAAAGGTGTCTCTGATTTAAATTTTCTGTCACGCTTTTATGTATATTTTGTGGGAAGGAATTTATTTCTATTTTTTAGTTATAATTTTTTTTTTGACTAGGAATATTTTTCCTGATTTTACGATGATTTTCAAAAAGTAATATCTATGAATGAAGAAACCCATTTTTCTAATTCAAATGCTAAATAGATGCTAAATGCTTTGTTTTTAAATGGTTTTATTTACCTTCATTTTCCTATATTTTTTATTTCAAATCTCCTGACGGATTTTGCAACTGCTTCTACTTAACCGATAGGGTTGAAATTTTGCAGTTCCGATGACAATACACTAGTGATTTTATGTACTAAAAATTCAAAATAGCGGCGTCAAAATGACGGACGTCTTTTGTCATTAATGATTTGACCGCCTTGAGATGCATATCAAATGATAGGGTTTGACGAGTAAAAACGATAAGCTATATGCCTTCATTCTAAACACAAGATGTCGGATTACCTTTTTCTTCACAAGGGGGCTTGACATGTTGATACCCAAAAAGGGAGGTTTGACGAGTAAAAAACTTTGAAATAAAATAGGTTAAAACAAGTAAAAAAGCTAGAATTGGTCTAAGACCAATTCTTATGATAAGATGAATGCTCGTATAAAATTTCGTATGGTCACCAATCTATGCATGTTTAATTTTTGAAGTGGTTTTTCGCATATATTTCTAGAACGGTTCGTCGGACAGAAAAAATGATTATAATCAATTTTATAGGATTTCGTATTCTGAAGAAGTTTTTAATACAATAAAAATGTCTAGGACTGATAGTTTTCACAGTATATGTAAAAAACCCAAATTTTTATATGTCAACACCAATGGGTTGCACGATTTATTCCATTTTTGAAATTTTATTTGTTATTACTATAAAAACACCCTGTACCACATTTCACCTCTCTACGTCTACGCGTTTTCACGCATTGTCCAAATATATAGTGGAAAACGAAATTTTTGTATTGCAACCCCACGAAGGAGTTGCCCGATTTGTCTCATTTTCGAACTTAATTTTACTTTTTTTTTAAAGTTCGTGTACAAAATGACAGCTCTATAAGTATGTATACGCGTTCTCGAGTTATCGTGCGCTCAGACGAACAGATAGACGGACGGACGGACATGCAAAAATCAAAATAACTTTTAATATTATGCGTGGGTGTCCAATCCATTTTGCTCTACAATCATTATTTAGAGGTGTTACAAACGGAATGACAAACATAGTATACCCTATAGATTACATCTAGGGTATAAAAACGGTCTTATTTTACATTAGATGGTGAACTAAAAGCTAGAAAATATTCGGGGCTTACCGACATATAGGTTGGTAATACGTAGGCTAATTGCAGTGAGCTCTATCGCTAATAAAATCTTAATTTGATCTTATAATAGTGATGATGGTAAGTAAAAGTTTGCATAACGATTTCAAACAAAAGCCCCTCAAAAGTTTTCTTAAAATCATTTTTCGTTCTTATAAAGTAAGCGCTATGTGCGTATCCACATTCAAAATGGTGGGAAATTTGAATTAAAAAAAAAATTTCAATTTTTCATACTTTTCATTTCGCTCCGTAAATGTGAAAGGTATTGGAAGTTGATATGTACGTGAGGAAAGGGCATTTTGTTACCTAATAAAGGAAACTAGTTTCAAGTCAAAACGTTACCGATCACCGGAGATACAAATAAAAATGTTATGTCAGTTCGATTCTGAATCAGCCTGTACCTGAAACATCCTTAAGACCCCCCCCCCCCACATATCTGATTCATTTATGATCAATTACAAATCACCTTGTATACTTGGTGTTGCACTTTATACTTTGTAAATATAGTTGCTTAATTTGAGTAGGTTGGATGTAAAGAAGAGAAAAGATTTTAAATAAGAAAACTCTGCGGAGAAGAGACAGATTCAGATGAGTTTTCTGATAACAATGATGAGGTTGAAGATTGGACTCCACCATATACAGAAATAGCACCTGAAGCGGCATCTTTAGTGGTCCGATGAGTTATCCGTTGACGATTATTATGATATGTTCAAGTTTATCACTATATGTATTTTAATAAATAAAATCGCTTTTGATATATTTTTAGTTAAAGTTCGAGAGATTTGTGGGTAGAGATGGAACTATGTGAAAACTAACATCATTTCGCAATTATTCCGTGAAAAGAGTGAAATTTTCTTGTCGATTTTTCGAGAGAAATAAATATGCGATAAATGAATTACATTACCGATAAGAAATATATATATAATATAGGGACGTATATATAGTCGGTTACATAGGACGAAGACTACTTAAAAAACAAAACAATAATTATTATACATAATTGAATCAACTCTTTTAGTATAAGAATTTTCATAATATTCTTGTACAGGCGAACATCTTATCAAACGATGGACGTCAGTTCAAGTACTTTTTAAACTTAAGTAATTATAGTTGTTTCACACAAAGAGCAACAAGATAACGCTAAATAACAAACATAAAACATGCTCAAACATGTATACTTTTTTAAAATAAAACAACAGTCAAATATTTTTTCAAATCATAATCATTGCTCTCCTTTGGTCGTAGTACCATTCTGATGCCAACTTTTTTTCTATTTTTCTTTCCAAATCTACTTAAACTGACAGCTTTATGCTACAACTCATCAATTTTATGAAATAATAATTAAAAACTTGTACATATTTCCTTTGCAACAATAAATACCTGTTAATTTAGTATTATTTGCCTAGAAACCACTTTGCTATATATCACGTACTTACTATGATGATTAAATGCACTTAAATTTTTTTCTTGCCTACATTTTGAATATTCAATTGGCGCAGTCGGTTGTATAATTTAGCAGTTGTCTGAACTAACCCGAATTTTAATGAATGTAGATGAACTACAGATTGAGATTGCGTAACTTGTTATTTCTTGATTGTAAAGTGTATGAAAAACTAAATAAAAATCTGAACCCATACTCTCAATTTGCATTCGATCAGATTAAAATCGAAGAGTTAAAAAGGAGCAAAAGAAATAAATAAATAAGGCCACCGTCAGCCTAGGTCAATTTAAGGAATGAGGTGTACAATCCTGAAAACTATAATTCTGAAAGCACTAAATCTTGAAAACATTTTTGATCTCTTACGACGATTTTACAAATTTGAATTTTGTGAAAACTGATGGGAGATAGTTAAAAGCAATAAGATTGGGATCAAGCTGACTACGTATTATTATCAATATCATCTTGAATAATTTGGCTCAAATTTCAACATTTCCATATGCTCGTCTCATGTCTCAAACAGAACATAATTGTAAATCATTAGAACTAGTATAGAAAGAGAAGGTTAGCGGGTAGATGACGATTTTTCAAACTTAATACAAGATGACCTTAGATGAAATATATGTACATATGTATATGTCAGAAGAAATCAGTTTTTTTGATGATGGCGAGCATTTTCATTTTCTTCTAACCAAGAAGTCTTTTGGTACCAACGGGAAAATTCTAATTCTTTACTCCCTTTCTGTTCTATGCCAACTCCAAATTTTCTTGTATGAAATTTTATACAATAAGCGAGTTTTTATTGCTATACGTTCTTTGATATTATGAAAAATTTACAGAAAGCATGTAAAAAAATATTTTATGACATTATATTACATTTGTATGAAGAGCAAATTATTATTGAAGCTTGCAATATTGCAATTCTTCAAAATACACGTGAAAAAAATTAAGAAAAATATCTAAAAAATCAGAAAGATCGACAAATTTGATTATTGAAAATTTTGTCTATAGACTAGGTTAAATTATCACTTTTACCTTTGATTTCTTTGTATAAATTAAAATCGTATGCTATTTGTTTCAATAAATCTAAAGAGGTAAAAATTTATATAGATTTTCTTAAATATTCAGCGTATATTAGTGTTTCAGAGTTTTGCTTTTTAATAGTTTTGGTATACCACTCCCGGCTACTTCTGCTAAAAGTTTCATTGTCAGTTGTCATATTTTGTAGATTTTTGATTTACTTTTCATATGTGCTCAAAATACACTGAAAATACTCATCGAAAGTAAAGCTATGCAATCAAGTATGGGCGAAATGTTTTTTTTTAATTGATTGCTATTTATCCTTATGCCTTATCTACATGGGCGAAATGTTTTTTTTTAATTGATTGCTATTTATCCTTATGCCTTATCTACATTGCATGGATGTGGTTTGTACTTAGAATATATAGCAAACAGGAGATAGGCTAGATTTCGCATAATAAATACTGGTTTGGTTGTGTTGGTAGTCAATGATTTTATGGTTGAGAATTCAGTAGAGGATTTTTTTCCAGGCTCCTAACGGCACATATCTTTGTTAGATGAGAGTGAAGTAGGCTGTGACCTTTGATAATGCCAACCACAGTTTTAGGCAAACACCGGTACCGGCCCCCCTCATTTGTGTACAGTACAGGCTTACATCAATGATAAATCCAGAGAGAGGCAAAAAGTATTTTCAAGCGTTAAAAAAGTTCAAAAAAATATCTAAAATCCAATCCGGAGTAGACGTCAGTATCGCAGCAATTTATCACAAGTTGAAACTACTCCCCACGCTCACTATTCTTCTTCTTAAGCTTAACTGCCACGGAAACAGCTTAGTGTCGCGCGCGAAGCTGTAGTAATAAACAAAGACATATCAAACATAAAAGTTTTTTTTTAATCAATAAATGTATCAAAAGAAGACAAAATCAAGACAACTGTGAAATTAAGGCCAAAATAAAAAGCCTGCGTGTTAAATCTACCCTACCATAAATCCTAACAGGGAAGTTAAGACTACACATTAAGGTCAATTTATTTAAATGCGCAAGGACGACTCTGAATATGACTTCTTAAGCTTCTTCACAAACTCAAACCTTTGACAATGCATGCCCCTGAATTTTACTTCCTCCGATGAATTACGCCCTTCTCTTGAAAAATTACGCTAATGCACACGAATTTTACACGCATCATCATTTCCCTTTGCTATATATTCTAAGGGTTTTCAATTTTTCTTAAGGCTAGTTTAGACGACATAGAAAATGGATGCGTAACCGACGTGCGCGGTGTTACCCCGCAAACCCCTCTTACCAGCTCAGCGCGCATGCAAAAGCTATGACATCTAAACTAGCCTTTACCTTTGAAGTTTCATACTTGCAACAATTATTTCTATCTTCTATTTGTCTCAAGAGCTTTTGACGATGAAGCTATGTGTAGTATTTTATGAGCAAAAACGATGTAGTAATACCTCATGTGTATTCAGCACAACTTTGAACCATTAATTCCGAAATTATCATTGATTATTTATAAATAGATGTGCTGGGAATCATGTACGTGTTAAAAACGAGATGTTGCTAGTTGCTATTCGCTTAGCTTTAATATTTCTAAGAAAAGAATTTTCAATGAGTTGATATTACTTTTGATTTGTTTCTTAACTATTTTTATTTCTTATGCTAGAAAAATGTTATTTGTACTATTGAATAAAAGTTTCTATCACATTTAGTGAAAGTATCGATAAGTAATTGATTCTGGGCACATCCTATATATAAATAATCAATGGTACATGTATGTATATAAAAAAAAAAAGTTGTAGACTCAGTTTGTTGACAAATACAAAATATTCAGAGCAAAAGCGCCTTAAAGCTTATAAATAAAACAATAACAAACAGAGAAAATAATTTTTTGTTTTAAAAATGATTCCGCAATCAATATCGATACATAAAGAATCTCTACATCTCGCGCTTTTTCATGTTATTATCTAAACGATGTCTTTGTTACGACATAATTTTACCAACGCATTGCATTGTAGAGGAAGAATAATTTCGGTCACAAATTTCACTCATTCTATTTTTATGCTACCATGAGTTTCGTGGACTCGAACCAAACAAGTTATGTAATCTTATCGTAGAATACATGTTTGAATTTGCATTCAATTTAAAAATAATAATAATGTCTCATACACGAAACAACTGATACATAAATAATGTCTTTTAGCTAAATTCATTTGGTGCAAGTGTGGCCACAATCGTTTTGTGAATTCTTTCCTTTTTTTTATATAAAATATCACCTACGGACAGTTTTTCTTATTATTAGTAGTCTAAAATATCTGGAAAACGTATGTGGCCACAATATATTTTACATATTTTCTATTGATTTAAATTCACAAGTCGACATTTTTAAGATTTGATCCAGATGAGCTCGGCAAATCGACATCATTTGGTGGAATGAAAGTGCCAATTGGCCTAATGGCAGCCTTCGATTCTGCTAACTTATTCATTTCTAATTTCAGTTTATCAAGTATGGCATAATTTGGTTGGTTAATTGCTGCTTTACTTTGTAATACTGTAATCTCCTGTTCCTCCTGTTTCTTTTCTTTAAAGCTTTTAACCGAATGACTTCCATATAAACGAAGCAAGGAGCCCCAAGTTTTAATGTGGGGATGAAGAATCTAAATTTGTATTGAAATTAAATATAATTATGTAGATGAAAATTATTATTTTTTCATCAAAACTCATATAATTACAAAGAAATTGCGCAAAGTAATTCTTTGATTTGAAACTTAACAATTTTGTATCATAACTTTTGAATCCATACTTTCTGAGTACTTAGTTTCTTATAGACGGAGTGGTTATGGGATTTAATCTCAATGGCTACTAAAAATCGTTTTCACTATGTATATGAGTTCATATTCTTGTATCCTCGATTGATTGTGGGTGGGGGGTGTATGGGTAGAGATCACATTGACATATTTTATGTGAATGCATATTGTAGAAAAGGTAATGAGAAAGCCTTGGTAATACCTTTATGAGGTTTTTCATAAAATTAATAAATTTTAAAGCGCAAGTTGCAAAAACTGATGATCGTCTATAATTTTTCCACCTTCCAAATTCCGAACAGTTTTGAGATTGATTTGTTTTTTTATAATGTGTAATGAGTTGTCTGTAGCATAGAAATATTTGGCAAACGCTACGTCATCAAATTGTGTGCAAATTTAATGAAAGTGGAACAGGAAAACAATACTTGCCCCTATAAAAACAAGGAAAAACAAATCGAAAATCATCTGATTTTTCTGGAACTCCGAGGTGGGAACTAATAACAAGACATTCTATCACACGACATTACAACCTACCACAACTGTTTGTGAATTTTTGACACTTCAAAGAATATTACTGTCCGGGAACACCATCTCATCCATGTACCTTTATTTTTTATTTTCTTCTAGAATTTGACGGCCGTGTACGGATCATCATTTTGAGTTTTACAATATCGAAAGAGCGAGCTGTAACCAGACAATTGAACAGACAGACCACGGAAAACTTTCTGTAATATTGTTTCCATCCAAATGTTGTCACCCAAGACGACTATTTCGTATAGGTTTACAGATTTATGCAAATTTCTTCAATAAAAATATTTGTACGTAATCAGTTGTGATAGACTTCGCAACTTTGCAACAAAAATACGGAAAATATCTTCCAATTGCAGTTAAAATTTATCGGATAAGATATTGAATGCAGCCATTGTTCAGTAGTTTTGTAATATAATTGACATTCTGGCTTCTAGCCATTAAAACCAAAGTATTTTCTTCGAAATGCATTGTCTTTATAATTATATGATTTCTGCTATTGTGTTATTTTTGTAATATAAAAATGACAATACAATACATACCTGCAAGATAGCTTGTGACGCAAAATGTTTTCCCTCCCTTTTATTCCGGCAGGCGACAGTAGCTGTATGTTTCCCCACCGACATGGTAAATTCATTCCTTTTGTGCTTCGTTGTGTTGACTTCGTAATTAATTTTAATATCACCTAACCCGAAATTCCGTTGTAAACATGTCAACAGAATTGCATGAGGTAATGGTTCTGTAGTTTTTGAACAAAACTCTGACACCCGAGGATCTTCAATTTTTATTTCATCAAAGACCTAATAATGAGGAATAAGGAATTTTTTAAAAAAAACAACAACAAATATCCAAAAACGCTTTAGTTTACCGATAAATCTTTAAATTTATTTTTTCCATGTCCTGAACCTTTATCTGCTGTGAATTTAGCTTTCATTTCTGGAATTAGAATTTCCAATGTCTCTCTAGCTGCTTCGGATTTTGCCTGTTTTTTACTTGTTCCATAACCTGTGCCATACTTTAAATTATTTATTGTAACAGTCGCTGAGTATGGTGTTGAAGCATTTTCTAATTCCTTAAATTCATAACTGGGAATAGTTTTTAATGCGTGTTGAACATATTCATGCAAAATACACACAAAACTTTTTCCATTTGGATTCATTATCCATTCCCTTCGGTACCGTACATTATTAGTATGTGGTGCAATGACGGGAAATGTTATAATTTTAGTACCGTCCGGCAACGTTGGACGTTGAAGATTTTTTATTTGCTTTTTATTTTTAGTAAACTTTCTTCTTGCTGCCCATGACCTAGAGGAATATGAAAATTTAGTATTTTTTTTAAATATTTTTTATAGCTGTAAGTACTTAAATCGCATAACCCTAACTGTTTTAAAGTGGTAAAGTTTACGACAGTATTCGTTGATTTGACTAGATGTAAGCGAATGAGATTGGAAATTTTCCTTAACTGTTTCAATCTTAGCATTAGGAAATTTTGGAGTTTCACCGCAAGTCTTAGCTCCATTTAAGGTAGTTAAATTTGTAGTATCTACACTGTTGCTACTAGATTGACTTAAAGCATCTGGTGGACTTTCTATAGAGTTTTCAGTTGATGATAAGTGATTTATGGTACCATTTAGTTGTTTTTCTTTTTCCTTTTCCTCTCTTTCAAGCGCCTTACGATAATTAAGGCAAGGTACAGCACTTAAGGGAATTTCATGTTTCTAAAAGATTAATTGACATTTGAGTGACATTTTTATTATTTAAAGAATCTTACCCTAACGCTTCCTGGACCTAGAAAATATGGTCTTGCGACAGAACAAACCCTGGATGTTTTATGTAAATAAATTGGTATCCCACTATTATGTGTTACCTGCACCCATCCTTCTGGTAATACCTCAAAATAATTTCGTCCCTTTTCTACAAAATATTTATTTAGTTCGATGTCACGAAGAGATGATAATATAGAACTTACCATCTAAAACTGTTTTAAACTGTTCTTCATAATGTGTCGGCTTTTTCTTGTTCTTCAAATCTTCTGGTAGTCCTTCATCTAATAAACTTTCGAGCTCATTTTCATCCAAATCTAAATCGGATGAATCAACTTCTTGCTCACTTTCACCTAATAAGATTTTTAATAGATTTGCATTCTCGTTGACATTTAATTAAAACTCTTTAGCTTTCTGAGCAGAAAAGAGGATATAAAAGAAAGTAGAAAGCACAATTTTTTAGCAAACACTGCATATTTTCAGATTACATTTATTTATTATCATGAAATTCATCCCAAAAATTTGGACCCAAGTCAATATAAAGGATTAAAATATATTTAATGGAATTATTTTTAAAACTTCTCTAAATGACAGAAGAATTATTTGCAACAATAGGCACAGACGGATACTTAAAACCGAGAAATCGTGAAACATGAATAAAAATTATGTATATGTACGTAGGAAATTGGTGATGATAATTTTTACCGTCCGATTAACAGATCTACAACGAAATGCGACCAATCTTGGATGATACCACAAAAAAATATCTGTAAATAGAACCACCCGTCTGTTTTGAAAATATGCTCGCATTTCTTTTTAGAACGATTAGTCAGAATAAAAATGTCATAACTCGATAGGACTTCAGTGACATCAGTGTTGAACTTTTCTAGCAATGGGGCACTGAAAATGTTCGATGGGACAACTTTTATAGCAGAACTGAAACACAAGGCTTGTACGAACTTCCCCTGCTTTGCACGGGGATTTCCCTTGGTGTTGCAAAAACATATTGGGTCTGTTTGCGTATTAGCTTGAAAGTACAAACTTGTAAAACTTTTTGGAAGTTTTTACTCGAAGGCGTTCGCGTACTCGAAAATTGAGAGAAATTGTTGATGTCACTTTTCCCCTCCGTGCAATTTATAACTTGATTTAACTAGAGAACAATCGCCAAATAAAAACTTGGAAAGTGTCAGAAGTGATATCTTGCCGTTGATTTCAGGTTTTTTTCATGTTACTCCTCCTCCATAGGAGTAGAATTTTCTCCAAAAACATTTCTACGTATTAAAAGCTGTAAATTAAATTTGTTTATTGTACTACAGAAAGTAATTCTCCGGCATGCATATTTATTTCAAATTGGAGCACAAAAATTCAATAATTTAAATAATAAATCAAGTAATTCACTTGAATTATGAAAATTTATCTCCCTATCATACAATTTGACGTTTTTCATGTTTTTATTTGAAAAAGTACGCGAACAGACCTATTGATAAGTCTATTCGTGTACTATAGATTAGAAAACTAATAATACATATAAAAGGTATATTGAAAAAATCTTCAAAGACAATACATATAAACAGAGAGTTGAGGAATATACTCGATTGACGCAAACTTCCAGAACCCTAATCGACTATGTAGTGACAAATATAAATAATTTAACTGCTAAGGCGAAACCTAATTTGAATATAAGTGGTCATAAAACCATAGAAATTGAAATTGACACGAATAAAAAAATATATAACAGTGAAAAACGTATGTATATGTGAAATATTCAACTCCAATAAGACAAACTTTAACAGGAAATTAGTTTGTAAAAATATCATAAAGTTGTAAACTTTTAAGAGATTTCGGATTGCGCTAGCGAGCTAGATAAAAACTTAGGTGAAGTTTTTAATAAGTACACAGTAACGAAATCGGTAGGACATAGAGAATGTGCCTGGTATAGTCAAGAATTAAGGAGATTGAAAGAAGATAAAATTATTCAATGAATGATTGATAGTGAACATGAATGTATAAAATACAATAAGTACAAAATAAGTATAAATAAAACATATATGGAAAGAAATTAAGCTGACAGTGCTAAAAAATACAAGAAATAAGATAACGGAGAAGAAGGAAATTGCAGAGAATTTCAACGAATATTTTATACAAAGTGTGGGACTATTAACAGGTTTATACCATCTAAGGCCAACGAGGATGCAATTCATATGACAACAGACGAGCGCTTCATATTTAAATTACTAAATGATAGAGAGATAATAAAAATTTGTAAAAGCCTCAACCAGAAGAAAGACTAACAAAATTAGCGACAGAATTATAATTTAAAATATGGAATTAATATCGGTTATAACTGGTATAGTTAATAAATCGTTATCTAGTGGAGTATTTCCGAAATGCTGGAAGGAATCTCTCGTGATTCCAATTGAAAAAGTTAACAAGTAAAAAAGTTAGAATTGGTCTAAAACCAATTCTTATGATACCTTAGATAAATGCCCGTAAGAAATTTCTTGTCACCCATCTGTGCAAGTTTGATTTTTGAAGTCATTTTTCGCATATATTTCTAGAACGGTTCGTCGGACAGAAAAAAATTGTTTTAACCAATTTTATAGGAATTCGTATTCTGAAGAAGTTTTTACTACAAGAAAAATGTCTAGGACTGATCGTTTTCACAGCATACGTAAAAAACCTAAATTTTTATATGGCAACACCAAAAAGGGATTGTCCGATTTAGTCCATTTTTGAAATTTTATATGGCAACACCAAAAGGGATTGTCCGATTTAGTCCATTTTTGAAATTTTCTTGGCTATTATTATGAAAACACCATGTACCAAATTTCAGCTCTCTCAGGCAGTGTCCAAACGAAATTTTTGTATGGCAACCGCACGAAGGAGTTGCCCGATTTGTCTCATTTTCGTCCTAAATTTAACTTTTTTTTCAAAGTCCGTGTACAAAATTTCAGCTCTCTAAGTATACGCGTTCTCCAATTATCGTGCGACAGACAGACAGACAGACAGACATGCAAAAATCAAAATAACTTTTAATATTATGCGTAGGTGTCCAATCCATTTTCCTCTACCATTTTTCAACTTAGTATACCCTATAGATTTCATCTAGAGTATAAAAACACCATCAAATGCGAAGAATACAGACCAATCAACATGCTACCATTAATGGAAAATATTAGAAAAAGCAGTGCAAGTGAAACTAGAAGAATATATGGAGATTGACAACTTATTTTTAAAGACACAGTCGGGTTTTCTTAAGATTCATTTTTGTCAAACGGCGTTAAATTTGGTCAATACAAAATGGAAAGAAGAAGTGGATAAAAAATAGGTTCTCGTGAGTGTTTCTGGACTTAAACCGAGCTTTTGGATACGGTTAAACCATGCACATTACTAAATAAGCAAAACAAATTTGGAGTTAACAATAAAGAGTTAAAATGGTTTGTTAATTATTCAAGTGATCGCTGTCGAAGAACAAGAATTATTGTCTTGTCTTGATTATAAAACCTCTTTTTGAATATTGCTCAACAATACTATTCTTAGCCGCACAAAGAATGAAGCTACAGAATAAAGCAATGAGGATAATTTTAATATGGAACAGATATACACCACTACAATATATGCTCGATGCACTAAAGTGGTTGAATGTCGGACAGAGACTGCAGTTGAAAATGCTTCTATTTATTTACAAAGTGAAGAATTAAAAATTATCGAGATACCTAAATGAACTAACACAATATGTGGGGATATCCAACCATATCAACTAAAGTCTAGTACTAAGGTCCGCGCTAAGCTAAATTTTGTATGAAAATTTAGCAAGCTAAGAGATATTGGCGAAAATTTATCCATAATTTTAGCGAGAGCAGTACTAAGGTCAACGAGCTAAATTAACCTTTGGATTAGAGTTGGCACCACCAGTAAGTCTCCAAAAAATTTTGCTTGATTTTATCCGCCCGGGCCGTTCTTTAGAGCGCTAAAAATATTTATTGTTAGAGTTCTGAGATTTGATAAAATTTATTGACCGGATTTTTGTAGTTAAGGTAGCTTTGTACGTCTTTGCTGTAAATACGGATGAATTGGATTTCTTCTCGTGGCCGTATTTTCAATATTGTAATTTTTTTTTATCTATACATTATGCATATTATTTTTATATTTTTAATATTTGTTTTTAGAAATATTATGATCACGCGTTGTATTTCCGTAAAAACATTGCAAAATACTTCCTCTTCTTGTTTTTAATATATCTTTTCTCTGAGTCTCCGCTGTCATATTTTAGCTGCTAAAGAACGGCCCGATATTGGAGACCCGCTAAAATTTAGTTTAGCGCGAACCTTAGTATTAGGCTTAATAAACAACAATATAAGACTGCCGAGATGTAACACACAAGCTGGTCAGAACTCACTGATATATAAAGGCTTCCTACTCTTCAATGAGCTTCCTAGTGATATAAAAAATGAAACGGGATGGAATTTATATAAAAAAAATGTATAGAATTTGTTATAAATAGGAATATTAATTACATAAGTGAACACTGAATAATTATCATGATTATATAGATTAACAAGACTTAAATATTTACGTAATATAATAGATGTGTAAAGAGAGTAAATATCAGACTAAAAACAAAAGTATAGACTCACAGTTGACGTTTTTTTTTTCTTTCTAACTAGACAGAACCGTAAACCATGATTTTCTTAATATTTTTTATATTTTTAAAAATTCGAAAAAATGGGCAGTCGAAAACAGCTTTTATAGGCTATTGAGATAGAAAAAAAAACTTTTCTTAATTATGTAGGTACCATTTACTACAATCAAGTCTTGTAATCTAACAAACGTAACAGATAGCCCCTATATATATATATATATTCAAATATCAATTATATTTAATCATATATTTTGTTTAGCAGCATAAAACTTGCTGCTCTGAACATTTTTCTGAAATTAATTTTCATTTTTTCACAGATAATAAAATCTACATATAAAGGAGAAAAAAGGTAGAAACAAAGAAGCATAACATAATTTTATGCATTTTTTTAACAGTGTAATTGTTGTATACAAACCTGAACCTGCCGATACCGAATCCTCTTCATCATCTTCATTATCTTCATCACATCGTACTTCATCAAGTACCTGAAATTCTCTAAGATGATTATTGAAAACAGAACCAGGAGCTTCAACACAATTCCTATTAGCCTCTGCATCATTGACATCACATTGCTTAGAAATGAATTCCTTTGAAGGGTGTTCTAAGCCATTGCAATCACGTTCACTCTCCAGTCGAATTCTTTTTGAAGGAGTCTCATCTTCTTCCATGATATTATTACCAATAAACTGTATGTGCTATTCATTAATATTTTATAACCACGAAATTTTAACATAAATAACAAAAATTAAACTTTCGCAAGTAGTAGATTTGGGCATTCTCCAATATCCAATGCTGATTAAATCCAACTTGTTTTCCAAGGAAAATTGGATGGTCGCATTGAATACTGCAGAAAACCTTTTGCTTTTTCTTTAATTTTAAAAAAGAATTTTATTGGAGAAAGCAAAATATTCTAGACGCTGCTGTTGACCAAAATTTCTTTTACAATGAGTTCTTTTCAATATATTTGAAAGCAAGAATCCAAAGTAAAAGAAGTTCAAAATTTCCTTTAAAGTTGCTTAATTGAAAAAGTTGTAAATTTAAGATTTTGCAATAAATTAAATACGTTTATGAACAGAAAAATATCTCACCCACTTAACCTCACAAAGTGATAATAAAATCGATTGACATTTAACCAACCAAAAAGCCTTTATTTTCTTGCTTTTCACAGCGCCAGTGGGAAAAATTAGAAGGCTAAAATTGTGTTTTTAGTAGGGCACCATGTGTAATACATGCATTATCCGCGTGTATATAGTGGTTGGATCAGGGTTTCCTTTAGTTTTAATTCTGTTAGTTATTTAGCGTTTTTAAAAGACGTTCTATTGAAGAAAGAAATAAAATTTAGGAATAAAAAAATATGTACATATGTATATATAGAAAAATGCAACGAAAGGAATGTAAGATTGGCTTCATATTATGGTGTGTTGCCTTATCACAAAGCATAAATAAATTCAACCAAATGAAACTACAAAGAAACAAGGAAACAAGGAAAGAGCGAAATAATTTGTTCGACACGGCTATATACAAATTTAATTGATATTGTTTGTATTAAGGGCCTCTGCTAATACTACCGTGAACCCAGCGGATTGATATAGATACCCAGGAATTAAACGATTTTTTAGTTTCCTGATAAGAAGGAAAACTTTTCCAGGACTAAGGGCCGCATTCACCAAGCCATTTAATTGAAATTTAATTTAATTTCTGTTTTAGTACCCGCGTTAGAGAGGGTTGGGGCCCACTTGCATTAAGTTTAAAATGCGTTATATATAAGATAACCCAATTTTAATTTAATTCAAGTGGGCCCCAACCCTCTCCAAAGAGAGTACTAAAACAGAAATTAAATTAAATTTCAATTAAATGGTTTGGTGAATACTGCCTAAGGGCTCTTTGGAATCGGGTTGTTAGGAATCGTGTAGTGAGGAATCGATTCCCTAGATCAGGTATTGACAAATTTGTTTGGTTCATTAATATTGAAAATCAAGCAAAGCGCGATTCGGGTAGCAGAATTAAATTATTTTATTATGGCTGAACCCAATAGGAAGGCGAACCAGCCAAAGTATCTTAAGGAAACTAATTACACTTAGAAATATTTAAATAGTAATTACCGCCGATGCGTTCGCAGAGAATCGTGTTCAACAAATGAGCGCTAGTAAGGAAGCTGCATAATTCAAAATGCATCACCCAAGAGTGATTAGCACACTTTAACAAGAACTTCACGCTACTACTGTTGAATTGAGGCTCCAAATTCACGAAGAAAAGAGGAAGTATCTGATAACTTTAACTAGATGTGGAGCCAGACAAAATCTTACGAGGAGCTTTTAGTGTGAAGTAGCTTCCATAATATACGCATCTGTATCACGGGGTAAAAGAGCCGTTACTTCGGAAACGACTTTTAAGATCGCGAAATTTTTTGATGAAAATGAAAATCAAAAGAGAAGTATAGAAAAATTGTAAAGCTTATTTTTGATATTAGAGATTGTTCTTATCAGCAAAAGGATTAACAATTGACTATATGGGATCTTCGTAATGTCAACATCATAAATTACATTAAAACTAATCGACTTAGCTGTAGGATCTCCAAGGTGGTCCTCGAGATGAAAATGCTAAGAAACGCGAAATGTCCCATATGATAATCAGCAAAGATGTATCCAAGACATGGATGAGTGGTTGCGGCTAAGGTACCTAGGTCCATATCATTTAACAAAGTTACGTAACAATTTTCATATAATTGTTCATGTTATCGCTCTTCTTTCTTAACACCCTACACAGGTGCTTATATAGCCAGTAATGAGTGATAATATACTGTCGTCAAGATTCTCAAATAAAAACTATACAAAACAAAAATAATTCTTTTTTTTGTGACTGCATGTTATCATAGATGGCACAAGAACTAGATGTCGCATGGCGTACTAGAGCAGAGTATACAAATTTTGAAATGGGTAGTGCATTCTGGAATGGGCCACAACACGGTTTAGAGTACGCCGCGAGCAAATGTTTTTTTAACAGCCGTTTTGTATTCGTTTGATCGACCTCCTCAACACTTCAGATGAGAAAAAATATGAATCTCTCGACGTACACATCAGTTCAAATGTTGTGGTCCATTCCGGAATGGACCATCCAGCCATATAAATTTTGTATACTTTTTTGGTACTGCATGCGACATCTAGTTCTTGTGCCATCTATGATGTTATCCAGTTTAGTTGGTCATGCATAAGCGATTAAACTGATTCTTTCAGAATTGCAAGTGTTTGGTCCTCAACAAGAGTATCGACAACTGTTCACTATATGGATAACAAAATTGGAGACTTTTAGTTTATGTAGATCGTGGTGAATTCTTGAAGATAGCCCGCATTACATACAGTTGCTA
Source organism: Dioctria linearis (assembly GCA_963930735.1). Taxonomy (NCBI): domain Eukaryota; kingdom Metazoa; phylum Arthropoda; class Insecta; order Diptera; family Asilidae; genus Dioctria; species Dioctria linearis. The sequence goes on along the minus strand of OZ005741.1, from coordinate 47,384,475 downwards.
TTAATTGAATCATGATACAATATATGAGTCGAAGATGCCATATTTGGATACAAGCAAACTCCCGTATCAGCAACCTGGTCGACTCTAGCCCTGGTAATGGCAGACAGCTCTTGTTTTTTGTGCTTTAGTTTTTTTATTGTATGTTGTTTTGCGTGTAATTTAATCTATACTCGTATAATTTTGTTTTTAGTGCTAGTAGGACTGTAACCTCACTTTCAGTGTAGTACGTGCTTTTGTTATAATACGACAACATTTTATTCCCACCGCGTCGGTTTTAATTTTAATTTCCTTAATTATGGACTGCTGTGGTTTTATTCCGCGCCGAATTTGATGGCTCTTGAAATGGTGTCTGTGGTAAAGCGTTCCACACCTCCTACGTAAAACTCCTTAAAACTGACTCACAATTTACTTTGGGTGAGCTCCAATTCCTGTGGGCTAGCCCCTGACCATATTTTTTTCGACACGCTCGTGTTGTACAAGGGTGACCTGTACAACCGTAAGAACATGGTGGTTGGCATATCGGACAAGGCTTATCTTAATGCTCAGTTTATTGAGCAAAAAATTGTTGACTGCATAATTTCAATTGTCTTAACTGCCCTAACCGGCGAAAACTGCACCACGGTTTCATAAACAGCCGCTCTAATAGCAACCACAAGGGCAATCCTGTTAAAAAGGGGAAAAAAAAACTTTCTAAAAAGCAAGAGGTTCTGCGGACTGAAGGAATCCGCAAATCCGTCAATTCCTGTTAGTCCTTCTCGGCTGGTGTGGCCGTATGTAGCGCTGTGAGCCAATGCGGTGAATACCTCTCCAGCTCTTTCTTCTGAATCCACAGTAACGAATAACATTACTTCTGCGTTCACATTAGGGAATGGTATTGGTACTTCTTTGAGGACATTACCAAAACCTTCGAGTGTTTTCGTCACTAGGTTGTGTCCTGAAACCTTGTGTGCATGACATATCGAAGTATCTGAAATCCAAAAACATCGCAACTGAGGGTATTTCTTGTCGTAAAATTAGTAAATCCTCTAAACTGGTTGCATCCTTTGTCTTAACTGTTTCAGCAGATGCACAAGACAAAATATTAGAGACCTTATTTTGGCCCTCCGGCGCTTTTAGTAAAGTATTTGTACCTTCTGAAACACAGCTAAAATAAGCAATATTATTCCAAAAAACTTAAGTCGCATTCCCTTTACTATCAAAATGTAAGAGGGATTCGGACAAAAAACTGATCATATCTTCAAATCGTCGCTGCAACTTGTTTTGATATCGTTACCTTCATTGAAACTTTGCTGCTTTCGTAATGCTGAAATCTTAGACAATTCTTATCAAAGATTTAGAAAAGATAGACTTACTGATTCTGAAGCTCGTGGTGGTGTTGTACCCCTAGCATGTAAAAACCATTTTAATTACAACCAATTTTCATTTCCCAGTTTTTCCAACAGTCTTGACAGTAAGCTTATAGTTCTTAAGCTGTCTCTCTCTTAAAACATGACTTGTTGGTATATTCCACCAGACTTCATAAATATTGTTCAAGAAAAAGCTCAAAATATTTACGACCTACTCATTTCATTCAACATCTAATTTTATTCATGACAAGATCCAACCTCTTGACGAATTACTATTTATTGGTGATTTTAACTTACCCAATATGCAATGAGCTGTTAATAACTTATCAACAAGGGAATCACTATTTCTGGACACTATCTCATCTTTTGGTCTGAGGAGCCAAATCAGTAATGTTAAGAATAACCTGGGGCGGCAGTTGGACATGGTTTTCTGTACTGATGCGGGTATTTATTTGTTGTTATTTGTTAATGTCTACTCACTACTTTCTTATAACACGCCTATTGCAAAATTATTTTAAATTTCTCCAAACTATTCCGTGCATTCAAGGCCTGCACCAGACACGCTTTTGGTTTCAAACAAGGTTCACATGCCCCCCCCCCCCCCCCAGCTTCTTTGAAATGCTTCTTCCGTGTACACTTGCGAACATGTATGAATTTGGTGCTCTCAAGCTTATTTTTAAGACTAGACATTTACTATTGCCCAACTATATTACTAGACGTTTTAGTTGGAGTGCCCTGAACAACCATAGAATTGTCCTCCCTAGGGTTCGCACGCTATATGGCGGAAAAATTGTATTTCTTAGCGGAGCCGTTCTATGGAACCGTATGTCTGAGGAAACTAGATGCGCTGCGACACTGAATCCTTTCAAGTCCGAAACTCTGGACTTCCTGACGACAGCTGTATGAGGGCCATCCGACGACATGCTGTTCTGTACTTTTTGTACATTTTTAGCATTCTTTCCATTTCTACATTTCTCACACCAGTTGCTTCACAGCTGTTATGGGATTGGATATGTTTTCTGCTATCCATCATTCATAAGCTTTGATTCTATATAGAGCTTTTTATTTGTTGGTTTAAATATTTACACTCAACCCCATACTAATCTAATTCATCTAATTCTAAATTTGTTCGACTACATTTTTGATCTTGCTGTTAACTCTGACTATCATATTCTCTTCTAATTCTAAGGACCTCTATATTTTGCCTTTAAATCTAACTGGTGCACTGTGCACCTGATCATGTTATATATTTTTTCATATATTAGGCTCCTAGTTGTATTCTATTTTCATTATACTTCAATTTTGCTTTCTATCTTTTTACTATACTATATATTAGGCTAATGTTATTTATATTGTTTAATCTTTTATGATTTGTTTTGCTACAGTGTAAATCTACTATGTAACTTTCTAAGATTTGCCCAGCGCTATGCGTGCCTTTGACACGGGTACTCAAATAAATTTATGTTTATGTTATTATTTAGTAATAATTAAATCTAAAATTTTAAGTTCTCTCTTAAACCAGCAATTGAAGTACCATCCAACATACATCATCCAAATGGTCGATGAACTCTAGTCCAAACCGATGGAATCATGATCCAATCTACTTATTATTACATAACTGATGCCCTTAAATGAGAAAAATTAAGTACGACACTAATATTATCTTGCACACCCCCCATGAATATGAAATACTTTGCTGGCTACGCAAATATTTCTTATTGACGCTTCAGAACTAGCAATACTTATATAAATCATGAGTAGGAAAAAAAATTATTTTTCTGATCTGATCAATAACATGAAATGTTTATGAAAGGTCAGCGAGCAGAAAAAATCAGCTTTTGATAAGAAATATAGAATGACGATATTCAAAATCAGAGCTATGATAACGATACCCTGAAAATCGACAATATTATTTCCAATAGAGGATAGCAACTGATCAGTATTCAGTGAAACTTCGTTGACAAAAGAATAAGATGCCTGCAGCAGATAGTGTCTTTTTGGCTCGTTCAGAGGGTATCTCTGCAGAAGGTGTTCGTGACCAGTATGCCGATGGCAAAGCAGCAAAAGTATGGGAAATTTTTATTGGTGACAAAAGATCGAGAACGGATAATTACAAAAAATTCTTAGTTGATATGTTAAAGCAAAAGGGATGCAAGAGATTATTGGATGTAGCGTGCGGAACGGGGTAAAAACAGCAACTCTCCAAAACGGGGCTTTATAGCACCCATCTATCAATACTAATAATTTTCTTTTCCTTCTGTTATATAGAGTTGATTCTATTATGCTTCTTGAAGAAGGATTCGAAGTAGTTTCAGTAGATGCATCTGACAAAATGTTGAAATATGCACTGAAAGAAAGATGGAATCGTCGCAAGGAACCAGCATTTGATAAATGGGGTAAGCACTTAAATTAATATTTTTTAAAAGAACAATATTAATTGGGGATCATTTACGTTTTTAGTAATTGAAGAAGCAAACTGGCTTACCCTGTATGACGATATCAAAGGTGTAATTAAGGATGGTTTCGATGCTGTAATTTGCCTTGGTAATTCATTTGCGCACTTGATGGATTCCTATGGCGACCAACGTGAACAGAAAAAAGCAATTAAAAATTTCGAAAAATGTTTAAAGCCCGGAGGTTTTCTTTTAATCGATCATAGAAACTATGATAATATTATTGAAAGCGGTTCGACACCTGCAAAAGCCTTATACTACAATGTAAGTACATGAAATATTATATAAATTACATAATATATAACGGTTATTGCATTTCCATAGCCTGGACACATGGCTGATATCAAGACATCAGTTCTCTTCTATTGTGGAAAGCCCGCCATGGTTACTCTTGACTATTTAATTGAAGCAAGTGGTGAAATAAATGAATTTCGGCTGTCTTACTATCCCCACGCATTAAAAACTTTCGAGAAGATTTTAAAAGAAATCTTTGGAGACAAAGCAAAATTCAACCTTTTCGGAGATTTTAAGCCTCTTAATGCCATCGAAAATCCAGCATTCTATATTCATGTTGTAGAAAAGGGGACTGAATAATTTTTAAAGTAATATTTTAAGTTAAGTCGCATTATTAATGGAGAAAAATTTGAGATAATTTTAAATATGTATATAAGGAAAAATAAATGCGAGTACTTTTATTAAAAATTTCATTTTAAAATTTATTATTATTTACAAAAGATACTTAAACATAAATTCTAGTCAGCGATTATCAGTATTTGGTGCAATTTTCTGTTGTAAGAGTTTTCCATAACCACCCCTGCCAGCGTCATAATCAGTTCTGTATTCATCTCGAACTTGTCCACCAGACTTTCCGCGACCATATTGTCTACCTTCTATGAAACCCGCATCCCAATCAACACGTATCAGTCTATCATCTAGACGAGTTCCATTTACATACCTGCAATTGATAATGAATTCATATAAATTAGCAGAGAAATGGTATTAGTTTACAAATATTGTCGATTGTAAAGCTACAGGTTCCGAAAGAAATCGCCGGCGCAGTTGCACGACGAAATGTGTTTTCACAACGCAATTGCACTTAGTATGGTTTCCTACAATTGCGTTCGTAAAAATTTCAGTCACTCTATTACCTCATCTCGCCAACTGTTTTTTCCTAAGAATTACGTTCCAATCGTAAAAAATATAATCGCAGACTACACACTAACAAAGAAAGCTAAACTATGATTTGCTCCGAAATAGAAAACTATGTAATCCCAACACAATTGTTCTGGCTTACAGTGGAGCACATTTTCGTCGCAGTTTCTTGGAAACCATCTCTACTAGATTCTTTATGCCTGAACGCCAAGTAATGGGCCACGACATTCGCTTGGAGACAGTAGTTTGAGGGTGGATATTAGATTTAATGCCATGAAACTTCTCTGGGAAACCACAAGCAACTTTATGGCACTCTTAATGAAAATTAACGGACATCAGTATTTTGTTTACTGTACTCTATAGACCTTATTTCAGATGTAGAGAAATATTGCTCAACGTGCCTTCTTCTGGTTCATTTGTAAAAAGCCAAGTCACAGCATAGCTCTGACTATCACCATAGATGGCACAAGAACTAGATGTCGCATGGCATACTAGAGCAGTGTATACGCATTTTGAAATGAGTAGTGCATTCTGGAATGGACCACAAGATGTTTTAGAGCGTGCCGAAAGTAAATGTTTTTATAATAGCAGTTTTATATACATTTGATCGACTTCCTCAACACTTCAGATACGAAAAAATATAAACCAGTCGACGTATACATCATTTCAAATGTTGTGGTCCATTCCGGAATGGACCACTCCAGCCATATAAATGTTGTATACTTTATTGGTACTGCATGTGACATTTGCTTGCCAACAAGCCTTATTGATTTTAATGACGATGAAAAGAAATTTGCTTTTTCCTGTTGAACCCACCGTAAATTTATCTGGATTATACTTATTATCAAAATTAGACACACTAGAACGTTCTCGGAATTGTACGGTCGATTACACGCCGGCAATCTTAAATGACTGTAAATAAATGTGTCCATATGGAGATTCCTTATGCTACTACCCACTCCGCGTTAGTTGTATGTATTTGTTTTGCATCTGTAAAGTATATCCATACCTCTATGTTTAATGGAAACCAGCGTAAACTACTTTTCGATCTGAGCTAAGTTACTGTCAATAGTAAACGGAAAAAATCAATCCTGTATGTGTAGCATTTTCTTTTCTTATATTTACAAATGCAATATTTTTTGCGGAAAACACAATTTGTAATTAATGTAGGTATGATTTTTGTATTCAATATATTAAATATGAATTATGCAATAATTGCATATTCAAAAGGACACCAAGAGACAACCTTTTCAAATCTATTAGGTTTTAGTAGTTGCGGCCCAGTTAGAATAAAATGCTGAAATAATAGAAATTTAAAGTCTGACCCTTTCACCGGCTTAGGCACTAAAATCAAAATTATATTAATAGATTTATGAATATGGCTCTTAAACTATTCTTTAACATTCAATCATGGAAATTTATGAGAGAAAAGTTACATAGAGGTCCTCAATACAATTTCATTCTTCCTTTAAAATCCTGTTAGCAAGTCATTGGAAAGTATCGTCAACAGAACAAATCTTTAAACCCCAAGAATCTGACGACGATATAGGATTTTTCTACTTCTATTCCCCCTTTAAGATGTTTTGGAAACTTATTTGAATATAATTTCATTAAAGAAAAAATGTTTTTGTAATTACCGCATCGAATTCTCAGCTTCCATACGTGTATAATACTCAACGAAGCAAAATCCACATGGAGTTTTCTTATATTTATCTAAGCCCATTACTATTCTTCTAACTTCTCCGCATCTCGAGAAAAGCTCATGAATTTGTTCTTCTGTGGTGTAAAAAGATAAATTACCCACATAAAGTGTGGCTGTCGATTTAAGTAATCTGTCCTGATCGGTACGGGAGCCCTATAAAGTAAATTTTAGGTTATGCTACAAATTAATTGATTTAAAGAGAATTTTTGAAGATTTACTACCTTAAAATGTTGATCACGATATGAACTTAATTCTACAGAAGAAGACGACATACTTTATACATATGTATACGTGTATTTTTTCTCAAAAATATTAGAATTCTGAAACCAAAACTTTGTTTACGCACTTTGACACAAGCCACACAAAATGCTACCAACATACAACTCAAAGTTGGCCGTAATTCTTTTCTGCTGCAAGCTTTTTTCTTTAAGAACTGCTGGAAATATCTGAATTTTTCTTTTTATATTGGTAGTTTACTGCGCAGTTCACGGTCGAGTCGAGTCTCGTATGAGTATAGTATATAGTATATGGGGATTTGGATGGAAAGAAAAATTGCAGTAACATTAAATTTCTGCGAAAATGGTACGGATTTCCAGATAAACTCTTCAAAAATGACATGGAAAACGCACGTAATTTCATGCGAAATACTTAAAGGGATAGTGTAATCCTGTAAGCATCTTCGGAAACATTTATTTCTGATTTTGTATATTTTCATTTTTATTTGCTTCACAGTCAGGGTTTGAAGCCTAGTGTTGTGTTCTATGTACAAAAAAAAAACAAACTTGTAGGTAAGTTGCCTAAAGGCTACTATCAGATGTGTTGTTTCTACACTCTTAAGTATTAAGTCACTTTAAGTGTTACACTATTTACCTTATTTTGATTGTTTGCTTGAGTTTATGCTAATAATTATTACATATCTACTGTAGATCTATGGACCCACCGTTTAAGGTCGTGGCCTTGGCCAGGGTCTTTCAATAAAATATTTTTGTATTGTATGTAAACATGGTACCAGTATAGGTGACTATGCAACAAGAAATCTCGCTTTATCAATTTTTTGCAACATGATTGCTATTTTTTTCTGTCTAACCCCTCCTCCTAGTCTACACGTTTCATAACAAATTTCTTACCGTCAAAGATCTATTGGGAATCCCCGTTTTTGACAATTGTTGAATTTTAGAAGTGGCAGGATGCAAATTTTGGTTCACTGACATATAATAAGAATGGACTGAGCGTTCTTGCTTCAAATATTGAACAGGCTGTGAAAACCCTTTATTTCGTAGAATTGCACACAGATTGAGAATTTATTATTATTTGTCGATTGGAAACACTAAAGATGTTATAAAATAGTATTGCATTAAATTAAAATTATTTAGAAAGTTAAACTTGTTTTAATTAACCCAAAAACTTATTTGTAATATTACTGAAAAATGTGCTCCTCTCCAGATTTGTTGTCAAATTTCCTTGAGCTTGTAAGAGATCGACGTATAAAAACCATATATTTGTCTGAATTTTTATGTCAATTCCAATGCATTCCAATTAATACAGCCGTACTGTTTCCAAAATTGGTTACAGTTCAGTGTACATTTTGAGCTTGAAAGAGACAAATAGATTTTAGCAAAAATTTGTGCCATTTTTAACTATAGGAATTAGACAGGATGGCTCAGTCCATTCTTATTATATGTCAGTGTTTTGGTTTGTCTGGTACCTTAGGCCCAACCCAGACGAGAGCTTTTTAGGGAAGGATTTCCTTCCCTTGGCTTAGACGTGCTATAACAATAATATTGCTTCGCGTAGTTCCTTATAAGATTACCGAAATTAATTGTGTGCTTGTTCAATTAAGTCACAGTTTTTGATATAAACAATAACTATATCACAAATTCACAACACGTAATGATTATTAAATTATTATATTATCACATCCAATCGCAAATAAACATCTGTACAGCCGTGCGATGAGTAATTTCAGGAATTTCGAAATTTCAAAATGGCCGGCTTGCTGTAGTATTGGTATGCTGCCCGTACTCCCGATCGAAACTTGGTAGCACGGACTTTTTCCTACCCCCGAATACTTCTCACCCGTAAAAAGTGCTAATACCCTTCCCTGCGTTAGAAGCGTTCCACACCGAAAGTTCGTTTATGCTTACATATAAAAAACGAACGAATAAAAGTTGGGTTGTATTTGTATCAAATGTAAATAAACGGAAATGAGGTTGACTTAAAAAATATTCGTTCGTGTGTAGAACATACATAGTATGGAACGAAATATACTTGACAGTTCGGAACGGAAATTTGTTTCTCGTACGAAAAAACATAAGAATGTGTTTTAATTGAAATATAGCTTTAAATATGGATATTTTTTTTATTAAAACTGTAATTAGAATAAATATCCAAAATTTTATTACATTTTCAAATTTACAAATTTCGGTTAGTTTAGGACAATATTTGTATTTTTCGGTTTATTGTTTTCGTTTTTCGTAACTAGAGATATATTATGACCAATGTATTTTCAGCTATCAAACGCCGTTTTGCCTAATTTAAATCTTGTGATATTAGAATAGAATAGAAAAGCATTTACGCTACGTTACAACGTTAGGTACATCGATTAAGTAATAGATAGTTGGTATAAGCAATAGAATCAAAGTTTATAAGAAAACTAACAAATAGGAGCAACGAACAAACTCATTGCAGTAAAAATTAATATTAGAATTATACATTAAGTTAATGACTTTAAGCAATAACTAAAAAGTGGAGGAAAATTTGGTAAAAACTATTTCTAAATAAAGTAAAGACTGTAGGTAATTACCAGTTGATATTAAAGTGATAAATTCTCAAGTGATGTTCAAGTATTTACAACAGGAAGTGTTCTGTAAAAAATTGCGACAACAATACGAATCTACGACGTGGGAAATCATTGTGATTTCAATATTGATGTTGGCGTCTCGTCCAGCTTAAGTATGATGCTCAATGATACTTTTGCTGAGCGGGATCTGGCAATATTGAATCACGAACTCACGCGGCACGGAACTTCCTCAGCTACGGTGTTGGATCTCTTTGTCGTCGCTCCGAACTTCAGACCTACTTTGACGGGTCACTGGCCGGGGGTCTCGGATCATGAGGTAATCTTTGCCACGTTTGATCTGGAATGCTCTGCATCCGTTAGACAAAGAAGTTTCCGCAACTTTGCTGCCGTTCAGCATGATGCTCTCGCCAGTGATATCTCCGCTATTGATTGGTCGATTATCCACAATACCCCCGACCCTGAACAAGCTGCTACCTTCCTCACCAACACTCTATGCAATCTCTATCACACTCATGTCCCGTTAAAAACAATCTGCATCAAATCATCCGACGAAAGAGTCTTTATCTTCGGTATCATGGGTATCATAAGAATTGGAGACCAATTCTAACTTTTTTGCTTGTTTTGATTATATTCAATGAACTCTAAGATGCAAGGAGCTTTTAAATTGCTATCGAATATATCTCACAATGAAGGGCGAGCTCAGCTAGCATAAATAATAATACAACAGTTACCCTGCTCAGTGCTGAGAATTAAAATAAATAAAAATGATTGAAAATATTTTGACCACATATTCAAAGTTTCTTCAATGAAAAGGGTCTTTTTCGACTTATGTACCACTTTCTAAAAAATATATATATATTACAAAAATGATCTATTCAAATTCAACGATTGTGAAAATTCTGTCTACGAAAATAACAGTCATAAGGAAAAATAATACCGGCACACTAGTCAGTATTTTAACGGGCTACCAAGGTTCAAATTATAAAAAGAATAAAATTTAGGTACCGACTAATATGAATATCGATCAATCAATATAACCAATGTACAAGAGCTAGGCAAATCATGGTGAAAGAGTAAAATATTGTTGAAAATATGGAATAATCAGTTGTTTCGAAAATGGAACTAGGTAGCGCGTAGAATGGCATGTGGCGATGTAAAATGAAAAGTATTGAAAAGGGCGTTCAGTTAATTTAATTTAGAACGGAAGTGACAATAATTAAAAGTGTTAAGAGATATTAAGTGATCGAAGCGTTGTTTTACCTATTCTGTATATTAAAATAAGTGAATTAAGGCAATTACTATGTGCGTGTATTTGCTTTATGAATTACCTAATTGAAAGTGTTTAAAACCGCTAACGTACCAGATCTACACACATAAACAATATTAAAAGGTTTTCTATTCAATATCTCATTCCTAATCTTGAAGAGAAATTGTCTTATAGTAAATATAATATACCTACTAATGTATATATGTGGGTATATATCATAATAATATGGCTGGTAAACAAAGTTGAGTATATAATGTGATAAAAACGTAATTCATTTAAATTAATTAACATAGCCAACGCGTAACACAACTCCTTCACGCTTAGAACTTACTTAAATCTAGAAACTTTCATACTTTCACATTTTTAACTAATTCTTCCTACAATTAACATCTATATATTATTGTCAACGCTCACGCTATAATAAAGTACAGCCATTAACCTCTGCGTGCTGTAGAATGTATTTGCGTGATTTTCTTTTCCCCTTTAAAACCGATGATGGTACATACATACATATTTGGCGTTGAACAAGTCTGGTGGAAGTCAGAAGAAGGCAAAACACAAGAGGTTCGAGGCTTGAAAGAAATCAACGGCAGTTACTTTTACTCAAAACCTGACTAGAAATGTGGTTCAACTTTAGTTTTCTGCCAACGGTTGTTGAAGTAGGTAAGCGCGGTTGGTAATTCCCGATATACATATATACATATGTACTCGCCGGTCAGGATAAATAATATCAGTGAAAGGCAAACATACAATAGTTATAATTTCGATTTCATTTTATGAAAACGTTAATGGCTACTTATGTATAAACTGCGTGATTAGAATTTAAAAAGCCAGGTGATTTGAATATTAATACTTATCTGCTTTGGCACAATTACTTGTTTTCCGGCAGATATTTTAGTGCTAGTAAAAAGTGCACAAAAGAAGAAGATAACGCCATTGGAATTTTAGCTATTTCATGTGAATATAGCTGCTATATACTGAAAATGGATTACATTTTAATTGAACAGATGAACTAAATTGCAAAAAGTTAATAATATTAGTGGAAAATCTGTAAGTATATTTTTTTTAAACATATAAATGTAAAACAAAAGACCTTGGATAATTTTAAGATTAATTCTAAGATGGAGAGATAATGGTTGTATTTAAATAGTACCTACATATCTAGATCTTGATAGATTTTTATGTATCGATTGAAATAATGATAACAGAGACAGTTTCAACAGCTTCATAAAATTAATAAATATCATTTTATTTGTGTATTTTGCTTTCCTTAAGGTGTGCTCATATTCGGAAAGTTACTTTTGTATGAAGAATTAGTACCCGTGGAATCTTTCTTCTCACTTCATTTCACTTCTTTTCTTCTGCAAGTTGAATATTTTGTGCCACACTTTTTAAAGTTCATTTTATATCAATTTCTATCAACAAATCCAACTTTAATATATACAAAATGGTAGAATTTTTATTTTTAACGATTCTCAATCAAATTAGAAAAAACTACTGCCTCGTCCGTGGTTTGAAACCGGAACCTTTCGCTTTTCGGGCGACTGTTCTTACCACTAATCTAATGAGACAGATGTTTTTCCTCTTGTATTTCTTAATTTTGTAACTAGCCTATTAACTAAGTCATATTGCTTTCAGCTGGCATTAACCAGTATGAATGAATGTGCACAAATAAATTGCAATTTCTCAATTTCTTATTTATTTTTCCCGTGCTGGAATCAAATTCATAATTATTAAGCGGCCCGCCCATACACGCTTTAATTAGTTTATCAACCCAAATTGATCAATTAGTTGATCAACTAGCACATACCAACTTGGCATCAACTTTTAAGTTCTTTCAATTGTTTGTAAAGAGTGGTATAAGAACACAACAGCACACACGCAGTGATAAGTTGGCGCCAACTAGAAGTTTTTTATGAGCCCATCAACTTATCAACTTGCAGTTCAACTTCCTCAACTGTCACAAACACGTTTCAATTTATCACACCAACTTTAAATTGAAGGAAAGTTGGTCAATTAATTGAAGCGTGTATGGGCCGCTTGAGAATCGATGTCAGATAGAGAATGGAAGAATCTTAGAATAATTTATTATCTGTTTTTCCTTCTTGTAGGTATTTATAATTTAATTCAGAATCGTTAAAAATAAAATTTCTTCCATTCTCCATCTGACACCGATTCTAACAATTGTGAGTTTGACTCCCGCCCGGGAAAAATAAATTCAATATATAAATCTAAATATTATGCACATACAAAAGTTTGCTGCAGAACTACTTAGGTACTTGAAGGATGAATGTGAATATGAACTGGTCTACTGGTGATATCAACTGCAACTTAATTGCACGTGAATAATGAATTCTCTGAATTAGAAAGTATACATTTCAAAAGTGGGGGTATTCTGAAAAACAAAGCAGTAACGGTAACTTTATTATTAATATAAACGCATCCATAAAAGAACAGTGATGAATTTTAAGAAAATTTATTAGAAAAACCTGGAAGAGATCTTTAACATCATTTTTTTCTTAGACGCAATATAGAAATCGCCCTAGCCTAGGTGACCTCACCACATAAATCGGCCACTGATCAATACCTATTCCTAGCGTCCATAAATATTGTTCTAACAGCTTTCATAGAAAACCCACCCATGGGACAAAGATAACAAGGTTTGCTTATCTTGACATGGTGTCAAGTGAATCATTTAGATGATAGAAATCATTCAGTATACGTACAGTAGGATAAGTACAGTAAACAGTGTATGAAGCAAAAGCACGTATTTATCTACATTTTCCGCCGAAGAGAAGTTAAGTTAACAAATTAATGGGCCCTATTTTGTAATTTTTCATAAAATAATATTTTATGTTATTTTGTGATGATAAAATGTCTGTTTCATAAAATGATAATAAAATATTTTAAAAGTTCCATGAAATTAACGTAACATAAAATATTTAGTACATTCCGAATGGATTTATTACTTTATGAACAGCTGATCGATTGATATTTGCGTGAAACACTACTTCTTTAATAGTTTCCAAAATGGACCAAAATGGATTGGACACCCACGCATAATATTAAAACTTATTTTGATTTTTGCATGTCCGTCCGTCCGTCTGTGCGCACGATAACTCGAGAACGCGTATGCTTAGAGAGCTGAAATTTTGTACACGGACTTAAAAAAGAAGTAAAATTAAGTTCGAAAATGAGACAAATCGGGCAACTCCTTCGTGGGGTTGCCATACAAAAATTTCGTTTTTCGCTATACATATACATATTTGGACACTGCCTGAGAATGCGTTGACGTAGCGAGCTGAAATTTATTACATGGTGTTTTCATTGTACTAGCAAATAAAATTTCCAAAAATGGACTAAATCGGGCAACTCCTTCTTGGTGTTGCCATATAAAAATTTAGGTTTTTTACGTATACTTTGAAAATGATCAGTCCAAGACATTTTTATTGCACTAAAAACTTCTTCAGAATACGAAATCCTATAAAATTGGTTATAATAATTTTTTCTGTCCGACAAACCGTTCTAAAAATATATGCGAAAAACCACTTCAAAAATCAAACTTGCACATAAGGGTGACAATACGAAATTTAATAAGGGCATTCGTCGGTATCATAAGAATTGGTCCTAGACCAAAAAGATGGCAAATATAGGGAAATATAGGGAAACTACTGTAAGGGTTTCATTTTTCATTCGAATATGTTAGATAAGTAGGTACCTATAAAATATTTTTTTTTTTATAATTATCTTTCGTTTATTTTTTTGTTTATTCTGGTAAGAAAATGGAACATTCTTAAGTCTTTACGATCTCAAGTTAATCTTTTTGATAAAATTTTATTCCTCAAATATTTATCTTCCAATTGTCAAAAATTCATTTCGCGACAATCTCAACAGCAGTGGCGCCTCTACCTTTGGGAGTAGTGGGACTTAGCCCCACCAGATTTATTCTTCTTAATGTTTTAATATTATTATTAAATTACAATAATCTCGACCCATTTTGTCCAATTCTAGCGTTCTCATTATTTCAATTTAACGTTGTTTTAATTTAAAAAAATAAAATAAAGTTATTTTTGTGGAATATTGTTTAAACAAGTGTTTAGTTTCTTAATATTTAATTAAAAATTAGCAGCATGTGCCAAAATACTCTTCAATTCTCTATATTAAATTTAAAAGTTAAGAAAAGTAAACGTTACGACAAATGTTGAACTGGGGAGTTTCGCCAGCTGTGAGTACCCTTTTCCTTATTTCAGTTCATAATGAAGAATAACGCGGTATACTTGAATATACTTACTATTCTTTTATAAACTTCACCCTGAATAATATGAACCGATATGAATCGAGTGCTCTCCTATTTCATGTACTTGAAATATAGTTTTTATAAGGTTTTCTCACTTATAATTTTGCATATTTTAGAAAGAGATAGAAAAATTACTAAAACTTCATATCCGAACTTAGAAGAAGATTCCAGAGAAATAAAAATTTCACAGCTTCTCACGCAATCTCCTTTAACTTTCAATAGTGGCTGTTTTTAACATCGGATGTTAACTATCTACTGTTAGTTGTTATATATATTACGAAAAACATGGATCATAAATTTCCTTAAGATCACCGGAAAACGTGAGCAAATTTTCCCGAAATGCAAAACAATCACGAAGGTTGAAACAAGTGAACCGTAACAAAATAGAGGCTCCTCTATTTTTAGTTTTATATACCTAAAAGAAAAGAAAAATAAGTCAACTCGAACGTACTTGTATGTGGTAACTCTACTGCGAAGAAGAAACAAAAGTCTGAAGAAGACATCGCGCTCGTAATATGATACCGGTATTTTGAAGCCAGCTTGTTGTTATTGTTTTGTAATATAAAGCTGCAGATAAAACCTGTACTGTATCCCCCCTGCATACTCTCTGTACCATCCTGAACTTAGATATCGCATAATAAAAAAGAACAAAGCATTTTCAGGTTAATATAAATTAATGTCGAGGAATAAAATCTTAAACCAGTTTTTTCAGTATGAATTTACTGAATTTACAACTGCATTTTGAGTCTGATTAATCAGAAATCGAGATGAATGGCTAGTTCAAGGTTTGAGACGGTCAGACCGGCATCGAAGCCCGGACATTGATTGGAAAGTGACTCAGTAGGTTCCACTTTCGAGAAAAGCCGATTAAATCTCATGACGAACTCTGCCTTCAGAGAAACTTTAAATGTTTTGATTTGCTTATGTGATAACTAATTTAATATGTAAATTATTTTTAAAATTTAAAATTAGTAAACAGAATCAGGTTTTTTTAAGATGTCATTAAATAAGAAATAAATTTAGAATATTTCACGTTGGTTTTAATGACCCCCCCTCCCCCATGACCACTATAGCGACTCTCATGTGACACAAATTTCTTGTTCCCATTCTCCTTATGGGGAAAATGAGATAGGGAAGCCACACGTAAATACAACGCAACACGAAGCATGCGCATTTTGCTGCATTTGTTCCCAGACGTATCATCACAATAATTTTGCTACGCTGTAGCTACTTATATGATTACCAAGGTTAATTGTGTACGTGTTCAAACAATCTACAGTTTTTGATATAAATCATAACTATCACAAATTCACATCACGTACCTAATGAGAATTTAATCATTATACCTATTATCACCTCAAATCGCAGGTAAAGAACTGCACAGCCCTCCGATCAGAAATTTAACAATTTCAAAATGGCAGAAGCTATTTCCATGCACTAGTATTGGTATGCTGACCGTGCTGCAGTTCAAAACTTGGCTTTCCGGAATTTTTCCTCTCCCTTGTTGATAGGAAGAGGGGGGGGGGTTGTGGATAGGATCAGAATGATGTGCGTGCAGCACCACTGAACTGACATGTATAAAGATCGCTATACACGCTCAATAAAATCGTACGACTGAGCCATATATGGCCCAGTCATATGATATGCATGAGCGTAGGTCGGAGCTTGAGTAGAGACTG
Organism: Dioctria linearis; assembly: GCA_963930735.1. Lineage (NCBI taxonomy): Eukaryota > Metazoa > Arthropoda > Insecta > Diptera > Asilidae > Dioctria > Dioctria linearis. The sequence goes on along the minus strand of OZ005741.1, from coordinate 47,367,779 downwards.
AAGTCTGCCATGAATGAAATCGGACGAAACTATTGCGTACAAGCAAACCTGACGACTTTGCAATAGAAATGAATTAAAGTTTGAATAAAATTCGATGCGAGTGGAGGCAAAAGTTAATATCCGATTTTCTCTAGTTCAATTCTATAGCAAAGTCATAAGTTTTGCTTGTACACAATAGTTTCGACCGATTTCTGTCATGCTCTCTCAATTCAAGTTCCGACATTCGCTATACACGCTAATGCAATCAAACGACTGGACCATGCACAAATCGCAAGATTTGCTTGACCGTGTGTAGCCATCTTAACATGGACTGCTTGATCTTCTATTTCATATGGGTCCATTTTTGTCGCCAGGGGTGTAAACTATCTTAATATCAAGTTTCATTTTCGCTTTAACATTCATATTAAAAGCTCAACAAATTCCAAATATATTCAAAATTATTATTTTTATTGGAAGCTTATTACTTATAACATCAAATATTCCTTAAACTTGATTTTTAAGGAAATCAAATTAAGCAAGCCTATGGGGGACAGAGAAAAGAATACAAATGTTGTATTGCTATCTATTTCTATTCTATATATTCATTTGGAAAATCGACTGAACTGAAACTGAACCATGGTGGATTTCGTGTATAGAACTTATTATTTGAAGTTCAGCGGATTAGAGTACTTAAACCAAAAAGAGACAGCTATAGAAAAGTGATCGTATGATAATGTAAGCAATTTTATTGGTGTCAGCAGTCTATGTTATACATATCAGTGGGTAGCACAGGCACATTTTGAGGCAGCATGGCTTTTATTGGCTATTATGAGTCACACGATCATTCCAGTTTCAAGCATTGCATTGTGTAGTTGTTACTTTACATAATTTGTCGATGAATTTGTTCCACCGACTGAACGCAGTAAGGGCAGTAAGTTGACTGATGTAATCATGAAGGGCATTTTCAGGACCTCATAGTGCACCTTATACTGACCCGTCTAAACAGGGTCCTGACGCTCAAATAGTTTTCCTGTGAGAGAGAACTTTCAATTTGTGCTAAGTTACTGGATACTCCCGTCTGCTCGGGCTTGGATATCAAATATTTTTTGAGTATTTTCTAAACAGTAATAACTTCTTTTTTAAATAAGGTGAATTTTTTGTGTGTAAATGACAGAAATTTACTCACACGATCATCAGTATATAATATATAAATATATAAGTATATATATAATTCATACTTGCTTTTTTTAAAAAGTATTTATATGCCCAATTGGTGTGACCTCCACATTGAATACATAGAGAGTGGTAGGCGATCAGAGATAACCATACTGATGAGACCTCTGTGATCGCTGGGTCGAAAAGTTCAATATTCCTGAATTTTTTTTAAACTGAAATTAAAAAAAAAAAAAACAGTTTCTTATTGAATTCAATAAAAATAGAGCACCAAACTAAAAACTTTTTGTAGTAGTTTAACAATTATTTTTCCCCCTATGGAATTTTCAGTTATGTAAGCCTGTACTGAACTCTCAACCACAAAAACATGAACTACCAACATAACCACAAGCAGAATTTAGTACGCGAAATATGGCTTATCTCTATTCCAGTTTGCTATGTATTCTAAGGTCAGAAGCTTCAGAGGAGCGTACATTGCAAACGACGACCACTTTGTTGAGCCTAATTAAAAGTCTAGTGGAGGAAGATGTAATGAATTGGAGGGAAATTTCCATATTGTCGTATATCGTGTATATCGTAAACTCTCCGACTTATGATATTCCAGAAAGTTTTAATAGCTTGCAGTCAATATCAACAGTAATAAAAATAATAATAATAATAATTCATGTCTCTTACACTTGGCTTTTGATATTTATATTAGTAAAATGGGCTTTAGTTCAGTCGGTACACAGGACTCACTATACATCGACAAGAATCGTACGGTAGATACTTGAGAACAACCCACAAGGAATACAATTTATTGCTGATCTAAGAAATTTTAATTTAATTGCTTATATGTGTTACCTTCAACATTCACTAGAGTTAATGATCCCCAAACGAAGAGCTTTGGAGATGATTAGAGGAAACCATAATCGACGTAGAAATAAAAAAAAGTCATAACTGAATTGGCTTGACAATACTTCACAGTATACCAGAACCCCCTCGTGGACAACAATTTTGTTAAAAATTACATCAAACTGGAAAAAATGGTGTAAATTAAATCATGTGGCCTGTGGTATATAAAAGTCGCCCATATATAGAGTTGCCATTTCTACCATCATATGCCTTTTGAGGGTCTTAAGAAGAATAACGAAAAATAATACAATTATAAAAACCGGCCAAGTACATTTCACCATTTTTTCTGCTTTTTTAATGTAATATCAAGCCAAAAAGTTTCACAATATTTAATTTAAAAACTAAATTGTCCAAACTTTTGGGAAATCCAATATGGCGCAAGTGAAAATTATTGCACAGACCCTCTTATTTCTGTAAACCGCGTGTTTGTATTTGTAGTCAAGAGGTGCCTGAGGCTAAAAATGTCTACACACAATCAATATAACGGCTATACAAAAAGTCTATAAACATATTTGGCAACGGGTTGATCTGATTTGCGATCATTGTACTAATGGAGAATGATGTCATTCACAATTCAATAGTTATACGCAAACAGGGGTTTGTCTATGAAGAAATTGTAAGAATTGGAAATTTAAAACGAACAAATCTTTAATTACTGAAGCTCTACCTTATAAATATATTTTTTTCGATAAATAGCAAAATATGTAAAATATTTACATATGCATAAAAGTATTTATGTGCAATCTCTCAACAAAACAACAACTAAATCTTTCTGATTTATACATCGTATAAGTTTTATTATAAAACTGGAAATTACGCAGAAACACTCCCACAAATGTCACTGGTGTCAAGCAAATGCGCATTAAAAGATTTTCTAACCTCAGACTAGCTCAAAACAAAGGTTCTATCTTCATCGATAAATTGTTCCTTACTTGGTAAGAACTAGGTGCTTATGTTAAATTTATTGACCTGAAAAAATGGAAATTTTTCAAACTCAAGTGAACTCAAATGTTCGGAACAAATTATCTAAATTCGAAGAAAGTGCGACATATATGGATTTTTTATAAACAACGCATGCGCGATCCAGGAAGTATGAATTTTCTTCTTTATTGTTTTTATTAGTATAACATATGTATATATCTACATAATATGTAGATACATTACATATGTACATATATCACATGACAGGTGACGCCTGGAAGAAAGTTTATGACAAAATGTGATTTTGATACTCTGCAAGGATAGATTCCATATGACATTCCACAATAAACTCATAATGACCTTTAAATCACAATACATAAATAAAGGTGGAAACAAGTTTTACAATAATCAGTGACTTCTTTTTAATGTTATTAAAAAGTGAAAAATATATTTATGGAAATTACATTTAAATTGCATTGCCTTATCCATAAAAATAAAATGATTGCAAGTACCATTGTAGAGTTATAAATTATAAATTTAATCATTACAACATATCTGGAAAAGTTAATTTTGGCTGGAAAAATAAAAATATAAGAAAAAATATAAAATAAAATCTCTTACTTAATAGTCAAATTAAAAGTCTTGAAATTTAATGGTGTTGAGTAGCATGTACTCACTCGTATATAGACAATGAGGCATTGATTTCGTGCAAAGAATGAAAAACAGCCTCCACCTTCATAATGAGTTATTTATTACCACTAACAAGTGTACAAGCGTACTTACATGGAACGTTGAATTTTCCCAGAATTGTTTAAAAAAAACATAATATGTAGGTTGTTAATTTATTTGAATGTAGAAAGATGAGAATGAGTACATTTTTATGACGTTGTGTAGGTATTATAATTCTGTAATTATATTTTCAATAATTTTCTCCTCTAATCTTAACAAAACTGTAGTTTTTCTGTTTTATAGACCTAATAGAGGCTAAGCGAGTTATCTCCCCTTCCCAATTTCTGAATCAAAGATATTAAAAAAGCAACAAATAAATTGTTCAGTCAGATTAATAAAAATCTTTCCGGTTGAAAGGTAACGTAGGTAGTTTCAAGTGATAAGAAACCACAGGCAAAACAAGAAGCACAAACACCTCCTCCTTGGAATCGACAGGATTATTCAAATATACCACATCAGGTCATATGACTACTTCACATTATACATCGCCGTTTTGAGCATTGTCATCCTCTTATTTCATGCCTATAGTATGAAAAATAAAACATTTAATAATCAAATATAATACTCAGTCACTGTAAATGAAAAGGTATTTGATTTTCATGTTTCAACACCCCATTGTTCGCACACAATGGCTTTTTCGTATAGTTAAGATGAAATTTCATTTACTTCCACTATATTAAAAATGTAGATTCAAGTTCGAAAATTGTAGATTCACGTCAAGCAATGAATAGAATCGGGACACTCCAGCGTAGAGAAAGTAAAAATTCCGATGATAACCTCTTCATAAAAACTATAAGAAAAATATAAATTTTTCACGTGCAGTTGAAGAATTGATTCAATAGAGCAATCTGAAATTTTATTTTTTATTTTTCTTAATTTAAAAATAAATTAGAATAAATCAGGTACGAAAGACTTTAGAGCACTACTGTTCGCTATATAGGACTACCTACTTTTTATGAACTAAATTATCAAATTCAAGCGTCATGATTTAAACAACATGCAAATATTTTTCCGTATTCAAATCAATTTTTACGGCATGCGAACATAACATCAATGCCGCTAACGTAATTGGTACAAGATTACAAACTTCAATTTATCATGTCTATTGAAAAGCACGCCGTGTACCGTAGACAGTATCAATAATGGATTGGTCTTGGATTGATTACAGTTTTTTTTTGTTTTTAGTTTCAGCGGGTTCGTCGCCTAAGTCTTTTGTTTTATAAGTTCAAAAGATCGTGCACATTTACTGTAGTAAATTTTAAACTTCATTAACAGAATATTAAATATTACGTGCAAATTAAATTTATATGTGCAATTTTTATCGAGCTAAAAAATAAATTGCATACGCCATATTATTACATTTTTAGCTGAATAACAAACTTATGGTGAATATATGTACAGTAAGTGTATAATACATGTAGAAATGGTATGGAGAACAAGAAGTTGAAATGATGATATTAAAGATGAGGTGTGTGGTGATTTTGAATTTCACAACAGTTCCAATTTCGAGAGTAGCGAAACTAGTTCGGTTTTTATATTCTAGATGAAATCTTAGCCTGATTCAGCGTAGGTACTTTTGCTCTTGCGTTTTGGTGAGAACATTTGAAATTGAACCAAACGAAATGTATCACGATGGACAGTGCGGGAAGGCTATGCTTGTTAATTTTTATAATATAAACCTTTATGTGACTGTTTTTTTTTTTTTTTTTTATAAATGAGAAGTACTTGCATAATTGCTGCTATTTTATAGTCCGTTTTTCAACGCATAAAATGTCTTTTCTTGTACTTGCTTCGTAATTTTTTTTCTTTTTTCTTTCAATTTGGATCATGAAAAAATATGAGTAGGGGGTTGAACTTTTGCAAAATCCTACTAAAAAGAATTTCCGTGCTCAAAATATTTAATTAACTACACATGTAATCTTGGTAATAAATAAATAATTTGCAAAATTCGATATATTTCAGACTTATGTAAAAACAAAAATTAAATACTTAAATTTCCAGCTCTTACTTACAAATGTTACTGAATAAGTCATCTACCAGTTATTTACAATAAATTTAGCGTATCAGTTATACATTCCCAACAACTAGTCTTTCAGTGTTTACCTTTTTGGAGAAGTTCCCAAAGAGCGGTAAAAAAACAAAAAAAAAACAGAGAAGAAAAGAAAGAAAGTCAGCAATACGATCTTCATTAGCGGTGGATAGATTTACAAATGAAACCGCACAAAGAAGTTGCTGTGCTAGTTTCTGATAAGTGTACATATGTCTGCACTCCAAGTATCTGCTGTTTTGGAGGCTTTCACCGTCAGATGAATTTCAAATGATTTTTGGTTTTGATGTTTCCTTTTCCCAACAGATATGTAATTTATGTTTTTATCTTCAACATGTATATACTTACCGCGCCCATTTGTCTAAACCCTTTCCATTTGTTTCTCTATAGATTATGCTTAGAATTTTTGCAAGAAAAGGCCACAAATAATTGAGGTCGCCGGATGTCTCAGACATGTTTCTTGTGTGTGGCATATAATTCATCGCTTCGTTATAAATGAAATATTATGCAGCAATATGAAGGTCTAATTTTTTTGTATGTCTTCTTCTTAATTTTTCAATGCGATTTAATAGATAATAAATATTTAAATTCGACCAAAAAAGAATTTAATTTCAAGTCTTCTGGGAGATAAACTTAAATTATTTTTATATTAAAGAATTAGTAAGCCTGGAAGAATTTCTACACAGCGCTGACAAATTTAAACGACAACAACTTTTTGTAGGCTACAAAAAATATCCAAAAATGGGAAAACAACATTCAAAGATTTGCTGAAAACATTAATAGGAAGGCAATAATCATCAGAGTTCGAAGAGTTGAATAAACCTATTAAATTCTGATCTCGTGTACCCAAGTACGGAAGTATTAAAATCAACTTTTTTTTTTATACTACATTTCAGATCTGAAACAGTTTTCAATAACGTATCTTTCGTGTACTTTATGTATTTTGATATCTAGTCACGTAGCGTCAATCGAATTATGGCTGCGATTATAATTTTTATTGTTGCATATTTATTTCAATTGCAGACTTTTCGCAATGACGTAAGTAGTTTTTTTGTAATCTTTAATATATTTTTGAAGTAGGTATTTGTCCTCGAGCTGTTAATTGCCAGTACCTACTTATTGTTTGCATGTTAAATTTATGAATAATTTTTAAAGTATGATTGTGAATATTAATTAAGTAATAGCGTCTAGGTATCTTAAAATAATTTGGTGTGTTGCGAAAGGAGCTGGATGTATATTAATATTCGTATCAATTGTAAAAATAAAAACAAAAACATGGTGAAGGCATTGCCAGTCAAAAACAAAATAAAGCGGAGAATTTATGCAGATTTTATATTTTTTTATCAGATTTCATTTATTTCTTATCCTGGTAGGTATGATTCTGGATTTTATTTGTCATTAATTGGTTTTTCTGTCATTGTTCCCTTTTTTTTTTAACTCTCCATTCTTTGAAGTAAACTTAAAAATATGAGTTTCTTCTCTAAAATCAGAGATCTTCTAATGTTATAATCTGATATATATGTATGATTCATAAAATCAAAATCAAATTAAAATTTTAGCTAATCAATCAAATTTTAATGAAATTTTTACCCCAAAAAAATCCTTTATTAGATTTAAAACAGTTCTAATTTAGGAAACAATATCTTCCGAGTCCATTTTCTGTTAATATTGTTACGAGCGTAGCTTTCGGGTCTTTATTCAAAACACAATATTTCAAATATAGTGCACACGTTCTCTTTATTGTGTTCTACTGTTTACTTTTATTAAATTCACAACAAATTATCACTAGCAACGTATTTCAAATTATCTCAGTCCAATTAGGACACTTTCGCCTATTTATTCGCTTTCACTTGTACTCACTGCAATGTCTGAGACAAGACTCGCTCCTGGCGGTGACAAGTGCTGTATTGCCAGTGACGGTGTTACCAAAGTCTTACCAATATTGTTTTAAAGACGTATTGCCCACACTCAAAAGACAATTGCATATGGCAAGTCCGCTTCTGTTTTTAAGGCCTGGAACACAATTGGAACTTTTCAGCCAGCTTGAGATTTGTTGACAATGTAAATCAATGTAGAAGAACACAATTAGAGCTTTAACTTTTTTACCAGCTGCAAGCTGGTTTGAGATTTGATCAAATTTCAAGCCCAATTAATGCCAACTTGAGGAAATTTTAATGTTGCCAACTGTGCGAATGTCGAATATCAGATGAGAATGGCTTTTGTTGACATATTTAAGAAGTAAACAGCTACCAAATATATTAAAATGGAAGAAAACTTATAGAGTTAGTAAAAGATAAGCAGTTCCTGTTGGACATTAAAAAAACAAACTCAGTATTATTTTTACATATAATTGGTACATCTCGAAACTATCCAAAAACGCATAAATTTATCGTAATTTTGGAAAATCGGAAGCATTTACTGTGGTCGTTCTTTAATAAAAGTTCTCAACATAAACAAGTTAAAGTTGCAAAACTCAAAAATGCCAGTTGTGTTCAATTCAGCTTTTTCATTCAGCTTTAGTAGAAAGCTGGCGATATAGTTGGCTGCAAGGCTCCAATTGTGTTTCAGGCCTAAGATATGTCTTAACTTTGTCTTATGTTGTGTTTTTTTGTGAAAACTAGATGGCGCTGATTAAATTTCCACTAAACATTTGTCTTCATAAATGTCTTTAAGACAAGTCTTCATATGTGGTTTTAAGAAAATGCTTCAGATGTGTATTTACATAGAATTACAGTGAGCTCAGCACATGCATCGGTATAGCTTCATTCCCATGATTTTGCTTTTGTTTTTCAGTAATAACAGAAAAGTACAGCAATATGAATGCGCAACGGTCACTGCAATTACACTTTAAGACTTGAGTTACAGAAACTCAGTTCAATAATTTAAGTTTTAATTTATTTTATTTTGAGAAACCGAAGTATCTAAGAGTATAAATGATGGGTTCACATTATTGTGAGTATCTTCACAATTAGGTCTACGAGATGACTCACTCTTTCTTCATATAACAGTCAAATATGACGTCTTCACTATTTTACATATTGGACGATTTTTATTTACTTCACTAATAGATGTTGCCAGGCCAGAAATTGTTTCTCTTTCTTGCGTATGTGAATTTTATGTAATTGTCTCATTGGAGACACTATACAGACATGTTACTGAGACGTTTCGTTTTCGACCCATCAGCATTTTGTGTTTCCTTGCGAAGGCTTTGGAAAAGGTGATGTACACTCAGATCCGATCGTTTGGAGATAACAACAGAATGCTTTCGCGCTATCAATCAGGTTTCAGACCAGGTTATAGCTGTCAATTGGCTGTCCTAAAGGTTACTACAGACTTAAGAAAAGGCCTAGATAATGACGAGATTGCAATACTGTTTTACTCGACTTTACAAAAACTTTTGACTATGTAAATCACTCTATACTCCTCAACAAACTTCAAACATTTTTCCAGTTTTCATTTAGTGCCGTCCAATTGATACAGAGCTTCTTAGGCGATAAGTATCAGCAAGTGCGAGTCAGCAATCGTCTTTCTGACTTACAGCCGCTTTTCTGTGACGTTCCCCAAGGGTCTATTTTAGGTCCACTGCTCTTTTCCTTATTCATCAATGATTTACCTGACATTATTCAAGAGGTTAATGCCCATTTATATGCTGATGATTTACAAATATACAATAGCAGACCTCTCGGGCTGATTAAAGACTCCATTTTAAGGATTAACGATGACTTAATGCGAATTTACGATTGGCCTCAACGTAACCTTTTGATGTTAAATGCCAATAAATCGAAATATATAATTTTTTCCAATAACAACTTGGAAACTAATATTCTGCAGATCATGTTTCGGGATGAAATATTGACTAGGGTAAGCGAAGCTATGAATCTCAGTGTCGCTCTTAATGGGGGAATGAAATGATGTGATCATGTACGTGCAGTCCTGAGTAAGGTGTATGGAGGTTTGGTGTCAAGTCTGGCTCTCTGCCAAATTATTAAGCGTGGACATCAAATGTAGATTGGTAAAAACTCTCATCCTGCCCTACTTTTCTTACGGGAATTTGATTTTTCCTAAATTGGATAGTTATTGCTTTCATCGAATAAATGTGGCCTATAATGATTGTATTGGCTTTATTTTCAATTTACGAAAATTCGACCATGTCTCTAATTTTATTCCCAGAATACTGGGCTGCCCACTGAATATTTACCTTGGACGTCAGGCAATTCTATTCCTCTTCATGCTTATACATACTAAACGCCCTGAATACTTAATGGATGAGATCCAGTTTCTCCAATCTCAGCGACGCGACGTTGGGATCTTCTGATTCCACGCCATAGTCGCTTGGTTCAGGAAAGCTCCTTCTTCATTCAGATCCCACGGCTTTGGCGGTTACTGTCGGTGAATTTAAGAGGCTTGTATCTTCAATACAGGTCTGAATGGTTTCGAGAGTGCTGCTAATTAATTAATTAAATAATGAGTTTTGTTCTTTTTTCCTTTTTTATAGTTGTGATTAAACACAATGGAATAATTTATCGCTTTCCTTAGCATATTTTTGTATTTTTGTATTGAATAATTTCACTTAAATTTAGTTTTGTTTGGTTATGATATTATTATTATTTTAATCAACATATGACATTAACTCTATAAATAACTATTTGAACATTGTTTTCTCTAAAATTATATTTTCGAGTGCTTACAAATGATTGTAAATCTTGTGTACCAATCCAGCTAAATAAATTAAATTGAATTGAAAATTGAATTTCCTTCACTGGGTTTGTACTCCACAAATTGTCCAGAACGTTCCCGAAAATTCCACTCCAGAAACATCGATTCTCCGAACCTAAAGTTGTTTACTGTCTTACGCGAAATTTCCATTTCCTGTAGTAGATGTCACTCTCTTAGACATTTGATCTGTCTTAACACTTCATGAAAAGTCTAGGCACTTCATGAAGTGTAGGCTGATAGTGTAACCTGAAATTTTAGGTCACTACATGAAGTGGTACGAACCTTCACGCCGATAGTCCAATATCAACCGATATAACCGAATCTTCGGAATATTTGAGTAATACAAATGTATGAAAATTGCTTTTAAGTTGCTTCCAATTTCAGTTTTACCTTTTTTCCCTCCAGACGAAAAGAGATCAATAACCAAGGGCGAAAATCGGTTTATGTTTATTGTTAAAGAACAAGATGCCTTACCTGAAAATTTAGGTCTGTTCATTCTGGTTTAATAAGTGTTCGGAGTAAATTAAAGTAAAGTTTTCTACACATATATATACTATTGCGAGCGTGGCCTTTTGTTCGTTATTTAAAACACAATATTAAATATTTAATATACAAGTTCTTTATTTCACTTTACACTTATAAAATTCACAAACCTTCAATTAATCAACTCAACTTTAATTATCGCTAATACTGTATTTTCAATTACTGTATTTCTATGTCGCTTGACAGTACTGCAATATCTAAGACAAGACTTCTCTGGCGGTGACAACTGTTAAATTTATACCATAGAAACTCTCCAGATTCTTCTGGAGTCTTCTATTCATCGATACTCCGAACCTGAAATTGTTTACACTCCATTTCCAGTAGATGTCACCAGTTGTCTATTTCTGTTGCACGTAACAATACTTTACTCCTCGCATTTATAAAGTTGTATTTAAAAATAATTCAATTCCTTCTATTACTATGGTGATACTATCGAGACATCTTGGGTGATTTTCGCAATATAGAAGATGATAATTTTCCGCGATAAAAGTTATCTTCGCCGAAATATGATGCGCGAATCATCCTCCGCGTATAATCTTGCTTGCTGGGAAAGAGCATATAACTTAACTGTTAGATGTTCTTTGGTATTGCACTATCGGCGTAAAGGCTCGTACTTCATCAAGTTACTAAAAATTTCAGACACTTAGGGCCGTAAACACCAACCAGAATAATCCATATTCATGTGTAATGCACAAAACACCAACCAAGATTACTCGCGATTTAATCCATCGTATTACACCGGTGTAATATTTTATCCGACATTTTCTGGGGGTAAAATTTCTTCCATTCGAGGATTATTCCGAATAGGTGACGGATGAGCAAAATTTGAATTTAAGTGACAATTACAGCAAACAACAAAGAATAGCAATTTTCCGTGGCAACGATATTTCGGTTAGATGCACTGATCTTAAATTCTTTCTCTACTAAATTTTTTTTTATATTATGTAAAAAAGAAAACTGAAAATTAAATTAATTTTGTTTATTATAATGCTTATTCAACATTTCTTATTTTAAAATATATTACTCTTTTATTTCGACATACCGAAAATATCCGGAAGTAATGCCACATAAGCAAAAAACTAATTGTTTTACACGCGTTGGTGTTTACGGCCAAAGCAAGCAGGATTATTCTCGGATAAGAATAATCTTTACACAGGAAATAGGATTATCCTCGTTGATGTTTACGCCGTTAGGGTCGTATTCACCACGCCATTTAATTGAAATTAAATTAAATTTATGTTTTAGTACTGCCAGTAGAGAGGGTTGCGGTCCACTTGAATTAAGAGTCAAGTTATATATGCGTTATTATGACATAAAGTAGCCCAACTTTAATTTTAATTTAATATTAAGTGTGCTCTAACCCTCTCCCACAGGAGTAGGTACTAAAACAGAAATTAAATTAAATTTCAATTAAATGGCTTGGTGAATACCGCCCTTAGTGTAAAAAGTCGTCAAGCGCAAACTGAGTTATACTATCTGCCTAAACTTCATGAAGTACCTACACTTTTCATGAAGTGCTATCATACATCAAATGTCAACGACATATATACTGGATGGCAGGGCCGAATCTATGAGGGGCACTTGCCCCGGGCGCTTGCCCCGGGCGCTATTTTTAAGGGGCGGCAATACGACGGACTTCTGAGCCCATAACTAAACGAGAAATAATCTAATTACAAGAATTGGAAAATTTTTCAGACCATACTTAACACTTCATTCTTCTTTCCGGAATCTAAAAGCTCCTTTGCTGATATCATACTTTCAATTGTGCTTATATTTACTTATAGAATCAATCAGTTTACTGTCTATTAAATTTAAGTCTGTAAGCCTCTGTAAGCTAATTAAACTAAAAATTCCGCTAAATCCTCAAATTGTACCTTTGTATCATATGAAATGAATTCAAGAATTGTACAAATGTGGCTGGCAACTCTATGTTTTCCATCATCCATCAATCCTACCTCGAATGTAGACAAAATATAAGACAGTAGGCACAAGCACAGAGTTACCAGAAAATCATTTTGATGCCAGTTAAATTTAGCCATTTTAGCCGGAGTTAAGGTGTTTGAGTCCGAGTACAAAATCGGATAAATCCTGAACGGCAGTTTGCCAGAACTCCTACCAAGAGTTATTTTGAAACCGTCTCAAATTTTAGTAGTTTTGGCAGAGAAGATTTGTATTGAAAAGTGGCAAAAATAAAAAAACTAATCTCTGACATAATTAAATTTTTAATTTGTTATCCTTGTGCTAATAATACTGTAGGCAGACTTGCAATTTCAATATTGCATTTTGCGCTCAACCGCAAATCTGTCTCTATATACTGATAAACAGTTCGGTATACGCTCGTTATACACTCAGTATGTAGTACATTGGAACTTAATATTGAAATTGTGAAAAACGTACGCGGTATACGAGTTTATTGCAATAGGACCCTAGTTATAAACCATAATCATTTAATACACGCACCTTTTAGAACTGAATTTAATACTGCAATGTTGGCTACAACTTTTTCTGACAGTTTTAGAGTTACGTGCGCGCAACTTTCTTTAGTCAAATGACAAATTAAATGTAAGTTCTCTAATTAAATTCTTAGTATCGTAAACAGCAATTGTGTCTCTGAAATTTTATATTGCAATTGACATAATTGCATTATCAATATTGAAATTGCAAGTCTGTCTTGGGTATAAAATAACCTGTATTTGTAATGATACGATTTTTTACTTTCATTTTATTTTAAAGCAGTTTGAGATTCAAACGACAATTAAGATCTTTATCTAATGATCTCAATTATTGTTTGTATTTCAAATTCTTTTTATTTAACAATCATTTGTTTCAAATTCAAATTGTTTTTAATAATTCTGGTTCTAGTTTCAGGGTATGCACTATGCAGTATATATAGGTAATCTATCATATACATATGATGCCTAGTATACCCTGGAAGTGTAATAAAATTTGCCACAAATAAAGAACGTTTTTAGAGGGGGCAGTAACTAACGTCTTTGCCCCCCCCCCCTTCAAACCTTTCCTAGATCCTGCACTGCTGGATGGCGATAGTCAAAACCCTCTAGAAATACTTTCCAAGCCATAAAACAGAAATCTATAAGTTTGCGTGCGTGTCCGTTCTCTAAAATGTTCTATATTGATACTGATGGAAAATTGCCAGTCATTGACTTTATATATCCTATGGAGCCTAAACTGATATCCACAGAGGAAAATAGGCTTCCACTAATTTTAAGCTTGGCTCCTTACCTTCCCAAGGGCTTCACTTACATACTATATACCTTAATTAACAAAATAATAAAATCATTTTGATTTAAAAGTAAAGTTGCATCTTCGTTCCAGCTGAATAGTGTATGTGTGGCCAACCGAATCTTCTGTAGGCACTTATTACTCAGCTGAGAGTTTTTGTTTGGGGAATCTCAGTCGTTTAATTAAGATAAATTTTTTTAAATAATTTTGTTAGGAAAGATATAAAAATTGTATTAGCATTGGGAAGATAAGAAAGCAAGCTTAAGATTATCAAAAGATCATTTTTCTGTATGAATAGTAGTTTTAGACGCAGGACCACGAGCTATTCAAATCAAACTTTTGTCAAATCTGCAAATATTTTAGAATGTTAGAACTCAGTTGGGGCTGTCATGTGATTGAGACGGAAGTCTGATTCATGGTTTGGGAAGTATTTCTCGAGGTTTTCGCGATAGCTAGATTTATAGAGGTTTATAGTATTACAGGTTGCAGCTAAACTGTAGAGGAGTGTAGTATATAGATATGTATCCCTTTTTTAAAATTATTTTTCAGATACTTACCATCTCTAGCATTTAAATTTAAGAAACATACAGCGAAGGTTGCTTATATTAACGTAAATGGGCAATATGTATAATAAAGACTAATCACTATATAATTAAAAAAAAACTTACAAAGTGCTCAGCATTTATTTTCTTCAATTTATTAATTTAGTTTAATTACTAGCAAGTAGCATCATTTCGTATGATATCCATACTGCTTAAAATTTTCACATTCATGTCTGATTTTTCACTAGTACCTACCTACCCAACAGTGCTAGCCCAAAACAATTAAAAATTTGTATGTAAATACGAAATAACATAATAATTAAAAAAATTTGGACGCTTGTATCTTGATGCTTCGAGTGGGCATCAAATACCTGCTTCCTTGTGTCTGTTTAGGTCTTCTTACTTCACATGGCCACTATACCTATCTACTTCCACATCACACTTAAATGAAAGTAATTTTGATCTTATTTTTTTTTATTTTTTTTTATTTTAACTTCAACATCTTTTTTTCAGTATAGATTGTCCTAAGTGGTCCTAGTTTATGAATTTACTTAACGTTTGGACTTATGTAAATAGTATATTTACAAAGAGTTCATATCACGAAAAACTTGAATCAAGCTTAACCCATTTAAATCGACAGCTGATCGGTAAATGGAGCAAAATGAAAATGTAAACAAAAAAATTCGATGACCCACAAAAACTCAAAAAGTTCACTCACGTTGGAACGTGAGTAATTCCTTTCTTTTGCTTTACAAAATGAACCAAGCAATCGCAATTTCATGAGACAAGGTGTGCTACTACAGCTACAGTTCCAGTTCAGTTTTCATCAGACACCTGCTTTTATTTAGCAGCCGTAAAAATATAGTCATTGACTCGAAACCTCAGGGCAAGTGGTGACGTGCTACCTCACCGGCCACGGTGCGCGCGCGACGGTACCTAACTGATCTAATGATTTACATATTTTCGATTGAAAACTGCCTATACGCAAACGCAATAGAAGCTTAGGATCTAGTCTTGTTATGATCATGTGATGACGACTGAAAACTCATTAGAAAACATGTTGTATATTAATATGTATGTATGTATATATAGTCTCAAGGTTGTTATTATCTTTCACCTTGGGGACGGTTCACAGGTATACATGCCAAAAGTAACAGTTATTTTGGAATTGAAATTGTAGGTACTAAAGCTTTATAGCTGTATAATGATAAATCGTAACGTCTGAAAAGAAAGTTACTGTTGACTTTGTTATGCGTTTTTTTCCTAGTAACTATGTATGTATATGTAAGTATGTACAAGAAAGAACTATATAATTTATTGCTTGAGAAAACAGTTAGATATTTTGTGTTAAAAGAAAGTATATACATATGTAGACTAGCAGTTATACCTGATAACCCTATGTTTTTTTTTGTAGGTACCCCTGTATTTGTTGTTGCTTTTACCTATCATATCTTTTGTATTTTTGCTGCAGTGCCCATTTTCTAGCCCACGGAAGTTGGTGCAATCCGTTTTGGAGGAAAAAGTATAGAGTGGAGTAGAGCCAACATTAAGACAAAACTGCTTTAGGTGGAAGTTACTAGAGCAGAACACTTAGGGAATGCTATTGGGTGCCGCTACAAGCAAGCACTAAGTGAACTATAAAATGTTCGTTATAACAATCCCATCTATTCTTCTGTTCTTGGCTTATTTGTACAAATCGATACAAACCAATGCAACTCAATCTCTTAGCTAAATTACACACTTACACTTACACAGAGCTACACGCTACAAACTACACGAAGCTCTATTTCAACTTCATGAAGCACAAGCTACAAGCTTCATATCCGTATTAACACGATTAATGTGACATTCATGAGTCTTGTAAAAAACACTTGTTTTGATTCATAATTAACATCTAAAATCAAAAATAGTCTCAAATACTTTTGTAGTCATGTTACATGAGTAACACAGTATATACATAAGTAAATTCTTAAATAATTTAAATATGGCGCCAGTTTTATTTTATTATCATGTTGGTGTTATTGCAGCGGCAGCTACAAAATTCGAAATTTGCGTAATATCAGCTACAGCTTCATGTGTAGATATAGCTATACTACTATGTAGCTTGAAGCTCTCTATGTAGCAGTTTCTATGGTACACCTATGTGCAAACTAAAATGCAGAGTGGAGTAGAGTAGCGTAGAGTTGCAACTGGTATCTTTTTTTTCGCTCGCAGTAATGCATATGGCCATATTTGTTTGGCTCAGAGTAGAGCTGCATGAAAATTGATTCTATTCTAATTTCACTCTGGCATTTCCGAAAGCTTACACACTGGAATTTCGAACTACTAGCGGAGCGGAGAAAGCTCCATACTTCTTTTTATCATAACTAACATGTTTTATTGTTATTTTCTGATTTAATATTTTTTATGAATGCTCATAAAAAACAAGAGATATTTTTTGCAAACTTTATGATTTAAAAACAAAAAAAAATACGTTAATTTTTATCTAGTTTCGAAGCAATTTGATGATGCAACAGGTGTCTCCTTTTTTCAATTAATTATTTTGACAACGACGAGTATGTTGATTTGGCGTTGCTATGGCATTTTGTAATATTAATTTCAAAGTTTGTTGTTGATATGGTTATGGCGATTGGTTACGTTTAATTTCAAAGTTCGAATTTCACTCTGTGCTGTATTCTGAACAGCTTCGCTCTAGACTTAAAGCTCACTTTGCTCCACTCTGCTCCACTCTGCATTGTGAATGCGGCATAAAGCTTGCAGCTTGTAGCGTCGTAGTGTCGTCTGCCATCTTTCACAAGAGCCGACATACAAGGTTTACCTCTTAAATATATAAAAACCCCAGTCAGTTACCAATAAAAGGTCCGCTTTTTTTGTCTAGCAATATCCATACCTCTCTCAACTAGTTTTATGTCGATTTCGATAGGACCCAATCATTTACCCTACCCGCTAAATCGACGAGAGAGACATATTTCTATTGAAAGTCCTCAATTTAAAGTCAGCTGGCATTTAAAGTTATTTTTATAGATATTGAAAAACGGATCATGAAAGGAAGTGTAATTTTACAATTTCTAAAATACTGTATGAAAGCACGAAGGAGTTCGAAGCGAAGGATGAAAGTATATCCGAAAAATATCCAAATGTCAACCCACTTTGATCCACTCAAGTATTCACATGTGATTAATTCCATTCCCCTACGGAACTAACGCCGGTGTAGATAATTCCAGTCCGGTTAGTGTTCACATGGTAAATTATCTCACTCCGAAGTAGGTTAAACCACTCCAGTTTGCTTCATATGATCGGGGTATATGTTGCACTTTTTCTGGCAATGGAGTACTGAAGCCCATCGTACATAAGGCCTAACAACAATGTTCATAAGCTTGCCAGACTTGAAAATAATACGAATCTTTCCTTAAGCCCAGTATTGTGTTCATTTAGCGGATAAATATGTAGCAGCAATCAAGCAGGGCCCTTTTTTACGGCTTAAAATAGTTCATTGTTTTGATCTATAGGTAACTGCTTCTGACAATCAGTTGTCGTGCATTTGTGATATTATTTTGTGTTCTTTTGGATTGCTATTGCATTTACCCAATCTCGAAATAGTAAGGCAAATTATATTTATACTTACTATTTTAATTTCTTTTCCAAAGAAGATTTTTTTTAGCAGAAAAAAAAATAATAAAAATATACTGCCACTCTTTTATTCTAATTTCATTCAACTTCAAACGTCAAAATCTTACCGTGGAAAAAAGGTATTGAGTGGATAAATCTCATGCTAACCCGGGGACGAGATAGTACAGCTTGCATGCAACTTGCACTGCCATACTTCATGCAAGTGTAGCCTCTACTGGCAGCTGAGGTGATAGTAATTTAACATTATACAGTTTTCAAGATGGCAGAAAAGAAATGTTTGAGAGAAATTGATAAATTTATACTGGGAAAATGAGATTTTCTTTGATCATTTGCATTAAATCATTTACCAACATCTTCCTCTTAATTTTTTTTTTGGATTTTTATCATTATGCTACTTTCTTTATTGCTATAATTTTCCAATATACGCAAGACTTTACGTCTCAATGCCATTTTTTAAATGAACTTGCTTGCAAGATGATAAGACAACAACCGAACTGCCTTCTGCTATCAAGTTTAAAATCGCGGAGGCTTGCATGCAAGCTGTACTATTTTATGTAACCCATGGGTAAATATATGATTGTGGAAATACTGCCATCTACATGTCAAAACTAAACAAACTTTTAGCTGATTAAACACAATATCACTTTCCCCAGCGATTTGGTTAAATATTTCGCAACTAACTAGGCTTTATGCATGACCAACATTTGTATAGTATTTACACAAACTGTCAAAATTTGATTATGCTACAGAGGGCCTATTCTTGAATAACGAAGGCAGATTCCGTATTCGTTATGCTGTCAAAATCATTCGGAATCGACACGAGTGGTATTCTTGAAATCCGAATGAGTTATATACCGAATGCAATTTTTTCGTTATTTAACGAGTGGGTTAAACCATTCGTTTTGCCGAACGAAGAGTAAACCAGCTAATTCTATGGTTGAAAAAGCGAGAACATGTACGTGCAATGACAAAACTATCAGTGTAATTTGTCTAACATAAGATATATATCCTACTATTAGAATTAGTACGATTGAATGAATTTGACTGTTAGCAATAATTGCTGGCTGCTTTTATATTGGCAGCACAGAAAAGATAAAATATACGTACCTATACTTTACATCGCCTTTTTGTTTTCTTTGTGGCTAATTCTATATAAAAGCAAAATAATATGCAAATTATATTTTAGAGTAATATCATACAAATTTAATAAGACAAGAAAAACTTTTTTTAATTAAGTAGACAGTATTTGTTTCATAAATTGACAAATTTAGTCTTACCCCACTCGTTATGTTGAAAAACTTTTTCACCACTTCGACGAAGAGCTTCAAGAACAGGACAAAACTTGCCGATGAAAAGACCTAAAGCTTGACGAACAGCTTGTGGGTTGCCATTATGAAAAGCACTTGCTCGCGTCCTTGCATATGGTAGTATACGCACATTGTGATTAGTCCTCTCCCAGCGGGAAATATTTCAAGCGCTTGCCAGAAGAAGCGCTTCCACAATATACCCAGAAAATATCGTTTCCCAAGCGCTCTTTTACCATAGCCAAAAGAAACTTTGCGGAAGCAGATCTCTTCCCTGAGTTTGGGCTTATTTGTTTTTTGTTGGTGAAAAATGAATCATATGCATCTAAAAGTGCAGCAGAATTTTCAATATTTTCTAAAGACCTCTATTACCATGCCAAAGGAAGCTTTGCGGAAGCAGATCGCTTCTCTCAGCTTAGGCTTACTCATAACTTATGTTTTTTTTTGTGTGAAGAGATGACTCATATACATCGGAAAACGCAACAAAAGTGTCATTCTTTAGTAGTCAGTTGAAGTGTGCGGTTAATTGAAATCTAATTTAATATAAAATAATAATAAAATGCAGCATGATTCAGAATAAAACAGAAATTTTAAATAAAGCCGTTATCTTGATTCCAGCTGTATTCCCTATTAGCGCTCCAAGAGTGCTACCCTACAAGCGCTCCTAGAGAGCTTCCCAAGAATCTGCAGTTGAGCGCTTCTCTATGCGGACATGCTCACGTTAAAACGATATCAACTAGGATACGGTGGGGAAGCGCTCTTGCATTCCTTTGTGAGCGCTTCCAATTCCCGCTGGGACCGGGCTATCCCACACGATACAAGTATTCTTGATGCATTATTAGTTTTCTAGGGAAGAGGTGAGAAGAAGAAAAGAGATATCTCCCATTATGGAGAGATATCTCCATAATGGGAGATATCTCTTTTCTTCTTCTCACCTCTTCCCCCCCCCCCCCAGAAAACCTGTTTGCATATTGCATCAGGAATACTTGTGTGGGATGACGCATTTCGCATGTTGTGCCACACTAATAAAACCCACTGACATGTATAACATAGACCGCTAACACCACTGAAATCGCTTACATTATCATGGGATCACTTTTCTATAGTTGCCTCTTTTTGGTTTAACGACTGGATTCCACTGAACTTGAAATAATAAGTTCTATATGAAATCTACCATAGTTCAGTTTGAGTTCAGTGGATTTTCCAAATGAATATATAGAACAGAAATAGATGGCAATAGAGCATTTGTAATCCTTTCTCCAATCCCCATAGCTACTTTTAGGGATAGGCAGACAAAAATTGCTTAATTTTATTTCCTTAAAAATAGAGTTTAAGGAATATTTGATGTTATAGGAGATAAGCTTCCAATAAAAATAATAATTTTGAATATATTTGGAATTTGTTGAGCTTTTAATATGAATGTTAAAGTGAAAATGAAACTTAAAATTAAGATAGTTGTCACACCCCTGCCAACAAAAGTGGACCCATATGAAATAAAAGCAGTCTATGCTATACATGTCAGTGATAAAACAGCAACAAAATATTTTTTTAGAGGGGTCTTAAAAATTTCCTCAAATACATGATTTCATTCTTGACTTACCTATCCGCCGGTGAGAGCAAAAATTATTCGTAACAGTGATACTTTTTTAAATATTTTTTTTTAAATAAAAAATAAACAAGGATAATTTGGATATCACTAATATCCTCTTTAACCAAAATAATTTCTTAAATGTCACTTTCTTCTCTCGCAACTTTGTACCTTCCTTCACGTCGTAGTACTCAACCGTAACCTCCGCAAGATACAAGCCATGAACAAAGTCGAAAAAAGAGAGCAGCGGGCCGGTCAGCAGGCGATATCCACAGTCTTCTTCCCTTGTCTTACTGAAGGAGTTTTTCATATAAAAGTTGCTTGTATTTTGTTCAAAAGCTATAATTTCCGTAAATTTGTTCCACATGCTATATTTTTTTAAAACTATTGGAAAGAAAACATATTTGGCTGCAATTTGTTTTAAATTCATTTTGCTGTAGGAGCGACAGTTTTGGGCCTTACGACCTGTTTAGAATGAAATTTTAGTTATTCCTTCATGACGAGATACAAAAAGCAGTGAGAGTGAGCTCTTACTGCATGCTGTACCCGGCACGTTAAGGCGTTTTAATGTGTCGGTGGCTTCGGCGACTTCATGGCTTGTATTATATTCCGGGGGTTACGACTCAACTCGAAATGAAATAATGCACGCACACATTCATAGCCTCCCATTCCTGAATGAGAAGCCTGCAGCAAGAATATCCGTGTGGAGGCGCCTACTCTGTTGCTAAACCGGTGTGCATACTGCATCAAGAATACTCGTGTGGGATTTCTTAATGGGTCAATGGCCACACGGTTTATACAGGATGATCTTTATTTGAATTCATAAATGAAACAGGAGATAGGTTGAATTGTTAGGAACAAAAAATTGCTTGGGGGGGGGGGGGGGGTAAGTTTCAACCGTTTGTGAATTACAGGCTGATTATGAAACTACTATTTTTCCACATAACACCCTGGAACGTCCTTGTTGTACATTCCATGGAGCTGATTTTGAGCTAAGCTTTCCAACGAATGTCGAACCGACATTTTCTGGCCAGATTTGGAAATCTTAGAAAGTTTGATGCTATACACATGTACCTACAATCTTTTTTAATATTCAATCATTTTGCTACTGACGCCTAATTTTATGCAATTCCACGCAAAAGGTCCCGGGAACACTCTAGGAAGAAAGTCACAACAAGGTCCATTGTTCACCTTTCCGGCTTATGAGCAATTGCTTATAAGTCCCAGCCGGATGCTCTTACAAAGCTTAATATTGGCCCTTCCTACCCATTTCATGCAGTTCTTCCATGAGATGTAAGCCAAGGAGTATGTAACGCTTTCCGAAGAGAGCCATGCAGTGACAAAGAAAGTGAGTCATCGTTTCGGATTCCTCTCCGCATCCTCTGCATACAGGATAGTGAGCAGGTCCCATCATGTGTAGGTAACCCCTGAAAAATGAATGAGCATGAATTGACACTAGGGTTGTCAGGGTTGGTTGGTTTAGTCCCAATAGCTTTTTCGTGAAGTTTGGGTTAGGTTTGCTCCACAGTTCCTTTGTACTCTACCCGAGGGGTCATCTAACCAAAGACGACTGTGTTGGAAGTTGGCTCAAACCGAAATATTAAAGGCAAGGTGTTTTGGTGCGATCCCGATTGTGGAGGGGGATGCCTCCGGGGCTGCAACAAGACCAGCAAGCTCATCCGATTTTTAGTTTTCGCTGATATCGCTGTGACCTTGCACCCATAGGACGACTACCGTGTCACACCCAGAAAGAGGTTTTAAGGGGCTTGGACATGGCCTTGACAGCTGCTTGGCTGTCCGAGCAGAACACAATCTCCTTGTTCTCAATATCTGGGTTGAGGAGATACCTTCCCGCTTCAAAGATTTCCTCATTTAGGTGATATGTGGGTAATTTTGATGAAATGGGGAGTGAGAAAGAAGTTAGGTCAACTATTCGGGAAAACTAGTCTTAAGAGTAATAGGGAGTTTAGAGGTATTTTTGAAGAAATGGGTTGAATATAACATTTTCGGGTGCGAGAAATCTATTTAGCTAGGTGTCGACGACATTGTTGAAACTCTTTTTGTGGTATAATAGAAGTATATGAGGTAATTTTGATAAAAGGGAGTGAATTTACCAATTTCGAGTGCGAGAAAGCGATTTATATACATAGGTTCTCACTTTAGAGAAACGCATTTATGTGTAATAAGAGATAATTCAATGAGCGATTCTTGTATCTTAACTTTCTACCTTTAAAATTTAAAATTTTTCAATATGGACATAGTCTTTTCAAAAACAATTTTTCTCTTCCAGTTTCAAGTATACACAAATAAATTCACTCCATGACATCTACTTCAAGGATTAACTTTCAAAACATGTTGCCAAAATCAAAACAAGTACTCACAATTCCTGTAATTTGCTTGCTAAGTGCTTTAATACAAATTTGCAGTGGACATGGACGTTTAATAGAGCCGCCAAGTAGAGCTTCCGCTTGGCGTTATGGTTTCCAAACTCCACCAAATTACAACGATCACGAATTGTATTGTGGTGGTTTTGCAAGGCAATGGAATAGGAATGCTGGAAAATGTGGAGTTTGCGGGGATGCATGGGATTCTCCAACACCACGACCACATGAATTCGGTGGTAAATGGGGTAAAGGAGTCATTGTAAGGAAATATAACCCTGGCGCTGATATTACTTTAAGAGTGGAACTTACTGCTAGTCATATGGGGTAAAAGATCTTCTTCATATTTAAGAAGATTACTTTTTTACTAAATATATATAATTTTTTACTATTACAGATATTTTGAATTTCGTGTATGCCCAGACATAAATCCTGATCAAGAATGCCTTGATAAGAATGTTTTAAAAATTTTGGGCGGAGCCCCAATACTTCCAAGTTCAGCTGATCTCGACACACGATTTTATCCAAGAAATGGTAGTAGAATATATGAAGTAAAGGCAAAATTACCTTCAGGTTAGTATACACACAGAAAATTAAATTATTTTTAATATTTTTCTTCTAAAAACGAAAATATTTCAGACCTCAAATGTAGCAATTGTGTTCTCCAATGGCGTTATATCGCAGGAAATAATTGGGGCACATGTGAAGATGGAACTGGTGCTGTAGGATGTGGAGCACAAGAAGAATTTAGGGCATGTGCTGATATCTCTATTGGAGACACTGGACGAACTACAATGCGTCCATTCCGGCCTGGAGTCAAGACAACAACAATAACAGACACCCAAACTCCAGAGACTGGAGCAGGAGAAGAAATCCCAACGCCAACTCCATACATTGCTCCAATTATTATTGCTCTTACATTGCTCGTTGTTATTTGTGCTTTGGCTGCCATTTATCTATATCATTACCATGGTCAACGAGTAAAACAAATTCTTCGTTGGAAACACAACAAAGAAACATCCGCTTCGAATATGGCAACTTCAGTTCCCCCAAATATATTGGAAGGGACTGCATTGAAAGAGACACCTGTGCCTCCTCCCAGAACAAAAAGGCTTTCTCAAGTTAAAGATATCTCTCCAGATGAGCCGAGTGTTGTGAATGGACAATCATCTCTGAGAAACGTCAACTGAATCCACAGTTGCTGTAAATTTGAAACTCGACAGTCAGTTTTTATATCACCTCCCGTAGAGAAGATCAATACTCTTATAGTAGTGTTAAAAAACATTTATTTAAGAATTTTAGTTTAATACAATGGCGAAACTTCTGTTTTTGTAAATATAGTTATGTGATAAAAAAAAATATTTAAGAAATTTCAAACATATTTACTCAATTTCCTGTGTAACTATTCCTGAAATTGAAGTAGCGCCTTGCTCGTTCCTCGAGCTATATTATAAGAACAATATAACAAACTTCACGACTAGCACAAGTGAAGATATAAATGAAGCTGTATAAAGTAGAAATTCTTAATGTGCAAAAGCTTGCATATGCAAACCTTGAAAATATCACGAATGCTTCCTTATGCCTCACTAAATTTGTATAGTATTTACACAGTGTCAAATTTGCTTATGCAAGGTTACAGACAGAAGTTGGTGAAAGCATTAAAAGTTTACGAACAGCTTCCTATTCCTTTGTGGGTTGCCATTATGAAAATCAGTTGCTCGTAGCTTTGCATATGCTAGCACAAGGTATATAGAATACACGGTATTCTCTTTAAAATTTTGACACCAGAGCTGTGATGTATTCGTCATATACATTTCTATTGAAAAGACAGAGAGGAGAGATTATATTGTGTTCTCTGTACTGTACTTTCCTATACGTTCGGACACAAATAATGGCGGAACGTGGTTCGTAATGGGATTACCTTGTATCTCTGTACCGTGATGCTAGCATATGCACATGTGATTAGCCCTTTAGATTAAGTGAAAGGAGGTGGTCAAATACATGGAAATGTAGCACACATACACACAGGTAACCTTCCACGTCTTGCAACTACGCGACGACATCTCGCAACCAGCAGAAGTTTTATTCTTTTACTGAGATTTTACTAGAGATTATTCGGAATTTCTGGAAAAAATTGTTCCTTCGAGACTCGACATGTTTGTCGCCAGATGTGGTAATTATACTACCAAGGTAATCTTCAATGTTTAGCACCTCCAACCTTTCATTATTTATGTATTTTGGCGATGGACTTTGTGTTAATTTGCATATCCTTTCATCTCGCTAGATTACTCTCAAACCAGATGGAAACTTTCTAGGGAGACGGAAATTGCTCCGTGTTGATGGACAAGGTACTGTGCCAAAACGCTCGAGAATACTTAACAAGCCTTGAAACAAAAATCTATATGCATGCGTTGTGAGTCCGTTTTCTAAAATGTTCTATATTGATGCTTATGGAAAAGTGCCAAACATTGACTTTATATATGCTATAGAGCCTAAACTACTATCCAACCAGGAAAATAGTCTTCTAGTAATTTAGTTTAGGGCGGAAGAACTATTCAGATGAAACTTTTGTCAGTTTTACATAAGAACACTGCAAATATTTTAGTAAGTAAGGACTCCGTTGGGCCTCGCATGTTATATGATAAACGTTATGAGAGTATGAACCCAGATTGCTGCTGTCTTATTAGGTCTGTCTGTTTGATGAAAATCCCGGGTAAACCTAGGGCTACACCGGGCTAGACTATTATTTTTTGAGAAACCTGGGCTACTCCGAGCTTACACTAAAAATTTCTTGGGGTAATGGTTTGACATTTGTCACTTGCAATTTGTTGCTGATTGGGGCATATAAATTACTTTTTGAGCAAAAATAAGCAAAAATTAGAAGAAAAGAAATAGATAATTAGCTAGAGCACATTTTATTTATCTTCACCCATTTTATAAATAACTTTTTACAATTGATTATACTCAGGAGAACTGTCAGAGAAATGTCATTATACTAGATTTACCCGGTGTTTTAAAAACTTGTTTGATGAAGGCACAAAACCCCGGGTAAATTTGGGGAAAATTGTAGGGAAATTTTACACGGTGTTTTCATTGAACAAACCTATTATTTCTTTTGACTGCCTTTTTATTCCGTCCAAGATCACACATGTATACTTAAGTGAGATTAGAAGTTAGAATTACATCACAGTACATTCCTTTCCACATGGCAGAATTTGTAAGGTCCTCCTTGTTAATAATTTTTATTAGTGTTCCACGCTCTCTTAATGTTTGGCTGGAGCATATTCGACGATATTATTGGATGTGTTTTCAGCAACTAACTCTGACAGAATGTTTTCAGTTCCTGCAACCAGCGACTTAATAGTGGCTATTTTTCCTGTTTTTGATAGTTAATTCATAGAGGTTGCAATAAGGTCTTGATTAGAGTACCAAAGAAGTGCTTCTTCAATCTA
The DNA here is from genome assembly GCA_963930735.1 of Dioctria linearis. Lineage (NCBI taxonomy): Eukaryota > Metazoa > Arthropoda > Insecta > Diptera > Asilidae > Dioctria > Dioctria linearis. The sequence goes on along the minus strand of OZ005741.1, from coordinate 47,340,637 downwards.
CTAATCTATACCTCATCTTTCGTAAGTAATAATCCATACTGGATTTTTTATAGAATATTTTGTTAGAAATCAGCTTAAAATTATGTTATTTACCATAAAATTTTTTCAGCTCATTTCAACGTAAATTTCTACAAAATTACCATCGAAATTACGTATTTTTCGCCGAACGTATCAGAAATTTCTGGAACATTGGAATTTTATTCGTTTCAAAATGGCCGACCGTGGTTCATAGCTATGATGACTGGTTCATAGATATGCTGAATGCTCGTATTTTGGTGTAAGAAGAAGGAAAATACCACATGACAAGCAGTGAACTGCCGACGAAATTATGAAACAGGGTCTCGTAATTTCAGGCCTATAACTGCGCCTCTGTGTGTTGCTAGAGAAGGTGAAGATGATTTTCAAAACTCTTCTGTTTTCAATTTCTTTCTATAGGTCTCATCTGACATCTAATGCCCTCAGACTCTTTCGACTTAACTTTAGGCTTTGTTCATCAGATGTTAAAATGAGACCCCTTCTAAAAGAGATCGGTGTTAGTGTTTGTGCTTATGCTTTATTTTGGCTGGTGGTTTTAAAGCTGCTTTTTGGCAATCATATCACCCATTCATATAATTTATCTCCTCTGGGTATATAATCGAACACTTGATTCAATCGCGTGTAAAATTCATTCTTCCTTTCATTGTCTGCTTCTGTCGTATGATTCTAAGATTGAATGATGGTCATATTTCTCATTCTGCTTCTTAATTGGGTAGTTTTATAATCCTCTCGGTTACTGGAGGACAGCTAATAAGACTAAATCTGACTTATAACTAGGATTCTCCACCTACTCATGATGCCATCTGGTTTCACTGAGTGCCCACAAATATGATTTTTTTCTGGTTCATATCTCTATGTTTAATCGTCCGTCAGGGAATAGTGAATATAGTTCTTACACGTAATTGTCCGTTTTTTGTCACCATCTAATAACTCAGTCCAATTTCGATGTTGTATTTACTGATTCGTTGTAGTTAGTTCCTTATGAGGAAAAGTCTCAGGCATGTAAACCCTTAGCTTAACTTCTTCTAGGAGAGATCCAGAGAGTTCAACAATTAGTCCAACTGTAAGAATTGTTTACCAGATGCCACCATGAGAATGCGCGTCGAGAACTTGATGAAGTAGTTAGCATGAGTTGCGGCTCAAAGTTAGTTAACTTCGAATTCCACTGTTTAGGGTTCCGTACCCAAAGGGTGACAACAGGACTCTATTACTAAGCCTCCATTGTCCGTCCGTCTGTCCGTCAGCGGGCTGTATCTCATGAGCCGTAATATGTAGTTAGACAGTTGAAATTTTCACAGCATGTGTATTTCTATTGCCGCTATAATAGCAGATAATGAAAATAAAATAAAGTTCAAAATTAAAGGGGGTCACCATACAATAAACTTTTGTTTTTACTCGATCTAAAAAGTACATAGTGTTAAATCTTGTACGATGGTTCGGAACTCTTCGTGTGCGGGTCCGACTCGCACTTGGCCGGGTTTTTAATTTTCAATGACGTACTTATTTGATACTTGAAAATGCAAATTCAAATTTATTGCTGACTTTAAGCATAAGGTTTAATTTAGAATTTACTCAGTACACTCATTTCAGTTTTTCTTAACATCTCCCATTAACTTTTGCAAAATTTGTGAGAAAACTCCTTTGCACTCGCAGAAATCCCCAAATTTTTCAAAATTTAGTAATGGAGTTGCACATTTATCTTACTTACGCAAACATTTGTGAGCCGAGCCACCAATATCTCCCAATAAACTTGAGTTATGGTACTTTAGGTAATATCACTTTTCGGGTCAACTTTGGCACCATTTCAAACCATTTTTAAGTTTGAGAAGCGTTATGTAATGCCACATGACCCAGCTAAAATATTGTGTATCCAGTACGGGATTTAAATGAAAGGCAGCAATGATTTCTACAGACACTCCTTAATATATGTAAATATCAAATTTGTTTGTGCCTTAATAAAAAAAAAGGTCTACTCCCTTGGTCAGCTTGGCATATTATCTGACAAACCAACTGTTTTTCTTGTGTCTCAGTTTTTTGTTACTAATTTTTGCTCTTTGCTTTTTGAATATTTTAATGTTATTTCTTATTTCTTTGTACAGGTTCACTTGTTTTCTCTTTTATCGATGTATGCCACATCTTTGTTTATACAATGTAGTAATACATTTTCTTTTGTAACTGATTATACCAATTACTTACTAACTATTTAAATTGTTTTTAAATAATATCAAACACAAGTTTTCAAGTTTAGTACGTTTTTATTTAATCAATCACAAGTTTACGTTATTCTTTTCAACTGTCTGAAACCTCAAAATATAGAGAGAACAGGAAGTATTGCTACCTATAAAATGCGTGTACCTACATGAGCGTGACTTTTCTTTTCCTTGAAGTAGGGGAAATTGGGGAAATGTATGTTCAGCTGCCTACATTTGAAACAGCTGAGAAACTCCTCTGTATAGGCTCAACTACATCAGCCGTAAGGACGTTATGGATTTCAACGAGACTGAGGTTTACTTACTGAATGTGATATGAAAATATGATAAAAAAGACAATTTTTCGTAATTAAGCCTCCGTCTGGTTGAAATCCGTAATACCCTAGACACACAGCACGAACTAATGAATCATTTGTACTAACTATTCATTAAAATGCTGCGTGTCAAATAGTATATGTCATTATAGCTCGAAAATCAGATGATAATGAAGTACACTAATGAAGTGTTTTCCTCCTTCATTATAGCTATAATGAGGAAAAATGTGCTAGATTTGGCATATAAAGTAAATCTGGAGCAGTGCCGGATCTAGGAAAGTTTTGAAGGGGGGCAAATACGTTAGTTACCGCCACGTCTAATAACGATCTTTATTTGGGGCTTTATTACAGTTCCAGGGTATACTAGTCTTCATATGTATATGATAGATGACCTAATTATACTGCATACCTTGGAACTAGAACCAGAATTTTTAAGAACAATTTGAATTTGAAACAAATGATTGTTAAATAAAAAGAATTTGAAATTCAAACAAAAATACAATACAATGTCGTTTGAATCTCAAATTGTTGTAAAATAAAAGGAAAGTAAAAAATGGTATCATTACAAATACAGTTTATTTTATACCAGAGACAGACTTGCAATTTCAATATTGATATATTAATAATGCAATTATGTCAATTGCAATATAACATTTCAGAGACACACTTGCGGTTTACGATACTTAGAATTTGATTAGAGAACTTACATTTGATTTATCACTTGATTTGTCATTTGACTTAAGAAAGTTCCGCGCACTTACAAAACGCGAGTAAATATTGTGAAATTACATGTCTATATGAAAAATAAAAACAAAATAGAACCTTCAATTTGACAAAAGTGTTAAGTATTTAATTTCAGAAAAAGTTGTAGCTAACATTGCAGTATTAAATTCGGTTCTAAAGGGTTCGTGTATTAAATGATTATGGTTTATAACTAGGGTCATATTGCAATAAACTCGTATACCGGGTACGTTTTCTGGAATTTCAATATTGAGCTCCAATGTACTACATACTGAGTGTAACCGAGTGTATACCGAGCTGTTTCTCAATATATAGAGTTGAGCGCAAAATGCAATATTGAAATTGCAAATCTCTGGTATTATTAACACAATAGGTTTGTTCGATGAAAACACCGTGTAAAAACACCGTGCAAAATTTCCCCTACAATTTTCCCTAAATTTACCCGGGGTTTTGTGCATTCATCGAACAAGTTTTTAAAATACCGGGTAAATCTAATAAAACGACATTTCTCTGACAGTTCTCCTGAGCATAATTTAACTTCTAATTTCCAGTGATTTGTGAAAATTTATTTATAAAATAGGTGAAATAATTAAAAATTTAAGAACAAATAAATATTAAAATGCACAAAAAATATTTCCCAGTTTTTTCTTAGTTACATAGTCTTTTATTAGCTTTTTTACATCGATATTATCGCCTTTTCTGTAACTTTACTTTGAAAAAATGACAATTGGTTCATCTGTGACCAGATATAGCTCCATCATTTCTGCAAGAAACAGTTGTGCTGCACTATTTTCACTTTTATCTTCAGATGTTTTGTCACTAGATATAAAATTACTGTTTGGATGATCAAAATCAGCAGAAATGATTTTCTCTATCCCAGTGGCCTTTCCTGACATCTCATTTAAGAATTTAGAGAATTTCTTATATGTTGTTTGCTTCAAACGTACTTGCTTAGTAGCTGCAGGGATAACGTGAAAAACTTACTTGTTAATAATGGCAAAGAATCATTTTTATGATCAAATTTCTTACTATAAAGGCAGATCTTAAGATTTTATCCATGTTCTTCGACCTTAATCGCCTTCTCAAATATTTCCTTATAATTTTCATTCGAATTTCCTATGTGCATATTATCGATGGGTATTTTGTCATTTAATTTCTTATCCAACTTCCTTATATAATCTGAATTTGGTATGAGCTCCACGATTTCTTCACTTTTATATACAGCACTCAACCGCAATCACCGAACAAATTCCATGTGACAGTTCACAAATGTCAAACGTTTACTCCTAGAAATTTTTAGTGCAAGTTCGGGCACGAAATCAGAAACACCGGGCTTTCATCGAACAAGTTTCTGAAACCCCGTGTAAGCCCAGGGTTTTCAAAAAACAAGATAGTACATCCCGGTGTAGCCCGGGGCTTACCCGGTGTTTTCATCGAACAAACCTAATTAACAATTTAAATTATATTAGAGATTAGTTTTTTATTTTTGCTGCTTTTCAATATGAATCTTCTCTGCTAAAACCACTAAAAATTGAGACGGCTTCAAAAAAACTCTGGGTAGGAATTCTGGCAAACTGCCATTCAAGTTGAAAATATTTATCTGATTTTTTTCTCAGATTCAAAGGCCGTAACTCCGGCTAAAATTGACTAAATTAAGCTGGCATACAAAAAATTTGCTGGTAACTATGTGCTTGCACCTACTAGGTCTATTCGTGAAAACACTGTGTAAACCTAGAGCTGCACCGGGCTAGACTATCTTGTTTTGTTAAAAACATGGGCTACCCCGAGCTTACACCAAAAATTTCTCGGGGTAATGGTTTGACAGTTGTCACTTGAGAACTGTCACTTGCAATTTGTTGCTGACTGGGACATATAAATTACTTCTTGAGCAAAACTAAACAAAAATTAGAAAAAAAAAATAGAAAAATAGCTAGAGCACATTTTATTTGTCTTCATCCATTTTATAAATAACTTTTTACAATTAATTATCCTCAGGACAACTGTCACAGAAATGTCATTACATTAGGTTTACCCGGTGTTTTAAAGACTTGTTCGATGAGTGCACAAAACTCCGGGTAAATTTGGGGCAAATTTACACGATGTTTTCATCGAACAGTGTCTTATATTCGGTCTACATTCGAGGTAGGATTGATGGATGATGGGGAACATAGGATTGCCAGCCACATTTGTACAATTTTTGAGTTTATTTCATATTATACAAAGGTACAAGTTGAGAATTTAGCGGAATTTTCAGTTTAATTAGCTTACAGAGGCTTACAGACTTAAATTTAATAGACAGTAAACTGATTCACTGTATAAGTATAAGCACAATTTAAAGTATGATATCAGCAAGGAAGCTTTTAGATTCCGACTGAAGTGTTAAGTATGGTCTGAAAAAATTTTCCAATTCCTGAAATTAGATTTTTTCTGGTTCAGTTATGTGTTCAGAAGTATTGCCGCCCCCTTAAAACCAGCGCCCGGGGCAAGTGCCCCCGAGTGCCCCCCCCCCATAAATCCGGCCCTGATCTGGAGCTCCGCTATGCATCTGCCGATTTAAAAAATAAGAAGAACAAATGCAAAGAAATGCAAATCACAAATTACATTATCAATATTTTTTTAAATATGATGTTTTTCTCATTTGGAAATTGTTAAATTGAAAATAAAATAAATGAAAATAAAGTTTATCGCGTTAATTCCATCCATATTGCTTCTTTAATGTGATAAGTTCATCAAAACCAGTTTGACAGCAGAACTTAATTCAAGAAATGGCTGTGTGTCTGCAGTTTATAATGAATCATTATAGACTAATGAGTCGTTAGTTATTTCTTCATTAAGAGTGCTGTGTGTCTAGGGCATAACGTCTTTAAGACTATTGTAGTTGAGCCATAACATGGCGTAGTGACAGCGACTAAGAGCAGTTTCGGTGGGAGCAAGCGCAATATTTTCAACCATATATGTTGTTGCCCCGGTCTCTATGTTGATTCTACTACACGCCTGTCCAGAACATGACTACGCTAGATTTGGCTTATCACACTTTCTGTACTCTCTATATTCTAAATCAGAAACTAAGTCCCTCACATTTCACTATCTGACCATTGTCATGACCGGCTTTCAACGCACAGATAAGTCATCAAGTTTTCTTATTAATTCAGTAATCCCACTCACATCACAGGTGGCACTCAAGCATTTATTAAGTATATCCTTACAAATTCTACAATTTTTTCAGTTTTTCCTTCTTCTTCTTGATTTCCTTTCAATACGTTGACACTCAAAGTATAGCCTTTAACTGTTTGGCAAAAACCTTCGAGAAATACTTCCCAAGCCATGAAACAGAATCCCTCAATAGGTACTACATGAAAGTCCGAACATAGTCCATAGCATTCTAAAATATTTCCAGTGTCCTTATGTAAAAGTGACAAAAGTTTGATTTGAATAGCTCCTCCTCCCTAAACTACTATTCATACAGAAAAATTGTCTTCTGATAATTTTAAGCCTATTTTATTATCTTTCCAACTGTTATCAAATTTTTGTATTTTTGCTAACAAAATAAATTTATCCCCACCAAACGACTATGATTCCTCAAACAAAAACTCTCAACTGAGTAATATTAATATTGAGCGTAAAATGGTAATGTTACATTTTAATCAAAACTATTTTATTACTTTGTTAAGTAAGGTATATAGTAAGTGTAGCACTTGGGAAGGTAAGTAGCCAAGCTTAAAATTACTGGAAGACTATTTTCCTGTGTGGATAGTAGTTTAGGCTTTATTACATATAAAAAATCAATGTTTGGTCACTTTTCCATAAGAATCAATGTAAAATATTTTAGAGAATTGGACTAGCACGCACACATATAGATTTCTGTTTCATGGCTTGGAAAGTATCTCTCGAGAGTCTTGGTTTGGCTCACTGTCCAACGTGCAGCTTGTAAACTGTTTGACTGTACAAGTATATAAGCAAAAATAATATAACATATGTTATATTTGATATAAGACTTATCAAGATTTTCTAAAGATGTACACAACATTGCTTGACGCACCTTCAATACTGTGAATTTATTCTGCAGAATGATCTCATAAATGGAAATATAGCTGTCAGTCCGTGAAACTAGATGGAGTGCAAAGTTAAATTGTAGAACGAACGGTTACATATCGTTCTTTATAAAGTGTACAGTTCAGATCAAAATTGGTGCAATATTTTCTGAAAAAGTCCTTATACGTATATAAATTGCATAGACCTTTGAAATAAAATTGTTGACTTTAAAAGCATTTTGTAATGGCCTACATAAATTCGTTACAAGCAATAATGATTAATATTGGTTGCGGCCAGTCGAAAAGATTACAGTAAAAAGATTTCTCATGAAAGTTTTTGCGCGCTGAGTGTGGAAGCTTAAAAACAATGTGTACAACGGTACAATAGAATAATGGAGAATGACTGAGCTCAATGAAATCCAACTGAGATCTTTTTAAATGACAAAACAGCTGAGCTGAGATCGAAAAACTATAAAAACGACAATGACAAAAATGTGTGCCATTTAAATATTTCTAAAATATATGGATTTTGACAAGATAAGCAATTCCTTTATTTATATGGCAATGAGTGTAGCTAAAACTGTCAGAGTCGCATTCAAGATTTATGCTTTGAGCTTATTTAAGCTCTTTGTCATGCAAAGTCAGGTACCTATTTTTTTAATTTAGCTAATTTAAGCTATGGGCGGGCATTGGAGCTATGAAGTAGTTACAGTAAAATTTCCGCATGTGTGATTTGTCAGAAAATTTTCAGATTTTTACTCAAATTTTTATTCATGAAGGGACAATAAATTTTTAAAAAGATGGAAAGTTAGAATGCAGCCATTGCTTGCGCATTCGAGTTTATTATTTTAAACATAGTTCCCGCTGTACCTTGACTTCACAATTAATTTTGTTGTTTACACACATTTTTAAAGTATTTCAGAAGTTAATTTGGTCGTTAAAGATTTTGTGCAGATATTAGCTTAATATGCCTGCAAACAAAAACTCAAGCCTGTACAAAATAGCTTAAATAAGCTCCAAAACAAGAATCTTGAGCGCGGCTAAGATTTACCAAGCTCTTTCGTGCCTAAGAGGAGGCTCATTGACTTTTTTTTAAACTCCAAGGAGACGACATCACTGCCCTTCAATATGATTGTCATGGTCCATGTTATAGTATACTTGGGAACAGTTCACTTAAGACAATGTTAGAAAGAAACCAGATTTCAAAAGTCCTTCTATACGTTTAAGAACTGTGGAAAATGTTTCCACGTCAACGTTCCTACCGATCTTCACGTGGGAACCAGTGCCGAAATTCAGCTAAGTCGAAATTAAGAAAAAGTGAATGAAGTGAGTCCCTTTTCTTTGATTCTATTAATTAAATGATTCATTCACTTCAATCACCTTCGATTTTGCGGTGAATGAAAGTGAAATCATTGGGCAATGATTTTATTTCAGAAATGTTAAGCACATATAATTATTAATTATCACTAATAAATTGTGACTCGCCATTTATACAACTAGAAAGCTCTACATGATGGACTAAAACAATATTATGATGTATTAGAGGGGAAGCTTGTTAGTGCACAAGGGCTTCATGCCAAGAAAAATATGGGAAGAAATAGCGGGTATATTATACTTTTCCTTATTATCCGTATAAAATGTGTAGAGAATAATAATTTGCAGCCGCTTTCATTTTCACATATAAGATCGCCAGAAAACTGTAAAATTGACATTGGAATTTAATTTTCGAAATTTTCGAAACTACTCATTTCACTTTTTAAAAGGAATCTCGGTACTGGTGGTCTTTTCTCGTTTCACGTTTCCTGAGATTTAAACGCTCTGTCATTAACAATTCCGAATTTCGGTTTTCGCCAGATAGAGTGACTAAGTCCGATTCTTCGATTGTCTTAAGATTCTGCACTTTTACTTGAAGATACATTAAAAAACGTACCACTCTAGGACCAACCTGCACTTTAAAAAAACAAAAACATTATTTTAATACTTTACTTTAATCTCATATTTCATTTGTGTGTTTTTTTGTTAATATATATACTAAAACAAGTGTAAATAAAAATATTCTAGTCCTACATATATTGTTGAATCCAGTCTATAAAATTCGAAATATCAACGTAAACAATAAATTGTTTTAAATCACAAGAGCTGGTCGTAGTATCTGAAAGGGAGCCTGCAACTATTCCCCGAAGCTCCCAACGATTACTTTGATAAATCATTAAACCACTTCCTGAATCGCCTGTACATGGTCCCTCACCATTTCGATCACCCGCACAAAAATTCCGTTTTGACATTATAGGTCGAAACAGACGATTACTTCGTACGCAAGTAGTATCTGCGAAAACGGATGCCTGGATTTTCTTTGGTTCCGGAGTAAACTCATTACCACTTTCATCTTTACCCCAACCAACAACTGTTCCACTGGAACCTTCAATATCTTTTATACTCGATGGTCCTGTCCACAGGCATACAGGACGGATTTTATCTGTAAATCTGAAATTGGATATGAATCAAAATATCATGCTGCAAAATGCAGCATAATTTACCTTACTGATGATTGAAGCTTAACCAAAGCAATATCTGCATCAAAGGAACTTGAATTTTCTTCATAGTCGGCATGAATGAAAATTCCACTGCTACCTAATACTACGGAGCCAGGCTCATTCCAATTGTTAATGTTAAATGCGCCAAGAGTAACAAGAACATTTTCAGGTAAATAACGTCTTCCTTGATTGATAAAACAATGTGCTGCAGTAATCGTTAATGTAGAAGACAAAAGGCTGCCACCACATTTAAATCCTGGACGACCATGATCACTTAAGAAGACCGCTACTAACCATGGCCATGCCCCACGGTGAATACGTTCACCACCGACGACAAGCCGCTTTATGTTATATTTCGAGTCAATTTGACCGCACATTTCATTTTCAAGATCATTTTGCGGGGGATTGCTGAAACAAAAAAATATCCATAAATCTCCACTTAACTTCAGTTTTATTTGTTCAAATTTACCTGGTTGATGGAATAAATGATGGCTGGAATATGTTTGGATTAGATGAACCTAAATGGGAGTTTTGCTGAAAACCAAATGGATTGTTTGCTGTACCAAGATTAGGATTACTTTGTCCAAGATTGGATGAGCCAAAATTATTGTTTTGCGTGTCACCATAATTGCTTGGATTAAATGTATCAAAAGTGGGGGTAAATGTTTCCGAAGTAGGAATGCTATTTCCAAAGCCAACGTTTCCAAATGGTTCCACTTGAAAATTATTATTATTTAAAGGGTTTTGATCAAAAGGATTTGGTCCATTGAAACCATCGCTTGTGAACGTGATGCTGTTTTGATTTGGGATAAAAGGACCCGAAGGCTGTGCTCCCAATTTGTTGAAATATGTTGTGTAAAGGGTGTTATCCAATTGAATTTTAGTAACTTGTAATCCATTTTCTATTGAAAAAAGAATATATAATGAAAAACTTTAGTATGTTTCTTAATTAATTTTATATATATTAGAACTCGAATTAATTGTATGTAGTAATTGAAAATAAATAAAGCTATTAGCTCATCGTGTGTAGACGTCTTGCAACAGAAGGAGCAGCATATCGGACTTGACATCAGGCCTTTAATATTATTGAAATCAACAGTCCACTTTAGATTAAAGACTTCATTGGAATTTCTTGGAATAATTCCAAACTTGCCATATTTTTAATTAGTTAGAAAAGAAAATCGTACATGAATTTTTGTTTGTCAAAACATACCACATGAGAGCGCATAAGTAATCTCCCAAGCTTAACCATTTTAAGACCTCCTGAAGGTCTTATTTCGACTCAACCTTCACAAAGAAAATGAAAAATATCTTATGCCAAATCCGCTCATACAGTATAGACCAACTAAAAAGGGATTTTAGAATTGACAATAAAAATTAACCTTTGAAAATTACTCCCAGAAGAGGGAACCATCCGCATTAATTATGTTGCGGATTGCGGAAGCGTTTACCTATGTATGCCAATGATAGTTACATCATAAAAATCCATTTTTTACCTTATAGTAGCTGTGTACCTTGTTCTAGAGCTCGCATATACTCGAGCGAACAAATTGTTCTGTCAATTGAAGCGAACTATTTGTGCTGTTCGATTCATTTAAATCTATCTATGAAAATGTATGATACGTTTTTTGTGTATTTTTGTTCTGCTTTGTTCTGCGAACACAAAATAACACAGCTAGTATGTAACTTGTACCGAAAATCATATAACATCAAGAAATTACATTTAAAGCTCTAAAGATAATTATGTTTTATTACCGGGTAAGTTTTATTTGTTGTTCTTCAATAAAATAAGTAAAAAACGAGTTTTCAAACAAAACTGAGGCCAAGCCGCATGAAAAAGTAGAAAATAAACTTTTCTTTACACACAGAGGTGGACTCAGATTTTTTGATTGGGACATTTCTCTTGAATATTCTTTCTCTTCATGAATCAAATCACTTATTACCTCTGATTGATCATACTGAAATATATCGGTGATTGTCAGTGAATAAAATCTGAGTCCACCTCTGTGTGTGAAGAAAAGTTTATTTTCTACTTTTTCATGCGGCTTGGCCTCAGTTTTGTTTGAAAACTCGTTTTTTACTTATTTTATTTTAATTTAAGATTGTTTTCGATGTGTAATTTTTCTGCGGTGTATATTTATTAATTCTTTTGTTTCAATTTCAAACTTTGTATTAACAGAACCTCAGAAAACATCAAAAACGAAAATATGAACAAGAAAAAAAAATTGGGTCGAAAAATTAGCTTTTATTGGCAATTATGGAACGCTATTGTGGCTTATTTGTAAAGTTGTAATTGCACACTGCACGATATTACGAAGTAAGTCATCCCCAATTTTAAACAAAATATCCAATCAAAGAAACTTAAGTCACCCCCTGTCTACACTGGCCATGAAAAATTGCTTACCATATTTTATGGTAAAGCCCATCTTGGAAAATAAATTTGATGTGGGCAAATTATGTTATGACATTTCATTTTTGTTGGCCGATGGCGTTATCAAGACGGAAAAAGACTGCGATCAGAGGATTGATTGCATTAAAGAATTTGGAGCTCACCGAGTTAGAAGAGATGACAAAATTCAGAAAACGAATTTGCACCTTTATAGTTCCACAAGCACTCATTTAGTCCGTAAAAATTAATTAATTTAATTAGTTCCAACCGCGTTAGCTTCATTTCAGCCATTTTGATGATAAACGTCAAATTTATGGTAAGCAATTTTCTTGGACATATATGGTACCCAATATGGTCTGTCACCCCCCGTCTACACTGGGCATAAATTATGGTATACAATATGTTATTGCTACGGAATTGCCAGTGTAGACCGTGTAGTCATGGCAATAATCCATGGTATGCAATATATGTTATACCATATTGCCTACCATATATTGCCAATAAAATTGCTTACCATAAATTTGACGTTTATCATCAAAATGGCTGAAATTAAGCTAACGCGTTCGGAGCTAACTAAATTAATTAATTTTTACTGACTAAATGAGTGCTTGTGAAAATATAAAGGTGCATATTCGTTTTCTTAATTTTTTCATCTTTTCTAACTCGGCGAGCTCCAAATTCTTTAATGCAATCAATCTTCTGATCGCAGTATTTTTCGGTCTTAATAACGCCATCGGCCAACCAAAAATGAAATGTCATAACATAATTTGCCCACACCAAAATTCTTTTTTCCGAGATGGGCTTTACCATAAAATATGGTAAGCAATTTTTCATGGCCAGTGTAGACAGGGGGTCATATATGGCCTACCATGAATTATTGCCATGGCTACACTGTCTAAACTGGCAATTCTCTAGCAATAACATATGGTAGGCCATAATTTATGGCCAGTGTAGACAGGGAGTCATTGCAACCAGGTCTTCATAAGCATTAAGGACTCTTGTCTTCTTTTAATTGCGCAGATGACAGAGCCGACAGAGCTAATTTTTTGATAGTTTGGCATATTGCCTGTGTCAGACGTCCATATGGAGAAGGAGAATTTATTATAAGATACTTAAAAGAAGTGTTTAAAGTTTTGGTCCCCGATAGTACAAAACTACATAAACTGATAGCTCAGGTTCCTAACTATGTCACGTCGTACAACTGAAGTTAGTAAAAGTTTTGAGAATAGGTTGCTGATGTGCGATCTGAAAAATTGTACAGTATTCAGTTTTTAGCTCTCGACGAGGTTCCACAATTCATCGTTCTTGCTCGCTATGTATCTACAGACTTAAATGTGAAGAACAAAATGTTAGACTTAGTAGCTCTTATTGATACAACTCACGGTGTGGATGTCAGAAATATACACTTAACGAAGTAAGTTACAGCTTTGAATTGCCTCGTGATAAATTCGTAAGTGCTGCGACTGATGAAGTGCCTATAATGGTGGGGAGGGTCTTATTGCTCTTTTAAGTAACAATCCTGAAATTCCACATTTTTTACCTCTTCACTGCATAAAGGAAAAGCAGAAAACTACCAAGAATTAGGAAATGGAACTTGACTTCATGTTCCTTACATACAGTATGGAGCATTTCAACGGATTTGTCAAAAACTCTTTTTAGTTTTAAAGCTTTAAAGCTGAACTTCGCCGATTTGTGGTAGAGTCCAAACTAATTAATCACTTATCGATGTAGAAAAGAAGAAAAATTAAACAAATATAAGAAAAAATTTGAAAAATTGCAAGCGGATTTCAAACTTAGGTTTAAAGACTTGAAAGGTCTTAAATCTACATTTACATATTTTGTGAACCAATATTATTTAAGATGAATTTCGAATTTCTGAAAATATTTTGAAAAAGCGGTTGGGGAATTGGAGTTATTAGAGATGAAATAGGATCAGGCATTGCATATGTAGCACAAATCTACTTCTAAATTGAATTTTGGAAACTCATGTGTTAACCCTTTGGATCAAAATCCCCGAACGCTAAAGGACGTTGAAAATGCGCTAGAAGAAAATGAATAAAACAAGATTATTTGCCTTTCTTTTGGAGAAAGTTCGGAAGAGACAGTCAGTGAGTGAAATCCGAACAGGCATGTTGTCAATGTCCTTGCGTGGGAGCAGTCACGGGTTGGGCGAATTTTAATATTTAATTTTAATCTTAAAAAAAGCTGCTTTCTGTATAATTTCAAATTCTGAACTTAAATACTATGGTGCAGCTCTTCTTAATATATGGAAAACCCGCATGCGGCTCTCATTAACCTTATTAATTAGATACCTTTAATAAAGATTTTCAGAATTTCGAGAGCTTGTGATTCTCTTTTACACTGACAAGATTTCTAGAAGTTTAAAATTTGTATTCTTCACACTTTTGATTTAAATGCAGGTATTTGTTGTAAAAATACTTAAATTTTTGTTAACAACTTCAATCCTCTTAATTTGTATTGTATTCAATATTCATATGCTTTGACATTATTAATAGCCAACTCTATAGTTATGATTTGGAATGCGCTTCCGATTTGGCTCTAAACAATTATATGTATTTATTTGGCAATGTCAATGACTCACTGATGACATGTACATAAACGACGTAAAAATAAAAAATAAAAAAACGAACGCCTTGAACAACTACATTTAACATACAGAATCTGTAGAGAAAAAGTATGTACAGAAGGCAAGGTATGTTACATATTGGCCGTATGTTGGCCGCAGTTTTCACAAATAGCATAACGACACTACAGTTCTCGACCTGAATATAGCAGACTTTTGTTTGCCAGGTAACATACTTAACTTACCTTGTGTACTTTCAGTTAATAATCGTCAAAATTTAAATTTTTACTTATCATCCGTGTCCGAATAATGGGAGCATGTTTGGTTTACCATTTAGAGGGAACTTTGTTGATTTGAAGATGGGTAGGAAGAAGTAGAGAGGAAATAAAAATCACAATTATTTTACATTTGAATCCTGGCAATCAAAATGAATCAACATAACTTTACAATTTGTTTTTATAATATTTCAAGGTTTTTAATTTGTTCAAATTCCCGTTAAGTGCGGCTCTGTCATTTTAAAGATCTCTTTTAAAGCTCTAATCCTACTACTATGTAACTCTGAGTCACATTAGAATTTTGAACTTGAATTTTTGTAGTATTCTTGATTAGTCTCGGAAAGACGAATCGATATCGAGTCGTTATTTCGATTCGAATTAGCGTTCCTTTTTCTTCATTTTCTCGATTGAGCAAGTCGATTCCGATTCGTTCGATTGTATATCTCTTGTATTATATTCCTCCTGACTCTTCATTCGATTTATATGACTCAATTTTCTCAAACATTATCGACAAATGCCTGCATCTTCCCGAGATGTCTAAAGTTATTATCACCGGCGATTTTAATTTACCCAATGTGAACTGGATTTACAGTATTACAGTGATGTGCATGCAGATGACTGGTAATACTAATTTGGCCTCATCTTCGCTGCTTAACAATGCGAACATGTGTAATCTTAAACAATTTAACTCTATTCAGAACCACGACAACAGATTACTTGATCTGATATTGTCCAATCTGGTGGAAAATGAGATAGGTATAACTTTATCTCAAGGCGTACTTTCCCGTATTGACCTTCACCATGCACCATCCATCGGCATGATTTCTTACCTATGAGGACAACACGAAAATTATCTTTTCATACAGCGACTTATAATAATATCAATGAGCATCTGGCTTCAATCGACTTTTCATAAAAGTTTTCCGCTGATGTGGAGAGCTCATTCAAAAGTTTTTTCTCTATTCTAGATGATTCCATAAGAACCTTCGTCCCAGTAATAAAACCAAAACATGCAAAGTATCCACATTGGTATTGTCGTGAATTAATTCAAGCTTTAATAACCATTCTAATATTGTCGTATTTTATATTCCTTCTATTCTTATTTTTTTACCATCCCAACCATTTACATTTTGGTCCTTCGAGCCGGATATTACAAATATTTTCGCATTTTTTATCGTTTTCCGAAGTTGCTTACTTCTACAGTTTATCACGAAAATTTAAAATAATCGTACGAGTCATAGTGTCGATAAAAAATCACTTATATGATTATCCAAAATCTACAAAAAATATCTAAAAAAAGATCTAAAATATGCAAAGGAAATGAGAGGAGACCATCTTGCACAAAGAAAATATAGATCGAGCTAATAAGAATAATTATTATAATCAATTCTATATTCTATACTTTTGGTATAATAGTCTTGAATAACGTGATTTTGTTAAGTAATCAAGTCAAATTTATCAAAAACTAAAACGGTGTGGATCATATGTTTGGGTTATCCTAAGAAGAAATTGTGAATTTTCAAATTCTCCTGAATATTTTAAGATTTCAAAGCTCCACCCGGATAACTATAATTTAAAACTTTCAAAAGTTTGCTGACAGTTTTCTGAATATATCCACCCACATTTCTGTTATAGTTCATATACCTTACCTAGGGCACAGACAACATACAACTAGATACGAAAATTCCCATATAAACCCGGATCACTTTTTCAAAGCTCTTTAACTTTTTATTCAACCAAAGAAAGATAGAATGTGTAGAGGTTTCTATTAGAGGACCATAAGCTCGTTTTAATTCTACCGCTTTTTTGTGAGGTTTTCACATCTAGATCTAAGTTACCCAGCCTAGGGCTAGTTTTTAAAGTCATCACGTTTGACGAATTTGACACATGTGATGCTCTTGACAAAATATAGGTTTATAGGTTATGAAAAACAATTATAGGTGTGTTCTTGTATGTCTCGTGCACTGGTGCAATCATACATTGAACAGAACAGAGCAAGCTTCACTGTAGAATGTGTAGTACAATGTTGCACTGCACCACCGAATATAGTTCTAATTCTATTCGTCAAAAGGGGTCGCTAAACTCACTAAAAAAATGTTTTGGTGGCCACACTTTTCGTTTTTCCTTTCTGAACCTTACTCAAATTAATATTTTTTCTCTTTAATTCACGTTTTAGTATATCTTTGTCTGCGTTTAAGTGGGTGTCACACCGGGAGCGGTGCGGCATTTTTCAGTTTCCGCTGCGCGGTTGTTCTTGCAAAATTGAATCTATGAGTCACACCGGGAGCGACGTAGCGAGGCGCGGCACGGCAAAATAGTTGCCGCGCGGCGATTTTTGGAGATTACTCAAAAACACAATTTTGTCGCTGCCGCTGGGGACAAAATTCCTTTTTCATTCGAAATAAGTCCGCACAATTCGTTAAATGAGGCTTTTTGCATTCTTAAATATTTTTAATGGAACCTTAACACTTTTTTCTGGTTTTCTTCAACCAGAGCTACTATAATAATAAAATTTTTTCATCGGAGCTAGAGTATACCTACATTTGGATAAAATCTGCCGCTCTCGGTGTGAACACTCTATTTTGCCGCGTGACCCCGCGCCGCGCCGCTCCCGGTGTGACCAGGGCCTTATCCTCCACTTTTCATAGAGTCTAATATACATAGATATGTGTGGTGGAAGCTACCAAGTTTTAAATATAAAGTTTGTTGGTTGTGTGAGGTGTTCTTTTGTAGCAGCAGTGGATAGCGTGAACAAAAAAAAAACACAGCTTATATTTCCATAATAATTAACACCGCAATGTAAACAGATATTTTTATTTTTACTTTTTTTATGTTTTATATTATTATTTATTTCTTATTTTATCAGAAATCGCAAGCTATCAAGTTAAAATGTCAAAATCAATCATATCTGATATTTGTCATCGCATGAATCACAGTGATTGCAAAATTTTACTGCAGAAAGTGTGACGCTATCTTTTGCACATCACAGACTTTAAAAACGATAAATGCACTAATAAACACTATAGTTCATTAGTCTCATGGTAAATCTAAAACTGGTTAACGAGTGCTTTTTTTCAATGAATTAATCATAGAAGCTTCGATTTTTACGAGTTTTAAGATTATTTTGCAACAACTTATTTGAAATTCCAATTCTATGATGACTTCTAAAAACAAGCAATTGAAATAACAAACAAATTCAAATTCAAATGAAAGCTGGATCCGGTTATGAGAATGAAGTAAACTAGCTAGTGACCAATTATTAGTTGCAGTGTAATGGGTAGTCTTGTATAACTTATCCTTACTAGGTTTATTTATTAACTAGTTTATAGCTAACAGATCTTAATTGTTAGCACGAGCTGCTATTTAATCGAACATATTTGTGTAAATTTTATTTTCATTTAATTTTTTCATTATATAAATATTGCGATTTGCACGTTCCTTTGATAAAAGTAAAAGTATTTCCTTTAATTTATTTTATAGCAAAAACTACAAGCCATGATCCAAAACCTTCTAAAACTACAAGGCATAAACTATATGAACTAGCCTCATGAAACGCACACATTATAAGTATAAGTACATAATCGCCATATTTACCTAACTCATAGAATATCTTCTTCTTCTTGGCAAAACGAATAAAATTTTATTCGACAGCCTTGTGTCCTATACTACCCCATTCCTAAAGATAAATGATCTTTGGTCTTCCTTTAATTGTAAGCTAAGAGAATCTTCTTTCCTGTAAAAGAAATAAATCTTAAAAATTTTATTAGGATTGTGCTGATTGTGATCTTTTTGCGAACTTATGTCGTACATTTTTGCTACATATTTATTCATATGTCATCTTTGCTCCACCTTCTTTCAAATTTTTTACTTTTTATTTAACTGCTTTCTCTTACTAATAATTGCATTGACTTTCATCTTTCAAAAAGTCAAATAAGAAATCAGCTTAGTTAAAATTATTAGGGTTTCGTACCCAAAGGGTAACAACGGGAACCTTATCACTAAGACTTCCCTGTCCAACCGTCACCAGGAGGTTGATTTTGATCTTTTGTCGTACTTTAATGTCACAATATACGCCTAAACGAAATGAACTTTTCTACTGATTTTTTCGTGTTTTTATTCAGTTCAGTAAGCCTAGGGCTGCCATCTGTAAAATCATTAAACTAGGACAACAAGTTCGAAAGCCCCGGACATTTTAGCTTGAAACACACGGACATTGTTGATAAATAATTTCCTGTTTTACTTACTAATGAAATAGTTTGAAATTGTTATGCATAGTGTTTTTTTTCTATTTATTTAGTATAAAATTAGTCAGTTTACAAAAAACCGTAAAATAAAACGATGTGAAAATGAAAATGATCTAAATTAAATATCTCTTACATTTAAGAACATAAATAAATCTTCTAAAAATTAGAAATACAATTTTATATTTACATTTAGTGTGCCATATATGTAGCTTTTAAAATAAGTAGCTTCACATCTCGGGAAAGGTGAAGCTACATGGCGAGAGACTTTAACTTCAAGAGACCACTTTCTTGATCTTTGGACACCCAGAGACCCATGCATACACTTTGGAGATGCAAAAAAATCTCTGCAGATACCAAATTACTAGAAATTTTTTTGCCCTCCGGCTCCGATCTCCCATCGTGTGTTTCAAATCAATCAGGTTTCCATGCTCGGTCTCTAGTCTTCGAAGTTTGCTCATTTTCCGGAGACTATTGTGTGTTCTGCTGTTAAGGTAACTGTGGAGTGAGTTTGGCAAGGTTTTTTGTTAATTTTTATTTAATTTATCATAGGGTAATATTATCGAAAATTGAAAAAAATTTACACTTTCCCAACGTTCTTCTTTTGCTGAAAGTTAAGTTTTTTTGTCGTGCGATGAATACTGAATTTTTGGTATGTGTAGTTACTACACATACCTGAAAGTTATATTAAAGAAATGATAACTTTGAATCCAAATACCTATTACAGAGGCACGGCCTTTAAATTATTTCAGGGAAAGTTATATAAAGAATGCCTTTTATAAGAAAAACAAGTAAAAGAGCCAGAATTGGTATAAGACCAATTCTTATGATGCTGTAGATGAATACCCGTAGGTAATTTCGTATGGTCACCTATCTGCACAAGTTTGATTTTTAAAGTTGTTTTTCGCAATATTTCTAGAACGGTTCGTTGGAAAGTATAAATGAAAATGACCAATTTCATAGGATTTCATATTCTGAAGAGCTTTTCAGTGCAAATAAAACGTCTAGGACTGATCGTTTTCACAGTATACGTACAAATCTGAAATTTTTATATGTCAACACCAAGAATCCGTTGCCAAATTTAGTCCATTTTTGAAATTGTATTTACTATTTTCATGAAAACACTGTGTACAAAATTTCAGTTCTCTACGTTGACGCGCTCTCAGGCAGTGTGCAAATATACAGTAAAAACCGAAATTTGTGTACGGCAACCCTAGGAAAGTGTTACCCGACTTGTCCAATTTTCGAACTTAAATTTACGTTTTTTTAAAGCCTGTGTGCAAATTTTCAGCTCTTTAAATATACGCGTTCCCAAGCTATCGTGCGGACGGCCGGACAGACGAACAGACGGAAGTCTCAAGTTGGGATAGTAATGGATTTAAAGAAGAGAAAATTTATCGTCAATAGGGAGCTGATTATTTTGAAAAAAAGAAAAAAAATCACACTTTGTTGTGTTGTCCTTTATCCCGTAAAATGTTTGCATCAATTTTTTAAAGCTTTTTCACTTTCTTTCTAACAATGTACATAAAACAAACACAGGTACATAAGGCAAATTGCACAAGCAATTGTCATACTGCTAGCTTTGTTACTGAGCTAAGACTGGCCGGGACCAGAAGAGAGAACTTAAGTGAGCGTCGAGTCGGTCTGACTGTCGGCATTATCAACTACACCGTACATACACAAAAAATTAAATTTTTATTTAATTGGTTTTCAAAATTTTAAAACCCGCACAGTATAGAAAACCCCACCCGGACTCTCCCCGGACGCCCTACAAACTAGGACAAATCCGGGGAAACCCGGACGGATGGCAGCCCTAAGCCATGCATTACGTAGAATGAACTGAAAATGACACTTCACATTACAAATTTAAAAAATTGTTTCGAATTTAAGCACTTGTATTGCTCTAACTAGGTGTAGAATATCCATTTATCACAGTATAAAATTTTTGTCACAAGCTCGGAAGCAGTTGACTAATTTGTCGTACTTTTAGGCGTGTATTCTGACATTAATTCATTGCAAAATCATTTTAGTTTATTTTGTGATTGATGAAAAGGATAAATTAAAATGAATATGGTGAATATAAAAGTACAACAAATTTGAGGTGAAATGTCAAAATATGTGACTAAAATATACGCCTAAGCTACGACAAAGACATCAGAATCACCCCCCAGGTTGTATCTCATGAACCGTAATAGGTAGACAGTTGAAATTTTCACAGACTGTGTATTTCTATTGGCGATATAACAACAAATAATAAAAATAAAATTAAATTAAAAATTAAAGGGGGCCCCCATACAAGAAACGAGATTTTTTCGGTGATACTTTCCTCGTTTTATTCTCATTCATTATTATTATCATAAGTAGGGATTTGTTTTTTCTTTTCAAATGACAGCATTATTTTTTCACATGACGCCTACTCTCATTTGAAAAAATAAATAAAAAGTACATAGTGTTAAATGTACGATGGTACGGAATCCTTCGTGAGCGAGTCCGACTCGCACTTGTTCGGTTTTTTCATTATTATTGTTATGTATGCTTTTGTCATTTTATGGTTATATTTCACTTTTGTAAACTCAGTAATCAGATCGTTGATGAAGCTCTAAATAAATAAATTCACACTGGAACAAGAGTTATACACGAATCCATCTTTGAATTCGTGCAATCTATCGCACCTGGCATCGACCACCTCCTTGAAACTATGCTGAAAAGAAATTTTGAATCTAGAATTCCATACAGGGCAGAATGGGAGTCACATTCTGCGCTTCAACTATTTACAAACCCTATTATTATCTACACTGACGGCTTCAAGTCCGAAGAAAACACCGGAGCCGGCGTTTTCTGCGAAGAGCCTCATATGGAAACTGCCATACATCTTGAAAGCCATGCCACGGTTTTTATGGTATAAGTCATAGTCATTCTTGAAGGGCGAAGGCATCTCCTTAACTCAGACACTGAGAACAAGGAGATCGCCATCTACTTAGACAGACAGGCAGCTGTCAAGGTTTTTTCTAAACCCTTTACAACCTCCAAACTAGTACTGGAGTGCAAAACCACCCTGAATTACCTCTCTCGGAACAGCAGGGTACTTCTGTAGTGGGTGCCAGGGCATAGGAATATAAGCTGGAACGAAAGGGCGGACGAGCTTGCTCGTCTTGGTGCAGCCTCGGAGAAATCTACCTCCATATCGGAATTGCACCAAAACACCTTGTCTCAATTATTTCGATTTGGGCTGACCGCCAACACAGTCGCATTTGCTAAGATAACCCTTCGGGTAGAACTACAAAGGAACTGTGGGGTTAACTTAACCCAAACCAAACGAATAAACTCTTTGGAATTAACAAGCCAACCCTTAGAGCTCTAGTATCTATTTATTTCTCCGCGTTCACCTTTACAGGATGAGACTTGTTGATGATCCTATATGCAGGGGCTGCAGAGTGAAATCCGAAATGCTGACTCACTTTCTTTATCACTGTCCGGCAAAGAGGGCTGGGGGCCAATACTTAGCTTTGTAAGAGAGTCCGATTGGGACCTATGAGCGATTACTCATGGGTCTGGGGGTTGAACAGTGGGCATTGTTTTGACCTCAGTTCGAGGGACCCCTTGGGGATACTACCAATAAACCATAGTATTGTATTGTATATTTTTGACATTTCAATAAATTTGAAAATATTTCAGATTTTACTACTGCTCCCGATACTGTAACAAAAGCTTTGAACTATAGCAAGTGAATATTCATCGAATATGCTCAAATACGATACAATGTTATTTCTTTTGTAATTCAAAATGTCATTTTCAGTTCATTCTACGTTACAGTAAACTTGCTGTACCTACTGGAAAAAAAAGCAGAAAAAAAGTTTATTTAATTTTGTATATTATCATTGTGTATGGATAGAAAGACTGGAAATCGGCTGTTTCGTACACAGCTTGCTAGGGGCGCCACGCAACTGTACTGTATCCGAGATTCAAACCTACCAACTTTCCATGTCCCCCAGTCAGCTGGCATGCTGCGGCCTACGAGTAAGAAACTAAATGAGAGGCCATTGCGGGTATACACATATATGCAATTTTTGCGTTCCGCATGCACTGACATGTAATGGACCGCTAACACCACTGAAATCGCTTACATTATCATGGGATCACTTTTCTATACCTGTCTCTTTTTGGTTTAACAACTGGATTCCATTGAACTTGAAATAATAAGTTCTATACGAAATCTACCATAGTTTAGTTTTTCCAAATGAATATTTAGAACAGAAATAGATGGCAATATAGCATTTGTAATCCTTTCTCTGTTCCCCATAGCTACTTTTAGCGATAAGCAGACAAAAATTGCTTAATTTGATTTCCTTAAAAATCGAGTTTAAGGAATATTTGATGTTATAGGAGATAAGCTTCCATTAAAAATAATAATTTTGAACATATTTGGAATTTGTTGAGCTGGTAAAATGACTGTTAGAGCGAAAATGAAACTTGAAATTAACATAGTTTTCAGATCCCTGCCAGCAAACGTGAACCCATATGAAGTAGAAGATCATGTCAGTGGCCGAACGTGATGATTTTTCTCACTTTCTAATGTATGGTTATATCTCTATCTACATATTCGGTAATGAAATGTACCCCAGCAGAAAAGCCGCAGGTAAAATTAAAAATGGAAGCTGCTGTAGTTAGTAATGAGCTGAGGCGAACAGTCAGCCCCGTTTTCCGATCGTGCATAACCCTAACGGGTTAGAGCCGATTTAGGTATGAAAAATGTTGTACGTTAGTTCGAATAAATCAGGAGGCAAATACTAAAATAGTGAGTATGGGGATCGCTATTTAAGCCTCCGAGTATAGGAGTTCAAACTTCTTCTCAGGACTGGAATTCGATTCTGTACTAGATTTATCAAAATGTACTAAATCATACTTTGACACCACCCCCTCCCCACAACTTTCCACCGGCTAATTGAAATAAACATTGTTAATAAAATATGTTCAGAGTATCATAATGCATCGTTTAACACATCACTCATGTTGGTAGATGTCGGGCCTAAAATGGGCATTCCCCTTTTAATTATTTCTTTCACAAGCTTGGCTTACCTGACAACATGAAATCCTAGTGGGACTTACGAGGAAAATGTTTTTAATGCAAGGGAAACCCCACAAATACGGTAATAATTTATTTATTTTATTCCTTTGCTGAAAAAAACCCAGATCTTTTAATCGGATGTATACCTACTGGAAAGAGAACCGAACGAAACAAAAAAAAAACACTAAAAAATCCAGTATTAAAACTTGTGTCAGTCACATAAATCGTAATGTGGGTAGTTATTGGTTGTCAAACAAAAGAGATTGGATTTATCGAGATATAAAATGGTGAATTCGGAAATAGTAGAAATTTTTAATTTTATAATATGGACAAAAATAATGTTGACACATTCAACCGGAAATGTAAATTTTATGATACTCGTTGTATAAGTGGCCATTATTATTATTATGGTAAAAATTATTAAATTATTGCCAATGCAAATAGCAGAATTTTCGCTTACATTATTTTGTAAAAAGACTTGACAAGGAACTGATCTGAGAACATATGGAAGTGCAAATACTAACATTGCTCACAGACCCGCGACAAAGCTGTTGACCTTCAGCGTGCAAAATTTATTTCTACGCAGTTTTAAGAAGATACTTAGCTACAAATCATATTATATGTAATATTAAAAATTTGCATATTTTGTGATAAGTGTACATAACATAATATAGCTTGAGCTTCCCTATGGGTATTTTATGAGAATTCATTTTTACAGCATGCTAGGCAATTCCGTAATTCAGTTCAAAGCACTGACATATACATATAACAAGAGAAAAAGTGTTATCATTGGTCTATAAGACGAATAATATTATACCCTAGATGAAAATAAAAGCTATATAAAACCCAAAGTTGTGTCGTGTACGGTAAAACCAAGAAGAGATTGCTCGATTTAATTCATTTTTTAAATTTCATTTACATTTTTTTTTAAACGCTGTGTACAAAATTTCAGCTCTCTACGTTGACGCGTTTTCAGGCAGTGTCCAAATATATAATGAAAAACGATTTAAAAAAAAAACCCCCCGAGAGTTATTAGCCTTACGGCTGAATAAATTTGCAAGCATTTTGTCCCCCCATTTTATTTTCCACAATTTTTATGATATTAATTTGAAACTTTCGGCAAAATATTAGAAACTCTTCAACCCTGTGAAAACGCAAGCCATTCCTGATAATCTCCCTAGCACAAAAGTCATGCTCACGAAACCTGCTTCTTCAAAACTTGACCATACCTCTCTCAAATAGACAAAAACCTTGGTCTTCTCATGGACCCCCATCTCACTTGGCGACCTCAGATTAGTGAGGTTTGCTCTCGATGGCGTCCGCTCTTTATATTCGGTGTCGCATCATCTTGACCAGTCCATAAGACAAACCCTGATTATGTCTCTCATCCTGCCGCATTTCTATTATGCTGATGTTGTTATGTACCCCCTCCCCTGTATGTCCCCTGTAATAGTCCCAGCAAACAAATTGAATCGCAAATAATTCGAAAGTAACTTGGCATGGGCAAGTAGAACCCTCGAAATCGATATTGCTAAATGCTCGTTTGTAATTTAGGGTGCGGACTAATGAAATGTCCAGTATGCCACATGATGCAATGGTACCTGAGCTTCGTTTCGGGCGTCGTTTCCCTGTGAGCTTTCCTGTAAGGAAATCGTGTACTGAGGGAAGTGCGGACCGCTCTACTAATTTTCACCGACGGCTCTCTCACTAATGAGAGAGCTGGGGCGGATGTCTACTTTCCTGAGCCTGATATTGGGATAGAGTACTCACTTGGTAGACACACCACCGAAGCTGAAGTCTTCCCCATATCAATGGAAGCTCAGTTAGCCTTTGATATGCAAATCAAGGGGAAGGACAACGCTATCCTTTCGGATAGTTAGGCAGCCTTGATGGCTCTGAGTGACCCTCGGATAACATCTAAGTTACTGGAGGATTGCAGGTCGTCTGTGAATAAATTGTATATCGAAAACAAGGTATCTCTTCTGTGAGTTCCTGGACACATGATGATCAAAGGGAATGAAAGCGCTGGCCTTTTAGATAGGGCTGGCTCTGATTCTCCATTCCTCGGACCGAAACCCGCCGTAGGCGTTGCCACCTCGAGTATCGGGTCTCTCATCAAAGCGGATGTTCATAGAAAGCATCAGCAGAGATGGGCGAACCTGAGTACTTGCAGATGTACAAAACTGTTTCTTGATGGGCCCAATGGGAATATCTCCGATTTTCTCATGGGGCCCGGAAGGAAACAATGTAGAACTGTGGTTGGCATCATCACCAGCCACCACTTCACGCTCATCTAACAAGGATGCGAGTTGTTGAGAGCCCTGAGTGTCTGTCCTGCCTGGAGGGAGAGCCCGAGACAACCGAACACTTTTTGTGTGCGTGTCCGGCCTTCGCCCGGTGCAGGCTGGATACTCTAGGGTCTGCCCTTCTATCTGTGGATGAGCGAAAATACCTGCCTCACCAAGACCTGATGCGCTTCATTAAGAGGACAGGAAGGTTTTGGTGAATGGCCTTCTGGGAGGACAGCATAATGGGCCGCTATGGCCTCCGTGCTTGGGATAGGGTTTCCTGTCCCCCCGCCTTCAAAATGAAAATAATAATTAAAAATAAATGAACATAAGAATGCAAGCTAAAAAATGTAATTTATAAGTAATTTGCATATTCCTTACTAACAAAAGCTAGTATAGGAAAAGAACAAGAATTTCGTAGCGGCAGAACTTTGAGTGATCTGTAATGACACTAGTAAAAATTAGATGTGCTATTTCTGTTCAATATGTCGTAAATGGGTCAACGCCACGTGTAGTTAGGACACTCCGGCAGAAGCGAAGTGTAAAGCCTATATATGCGAATTTTATATATAAAATTATATATGTGAATTAATTTTGTTTTTCATTTCTTTTGTCCTGCCTCATCTTACCTGCAAGAGAGGATAAGATGACGAATTTGACAAACAAATGAAATAGCGATGATAAGTTTTTAATTTATGAAAATCAGAAAATTACTAGTTGAAAGTAAACCTATTAACGATCATAATCCTAAGGGTTTTCCAATAAGAGGTATTATTTTAATTTGCCCACTATTTCGGTAGATGTCACTTTTGGAGCTGTCATTTTTTCACATTTGACAAGTAGAAACTACGCCATTAATAAAAATGGAACGATACACGATTCAACAACGCATTGAAATTATTAAAATTCACTATAAAAATGGTGAAAATGTGGCAGAGACGGTTCGTAAAACTCGAACATTTTTGGGTCGTCGTGAAGCACCTTGTCGGACCGCAATACAGAAATTGGTAGAAAAATTCGAGCTGTCGGGACAAGTTAGTGATGTGAAGAATAATTGGAATTGGAATTAGGCATTCCACAAACGTCATTACACCGTATTTTGCATAAAGATTTGGGTCTTAAGGCTTATAAAGTTCAGTTAACACAAGAACTCAAGCCGGCCGATCGGTCCTTGAAATGCATGAAAATGATCCGGAATTCCATAGAAAACTCATCTTGAGTGATGAGGCCCATTTCCACCTCGATGGCTTCGTTAACAAGCCAAATTGTCGCATCTGTGGCTCGGAAAACCCAAGAGTTATTGTTGAAAAGCCTCTCTATCCTCAACGTGTGACTGTTTGGTGCGGTTTATGGCCCCGCGGGGTCATTGGACCTTACTTTTTCGAAAATGAGGCTGGAGGAACAGTTACGGTGAATGGATTGCGCTATCGACAGATGATTAATGATTTTTTATGGCCGGAATTGGATGGTATTGATCTGGACAACGTTTACTTTCAACAAGACGGCGCTACGTGCCATACAAGCAACGCAACCATTGATGTAAAAAAAAAAAAAACTAAGTAGTTGGAATTATATGCGGACGTATTCACGACAAAAACGTGACTAGATATAATATCAGCAATAAAATTTAATGCTCACATCTGGACGCTTCATATTAGGGAAATTACGAAAATCAAAGTTATATTAGATTGGTTCCTTTTTCCAGAAGTTATTTCCGCGGGATATAAACCAGAGAACCAACCAATCCTTCTGGTGCTGAAAAATCAATCCATGTTCGACTTTTGATTATACCTATATGCATCTGATCGCGAGGAAATCATAAATATGTATATTACCCAAATTAATATCTATGCAGATATAAAACTGATTGCTTTAATGTATTTCTTCATTTAATAATAAAAATAAAAAATTATTTCCTCATTATTCGTTAAATATACAAAATCCGGTTTTAATCAGGCTATTAGTTTGATGAGATGCGCAAAGTAAGTAGAAAAGCATCTTTGAATATATTTTTTATATAGAGAAGTGCGGCGCAGAATATATTATCCAGGATGATCTCAAAACTGAGATTCGTACAAAAGAAATGAGAATATTCAAGGTCAAATTATTTCTTAAGTTAACATTTACATGAATTATTTTTAATCAAGAGATTTGCGGTTGTGTTATAGGCAGTTTCGGTACACATATATAGTTACAATTACATATTTTACTTACCCGGTGGTCCACTACATAAAACTCGATTGTTAACGCTAATTTCCGTGAGTCTCGGCAGTGGATTTTGAGTTGGAAAACGAATTCTGTACAATACAGGCCGATGTACTAAAAGTCCCTGAAGTGTTTTTTGTCGATCCTCGAACAGTTCAAGTGCTCCAAAGTAATTCTGAGAGAATTCGTTTTATTATTATCGAATATTTTTTTTTGTTTTATTATTTTTTTGTATTTGATATACCGTTGTTAATAGAGCTGCTAAAGATAACTTCACTCTTAAGACAACCGTTTGACCCACTGCGATATTCCGTAACTGAATTACTCCAATTGTTTCAGTTCCTTCATATTGATACTGAAATAACTCTGGACATGGATTTTGTGGTGCACTCGCGACAAGAATCGAAAGAAACAACAACAATTCAATATATTTAGTACAGCCCAAATTACGAATCATGTTGATTTATTGATGAGACGAGTCCCCTAAAGGAACGATTCATCAAAATCGCGTTATTACGCACTTTTAAACATACGAATTTTATACACTTTACTTAAAATATTTAATAATGTTTTTAAGTTCGGCGATTTTTTCTTTTTTTTTTTTAAATCATCCACCAACACTGCACTCGCGACAAATAATTAAGATTACACTGCTGACTGAAATGGTAAGTAAATTCTCCCGAGATACTTCTTCGCAAAGTCAAGAACAACTTTAATACGAAAGATACTCTATGAGCGTATATGTTTTAATGTATGTACCTACATACATTATACACACTATATAGTTGTTGTCTTATGCATACCAATAATTCCGGGGAACAACAAGGTGTGTTCTAATCAGGTTCGTTTTGATGAGTATTAATGACAACAATATCAGTGGATCACTTGAATCCATACTCCGGTCAGTCAGTAATGAGTGAGAGCAGCGAGTACCTATGAGTAGACTGGAAATGAAAGTTATGACTTGAAACCTGTCTCTGAAACCGCTAAGTAAATTTTTTTTTCCTCTTAGTAAAGAATCATAAAGCGTGCTGCTGTCTGTTGTGAATCCTCTACTTGACCATTCTAAATAATCCCAGGTTACAAATTCATATGACGAATCTGATTTTCCAGTTTGTTACAATGGTTGATACCTACATACATGTATCATCCCGCAAAGTGCAAATGCGGACAAGATAGTTTGAAATGTCTCTTAAATGCTTAGCTCTCCCAATATGTCGAGTATTTTAATTTTGGATAAAGTATGAATATGGCTTTTTAACCTAAACCATGTCTAAAAAAAGTAACCAAAAGCATCGTTTCTAGGAAATCCCGCACTTCAGTCTTGTTTTGAAGTTAATGCGCTCTATAAAAGCTGTTTTTTAACGCTTTGAGATCTTACTTCGGTTGTTTGCAATTCTAATTTTCTAAGAATCGGTACCTTTATTTGAAGCTTTTTCGTCATATTATTCAAACTGTAGTTACTCACTTTTGGAATTTGATCTTGGAATTGATAGAGGTTAGAGTTATAACATCGTAGTTCAAATGGAAGACAATTGCAGAGTCTAGTCGATTGGATAAAAAGCGTGTACTCGGTGCGTGAAATGAGTGAAAAAAAACTTTTTTCCAAATGCTTGGTTTGGATCTTTTCGTAGATTTTATTATTTCGTCCCTTTGAAGCTTGAGTTCAGCGTTTTTTTTTTCTTGTTCTTGCAAGATATGCGAAAATCAAAATAAATTTAAATATTGTGCGTGAGTGCGATAGGGCTTCTAACAGGGGCCTATTCTTGAATAACGATGACTGATACCGTATTCGTAATGCTGTCAAAACCATTCGGAATTGACACATGTAGTATTGTTGAAATCATTCGTTATTCAAGAATAGGTCCCCTGGTCTCCGTGCTTGGGATCTCTCGTCCCCCTGCCTTTAAAAAAAATGTGTGGATGTCCAACCCATTTTACTATACCAACATTATTTCTGTACGTCCTAGACAGACTGTCTCCATAATGACTTAATTTGAAATTTAATCATTTCAAGGAAATGATGAGGTGACAGACTAGACTATGGACGAGAATTATTTCATTTGGAATGTCATTGACAGTTCCTCAATATGAGTAAAAATCATGGAAGAGTTCGATAATTTAATTAAATGCCGTCAAGAAAATTTGCGAGTATTTACTGTAGTTGCGAAGAATTTAGTAGAAGACGATTTTTGTTGTTGAAAGGGACCAAAAAGAGAAGAAAGCGGCAAAGAAAATTTGTCATCATCAGCTGATGGCTGTCACTGTTAACTTTATTGAAAAAACTTTCCAATTTCCAATAAATTCAACTCATTTTAATGACGGTAGTTGGCAATTTTACTGAAATTTCACTACATGAAGTAAAATTTGGTCCATTTGAAAATGAAACGAAATGTTGCAAATGGGTCCTTAATGGACTTCATTTGTGTGACACACTGCACATTTGACTCTATTTAATTGAAAATTAATTCATTATGGAGGCACTCCGTCTAGGGTTACAAACGTAATGATTTCATCTAGGTTATAACAATGAATCATTCACTTGTGCCCGTAGCTGAAGAAGTGAACATGTGATAGTCTGATAGTTTAGAATATGTATAACTAATTGGAGTCCTGATAAATTAAACTAAGTGAAACCTCTAATGAACGGCCGTGTTCACTACTTTGTTAATCATCCCTGTCAACCCTCTTTTCTTTCTTTACTGTCAATCATGCGCTATTTCCTTAATGTTAATTGCTTGCAACCAAGTCAAGTCGAATTTTCAAATAACGCTCTAAGCGAGAAAGTAAAATGTTATTAATCTTGAGCGAAATTTGAGTTGGAGAATAGAAGAATTTTAAGAACTTTTATTTTTAATGATTCTAAATCAAATCATAAATACAAGAGATAGAAACAACCGCTTCATCCGGGGTTTGATTCTCGTCCGGGAAAAAAATAAATGAAATTTGAGTGTTCAAGTTGAACTAATATTAAAATTTAGTCTTTAAAGCTAGTCTACAAAAGAGTAACACTATGTAGAATAATAAAAACACAAAAAACAGGTATGCTACATCATTTTTTATTATTTAGTAAGACATTTTATAAAACATAATTCAAATTCATAATTCATTATTCAAAGTTTTAGCTACATACATTAGAATCTGAAGGTGTTAAATTTCATTGCATCTTTAATAAAATAATAAAACAGAAATATTCACTTTATATACAATAAATACTGGCCAAAAAATACATTTAACATTCTTTATTTACAAACATAAACTCTGTACAAGTAGATTAGTTCTCTTTTAAAAGCTTCGCAATTCTATGTTCTCTTTCTTTTAGGCAAAGGTTCAATTGTATACTTATCTCCTGATAACTTTCTATGAATAGGCGGACATAATTTACTTAAAACTCCTGTTTTATAGAAAATTGAAAAAAATCGCTGTCTAAATAATTCTTTACATGTTTCAACTTTTTCCATTTCCTCATCACTCTGATTGTTTCTTAGTTTTATCGGAATTGAACTTTTTTCATCATCCGAATCTAAAAAGGTTTCTGAAGTAATTTGAATACAAACAGCTCGAAGTCCAAGAATGGTAGGCCAACTCGGTGGTAATCTTAAATTATCAGAAATAGAGTTTTCAAGAATCAATGAAGAATTACTGCGCTTCAGTAACTGTTTGATTAAATTTCGTTCTTTAATTGTGAATGGTTTCTTTTTCGATTCAAAAATTTCAACCTCAATATTGATATGCAGCACATACTTTAGATATAAAAGTGTCTTAACTGTTCCCAATGCAGAACATTTTGCCTCACCAAATTTGAAATCATATGAATACTTAAAAAATTCGTAATAATCTCGTTCTATAGAACGTTGACGATTTATGTAATTAACCGGTTTCTTTGGTTTCTTAGAGTTATTATTTGATATCGCTTCTTCTCCCTTATTTTTAATTTCAATAATCTTATCAACCCAGTTGTCCATATTTACATCACTTAATGCTTTTTTTCTTTTTCTAGGAAGGTCTTCAACAGTTTTATTTGGAAATTTAATTAAATATTTTTGTATCACATTGTAACGTGTGCGACAACTAGTTCGTGTATGAGTTTTTAATGCTTCAGATATTGCAACCCAATTCGATGTACCATACTGATCGACAAACTGCAACAATTTCTTATCATCTTCCGGTGTCCAGCTTTGATGTTGTTGGCCATGTTTTAGAACGTTGAAATATCGACCTTTAATTTGCACCCTATTTCGTCCGGGAAATAATGAGCGAGGAAAATATTTAAAATTTTCACCATACTCCTGAACAGCAGCTAATATGATGCAGTCTTCCTCTTTGCTGAACGCACGTTTTATTATATTTGGATCTAAGGAGTATTTATATCTGAAAAATGAAAAAGATTAGATACAATATAATAAAATATTGGTGAATTTTTATTTGACCCATTTACTTGCCTTGTATAGATTTGATTCTTTGTTTTATGTGGAAAATGCGATAATACCTTATTCCACCTGATCACTTCACCTATTCGATTCGCTTCGACAGCTTCTTTAAGTAACATATCCTGTTCCTTAGTCCATTTTTTATTTTTTTCTCTCAACGTTACAATCAAGTTTGTTTGAAATTGAACAATGCATTGATAAGAAGATCGATCACCTATTTCTTGTGCGATTTTTTCCCAATCCTGGAATCTGTTATCTTGTGCAATTCTAAAAAGTTTCCTATTGTCTTGATCGGTCCATTCGCCGCGATTTATTTCCGGTTTCAAATACATCTCCCACATTGCTTGACAACAGTTGTCCGCATGTCGGCTACGAAGTTTTTCTATTGATATTCGATACCAATTTATTTTAAAATTTTCATCAGCTTGTGAAAAAAGATCTACTACGCGATTTGAGTGTATAGCTATTTTCTTTTCCAGTGCTTTAGTAGTTTCCTGAGTTCTTAGACGATTTCTTTTTTCTAATGAATTTTTTTGATCCAAGTAGTCAATTAGCTGTAAATATTAATTACAATTAATACATTTTTTAGAATATTTCGAAAAATGTAAAACAATTGAATAGTTAAAATGTTAACATTAGCCGCATTGGTTATTGCAACGCCCAGATATACAATTGAACAAAGTTGGGTTTATTTTAATAGAAACATTTTTCGACCTTTACTATATCGGAATTGCCTATTGAAAAATGAGAGAAAGTCCGCACTCTATTCGCACCTTCCTTGATGAATTGCACAACAGTGCTCTACTATCATACCATACACTCGAATACTATTAATGAAATTTCAGGCTTAATTAAAAATTGTTGGTGGATATTTGCAAACTACTTATGAAAAAATGTAATTCTCTAATTGAAATCTTAAATCTCCCCATAACATAAGCGATAAACTGTGAGGCTTGTGTTAGGCCAGGATCGTTGTATAAATCAAAAGTAAAAAATGAATTTAGATTAAGATACAGTCTACGACTTCAAGTATTCACTATTACTTTGAAATTCACAAGAAAGCTGACACATCGGTTAACAAATAGCCACATAAAGATTAACGGTACAAGCGAAATATTATTGCATATGGAGGCAATAAACGTTAGGTACAGGGTTAATAGTGGAATTTTAATTACTAGCAAATCAAAATTAGCAAACCAATCAAGGAAAATAAATAAGAATATTTCTAATATTATAGTTTGGTCAGTATACATCAGCATATTTCCATGTTTCAATTAGAGGAGCAGGCCTAAAACTGATTCCTGTGGGTCTCCACAACTCATCACTTCATTCTCACTATAGCTGTTTTTTGTCTAGTTTTGTACAAGACTGTCTTGCTTATAGAAAATTACTTAGTAACTGGTTTGCTTTTCCTTTAATTCCCAATTAGCTTAATGTTCAGGTCAGAACATATAATAAAGATGACAATGCAATTTATGCAACGATCATTAAATTGCATTCATAGGCCAATCAACTATAAAACGATTTCAATCACCTTGCAAGCATATTTATGCTCAATAGGTAACAAATTATAAATTTTCTGAACATTTCAATTGTACCTCTTAAGTATTATTGTTAATTTAAGCATTTTTTTTTCAATTATATATAAACCGTGTTAAGATAGTAATAAAACAGTTCCAATTTATCAGTCAAACGCCTTTCAATCAATACACCTTGTTCACCCCTCACCAGAGGTAAGGAAACAAGGTAATCAATACTTAATATATCTATTATTACATTATAATCTACAGTATTAAACGCCTTCTTCAAGTCAACAAATACCCCCAATAAAATAATTACCAGCATCGAGTTCTTTATTATGAGCTCGATTACATCAGTCATAATAGCTGTCGTGTTGCTTTGATTTTGGAATTCATATTGTTTTTTATCAAATGCACCGTTGCTTTGGAATGCTGTAAGTTGGTTATGAAGTATTCTCTCATATATTTGACTGAATACATTAAGGAGCGCTATGCGACGTTAGTTATTTGAATCTTTTCTATCCCCTTCTTTGAAGATTAGCACAATGCATTGTCGATGTTTTATATAAATCGCCGAGCACATCAACTAGATTATTATGCGACAAGCTAGAAGATCTTATGGCAGATTTAAATGAAGTAAATTGTAATTTCTTGTTGATTGGAGATATAAATATTAATTGATTAGATGCATATAAAAAAAAAGAGATAGATAATATTATGCGGATTAGTAGTACACAAATGATTCTAAATCAACCAACTAGGATAACAGTTATATTCTAGACCCTAATAGAGTTTGTCATAACTAATATGGGTGAATTAAATGCGAAAATAGAACCAAAATTGAATATAAATGACAATGAAAGTATATCAAGATACCAATTGGTTCAAGACCAGTTGGAACTATGAGCTATTACAAACAATTTAAATATAACAAAGAGAGATTTGTGAATAAAATAATTGAAAGTGAAATTAGGGATATAAATTGAATCAGTAGCGCGGGCGAAATGAAGAGAATTTTTCAAAATTAATTAAATAGAAACAGTAAATGAATTTGTTAGAATCAAAACAGGCTCTTATGGAGAAAGTTACTGGTTCAATAGTAAATTGGGTGAACTTAAGACAAAAGATAATAGAAAGGCAACGTGCAATTTTATCAAAATAGTAATAGTAGTAGTTCTTTATTAGTTAGTTTAAAATGTTCAACAACATTTTTAGTACAATCTTAAGAATTATGGCCAAGAATGTGAATATTCGCTTTTACAAATTCAATACAATATTTTGTGAAACGATAAATGTATCATTTTTATCATATTTATTATGATTGTACATTTTACGTCCACGATAAATTAAAGAATTTTGTACTCTTGATGTTCTAAACGACCCTAGTCTAAACTCTGCAGCATTTCTTAATGATTTTAATTGTACGTTTCCTACAAATAGTAAATACTTGTCAAGGAATCCCGGCAAAATATCATTCTTGATTTTAAATACTATTACGTGCAATAGAAAGAGACAACTGGTGACATCTACTGGCAATAAACAACTTCAGGTTCGGAGAGTAAATGACTTCAGGTTCGGAGAATCGATTATGAAATCTACAAGAAAGTCCAGGAATAGAACAAATAGAATAGTCAAGAAGTTTTTGGAATAGAACACTCCAGAATAATCCGGAGAGTTTCTAGGGTATAAATATAACAGTTGTCATCGCCAGAAAAAGTGTCTTGTCTTAGACGTTGCAGTGTTAAGAAGCGAAAGTAATAAAGAAGCGGAAGTGTATGTAATTAGATTGCGATAATTGAAAGTACAGTATTAGCGATAATTAGAGTTGGAATCACGTTTAGATGAACAGAAGAAATCTATGGAAGCCCGTTTTGATGAACAAAAGATTGATTTTGAGGAACAGAAGAAATCTCTGGAAACCCGTTTGGACGAACAAAAGATCTCTCTGGAGAATTGTCTAGAAACTTGTTTGGAGGAACAGAAGACTTTCCTGAAAAACTCATTAGACGAACAAAATTTGAAAATTGAAGGAATCGAGCAGGAAGTGGCGGAAGCTCAACAAAAAGTCACCGAGCAGCTTGACAGTTTTAAATCAGATCTGGAAAGAATAAAGCATCGTCAGCCTCTAAGCGTAGCAACTGAAATATCCGGTGCAGGTAGAATGAAACCTCCCATATTTGATGGACAAAATTCGTGGCATATCTTCAAGAGACAATTCGAGGCAGCTTCAGAGGTAAATGGATGGAATGATGAAGACAAAGCTATAGCTCTGGTGTTAGCACTTCGAGGTCCTGCGTCAGAACTCTTACAAACTGTACCGATTGAAAATCAACGTAATTACTCTTCATTAGTACATGCGATAGAATTACGTTACGGAGATGAGCACATGCAGCAAGTATATCGCCTACAGTTGCGCAACAGGATTCAAAAACATGGTGAATCACTACAACAATTGCAGGCAGATATAGAAAGATTAGCGCATCTGTCATACTCCAGCGTGAATGCGGATTTTCTCAATGAAGTGTCGACGGAGGGATTTGTGAACGCTATTACAGATCAAAATTTACAACAATCATTGAGGCTAGCAGGAAAGAAATCAACAGCAGAAGCACTAGCCTATGCATTAGCATACGAATCCGCCAGACAAGCTTCACGGAGTGCAGTACGAGTGAGAGAAATTTCAATGGAAGAATGTACTTGTAATAGAGTGCAATCATCACAGAGCCCGCCTTCACGTGGTGTCCTCGATGCTGGAATTGTAATAGACCAGGGCACCTTCAAAGAGACTGCAGAAAACGTCGACGAGTGGAATCACCAGAAGAAGAGGGGAAAGAGGAATGCCAAAGATGTCGAGCCAGGGAACAAGCAATTCGTGGAGAGACTCGATATCAAACAGCGACTAGTCGCATCGTCTCTCCTCTTGAGCAGTCGGAAAACTAGTAAAAACCAACTTCGTGGGGCAGAAGTTGGTTGGTGGAATCGACAGCCCCGAAGTCATCATCCAAGTAGGTCAGTTACAGAGAAATAATAGCAGTCTTGTTATATATGGAAGTGTGGGAAAACATGACTGCGCAGTTACTATCGATACTGGAGCTTCAAGATCAATTATTAGAGCAGATCTTGTTAAGAACAAATGGCTTCATAACACCACCAAATATCTACTAAGAACAGCAACTGGAGCAGCAGCACAGGTGTTTGGAGACATAACTTTAGATGTTCAACTAGGCGAACTACTATTTCCTCACACTTTCCTGGTTTCAGACATAATGGATGAATGCATTCTTGGAATAGACTTCATGACCACATACAAAATAAATCTGGATGTCGGAGAGCGGATTCTCAAATATGGCAATATAGAAATTCCTATGAGACTAGGAGAAGGAGCAGATTATCCTGTGAAAGTAAGGACGATGGTCTGCGAAAATATTACTCTTTCGCCATGCTCCGAGACACTAATATGGACAAAGCTTACTGATGACATCGGGACCTGCCGATTCTATCTGGTGGAGCCTTACGCCACAAAAGTTACATCTAGCATCATTGTTGGCAAGACTTTAGTGAAGGCAGAAGGTGCAACATTAATACCAGTCAGAGTGCTCAACACATCCGAAAATGAGGTACAACTAAAAGAAGGTGCTATAATTGGAAATTGTGAACCCATTTACCAAATCGTCAATTTGGATAATGGTAGTAATGTTAAGGAGACAAAAACTATACCAGCTACTACTCAACAGGTTCAGAAACTTCTTTCGTCCAGTGCCTTAAGTGAACAAAAACACAACGATGCCAAAGATGTGATCGATACAGGAGATTCCAGGCCCATTCGACAGACACCACGAAGATTGCCATTAGCCAAACAACCAGAAGTTGCAGACATGATGAACTCCATGAAGAAACAAGGCATCATAGAGGAATCTAACAGCCCTTGGACATCGCCGGTTGTTCTGGTTAGGAAAAAGGATGGCAGCACCCGATTCTGTGTAGACTACCGCCAACTAAATAACGTGACGAGAAAAGATAGCTATCCATTACCACGGATTGATGACACATCGGATACCCTTTCCGGAGCGCAATGGTTTTCCACGCTGGATTTGAAGAGTGGTTACTGGCAAGTGGAAATACATCCCGAGGACCGAGAGAAAACGGCTTTCTCAGTTGGCAGTGGCTTATGGCAATTCAAAGTAATGCCATTTGGGTTATGTAATGCTCCAGCCACATTCGAACGACTAATGGAATGTGTTCTACGTGGTTTAATTTAAGTAACCGGAAGGACATTCGTGGAACATAAAAACAACTTACGGGACGTACTTCAAAGACTCAAAGATGCAAAATTGAAGCTCAGTGCGAGTAAATGTGCTCTATTCAAAAATGAAGTTAAATATTTAGGGCACATAGTTTCATCACAAGGAGTGAGAACCGATCCAGAGAAGATAGAAGCCGTCAAAAAATTGGGCAGTTCCAAAGGATAAACATCAATTACGGAGTTTTCTTGGTTTAGCTACGTGATTCGTGAAAGGTTTTGCAGATATAGCAAGAAGCCTACATCAACTTACCGAAAAGGGAAAGCCGTTCATATAGTCGGATAAATGCAACGAAAGTTTTGAAAATTTGAAGCAACAGCTCTGTGAGGCTCCAGTACTTCACTATCCAAAGCTGGGGAAAACATTTACATTAGACACGGATGCCAGCAATGAAGGTATTGGTGCAGTGCTTTCTCAGGAGTAGAATGGTCAAGAAGTTCCAGTAGCTTACTATAGCAAAGCACTTTCAAAGTCAGAGAAAAATTATTGTGCTACAAGAAAGGAGCTACTTGCCATTGTAAGTTCAACAAAGCATTTTCATAAATATCTCTACGGACAGAAATTCATCCTTCGCACCGACCATGCAGCGCTTAAATGGCTTCTGCAGTTTAAGAATCCTGAGGGACAAGTGGCGAGATGGATAGAGCGACTCCAGGCTTATGATTTTGAAATACAACACCGAAGAGGTCGTATCCATGGAAATGCAGACGCCCTTTCACGACGTCCATGCAAACTTGAATGCAAACATTGCGCCCGGATGGAAGAAAAAGAAACAACAGCAACTATACAGTTGGTAACCGTGGAGCCATCTACAGGTTGGGACAACGAGGACCTACGAACAGCACAACGAGAAGATCCGAACATTTCACCTATTCTTGCTTGGAAAGAAGACATGAAAAGACCAGACTGGAAGGATATTTCGGAACGGAGTGAGAAGCTGAAAAGTTACTGGGCTCAATGGAACTCTCTTCATGTTGAATGTGGTATATTAAAACGCAAGTGGGAAGCACCTAATGGCGAATCTTTCCGAATGCAGATAGTCGTGCCGGCATAAAACTTCAAAGCTGTTCTAGAAGAAATGCACGGTGGAACCTCTGGAGGACATTTGGGAGTGAACAAAACCATTTTCAAAATACGAGAAAAGTTTTATTGGTTACATATGCGAGAAGATGTGGAGGAGTGGTGCCGCAGATGCACTGTCTGTGCTGCTTGCAAAGGGCCGCAACACAGAAGCAGAGGAGAAATGCATAAGTATAATGTCGGAGCCCCCTTTGAAAGGATAGCTATAGACATCGCTGGACCTTTTCCAGAAACGGATGGCGGTAATCTTGTTTGGCTGTACAACCCGAAACGACGTAAGGGACGTTCTCCAAAATTGCAACAACACTGGGAAGGACCATATTCAGTAGTAACTAGAATTAATGACGTGGTATACAGGATTCAGCGTGGCACAAGAGGCAAGCACAAAATTGTTCATTTGGACCGCTTGTGTTAATACTACGAGCATCAAGACCGTGGACCACCTGTTGTTCGGGACGAACAAGTTTAAGAAGGGGGCAGTGTTACGTGCAATAGAAAGAGACAACTGGTGACATCTACTGGCAATAAACAACTTCAGGTTCGGAGAGTAAATGACTTCAGGTTCGGAGAATCGATTATGAAATCTACAGGAAAGTTCAGGAATAGAACAAATAGAATAGTCAAGAAGCTTTTGGAATAGAACACTCCAGAATAATCGGGAGAGTTTCTAGGGTATAAATATAACAGTTGTCATCGCCAGAAAAAGAGTCTTGTCTTAGACGTTGCAGTGTTAAGAAGCGAAAGTAATAAAGAAGCGGAAGTGTATGTAATATTATTGCGATAATTGAAAGTACAGTATTAGCGATAATTAGAGTTGAGTTGATTAGATGAATGTTTGTGAACTTTTATATGATTAGAGTGAAATACAGAACTTATATATTAATTATTTAATATTGTGTTTTCAAATAACGAACCAAAGGCCACGCTCGCAACAATACAAAAATTAACACATTAAATGCAATCTTCCCTTTCACGCTCATCCATTTGAGAGTACTCAACATTAATGAAATGGTTGTGTATTTGTTACAGTAAAGTAGAATCCTCATCGCCTTGTTTGCGGTGTCTGCATACGTTCTATTTGCTCCTTGGTACTGAAGAAAATACAAGTGAGACTCAAACTACTCATACGATTACCTATTTATTCCATTTTTCTTAAGTTAATCAAAAGAATATTCCTGTCAACCTTCTCGAATGCTCTTTTGAAATCAAAAAAATACGACTATAACTTTTTTCCTACTTTCAAATTCACTTTTCCACTTAATTAATGCCCAATTTAGTTGAGTTTGACACGACTGCCCTTTTCAAAAACCGGACTGTACTGTTATATCAGTACGTGGTTGGACTCCAAATATTTTCCTAACTAATGGAATCTGTGCTATCTTCTCTATTATTTTTTTATGTATCGATAGCATGTTCACTGCGCGGAAGTCCCCAGCCCTAACGGCATTCTTAACGAAGATTCCAAAATTTTGAAAATAAGCCCTGACTAAGCGACTGATTAATTATTTACAATAGTGGTTCGCCAAACACAATCCAATTATCTAAAATTATTTTTGTACTCATATGATTATAGTCCATTTTATTGCACATACATTTAATCACTTTTTTCAGCTCCGATAACTCAATGCTTCTAAAATGAAAATGACTATTTAAAGGTAAGTTACATACAAATTTCTCATATTGAATAGAGTTGCTTATCTCATTTACACTATTAACAAAAAAAT
The DNA here is from genome assembly GCA_963930735.1 of Dioctria linearis. Classification (NCBI taxonomy): domain Eukaryota; kingdom Metazoa; phylum Arthropoda; class Insecta; order Diptera; family Asilidae; genus Dioctria; species Dioctria linearis. Next base: position 47,298,669 of record OZ005741.1, on the reverse strand, counting down.
TATTAACCTTCTCCACAATGAGTACCTCAACCCTACAACCAGTATCGTAGAATCTTATATTATTTATGGGTTTCACTGCCTTTTTCATTAATCAATCATATATTTTATGTGTTCTGATTTCGTTACTTTTATATACTTTTAATTAAAGTTTCGCTTTACTTTATAATCCAACCAGTCATTCGGATCTCCAGACAGAGCCGCTTTCATATAACTTTTTATTTTATTGATTTTCATCCTATGCAGATCTCCCGTATACCACTCATCAACATTCACTTCATGTTCACTTCTCCGATTTATTACTTCAAATTTAACCTCTATGTTTCATGGTCACCGAGTTTTAATGCTCTATTAACTTTCAACTCCTCCTCTACTACTTGCTTAAATCCATTATCGATAATAATTTCCTTCATTTTATTTGAATTCGTACCCTCGCAGAGGAATTTAATATTTAAGTTACCCATTATAATAATTTCATGCATTATTTCACAAACCGCTTCACACTAATCCATAAATCGGTTCAAAATTCTCTTTCCGAAGAGGAAGATGATCTATAAAGCAGCCCTAAAATATGACATACATACATTCTCAAACCAGCATTTTACAAGCATCCATCAGATCGTTATTTTTGCAATTATTTCATACTTACAGACATTCTTCAAATATAATATAACACCGTTACTTCTGCTCAAAATTGAATTATACCGCATCACATTATACCCGCTTATATTTATTTCATTACTTTCCACAGCTTCCGTCAAATGTGTTTCAATTAAAGCAATAAAATCATAATCACCATTTTTAGTTATTAATTCCACCTGCTTAAAATTGTTTAATATGCCTTGAATATTCAAATATAGTCCTTCGTATTTTGAAAATGATCTTTCGCTCTTTTTTAATTTTTTTAACACTTTCAGTGCTTTCAGACATTTAATTTCACCATCCTTTAATGTATCATTTTGCAAATCTAAATTTATTTTCCTCATTACTGGCAACTCTACCTGATAATTCTCACTCAATTTTTCTCCACATATTGATTTTATTTTAGCTCGATCCGTTACAATCGAGCACATAATTTTTACCTAACCGTTATGACCACTCGACATTCCATCAATTTTTAAATTAACGGGATCAACATTTATTTTTAGGTCTTCTTTGGTTCTCCCACTACTTGCTCACCTTTTGGTTTTAATAATAGAGGTGTGTGTTTTTTTTAATTGATCAGCGTAAAGCGGGAAACATAGTGCTAACTTTTCCAACCTCGACCTCAGTACAACTTAAGAACCGTAACCTGGTGAAGTCTGCCAATTTTTATAATTCACAATGCGAGCTTTAATAACTTCTAAATGATAGCATTCAATTAGAATGTTGACTTGAAAATTCAAATTATTTTTAATAACTTACTGCAGCAGGAATAACTTTTGAAGGTAAATATTTCCCAAATTTATTCAAAAAAAAATTTCCCTTAATCAATGCATGTACCAAATGATAATAAATCATTGCCTGTCAAAGCTGACAAAGTTCAAACAGAGTAGAAAGTTTGTAATATATAGAGAACAGGAAGTGTTGATACCTATAAAAGTCGTGTACATGAGCGTGGCTTTCCGTTGGGGTCCTTGAGTATGGGAAATTGTTCAGCTGCTCTTGCATTTGAAACAGCTGAGAAACTCCCTGGGTAAGATGGCGCAGGGACAGCGACTAAGAGCAACCGCAGATATCTGGTTGCCCCACTCTCATGTTACAAGGTATTCTCATTACGAACCACGTTCCACCATTAGTGGACGAAATGTCGTATAATGTATAGGAAAGCACGGTACCGATAACACAATACTCTCTTTCCTCTCTCTGCCTTTTCAATACAAATGAATATACATTAGTGGACTAAATTTCGTCACAGCTAATGTGTTAAAATTTAATGAGAATATCTTGTATTCTCTGTACCGTGCCTGTACTGAGCTCTCATTACAGCGGCAACAGATTCTAATACCCCCAGAATTTGACTATGCTAAATTTGGCTTATCACACTTCATGTACTCTCTATATTCTAAGGTAGAAAGTAGACTAACTCGAGCTCAACCTCAATCTGGCCGGCCTCACCCACTTTACCATTGGGTTCTAGATAGCCTGATTTCATATATTCAACAGAACTGTCAAAATTGAGGCTGAGGTTGGAGAAGTTAACCTTTCCAACCTCCTTAGCCTCAGCCTCAATTTAGACAATTCTGTAGAATTAGGTTATGAAGAACCTAATAGCAAATTTGGTGAGGTTGGCCAAGTTGAGATTGAACTCGAGTAGGTGTACTATGTATCTACTCTGCTGGAACTTTGCGAGCTTTGTCATTTATTTTTCTACTATGATTCGGTGAAAGCATTGTTTACGGAAGGAAAAGTGAAAGTTTTAAATATAAATTATTGCGAAAATATCGTTCGAAGAGAGACTTAAGCTGGAGTCAGATTGAAAATTTCAAACGCGTAGCTCGGATAGCACACGTTGACAGGTAATATCGAATATACCCTTGTTGTATAGGGAGTGTTAGATTACTGTAGCGGAAGCTACATTTTAATTTAGTTTCGTTTCATATTAAAATTAATTTGCGTGTTTGTTTTAAATAAAAATAATTTGAAAGTTATCTATATTTGTCAGCTTAATATTAGTGCTAACCATTGAATAAATAACTAATAAGGAAACGGCATATCGGGTGAAAACGTAAGCATCTCGGCGAAATGTATTAGTGTGCTCTGTTTGTATTCGTTTCGTCATGGCAGTAGTGGAATCGTGCAATTTTGAAGGGGAACATTTTTTATAATCCAAATTCCTATGTAAAATAAACAAATTTTTAGCTCCCCCTTATTTTCAGGCAATATTTCTTGGCGTTGCCTTTGTATGACTGGAATAATTTATCTACCAATGACAATTCAATTGTAAACAAATAAACCGGCATTGGTAAAATGTTAAATCTTTTGCCATGGCTCTTTATTTTTACAGATATTTCACTTTTATTTTGTTTAAAACAATATAATTAATTAGTAAAGCTATTAAGCTTACTTGAAGAAAGCTTTTCCACGACAATAACGCCGTTTGTTCCTGCAGCACAGCACAGCTCACTTCATTATGCTAATTTAGGGCTCCGGAGTCTCTATTACACAAAATGTCGTTCACAAAAGAAATATTCCGCACTTATTTCACACTACTATTACGTAAAAAACACGTTTAATTCTTTATTTTTCACAATATCGCGAATTTAAATCATTGAACTTATTTTCAAAATTATGAAATGTCAGAATATTGAACTGACACAAAATATCAACGACGCCCTCTTGTCATCTCTCCCCCCCCCCCCGACCTTAGGTCACACTGTCATTGAAATGCTTAAACACGTACACTGTATTCGCACGATACCCCGCTTCCTTATTAGTTATTTATTCAATGGTGCTAACTGTTTATAAGAAAAATCAATTTGAGAATGACGTTTGTTTTAAAACACTTTGAAAAACATTTAAAAAGCTTTAATCGCAGACACACGACACTGTACATTTTCAGAAAAATACAAACCAAGACTTGTTTGAACGCAATGTTTGCATTTAACTTTGCATGGACGTCGTGAAAGGGCGTCTGCATTTCCATGGATACGTCCTCTTCGGTGTTGGATTTCAAAGTCATAAGCTTGGAGTCGCTCTAGCCATCTCGCCACTTGCCCTTCAGGGTTCTTAAGCTGCAAAAGCCATTTAAGCGCGGCATGGTTTGTGCGGAGGATAAATTTCTGCCCGTAGAGATATTTATTGAAATGTTTTGTTGAATTTACAATAGCAAGTAGCTTTTTTCTTCTAGCACAATAATTTCTCTCTGATTTTGAAAGTGCTTTGCTATAATACGCTACTGGCACCTCTTGACCATCCTTCTCCTGTGAAAACACTGCCCCGATACCTACATTGCTGGCATCCGTGCCCAATATAAAAGTTTTTCCTAATATTGGATAATGAAGTACTGGACTTTCACAGAGATGCTGCTTCAAATTCTCAAAACTCCCGTTACATTTATCTGACCATATGAACGGCTTTCCTTTTTCTGTGAGTTGATGCAGGCTCCTTGCTATATCTGCAAAACCTTTAACGAATCGCCTGTAGTAGGTAGCTAGACCAAGAAAACTCCATAATTGATATTGATTGTTGAAATGTAAAGCAGGCCATACACCATCAGTTTTGCCGTGGTTTTACGGCTCGGCCAAAGGCCGATGGTGTATGGCGAACACCACGTTTTAAGGTTCGGATATCTACTAAAACCAGAATTCTGGTCATGCCAGAAATATCTTTCTCAAAACGTGGGTAACTGTACTGTTTTGCTCGTTCATAATCAAAGTTAACTTAATAATAAGCTAAGAATTAGGTGAGATTTCTGAGTGTCTTACAATTAAAATGTACACGGCAAGAAAAGAAAGAAAAAAATATAAAAAAAAAATCAAACTCTCTTTAAAATTTTTATGAATAAAGATAAAAAATGTGAAAGCGCAAATTGCATGCAACGAAACAGAATAGAAAATATTTCGTTTTCGTAAATAGATTAGAAGTGGCGGAGTTTTCACGTTTTACTCTCCAAAAATGTTCCCGCGCTTCTGTGAAAACCGGTTTTCATGAAATAATCAAAATGTTTGGTCAAATGTTGTTGCTGTAAATGGACACTACAAGATGACGGCAAGACGTGGTCAAGTTGGATGGTGTGTGGGGCTTTTTCTTGACCACGTTTTAGGTTCTTATCTCGACTAAAACGTGGTTTTTAAAACCACGGCAAAACTGATGGTGTATGGCGCCCTTAAAGAAAATAAAAATTATGGTTATGTCATAGAATAGATTTCAGTTCTATTTAAACGCTAGAGGGCTAAAGAGCTTTAATAGGAAATAAGCTTCTACGAATAAAATAATTTTCATGTGTTTCTCTTACAATAATAATTTAAATAAATATATATAATATAATAAATATAATTTATTAAATCTTCAACTTTATTTATTTTTTAAGGAATAAATGTATATAGAGCTTTATGTGATTATATACATAAAAGCGACCTTCTACGTACAATTACCACCACACGCGATGCAAAAATCAGGTGAACTTCTACTTTTCGTCGCGTACGCGCTCAATTTAACCTAACACTTGGGAGATTGTATTGCTGTCTGATTTGTTTTAGATTTTATTTTTATTTCTGAAGGCAAAAAAGGAATTTGAGAAATGTTGGTTGTGTAATTTGTATAAATGTGAGCTAATTTATAACAAAATATTCAAAACAAATTTGGCGAGTCTAGAATGTCAACGCGTTCAATCTAATAGCATATTTTTTCCAACTCGTCGCACGCAACGCTAGCCTCGCGTCCTAAGTTCCAATCTAACTCGACCTTTATTAATTTCCTAAGGGTTCCAGAGTTGCATTTTAATTTAAAAAGTCGGCATTATAGAAATGCTAACAAAAAGGAAGAGATATGGAAAAATATTTGAGAAAAATTAAAAGATTCGAGTAAGTTTTGATTTATTATTATTATAAATTTATAACTAACAGCAATCAAATTACAACTAGTTTCAGATTGCAGGCAGCGGTGGAAAAGTCTCCGCGATAGATTTTAGGAAAGAATGCGCAAGAAAAGAGATGCCATCAGGAACTGGACATAGAGACCGGGTAGAGTGGAAGTATTTCCAAAATTTAATAGTTTTGAAAGATACAATGAAGCTTCAAAGTGAGTTTAAGATAATATTTTAATATTAACATGTTTCTAATTATATAATGTTCCTTAGGACTTGTTGAAACTTCAGCACAGACGATTAGTGATCAGTCTTTGTCAAGCGATACATCCATACTTTCGCCTCCAGTTTTCATACCGCCGTCATATGCGATGCCAATGCCGTAGTCACTTGCAACACCAACCGGCGAAATTATGTCACTATATACTCAACAAAGCAACTCATCATTTGGCCAGAAAATGTTACCACAAACACCACCTTCTCCTGGTAATAGTAAAAAAAAAACGCAGCTCCGAAAGAACGTCAAATGCAGACAGCATTGAGAAGTCTTTCGGGAGTTTCTTATGAAGTATCCACTCCGCCAGTGCAAAGCTTTTCAGAAAATCAGCTCTTCATGCGGCTAGCATGAAACCGAAAATGTTTTACTAATCACCCTGTAACTCGACGGGGTGGCATTTTGACCCCCCCCCCCCCCCCAATCCTTTCCATATAATTTTTTACTTGTCTGGACGAGAGGAAACATTTGGCAAAATATTGACCTATTAGTCTGGGAGACCCTGTATAGTAATTAATGTAATAGGTTTTGTTATTACTTTTAGTTCGTATTTTCTATAAGGATAAATTGGTAAATGGGTAGGAGAGGGCATTTATATTTTAATTTCAAAAAGTTTTCAAATTATTATTCAATATTCTTTAAAATGCTTCTTTTACTTAATTTATCATTAAATAAATTATTCTTTTAGAGAGTCTCTTATTTCCACAGCGTTTCTGGGAGAAAAGCTTGAAGAAAGCGCCGACAATCTGGGAGCGTTTTTACATCTTGGCGTCATAGTCCCTCTACTATTGTACCACCTTCTTCGCAGTCAACGAACTCTCGGGGCAGTAATTCCTGTCTTGCCCTTTCACAAAGTTATGTAAAAGAACAGCAGCCTTAACAATATTTTCGGCATTGGAATCTAGCGCTCCTCTACAAGTCCTACATTAGACCTAAAATGGAATACAACTCCCATATATGGGCCGGGGCTGGTCACACAGCCTTAGCTTCATTGGATATTGTCCAAAAGAGAACCTTCAAGCTCATTGGCGATTTGGCAATAACTTGTCATATCGACTAACTCGAGCACCGCCGCAATGTTGGATGCCTTTTGCTCCTTTATCGCTATGTGCATGGTCAATGTTCTGATGAAATATCTAGTCTAACCCCTTGTAGAATGATTCCTGCACGCAATACTCGCGCTGCAAATCGCGCACATCCTTTAACCCTTCAAATTACTTTCGTTCAGTAAAATTCCGTGATGCTTTTTTATACCGAACAGTGCGAATGTGGAACAGCTTACCATCTTCTGTTTTTCCTCCGGCATAGAATCTGCAGAAGTTTAAGGGCGACATACATCGGCACCTCCGCCACTCTCCTCATATCCCCTAATCCTTTCCATATCTCCTTCCTGCCATGCTGTGCTTTGCATCAGGGTATCCCCTGAGCTTGGCTTAATAATATAAAAAAAAAAAAACGCTCGTAATAGCCTGTAATTGAAATTTGTCCGTTCTTCACTTAAAAGCTTTCCAGGGTATGGCCGCAAAAGAAACGTTTTTAATTGAAAAGCTGCATCCCCGATAAAGTAGTGAGGACATAAGAAATTTGAATTTCTTAGTACTGTTGATCCGGGTAAATTCAATGTACCACTTAGGAGTTTCTTTCCAAACGATGACTGGGCAAATATTCTACCATCGCTTTGGCTGCCGTAACCGCCAATGCCCACGACCGTAAAGGTATAGTTGGCATCGCATGCAGCAAGCAGGACTATACTATACTGACCCTTGTAATTAAAATACTCGAAGCGGACATTGAGAGGACACTGAATATTAATGTGCCTGCCATCTACGCTAGAAACACAATTTGGCAAGTTACAAATATTTTCATAGTCCTCGGCAATTTTCCTCCACTCATATGTACTAGGCAGTGACATATAGATGGTCCATAAGCAATTCCAGATTATATCGCAAGTTTTATATATAATTTTGGGAACCGTAGTCACACCCATTTTAAACATCCAGCCTAGAGCTTGCATGGCAACGCCTTGTGATAAATACCTGAAAGGAACGAATGTTGGCTACAAAATAAGTAGTGCAATAAAAACTGCTGTACGCTTACATAAGGGTTAGAAATGATCTAGTCAGGAACAATAGCTCTTCTGACGAATGCCTTTTCTAGTTGCTCTCTAATTAATGAAAGAAGAAGCTCAAACGTTGTTAATTTCATCCTAGTAACCCTAAAAAATGTTCTGGGTCTCGAGTTTTCAATTTTTCGTAGGATTGAGCAATATCCCTGGTTAAATTTAATTCTTGAATCCACCATTGACTTTTTCGGGTGGCTTTACACTTTATGACCTGTTTTGCAGCTTTACAAGCTATGTAACTTAACTTTAAAAGTTTTATTAATTTTTTCATTCTCATTTTAAAAATATTTCACTTCAGTTATTATTTTCTCAAAAAAAATCACAAATTTCAAAATAAGCTGCCCAATAAAAAACTGTATATTAGAAGCTGTCAAAAGGTGACAAAGATCACAAGGTTGAGGTTTTTAAAGTTGAGGCTGAGGCTGAAGTTGAAAAGGTTAGCACTGTGTTTCCCACTTAAGTCTCCTTAACTTTGATTAGCTTCCCTGAATCATTTTTTCTCTGCTAGCTTATTAATATCACTAGCTAGACTTGCAATTGCCCAATTATTTTCACTAATTAATTCCACTATTCTTGTAAATTTCCATATTATCATCTTTTTGAAATCTACACACACATATAAACAATAATTCGTTTTGTAGCAATCAAATTCCTATCATATTCCGCTATCCCTGCACATTTTTCATTGAATAAACTACCACAAAAAACCCGCTTCATTCCTTATCGCATTAGAGCACATTCGGCACTCAGCTGGCATTTCGCCTTAATTTATTTTGGAAATAGTTGCAATCAACAATTAAATTCTTTAGAATGACGAAATTTAAATTTAAAATTTTTAAAAAAACAACACAACATCACCGCATGAGAGTTCGATCATTGAGAAGTGATTGGATATACTATAGCACCCAAAGAAATAAGTATAACTCGGAAATACGAAAGGCAAAAAGTGTTATGTGAAAGAAAAAACTAATGAATGTAATGAACAAAAAGATATGTGGAGAATGTTAAAATATTTGATACTAAAGAGAAAGAAGACTGAAATTAAAAGTATTAAAGCTAATATAATATTGAAAAAAGAGGAAGATATGGCGAGAATACTTAACAGGTTCTTTATACAAAGCGTGAAGGATATTCTTGAACGGATTCCGAATATAAGGTATCAGGATAATATCGTAAATGTGAGCAATTCATTTACCTTTAGAACAGTAAATCGCAGAGATATAAGGGAAACATTGAAAGAGCTAAAACAAAAAAGAGATTTCAATTTTTCTCCCCAAGTATGATAATGGACTCGTTTGATTTTCTAAGTCCAGTGCTGATGAATATAGTAAACAAATCTCTGGTAAGGGGAGAGTTTCCGACCTTGTGGAAGGAATCTTTGGTCCCACTAATTGCGAAATTCAAAAACTCGAAAAAATCTGAGGATTTTCGGCCGGTTAATAGTTTACCGGTCGCTGGAAAGGTATTGGAGAAGATCGCATACAGGCAATTGTTGCAGTATCTGGAGACGAACTCATTACTTATTGAGAGCCAATAGGGGTTTATACACAAACACTCGTGTAAAACAGCGATTAACATGGTGTTAAAAATTGAAAAAATAAGTAGAATAAAAAAAACAGAATACTGTGTGTGTGTTTTTAGATTTCCAGAGAGTTTTCGAGACGATAAATAGGCAACTGCTTCTACGAAAAATGGAAAAGTATGGAGTAAAAAACACAGAACTGAAATGGTTTCGAATTTTCTTATCCGGAAGAATCCAAAGAACAAACGTCCGTCAATCTATATCACCAGCTGTAAATGTGGGTTTTGGGAGTACACCAAGGATCCGTTTTGGGAACACCTCTTTTCTCAATGTATATAAATGACATAGGCACAGCCATTAATCATTCGAAGTTAGCTTTGTTTGCAGATGATATAGTTTATATTACAGGCAATAATATCAGTAAAAACAATTTAAGTTACAAGAAGATCTGGCTGGTTTAAGTTACCTGGTTAAAAGCAAATAACCTAAACTTAATACCGGCAAAATAAGAACAATGTTGGTAAATGGAGAGGAGGAGCTCAGACTGAGTATGGAAGCAGTAATGATAGTAGTGTTAAGAGATTGACTGTACATAGGGTAAAGTTCATAGCACATGACAATACTACGAACGCAAAAATTTCAAATAAAATAGATTTTATGAGGAGTCAGAAGAAATATATCAACCTATACAACAATTTAAATTATTTATATATTATATAATATTCAAGCCGCATTTTGAATACTGTGCGACTAAATAAATAATCTTCAGAAGTTACAAAATAGAACAATGCTAATTATACTAAGATGCAGTGGCTCAATGTGAAACAGAAAATACTGACGAATGTTTTTATCTTCATCTTTATCCCCTAGATGAAATCTAAAGGGTATACTAAGTTTGTCATTCCGTTTGTAACACCTAGAAAGAATGACGGTAGAGCAAAATGGATTAAACAACGATGCAAAAACTTAAAAGTTATTTTGATTTTTGCTTGTCCGTCCGTTTGCAACACCGGAATGACAAATAAACCGTAATAGTCCATATCTAACCTTAAATATAAGCTTGAGAGCACTAAATTCATACATGTTAGCAAGTGTACAAGGAAGAAGCATTTCAAGGAACTTTGAGGCACATGTGAATCGCATACAATTTTTAATTTCGTTTTATCCTCAATCATAATATCACATTGAATTGCTCGTATAACTCCATGGTACGTAAAAGGTAAAAACTTAACAGATGAGTCATTTTGCCTTATGTATATAATAATGTATTTGGCTATGTTTAAACTCAAGTCCAACCATAAGTGTTCTTTGGTTACCTACACTAATTGGTAATTCATTTTGTTTGATGTACATAGTTAAGTTTATTTTTAAGTTCAGGCTTAAGTGCTCAGTGTTAACTAGTTGCTTCTACTAGATATACTATTTAGTCGCTAAGACCCTCTATTACTTGTCGCCATTCTATTTACTTTTATATATCTATTCTCCGGCAACATGTTATATCATACTACAAATCATGCTACAAATCATACTACAATTTTTATATTCTTGCTATTGTTGTCATTCTTATTAATTTGCTATGGAATTATAATTTTTCTTTTGCTGCTCAACGTTACTCTATGCTACTATAGCTGCTCTAAGCCTCCTATACCCTACTCTTAATTGTTTATGTTCAGTTTTGCTATTATATGTTTGTATCTACTATGTAACTCGCTATCGCTATGATGTGCCCAGCGCTCAGCGTGCTTTTGGCATGGGTAGTCGAATAAATAAATGTTTATGTTTATGTTTGCTCGGTTGCAAAATTTGTTTTAGAATAGTCTGGAAGAATTTTTATAAGGAAAGACCCCCTGCTTTCCCTACGTTACGTACATCGAATGTTCATTAGATGATTAGCACTTAATGATTAAATACAACAACAAAAACGACCAAAAGAACAATGAACAGGCTTACTACGATAGTTACTATCTTAATATGCGTTAACAATGATTGACAAAAAGTTAAAAAAATTACCTGACATTTAACGCCTTGTATTAATCCAATTTTATCACGAACAGTCCAAGTAGCTACTGCAGTTTCTCTTATATCCAAAGGGAAAAACTCTTTAAGAACTTTGCTCCGATAAACATAATCTTCGTTATTTGGTGCAGGAAAATATTCCGCGTCTTTAAAAAAGGGAGCTCCGCAATGCGCGTACGTTTTGTTCTTAAATTTGTATAATTTAAAATTTGGCGACATCAATATTTTCTCATTCTCTTCATATTGCCTCCGGCATTTTCGAAGCATATCTTTTAGTTTATTTTTCAAGTGGACCAACATTTGCTGCATAAATCTATTAATTTCAATAGCATTTTCAACCGACACTGTATCATGTGAAACTAAAAATTCGGCAACTTCTGATGTGTAATTGTGCATATGATCTGAGAGTTTTTTAGTTTCCGCATCAACGACAGATTCATCGAATTGTATGTGCTCATCTTCAAGATCAGCATAATCCTGTATAAAGGCCATTTTAATTTTAGTTACTTAACGTATTTTTAACGCACCCGTGTAAAACCATGTAAACAACGAATAAAAGTCAACTCAAACTAAACAACCTTCTTCTTCTCCTTTTCAAACTAAACAACCTTCTTCTTCTCCTTTTCAAAATGAGCAAGGACCGTCAATTTCTAATCTTGCCACAGACGATACAACTGTTGGTCCAACGGCTGTTGACCAACCGTTGGACCAACAGTTGTATGGTAGTCCACACACGATACAACTGTTGGACCGATTTCTTCAGCAATAATTTCTTCCGAAATAATGTCATCGGTTGTCAAAAAAAAAAAATGTGCATTTGTTTTTCAGCTGTGATTATGTCTTTGAAAATTAATAATATATCAATAAACTCTTCCCAGAAGTCCTTATACTTAAATGTGAAATTGTTCATTACATGCATATTATTATCTTGCTTATATGAAAGTACAGCATTTCTAAACCTAAATAATTAAAAATAAGTTAATTTGATGGAATTGGGATTCTATGCAGTTCCTCGGCATTAAATTTGCAACATTTTAATTTGTCCGCCTATACGATCAACCCATTAGAAGTTTAAATGATATTATGATAATGAACACAAGAAGTCGGCTTATTTGAGAAAATTTTGTTGCGTTTATCAGTACTTTCTGATTAAAAAACTTTAATATATATAAAGAAAAAACGGACTGGAATAAAAAATAAAATTAATTTTTCTTTCGGGAAACTGACGCGACATTTAAATGCAGGAACCTCATAAAGGATTTCAATCAAAAATCCATTTATACCACGTTCAGCAATTATGGCATCGAAAATACTGGATCATCAAGACGTTTAATATACAAATAAAAGCCTTCCGGAGGAACCTCACAAATGACAATTTTCGACTTGTCGTAACTGATGATATGTCCCTAATAGATTATAGTCAGTATTTTCATTAGCGACTTTTTTAAATAGATACTAGCTGTTGTTACAGCTATAAACACTCCCACCGTCGCCTGACCATGATCCTCATAACTTACGTATTTCACGTGTAACATGACTTGTTTACGTTGCACTTAAGCAGGCAATAATTATATATAATAATTTTGGGAACATGTGTGAAATGCGATATCTGATCAGATTGGGACTATAACACTATTAATGGAGCTATTTTTTTTTTTTTTTATTATTAAGCCAAGTTCAGGAGATACCCTATGATGCAGAAGATAGTAGACTGTTCCACATTCGCACAGTTCTGGATAAGAAAGCATCACTTAATTTTACTGTACGGCCTAAAGTATATTTAAGGGTGAGTGAATATGCGCGAGTATTGCGTGCAGGAATTAATCTACAAGGGATCAGACTAGATATTTCATGGGAACATTGCTGGTAGCGATAAGGGAGCGAAGGACATCCAACATTGCGGCGGTGCTCGAGTGAGTCGATGTGACAAGTTATTGCTAAATCCCCAATGAGATTAATGGCTCTCTTTTAGACAATATCCAATGAAGCTAAGGCTCTACGATCAGTCCAGCTGTGAGAACTGTATTCCATTCTAGGTCTGATATAGGATTTGTATTTCTTACACCTTTTCGGAAATGTAAAATATTTCGATGCTTCTTTGGCAACAGAGAAGATGTGGTCTCTCCAGCTTAATTTACTGGAAATGTTAATGCAAAGAATGCTTAAGTGACGTTGAATGTGAAATTAAGGCACCATCAAATGAAATGGGAATGGATAAAACAAGATCACCTTGTTTTAAAGAAATGAAACAGCTTTGGGTCTTAGATGCATTGAAATCGATGCGATTCGCTTTGCCCCAAGCGAGGATAATATCAAGATCGTTATTCAATGATCTAGTCGTGCAATCTTGTTTGACACATGCGGCATTCCCTCTGGAGGCCGCAAGAGTGTCAAAGGAGTAAGCGAAATCAAGGGTACTGCCGGCGGCAAAGCTATGGACGGGATTGAAAGTAAGGAAAAGCAGATCATTAATGTAAATTAGGAAGAAGACGGATAGATAACAGAACCCTGAGGCACACCGGCATTTATAGGGTGAGGTTCAGTTGTAATGCCATCTAATACGACACGTATTTGGCGACCAGATAGAAAACTTTCAATCCATAATAGAAGAGGATTGGCGTGACCAAGTGCTTTAAGTTTGGCTAAAAGGGCAGGACGCCAGACTCTATCAAAGGTCTTTGAAATATCCAAATCAACCATTTTGAATTCACCAAAATTGTGTAGACTACGGTTCCAACGTTCGGTAAGAAAAGTCAGCAAGTCTGAAGATGAGCCTCCAATCCGGAAGCCATATTTGCGATCGTTGGTGAGTAGATGAGTTCCTAGATACTTCATTAATTTGAAGTTAATGATAGATTAAAGAACCTTCGAGAGAATCGAAGTGATGGCAATTGGTCGATAATTTGAGGGATCGCTACTCTCTCTTTTTTTGGGAATAGGCTGAACTTGAGCTAGTTTCCAAGCTGTTGGAAAGATTCCTGTCAAATAAGACAAGTAGAATAGCTTGCGCTGAGGTTTATCCAAGGATGGGGCGCAGCTTTTAATTAACAGGGACTAGAAACCTTCAGGTCCCGCAGCTTTCGGTATGTCGATCCCTTAAGTACCTTGAACACATCTCTCATACGAATGTGTATCAGCTCTTGTACACATCCATACGGAGGTTGCAAATCAGGTGTCTGTGAAGTGGGTGGAAGCCGATAATTTGCAGCGAATCTAGTAGCCAGAATATTAGCCTTATCCAAGGAGTCAACTACGACTTCACCATTGTTAAGTAAAGGTTTTGAGGAAGTGGAAAGGTTTTGAGGAAGTGGTGAAGTTGTTCCTAATGGTTTTCACGAGAGACCAGAAATATTTGCTACCTTTGCGGCATGCCAAGATTCTTTGTCTAATACTCTGGTCAAAGAGAAATTTCTTTCTATGGATAATGGACTTGCAGGTGTTCCGTACACTTGTTTCAGCTCTGGACATAGATATAATTGATAAGAACGAAAATCAGACTCCTTAGCTCTTAACATGATTCATATGGGAGTGTATGTACACCCCCATGGATAGCGACGTCATTAGGGAGGAAATTAAAATTTAAAAAAAGATAGCACGCAATAATGGGTTTGATAGCTTAAGGTGAAGCTACACGGTGAAAGACTTTGGTCTCCAGAGACCCGTGTATATACTTCGGAGGCGCAAAAATCTCTAAAGAGACCTGGTCTAGACCTAGAGACTTTTTTGGTCTCCGGACTCCCATCGTGTACTTCAAAACAACCAGATCTAAAGGTTCGATCTGCGGTCTCCAAAGTTTGGTCAGTCAGTACAGAACCAGACTGCGGGCGGACACAATACTCTACACGTACACCTCGAAGACTAACTCCGCTGTAGCCATGGCAGTCATGGCAGACAACGACAGTCGACAGGTTCAAATCTGTCGCAACTCCCTGACTGGTGTAATGACTACACAGCCGAGTTAACAGTAATATAGGAGGCAGCCAGGTGGGCAGCTAACCAAGAGGGCACCACGGCGATCTTTTCTGATAGCCTCGCAGCTATCAAGACCATACAGAATATCAATAACAAGAACGCTCACGCCGCAAACTTCAGAGCCACGGTTCAAAATGGCAATATCTGGATCGCCTGGTGTCCTGGCCTATGCCTACATTACCAGGACACCAGAATGAAATAGCGGGCGTCCTGGCAAAACGCCAATGCATTCATAGCGTACCACCACAAAAGCAATAAATGTCCTGACATGTTTGACCTATCAAGAAGGAGTATAATAGAGATGGCGAAAGTCAAGTTGGGGCACTTCCTGGCAATTAAAATACCTTTTTATAAATCAGCCGTATCCAAGGTGCAGTTTCTCCACAGACACATCACCGCTTACTGCGCAACTTATCTTTTCTAGTGCGGGGAACTACCTAGACTACTAAATGAACGAGGCATTACGACAGAACTAACTGAACTTCTCAAATACACCAGAGAAGACATTAACGCACTCTGCACTGAAACACTAACTAAGAACTAACGAGCTGACAACTAGACAACGAACGAGCACGAAAAACCTAGTAACGCAAGGAAAAGGAACTCCAAATCCAACTAGACAACGTACATCGTAGAACTCGAATTACTTATTAAATTTGTATTATTAGAAACAACATCATTGTAGAGACATGATTACCTATAGAATTATGTATTGTATGGGTTTTTGTAGAACTACCATTGATTCTTAGATTAAGAACTGGATTAAATTTGCTAATTGTATTTGGGGACGTAATAGTTGAATTTAGAACTACAATTAGCGTTACGCATTAGTATTAGGATCAAGAATTAAAATTATTAGAATAAAAGCTGGCAGAGCCCGGATGGCCTTGACGCCATGAGCCTTTGGGGTTATGCAATAGGGCACTTTTTGTGAATCTTTTGTAACGTTTTAAATCACTTTGTTGTATCACACAATCTCTGCAGAAACTAACCAATTAATCAATCCTTTAACTCAGGCAATATGCATCGCAGTACAAAACAGTTGTATTCTTCTCTCATAATTATTTAACTATCAGCAGAAGTAGAACGAAATTGGAGATAGTCGGGTTGTGAAAGTGCGAATTTTCATCGATTTTCTATGGAACGGTCCTATAATTTCAATATGGTGGTATTGCGTTAACACTTAACATTTTTATTTAAATAAGAACATGGCTAAAATTTTCTTCAACTTAATTTTGCTTTAATACATAAAATTTTATTTTTCCTTTGATGTAAACTCGAATAAAAAGCAATGCAAGCTGGAATTTTAAACCTGTCTCAATAGCTCTACGTTTTGATCGCTGACCTAAAACTGGGCGCGGCTTGTAAAGATCTTCTTTGCCTTGGTACTATGTCTTCCAATTTTTCAGCTTAGTTTTCTGCAATATTAAATAATTGGTAAGCTGTTAAAATTTAAAAATCACAAGCTAAATTACCAGACATTTTCTTATCAGCAAATTCATGTTCCTTCGATCCAACTCTTATTTCGGAAGCCGTGGGTGAAATCTTAGAAACAAGAGTCCTATGATAAAGTTAGAGGTTTTGCCTTTTTTTGTTGAGCTTTCACTGCCAGTACGTTTGAATCAAGAATTGTTCATATTTTCTCATCCATAAACACGTAGTAAACAGCAGGTTGATAGTAATTATCGACATTTCTCTTCTGTACAGTGATGATAGGTATGGAGTCAAAGTGTTTGCATTCTTTCTATGTTCTGTAAAACTACCATTAACTTTTTCAATGACTTTTCTATTGTTTATGAATTTAGCTTGAGTCTCCTTAGAAATAGAAGTACAAGATAAATCGTCTGCTTTAACTTCAATTACGTAAAACATAAACATTTATTTATTTGAGTACCCGTGCCAAAGGCACGCCAAGCGCTGGGCACATCAGAGCGAGTTACATAGTAGATACATATTATAGCAAAACCGAACATAAACAATTAAGAGTAGTGGAGGCTTAGAGCAGCCATAGTAGCATAGAGTAACGTTGGAGCAACAACGTCTTCAAACACTATCTTATAATCTTTATTACAATCAATAATATGAACAGACGAAGTTGTATTGTTTTTCAATAAAATTTCCACAATATCAATCTCTACCGGAATGCCCAAAAGATTTTTTTAATTATTTTCCTCTAAATGTTTTCATATTTTCTTTTTGTGCTCCACATTATATTTGGTGTTAACATATTGCTTCAGGCATTTGCCTAGTAAATCATCCTATCATTAGCGGCATTAAAACTAACAGTATATTCTAGTAAAACCTTTCTAGAAAAGAATAGGTATTTATTAAAAGTTTACATGAAAACCACTATCGCATTGCGTGCTTCGATTATTTATAATTACATGACTTTTATATTTAATTTTATTTTTCTAAAATGGAGAAAATTCTAAATTTAGGAAAAGAATTATACCGATTTCCATTGATCACGTTTTCTAGCAGAAGTGTTACACTTTTCTTGTAGTGTTACACCAAAATTGTTCCATTGACCTGCACTGCTAGAAATGGTGTACGTCAAAACGCCTGTGGTGCTACACTCGAATAATCGGCGGTGTTACACCGGAATACGCACACACCTATCTGAAAAATGTCACAACTGAATGTCATTGAGCATCACATATAAATCTTCAA
This sequence comes from Dioctria linearis, assembly GCA_963930735.1. Lineage (NCBI taxonomy): Eukaryota > Metazoa > Arthropoda > Insecta > Diptera > Asilidae > Dioctria > Dioctria linearis. The sequence goes on along the minus strand of OZ005741.1, from coordinate 47,280,590 downwards.
CTACTGCTCTACCAAATTCATCTGCAATCACGCCAAAATCTTTTAAATTACAATTTTCATAATTTTTACGTTATTCGTGATATTATTGTTCCCAGAAAATTTCAATCTGATAAATTACACGGATATGAGCTACGATTACATTCTCATCGCGTCAAAAGTTGTTCCATTGAACTTGTTTTTCATTGATTGACGTGCACTTTTCTTAAAATATCAATGGAAATCGACATTAGACTAGTCTTTACAGAAAATATCTAGCTAGCGAGTAAAAGATGACATTTCACTTTGTCACTTTGACATTGATCACTCAACCAGTTCTCTCTTTCTTGCTCGCAAGAGATTTTGCATATTAAAACTATCTTTTTCCCACTTATTATTTAAGTACAGATCTTTGTATTAGTTTAGGATTTTTTTATCGATGCATGGTCTCCTGCCGGTGTTTCAGCCATTTTGACAGCGCTAATCTACTGTAGAATATACGGTGGCCTAACCCCAAATTCCTTTAAGAGCTGCCTAAAAACTTGCGCGTGTGGGATATGGCAGTGTAAGTTGCATGCAAGCTGTACTATGTCATGTAACCCCCAGGTTTAAGTTTTAATCTGCGAAAAGTTTACTTTTTTACGTAAAATTTCCATCGAAATCAACAAAGATTACTGAAAGTTATGGCGGAATAACAAGTATATTAAAATTATATCGTTTTCAAAAATATTTATCGAAAAACTTTCTTGAAGTGCTGGCTTTAATTTATTGAAGACAAAAACCACACAAAAGTAGCGCCAGTTATCACAGCCCGAAGCAAATTATAATAACAGCGCATGGTGTCAATCTCAAAAAGTACTGTTTTAAGCCATTTGTCTGTTTATTCTTTTGAAAAGTTCCGTAGCGTCAGTGAAGTGAGTTGGTTTAATGTAAAATTTTGATCTTAAAATATAATTTTTTGTTATTCAAAAATAGAAAAACTATTAACAGGGAAGGACGAGCTGAAAGATCATAATAATTATTATTTAAAGGTATGTACATCGAAACTATTAAACTATTCTATTTTATTCTAAACTGGTCATTTGTTTTAAAAACAAACTATTTTAAATTTGCACTTGTATAAACGACTAATTTTTATTCTAAGCAACCTTCTAACCATTTGTAGATGGAAAACGCAGCAAAAGCATCTTTTTTTAGTCCTGATTACGAAACCGCTGCAGAAGAAAGTATTTCTATGTACTTCTCCTTCAATTCAACTTTAGCTGCTGATAAAACTATGGAAGCTGAACAATTTAAGTCTGAAGCTTGTGAAAAAGAATATGAAAACAATTTAAAAACTGTAATAAAGAAAGTTTCAGGATCAACACCAGCGCATGCAATTTCAAAAAATATTTTACAAGAACTCAAAATGTTTTCTTCCACGCCAGCACGTAAATTGAACATTGACCAAATGGAGAATGGCTTGTCTGTACTGGGTTTAGCTCCATTAGATCCTTTAAAAGAAAATTCAACAGACTCAGAACAAGTATTGAATAATTGTGACGTAAATCGTAAAACTATACAAATACAGTCTCAAGATAAAATTGGATTCGATGCTTATATTGAACATAATAACATTTCCGTGTTAAATGCAAAAAGTGATTCTTCTAATACAAATGTAAGTGCTCATGTGAGTATTCCTTCTATAATAGTCATAGACTGTTCAGAAAACTCTTTTGAATGTGAAAATATTGAAAAAGATAAACGAAATCCACTCTCCACAAAGAAACTATGCGAGAATATCGAAATAAATGTGAAAGAAAACGAGTCTTCATTCAAAAAGGTGGAAAATGATTCCGTACACAACTCGAATTCCAAAAACAGTAAAGATCTGCCAATTATAATAGAGATTTCAGATTGTTCTTCTGATGGTGAAAACAAGGAAAATCAGTGTTTCCACAGAAGTCCTGCGTATATTTCAGCATCAAAAAAGTTGAGTACCGGAGATAAAAAATGCACTCAAATTGATTCAGTAAAAATGAAAGAATCTAAAAATATACCGGTAGCAAAAAAGAGACTTTCTTTGATTCAAACACGTAAATCTATTGTTCCGAGTGCACCCGATCTTAATCGAAATAAGCCTTCAAGGATTTTTGACAAGAAACTGCCATCACTTGCAACGTCGTCTAAATTAAGTCCATCACAGTTTACAACACAAATTCCAAGATATTTGAGCAAAATTGTAGAAGGAAACTCTGGATCTATACCGAAAACTAGCACATCTGGAGAACAAGAAGTTTCAATGTTAAAGAAACCTATTAATCGAAAATCTTTGCTTCCACGATCACCAAATAGAAAAGAAATTCGAAGAACAGTATCTATTCAACCTACAAATAAGCGACTTTCAATTATAAAGCAGAAATCAAATGCATATCCAAGTCCAAAAATACCACGAAAATCAAACATTATGAAAACAACATTAAACAGTCCAAGAAATATTCGACGAAATAATCGAAAAAGTTTAGCACCCGAAGCTTCAAGGCTAACTGCTACAAACACAATGAGGAAAAGTATGCTTCCAGCTGTTAATAAAAATACAATGCCTTCTAAACGTTTATTGAATTCTCCCAACAAATTGCATTTAAAGAAGTTGGAACCGGATAATTCAACAGAACAGAGAAATACACAAATGAAGCCTACTGGTGCTGTGCCTATTAGTCGAGATAATTTTATATGTAAAAAATGTTCTCGCACTTTTAGATTGTTATCGAGTCTAGAAGCACACAAGAGAATACATTTAACTGCAGTAATATCACCCCCTATATGCAAGTACTGTGATAAGAAGTTTGCAATTCCAAAGGCTTTGCAAAATCATTTGCTTGAGAAGTGCCTGAAAATACCAACAGCAGATAAAAAGAAACTTATGTATTCATCTACTACTCCTGAAGAGACAACTGCACCAAAATCGAGCAACGTTATTAAAACTTTGAGTAAACCAAGCAAGCCAAGCTTGTCAGCTTCATCAACGTATTCAACAGATTCTTCTGTAGTTTCAGTTAATCCATCAGATGTTTCTCAAGTCATCAATACAAAAAGTATGCCTCCACCTTCTTCAAAAAGTAAGAGAAAAATAATGCAGCCACATTCTGGGGTTTATAGAACTCCTAATAAGCCTGTTGTATGCCATACATGTAAGAAAAATTTTGACAATATTCTCAATTTCACCGAACATGTTTTGTTGCATTCAAGCAGTGAACTAGACTCGTAACTTTAAAATTTACCCGTTGTACAATTTTTCAAAATTATTTTGGACGAAATTTTATTTTATTTTATTTTATTCTTTTCATTCTGATTACATTAGAATCTTTTAGTTTTTAACGAGAAAAATGTCGTATTCTTATTTACATATTACAAGAGATATAGCTTGAAAGTTGAAGTGTTTTTATTTATTACAGATTCTATTTTTTTACCATTTTGTTAGATTAATTTTAAGCTAATGCTAAACAGAGAGTGACTAAAATAGTTCTATATGTCAGCGAAGTCTAATGGAGGAAAACTGGAGAGTCCACAATTCATAAAATTACAACGCATTTTTAGGATTTTATTCAGTTGATGTTCCTTTTTATTACCATGATTACATGCAGTGAGTTGAGTTTTCGACTCGTGTTTTTGAGCACTCAATGGGCGCGTTCACTGCCACTTCTGTAGCGTAGTTGTTGTCGTAGTGTAGTTCTGTCAAACCGACTACGATCGACTATCTTCCTGAGCGTAGTCTAATGTAGTCGACTATTTGGTACATTCAAAGTGCGGAGTGAACGATAGTCGTAGTCAAGCGTAGTCGTTTACTGTCAAAATTGGCGGAGTGAACGCTCGGTAGTGACTCGTAGTCGACAAAAAGCCACTATTTCGGTTGCAGTGAACGCGCCCAATGTTGAGAGATTGTATTGAAAATGGGTCCAAATATAATTGAAATGAAGTCAAACTTAACATCTTATTTATGGTATTTTTTAATTAATTAATTTTAATAAATTCAATTATTTTTTTCTCTTAAATATCTTAAAATTGAACTATCCCTATATGTAACACCGGGGTCTCCACGAAGCCAAGGGTATACTTTATCGGAGGTTAACAAGACAATTTCAGCGCACGTTGGTCTGGATAGACCTTGGTACTCTACTGGCCACTACTGTAAGATTAATTCGGGCGCCAGGTTCCATGGGGACTAGTCCCTCAGCTGTAAAGTGCATGGTGTGTTGGATAACCTTAGTTAACACCGCACAGGAACCATATTGAAAATCGGAGCGGGAAGTGCCTTGATCTCCCTGAACCTCCTTAATTTAGTTCGGCTAGGACTCGTCGGCTTGGAGCGTGGGAGAGAGATCATGTCACTGTCCACCATGAGCGCGAAAAAAACGACGGTACTATCATGGATCAACATTACGTCCCACAACGTTATCTATTCACCGCCTGTCTGACACGCTAGGGCACTACTAAGCGCACCATCATCTACAAGGAATGGCACTCTGCGGATTCGACCAGTCATGGCGCTGACATTTTTATCTCTGTACTGGGTGGTTAGTTATTTTGGGTTTCGTTTCATCCTGGATAATTTGTGAAGGTTGAAATTGAATTCAACTTTTAATTATGTCGAAGTCTGAGCCGCTCGCTACATATACAGTGGCAGTCTGAATCTCTAGGGTTTCATAAACAGTAAGGTTTTCCGTCTCCAACATAATTAATTTGCTTAAATAATTCGGAATATTACATGATTTAATTCTAAATAATAAAAATTAATAAATTCATTACAATTCGCTGTTTACCACTCAACCAACACAAAGAATTAACATAAATATTACAAATGTATATTAGGGTGGGCCAAAAAACAAAAGTGTTCAAATGTCTAAATGCTCATTCAGAATTTGTTAGTTAATGTAATTTTAAACTGCTACGCAAAATTTCAGTGAAATCTATTAATGTTTAGAGGTCGGGCAAATCGACAAAATTCTTAGTTTATCCTATTTCCACGGATTTTATTAATCATTGGAGCAAAAATCTTGTTTTGAATAAATTGAGTTTTTCGGTTTACATTTTTCTTTTCTTGTTTTTGATGTGAAAGAGCCTTTATGCCGAAACGCCATAACTTTGAAACACCATTTAAGGTGATCTTGGGGGACCGTCAATAATAACACACTGGGGACCTATCATTTAAAAAGGATCTCTTAAATGGTATACGGATGGGTACAAAATAGAAGGTAAAGCAGACGTGGGCATATATGGGCCAAGGTGCCGTCTCGCAAAGGCACTGGGGGCCTCATTTTAAGTGAGAAATGGCGTTACGACACAAAAATTGTATTATAATTGTCATTTAAAGTGACATTTGTCGAAAATATACGACTTTGGACGTATTACTGTACTCGTATTAAGTAGACAAATGTGGATGGAAGTGATAATTAAGTGACAATTTCATTCACTTGATTTTTGTAAGTGATAGATGTTAGATGTGTAAAAGGAAAAGGAAAATGCAAGCGTTAAAAGATAAATTTTATGATGGCTTTTTAAGTTGTTCATTAAAACATAAATTTCAATAATTTTTTATAAATTAAATAATTTTTTTTTTGCATTTTTAGCATAAAAATTACAAAAAAAAACAATTTGAAGTCATGATAGATTTTATGGTGAAGCATCCTTTTATAGCTAAAGGGTTGAAATACACAGCGTTTATGATTTTCTTTTCTTTTAAACACTTTCAAAAATAACAACAATACCACGAAATAAGACAAACCTCACTTTTGTCTACGAATGTAATTCATACCCTGACGCATGCCCTGATGCTGTCACTTTAAGTGATAACGATAATAAGGCTTCGAAGAAAAATGCCACGTCACACCGTTCGACAACGACAATACGAAAAGTGAAGTGAGAGTCACTGCGGAGCTTGTCACTTCGGTGAGTCGACAACTATAATAAGGTTGAATATCAGACACCCAAGCAGCACTTAAAACATTAAAAGAGTTTACCTTTGAGTCCAATTTGGCTTGGGACTGTCTTAGTGTCTTGAATCAACTGGCCGAAACAAATAAGGTGATGCTGATCTTGGTACCAGGACATGAAGGCATTAAGGGCAACGAATTTGGCGACCTCCTTGCAAAGGAATGAGCCAAATCTCTGTTTATTGGCCCTGAGCCTCTCTTTGGACACGCAAAAAGTCACCTTTCAGCTCAGATCAAACTTTGGGAGGACAGAACTATAAAGGAACACTGGGAAAATACCCCGGGACTGAGAAGTTCATAAAATATTCGCAACAGAGGACAAAAGGATTCCTCACACTCAGCAAAGAGGCACTAAGGCTCATAAAGAGCCTACTTACTGGGCACTGCCTACTTAGATACTATCTTAAAAAGATGGGTAAGGTCGATGATACGGCAGAAATAGAATTTGTAATTAAAAGTCTCAGAAAAGAATCTGCACCTGGGCTTGACGGAATCACTACGAATGATCTTGCTGTTGCGGCTGATATAATAAGCCCGACTTTAGCCAATCTTGTAAATCAAACCATCTCAACCGGAATTTATCCAAATATACTAAAGGAGACTGAAATACTACCAATATATAAAGGTGGAGATAAAAAGGATGTGAGTAATTACAGACCAATTGCAATTCTCAGTTGTGTTGGAAAAATATTCGAGAAGATAATTGAAAAAAGACTCAGGAGTTTTATAAACAAAACTGGAGGATATGATCAGAAACAAGGAATACAGCGGAACAGAGTCAGCCACAGCTGAGACAATGAATGTAATCAACAAATATCTAGATGAAGGTCTATATACTGGAGCAATTTTTGTAGATCTTAGAAAAGCCTTTGATACAGTTGACCATGATCTTCTTCTGAAGTTTCTGGATGAGCTTGGAATAAGGGGTATAGCCAATAAACTGGTGGAAAGCTATTTAACCAATAGGAAATTGTTTACAAAAATACAAAAAATACATAGCGATCCGGAGATTCTCCGCACTGGTGTACCACAAGGCTCCATCCTGGGACCTAATCTCTATTTACTATACATAAATAACATGCAGAATGCAGGAATTAAAGGAGACTATCATATATATGCAGATGACACAAACATTATATATGGGGCGAAAACAAAAGAAATCCTTCAAAGAACTATGAACGGGGATCTCATAAGATATAAGCAATGGACAGATGGAAACAAACTTTCGCTGAACGAAGAAAAAACCAAATTTATAATATTTCGTCAAGTCAATAAAGAAGATATTGACCCACAGATAAAAATTGGATCCATGAGCTTGCAGAGAGTTAAGGAAATAAAATATCTTGGTCTTATATTAGATGAGCAATTAAGGTGGAACAGTCATATAAACACCAAAATTAATAAAATTATACCGATGTTGGGCGCTATCAAAAGAATGAATTTGACATTAAATAACAAAACAGCAAATCTAATATATAATGCTCATGTACTATCACACATAAAATATAGCATACCTATATGGTCCCAATGCTCCAACTATATAATTAATAGAACACAGATAACTATGAATAGAGCTCTTAAAACATTATATAATATACCTTGGCTAACGTCTACAAAGGAATTACTAAGAAGAACGGAAAAACTTAGTCTAAAGCAAATAATCTTCGTGGAGAAAGCTAAATTTGTCTATAAGTTGAAAAACAAAAAAATTAAAACAAACCTCAAAATCACTACGGCAACAGATCTCCATACGCACAATACAAGACAGAGGAATGATATAAGAATAGAAGCAGCAAGGACAGAAAGGGTTCGTAAAGGATTATTGGCGACATCCAGTGAGATCTTCAACAGACTTCCTATTCAGATTAAAATCAGTTCGAATATAAACATCTTCACAAAGAAAGTAAGAAACCATATATGTAGTCTTCGTGAAATATAACTAAGTTGAATTAGAACATGCTATTCTTATTAGGCTATATATAAGGAATAAATAGATTGTAGTTAATTAAATGAATTTCAACCTCTTTCTTAAACCAGCTAAGCTGTCTGAAAGGGGGATTTTGAAAAAAAAGGATATTAAGGAATTGTAACTAAGGCTAATAGTAATAATGATGATAATGTTGACATTAGAATAATAAAGATGACGAAATCGCTGAACATGTCCTGTGTGACTGTGAAGCCCTGTGTCACATAAGGCTAAGACATCTAGGAAAGGCATTTCCACTGCGACAGGATGTCGATAAAATGAACCCCAAGAACATCATAGGATTTATTAAAGACTTTAAGTTCGAATGGGCGCCCTAGGGCATTTAGGGGTAATGTCACAAAAGATCTTTTAGGTCGCGGTGACTAGATGAGAGGCGGGAATCCTGTCTGCATCCCCCCGTTATTAATAATAATAATCCTGAATTATCTGAATTATTTCGTAAATATTGAAAACCCTGTATTAATTACAAAATGAATCAAACGTTTTCATTTCAGAATATTTTCATTAAAAAAATTTTATTTTCAAATAAAATAACAATATCGCGAGCAACATTATGCCTTGAGGAGCTCCCTGATCTATTGTTATTTCCTTAGATAGGGCTCCGTCAATTTTTGTACATTGTGTCCTGTTACTACTTTTCAAACCAGTTATTTTCGATTTCTCGTATTCCATATTTATCTAATTTTTCTAGTAAAATTTTCATATCCACAGTCTCGAACACTCTTTTTAAATCTAAAAATACAGCTATAATAATTTTTTTTCTTATATCTCCCTTCCTTCCGCCTTTATATCACTAGATTTATGCCCATTTCATCAGAGTGTCCAAGACGGAGCCCAGATTTATAATCAGCAATTATCGAATTAAATTCAATATATTTTTGTAATGGACATAAGAACTTTCATAAACTAGTCATCGTCAGATATTTGCATGTGAATAGGTATGTAAGCCCACCTTAAATTCAAATTGTTTTAAACTAAACATTTTATACTGGATACATTCACCATCCAAGAACGAATATAGCACGGGATTTTTCCTCCACCCGAATTCCTCTCATCTTCGAAATGTGTGCTAGCAGCGTCTGGGCTCTACCCAAGGGAGAAATATTTTACAAGTTTAACCGATTTCATCCATGCATTTTTTAGACAACTGATAAAGAACGCTCTTGGATTTTAATCCTTATCAATTAAAAATAAATTTGAGTTTGTGTTTTCCGAAAACGTTCGCACAAGCTAAAAATGTGATTCTCTTTTTGCTAGCTTTCCATCTCGGCGGAGCATATTTATGCGGGAGGAAAACAGTGAGCTGGACTAGCGGTACGCTAATCTTCCAGTTCGTGCAACACCAGATGTGTTTTTACAGTCAGTAGTTGTCGAGTACAACACACCAATCGAACCGTGATAGCCAAGCTGATTTAGTTAAGCAGTTAGCTGTGAGAAGCCGTGAATCTTTTGCCGCCTATTTAATTTAACTTACATTGAATTAGTTTACTTTATACCTTTACTTTTAATAAACATTTGAAATAGAATTATAGCTTATTTTATTATATTATATATATTATTATATGTTTTCCTTGGCCTTGCAATGCAACATTCCTTACCGTCTGCCAATTTTCCATTATATTCATGATGAAATTTATCTAAAATCTCGATTTTATCTTTATATACAAAATACGATATTTCCTCTTAACTTTACTATTACTATGTTCCATGCTAAATTCAATCCGGATTGAATCCGAATTAGTGTTCATGAAAAGGAGAATTGAGTTGAGTTTCATTCAATCCATATTAACTCCACGAAACCAGTCGGGTTGAGTTGGAATTTGTGTAAGTATTAGTTAGAGTAGTGCGGATGGATGCCTTATCCAATAAAAAACCAGCTACTTTGTATGAAATATATTATATGTCAACTAAACTCAAGCCGTTCATGGAAACAGCATTGAGTTAACTTAGCCAGCAAAACTTAACGCTAAATCAATGCTAACTCAACTCTGGTTCATGGAAACATAAGCTGTGTTCTTTTGTGTACCTTGTTCTAGAGCTCCTATATACTGGAGAGAACAAATTGTTCTATCGATTGAAGTGAACTATTTAAACTGTTCGCTTCATTTGTAAATCTTCTATGAAAATATATGAGGCGTTCTTTTGTGTATCTTTTGTTCTGTGGACACAAAAGAACACAGCTATAGTATATTTCTCCATGCGGGCTTCAATTCAACTACAACTAGTGCTCATGGAAACGAGAATTGAGTTGAGTTTCGTTGAATCCACGAAACGCGTCACGTTGATTTGGGTTTTGTGTAAGGTATTTGTTAAAAACATGCGGATGAGTGTTTTATGCAACAAAAATCTGGATACTTTGTACAAAATATATCAGCTGTTAACTCAACTCAGAGGCCGTTCATGGAAACATATAAAGGAAACTCAATAAGCCCGAAAATTGTGGCATTTCCCGCTACGTGGTAAAATTGCGTTTATATATTCGTTATGCTCATTGAAGTAGTAAATATAAAAGTAAATAAAAATGTAGTAAAGTAGTTATGTTATATGTTCTAAGATGGAAATAGCATTGAGCTAACTCAGCCGGCGAAATTTAACTCGTAACTCAACTCTAGCTCATGGACACATACTTACATGTCAAATATTAACTTGAAATTAAACTTGCAGCCTAAAACAAACAAAAAACTACAAATTTTGCAGAAATTTTAATTAGCAAATCCGCGAAAAGTCGGATCTAATGCTATATTTTTCCGAATTGATTTCTTTCAAAAGAAATTAAAATAATGATTATTATTAATTAAAAAAAACAAGTTTAACGTTAAATTAAGTTCTTTCATTTCATCTGGTAAGTACAATGTAGAAAATAATTGCTTGCGAAATCAGTTATTACATTCAATTTTGAATTATCATTTAAAACAAAAAACGGAACTATGCTAACAGGTGTTTCCTTCTGTACGCAGAACCATATCCTGTCAAAGATTATATTGATTTTTTCATTAGTCACTAAAGAGCCACAACCCAGTAAATTACAATAACAAACTCATTCAGGTCTTTTCAAGTAGCTTTAAGTTATCTGTATAATTTGCAGATATTAATTTAGAAAAATATTTAAATAATAAGATAGAATTAAAGAAGTGCCTATTCAATTATAAAAGCAATAAAACGAATCTTTCGATATGAATATCTCAACGCACAAGACCTCTGAAACTTCATCTGGTGACCTATTTAATGTAAACAATGTACTATTTCGCAAAAAAGTTACGGCTGGCCCCAAGAGAAGCTTAGAAAATATTTTTATATTCGAGAAATTAGGAAATTCTCCAAGTGAAAAAAATGCTAAAATTAACAATTCGAGGAAGGCGTTGTTGGACGCAAAAAGACGATCAAGATCAGAAAATGAACTTAATATTCAGGAAGACATCCTAGAAATGGATAGATTGAACGAATTTAATGTGAGTATAATTATTTACATATGTACACATATATTACATTAATTTTTAAAGTTGTTTAATTATAGACATAAATTTCACTATAGTCGCATGTAAATATAATGTTTAAAAGTGTATCTTTCTATAATAAGTTCGAATTTAGTAATATTTAAAAGAAACTGAAATGAACTTTGCTTGAATATTATGTATATGACAACATCTAGGTGTTGTATCAAATTGGCGCTTAAAACGCTAATTGAAGTTAACTCCTTCAAGTGAATTAACCATAACCTGAGGAGTTACATATTAGATTAGAGCATATAACAAACAGGAATTCTGTTAACCTAAATTAAATTAGCCTACACTAATATTTGTGTTTGTTGCACTGATATAAAAATATATAAATAGATTGCTTATATATTACCAAAACCCCCGACAGATACTACTCATACCATAAAACATATTCTCTCACTACTAAATGATAGCCCCAACCCCCAATGTTCTAAAATATTTACAGTGTTCTTATGTAAAATTGACATAATAGGCCCTGCCTGCACCTAAGCTATTATACATGCAGAATAATGGTCTTAAGCTTGCTTTCTTATCACATTATTATATTTATATGTATATAATATATTATATACCAACATTATTTAAAAAAAAAATTATCTTAACCGTCTGATTGCGATTGTCCAAACGAAAACTCTCAGCTGAGTAGTAAAATAGTAAGGTTCCATTTTAATCAAAACCATTTAATTAATTATTTTGTTAAGTAAGGTGTATAGTAAATGTAGCCTGAGGAAAGTAAGGATCCAAGCTTAAAATTACTAAAAATTACTGGCTATGCTAATTTTGGAAAACGTGGCCAAAATATTTCCTCCAATATTTTTTATTTATTTTATTGTCAGCAATATAGTGTAGTATAATTATTTATGTTGTGAGCCTTAGCAAATTTCGATTAGACAGTTCCTTACATTACTGGGCTGATTCCTCATTTATATAGAGCAGGAGGTGATAGTACCTTCCTTGGCAAACAAATACTGTATGGCAGAGGGGAGGGGGCATATAAACTGTTTCGTAGTTACAAGGTGATAAAGAAAAAAAGCTAGTTTTTCACAAAATACCCTGTATCTTAAAAAGTACAGGGTGTACGGTCCTCTGCAAGAGCTCATTGTATGCAGAGCTTCATAGTCTTTCCAACGACTCTCCCTAATGCAGTTTTTTTTTTTACTTTGAAATTTTTTTTTTTTTTCAAAAGGTCATTAACTTACTTTTTTTTATAAAAACTGTAATCTGCAGACTTTTCTTTAATTTTTTAATTTAACCTATTACACCGTGTGTGCTATCTGTAGCCGTTAAAGAGTTATTAACTCTTAACGGTGACCGTACGCCCTACTTTTTAAGTTACCGGCATGTTTTGTGAAAAACTAGCCTTTCTTCTTAATCACCCTGTAACTCCCCTGCCATGCAAGTATATGTTTGGCTAGGTGAATATATCACCTGCTCCGTCGACCTGCTCTATTGACCACCTAGATGGAAACACCATGTATATATATATATCATGCTTAGAGCAATGTCATTGATTTTGGCTTTATATTTAATAGCACTTCCCCCTAGCATCTCAGGCGCTGAACGATTTTTTTCTTAAAAACAAGTCAGTTTAACTTCCTAAATAATTTTAATTTAATGCAATACTATTTTATAACATCTTTAGTGTTTCCAATCTACAAATAATTTAATTCTAAATCGGTGTGCAATTGTTCGAAATAAAGCGTTTTCATAGCCTGTTCAATATTTGTGCCATTTTTGAACGCTCAGTCCATTATTTATCAGGGGGTTCGTCGGACAGTAAAAATGATTATGACATATTTCATAGGATTTCATATTCTGAAGGGTTTTCTATACAATAAGAACATGCATAAAAATCCAACACCAAGGTGCTGTCCGATTTAGCCCATTTTAGGAATTTGTTACTAGTTTTATGAAAACATGGTGTACAAAATCTCAGCTCTCTACGTTGATGCGTTCTCAGGTAGTGCCACTGATTTATAACAATGGACTGAGCGATTTGCTATTTCATGTAGCACAAAAAATATTGTGTTTCTGTATATCACCGTTAGAGCACCCTTTAAAACGATTACATAAAAAACATGTAAAACTCAGCCAATCAGATGAAATTTTGCACCCGTTAATCGAATTTAATTAAAAAATATATTTTCTTGTGCCCAAGCGATATTTTAATCGCTTATAAGGAATTAAACTCATTCCGACTTTAATTTTCAAAAGTTATTCGTAACTGAATCCTGCTTATGGGCAAGAGAGACGGAGCATGGTAAACACTATATTTACCTTATTCCTTCTGCAGTGATTGCATCTGTAGCCAACGTAAAGACATCAAATGGCATAAGCAAACGTTCCAGAATGCAATATTTTGTGTTGGTAGCTCCAACTCTGCCATAGGGCGAAAGAGAGAACTATAAAACTTGTGCCATGCTTTCCTATAGGAAAATGACAATGCGCTCAGTCCATTGTTATAAGTCAGTGGGTAGTGCCCAAATATAGTGAAATAAAAAAAAAGTTATGGCAGCCCCATGAAGGAGTTACCCGATTTGTCCCATTTTCGAACTTAAATTTTTTTTTTTTTAAAGCCAGTAAAAAATTTCAGCACTCTGCAAGCACCCTTCACTTTTTACGAGTGAGATGCATTTGTGGGGAGAAAAATGTCTGGCTGTACAGTTGTTTACCTGCGATTTAAGTTGATAATATAATAATTCAATTCTCATTACGTGCTATGAATTTATCATAGTGATTATTTATATCAAAAACCAACTCAATTGAACACGCAGGCAATTAAACTCGGTAATGATATAAGGCACGTCTAGGCACAATGGCAGGAAAATACTGTCGCTTCGTTCTGAAGCGTGCGTTTTGGCCCAGGCGAGGTAATACGGGGATTACACGAGATAGTACAGCTTGCATGCAAGCCTCCCATCCAACGCGATTTTTAATTTGACAGCAGAATGCAGTTTATCATCTTGCATGCAAGTTCATTTAAAAAATGACATTGAGACGTAAAGTCTTGCGTATATTGGTAAATTATAGCAATAGAGGAAGTAGCAGAATATTAAAATCCCAAGAAAAAATTAAGAGGAAGGTGTTGGTAAATAATGTAATGCAAATAATCCCAAAAAATCTCATTTTCCAGAATAAATTTATAAAATTCTCTAAAACATTCCTTTTCCGCCATTTTTAAAACTGTATAATGTGAAATTACTATCACCTCAGCTGCCATGGTTTTTCATCATGAAAGTTCGCTGAAAGCTGAGCTGCCAGCATGGCAGTATAGGTTACACGGTTCACGTGCAAGAAGTATGGCAGTGCAGCTTTCATGCAAGCTGTACTATTACGTGTAACCCCTGGGTAGTCTCCGCAGACCGACCGAAGTAATAATGCATGACGTACTAAATCTACTCCAATTGCAGTATGTGGACAGACTGGCGTGTGCTATGCTTGTAGTGACAGTAAGAAGAAGATCCAAGGCGCGATGTAAACAATCGATTGGTTTTATTTTTATAAATGTACAATACAATTGTTAAATCAAATTACATTTAAATTATATCCCTTTTATTTTTATTTGTTTATAGAAATTTTATAATGGTAAGTATGTAGAATATGTAATGTAGTGTAGTTGGTGTAAAAATGCAGCTAGATTCGGAAGTTTTTAGGTTACATTTTTAATTTATCTCTATTTAGTTTCATATTTAGTCTGATTTTAAAGATTTCATACAAATAATCTTAAAAGTAAACTAGAAGAATGGCTTTATCCACGCCGTTCACTTACTTACTTCATTTAGGCATAACATTTACGTAACGGATAGACAAAGATAAGTTGCTTGAATTCAAACTAAGATACAATGAAGGAGTAAGTTAAACATAAACATAACATAAACATCCATTTATTTGAGCACCCATGCCAAAGGCACGCAGAGCGCCGGGCACATCATAGCAAGTTACATTAGTAGATACACATTACAGCAAAACGAAACATAAACAAGTAAGAGCAGTGGAGGCTAGAGCGTCCATAGTAGCCAATTCATTAAGAATAAACAACACTAAAAATTACAGCAAAATACAATATTTGTAGTGTGATTTATAGTTTGATATAACAAGATTACAATATAATAGCAAAATAGAAAGACTGAACAGACCAGCTACAAGTAGTAGGGGATTATAGCATCTAAGCAATACCTATAGTAAAGGTAACTAATGACTCTATGTTCTCTATGAAAGCGCGAAAAGATTGAGAGTGTTGAACGGATTTATTTTTCTGAACTGCTGGTTACATTTCATTTGTAAATAAAAACTTTTGAGGCGGGCATTACATCGAATGCTCTTTTTTTTCATTCAAATACTCTTGTTTATGTTTCCACCATAGAGCAACCAGACCTAAACCATAACCTAAAAAACTTTCCTTGATAAAAACAAATTTTTTATCTGCATAGCATATACCATTTATATATAGAATATTTTCAAATTCATTATTTCGCATAAATTTTTAACATTGGAAGATTAGAATTAAAATATATTCAGTAAATTTAGTTGATTCACTGATTCACTGCTTATATGTATTATAGATCTATGGAATTCTACTACCTACATTATTCACAAAAAGAGTCGTTAAATTTATTTGTCATCTGCAATGTCGAAAAAAACCTAGCTTTAATCACTCGTAATTTATAATACCTATGCAGATATATAGAAGGATAAAAAAATCAACTTTTTCCTACTCCAAAAGCCAAAATGTGTAGTTTTTTATAGTGGGCTCCTATTTATAAGACGACGGGCCTATTCTTGAATTACGAAATCGTTATATAACGAATGGTTGAACCCACTTTCTGTATACTAGGGTTTGAGCACCCTTTAAAATGTTTACTACATAAAAAACATGTAAAATTCCAACAATCAGATGAAATTTTACACCTGGAAATCGAATTAAGTGATATTTAAATCGCTTATTATAGGCACTCTTATAAGAAATTAAACTCATTCCGACTTTAATTTTCAAAAGGTTATTTTTACCTGAATCATGGGAAAGAGAGACGGAGCATGGTAAACACTATCTTTAACTTATTATTCCTGCGGTGATTGCATTTGCAGTCAACATTAGACCATCAAATGATGTTGGTGGTAGCTCCAACTCTACCATAGCGCGGAAGAGAAAACTATAAAATTTGTGCTACTTTTTGCTATAGGAAAATGACAATACGCTCTGTCCATTGTTATAAGTCAGTGGATTGAGCCCCATTCGTTATATAAGGAATGGTTTGCATACGAATATAACGAATACGGATTTCAAGAATACCACATGCACATTTATTTCGAATGGTTTTGACAGATCAACGTATACGGAATCTGCCTTCGTTATTCAAGAATAGAGCCCGAGATCATACAGGAGATTGGAACGATAGAAACCCTTTCTTCGTTTTATTCTTTCCCTTTGAAAATGTGTAAGAGTTAACTCAAAATATAAAAAAAGATTATTTGAATGTGCTAATGTTAATTTCTGTGATTTTCAACTTGCGATTCTCTTTTTGGGGATAAGAAATTATTAAAAAACTTCGCCATTAATTTCTACCATACACGAAATATATAAGAAAATAATTCATGTAGTCAGTCCCTGTCAATATAAAATTGCTGAGATACCGTTTTCATTGGAATTGATATTTGATACTCACAGATTTGTGATTACCTATAATTGCTTTGAAAAACTAAGAAAAAGATTTGTGAGCTCACCTTAGAGCTGTAGTATTTAGATTTAGTGTACATAATATATTCGAAGTACATATATAAACAAAAATAAAAATTAAACTCAAATATAATGTCCAATAGCAAAAGAAACAAGAATTTTCTCATCTAGATCCATATTTCACAGTAGGTTTGTGGTCACTGAAAAGTAATAGAACATTTAATTATACAAACACGCTAATCACAGACAACATACATGTAGATAAGAAAATTTTCATATAAACTCGGATCACTTTTTCAAAGCTCTTTTTAACTTTATATTCAACCAAAGAAAGCTATCAGTAATAAATGTTGCGGAGAATTTATGTGGCATAAATACGGCAGAGACGGAGGGAGAGAATGTATAGAACTTTCTATTAGGGGGCAATTAGGTGGTTTTAATTCAGATTGCTTTGTTTTGAGCTTTTCATATCTAGATGTAAGAAGTCTTAGCGCTAACTATGGAAACGTCATAACATCATACTATTTTAATGTTTTTCAACATAATTAATTTTCAATTTAAGCTTTATGCTTAATATTGGGCCGTTGTATGAATGAAAGAGAGTGAATATTGACGGGTACCGAGGGAATGGGTGAGCGAGAGGTTGGACGGAGGCAATGATTATCATATACGGTCTATATACAATGACAATATAAAAATTTATGATACTTTATTTTGAAACGTGAGTGACCACAAATACTATTTCCGAGTAAAAAAGAAAAAAGGTCACTTGCTTAAATCACAAACTATATCTAAAGTGGGTTATTTCAATTTTGCTGTCTTGAGTTTTCCGCATTTAGAATATTCAGATATTTCGAAAAAAAAATGGAACAAGTGAAGATTGAAACAGGGGGCTATACCAGTTCTAAAATAATTTGTTGTTTTAATTTTACCAATCTTTAGTGTGGGCTACTTAACTTTTATAATAAGTGAACCTTTTTCGTAAGTTAACACCAATAGTAAGTTGAATATGAAAACAAATGTTGGTTCTATAGTAAATTTTACGAATTTTAACTGGTTATTATATTTATGAATTTCGTTTAAATTCACACTGACGAGGTTCGTTGTCATTTTTCTCTTTGATCCATTTCGTTGTCTCTTTTGGATTGCTATTTTGCCCGCCCTATAGATGGTTTCAGAATTTATAAATGTTCAGATCAAATATTAACCGTTTCCATCGAACATGCTGACTATAATAATTTCCTTCAGAGCGTTTAAAAAGTCAAAATTTCAGAATTTTTTCAATTCTAACATGATTTTTGACAAATTTGGAAGGTCTAATGTTTTTGCATTAAATTTTTTTGTTCTCATTAAAAAAAAATGATGAGCTTTTGTTATTTTCAATAAAAAATAACCTTTTTCGTGTAATTAAATTGTGAAATTTTTCTTTTCAGAAATCGTAATTTGCAATTAATTGATTAATACCGAGTACCCTCTCTCTATGGTATATTATTGATGACGACAAAATTATAAACATCTATCGATCTACGCTAATTAATATTTTCGTACACAATAAGACAGATTGTGTAAAATTCAAATCATCTTTTACAAAAGAGCGATTCTAACATGATTAATTAGCATTCACATTTCATACATAAAAAAAAGCAAATTTGTTAATTAATATTAAATGCACACACAAGATCTTAACTGACTTTTGACTGTTTCAAATCAATTTAAAATAACACGACTGTTGCGTTGAACCAACCAAATCAATTCTACCACAAAAAACAAAAAGCTTCCCGCTTCTCTTATATACTTTCTCCACAGCACATTTAATTTCTGCATTGAACTTAGAATTACCAAGTTGGGGCCAGGACAGGACGCCCAAGTCACTGCACAAATCATAGCTGTATTATTCAGTTCGGTTTAGGAGAGCTTTCTTTAAAAGCGCGGGAGCTTTACTTTAATATCTTCATGGAGAAAATAATTCAGTTCTCAGTTACATTTAGACATTTTTTCGTATAAGATGGATATCGGAATATCGGAGGAAAAAAATAAAAATCTGTACAGAGTGCGTGAAAATATATTAATAAAAAGTTAAAAAAATCATTGCATTCCCGAAAAAAAAGTGAAACAATAAAAAGAGTTCAAAGTGATTAGGTCAATGAATTAAAGTTTAAGTAGAATATTTTGGTAGAACGCTTTTAGCGAGACCTGTTGATACATAACTGATTGAAAGTTGCACATGTTAATTTTGTTTTGTTTTTATTTCAATTTATTATGATTCTACGCCAATATTAATCGTTTTACCTAAAAAAAAAACAGTTCACCAGTAGAGTTGTAACGAATAACTCGTTTTTTGCTTCTGATATACTTGTTTCACCCTTTTTATTACGGGAAACCGGTTGCTTGCTGCATTTCTTTTTAAACATCTTAAGTTGCTGTGAGTATAGTTTAGTTGATTTATTTTAACTTTTTAATATAATGTATAATTCAAAAAATATTAAAGCTTAATTAAATTTTATCTATTTTGAGAATTGACAATCTGTCGAAATAAACAATGATCTTTATGTAGTTATGTATACATACCATCTCAGATGTATGTATATACTTTTCATTTTAATCTTGATTTTTGTCGGTACACTTTTGGGGATACTTTGCGCATATGCGCCACAATTAACAGACGGTAAAGATAAGTTTTTTTTTCTTTTCTACTTATAAACAGTATTTGTATTCAGTTCTCAATTATGAGTACCGGTATAGCATGTGTAAAGGAGAAATCTGGAGTTTAGTTGACTATGTAAAAGCTACACATAATTTGATAACTTATTAGGCAACCGCATACTATTTAAGTAGGCTATATGTACTGATAACAGTATATTACATCATTTTCTATGCATTCTGATGATTTTGATTTAAATGCGCTAATGTTTTTCATATCAAAGACATTGACCGGAAAAGTTACACTTCAGTTTTAGTTTAATCACAAATAAATAAATATTAGCAGACCGGAAAATCCCCTAAGAACAAAATTTCTGTTAAAGCTGTTAGCTGTTGTAGTAGTTGGATACGGCCAAATTTGGGGGTAAATTTTGTTGTTAATTTTTAGTTTTCATGATGTATTGGTACGATAAAGTACCTTCTCAGGGCACATTATAAGGTGGGAAATCGAAAGTAATGGGTTAAGATAGCATTTTCTCAATATTCATTTCAAACTATTCTGTTTCATAAGATATTTAAAATTTTATCACGTACGTAATATACATTATAACACCATGCTTGTTGACTTTTGTTTTCTCCCTGACTGAGAGCACGATATTTTGCTATGCATTTCCATAACAAACTTTGGATAGTAAGTAATACACAACTTGATTTTCGACCTAAAGTTCATGGAAAGAAAAACTGCTGATTCGATTTCGAAATAAATTTCATAATTCATTTTATAATACATAATATTACTCTTATAATATTTTAATATATTTACAGAAAAACTGGCAATTTTGATGAATTACATTTTATATATAAACTAAAATTTTTGTCATTTTGTCGGTAATTTATGTCAAATTCAATTTATATGTACAAATAAACAGAAAATGAGCGCAATAATATGCAGAGAGCCTCTGTTTCTTTTAATTACTTCGAATTATTATACAATTTCTTTATGAAGTTTTTTCCGCACCGTATCTTTTACGATAAACCTTAGCGTAAACCTGCCTGGATAATTGACCAGAAATGTTTTCGATTATGTGTTGATATTTTGTCTGCTTAAATAATGATATGATTGTTTTCGTACAATACTTCTCAGCGGGAAATGGAAACACCCAACGACGAATGCAAAAGCGCTTCTTTAGAAGCTAGCAGCGCTTCCGCACCTCATCCCTGTTCATTACGTTTTAACGTGAGCATTTCTGTAGAGGGAAGCGCTCAGTTCCAGATTCTTGGGAAGCGCTTGTGGAGTAGCACTCTTGGAGCGCTTATAAGGAATACAGAGGGAATGAAAATTTCAGTCTTTTCTAATTGCGCTCTGTTTAATTTTAAATCTATGCTAATTACAAAGGCATGTTTTTGCTAAACAAAAACAGCAATATTGTTGTATTATATTATTAAGAAATTTGCACAACCACACACTTCACATGACTACTAAAATTTCAATTAGCCCCGCACACTTCAACTGACTACTAAAGAAGGAAAATTCTGCTGAGTTTTCAGATATGAGTCATCTTTTCATAACAAAAAAACAGATAGGTTATTAATAAGCCTAAATTCAGAGAAGAGATATGTTTCCCACTGACATGTATATAAATGGACTGCTTGTTGAAACAAAAATGCATGAAAGCAAATGGCACCACTTTCATATTCTTGTCTCTTTCCGTTAGAGCATACTTTTCCACTGAAGTGTAACGATTAGGAACGAGAAATTGCTTGTAAAAATCCTTGTAAAAAACACTTCCTTCGACTCATAATTAAAATTTATCGATAAAAATAGTCCCAAATACTCTTGTGGTAAATTCGGTAAATCCCACTGACTGTATATACGTAAATTCCCAAATAATTTAAATATAATGCCAGTTTACGACAGTTGGTAGCATTGACAGTGAGATCATACTTTCTGAAATCAAAATTGGTGCCACATGAAACAGGAGATCAAGCAGTCCATTTATATATATGTCAGTGATGCTTCCACAGAGGTTCTTTTGGCTATGGTAAGAGAGCGCTACGGAAAAGATATTTTCTGGCTATGGTGTGGAAGCGCTTCCCTTTACAAGCGCTATCCCGCTGGGTTTGGCAAAATTATCACATACAACAAATTATAATTACACGCCCAACTTTATCCTGTCCTGTCATAACTAAGGATTTTTTGCGATGTAGTTGACATTTACATAGATTCTTGCCGTTATGACACAATCCAGTTATCAGTTTTTTTTGTCTCGAAAATGGATAGAATAGAATTACAAATGAAAACTTTTTAATTACAATTAATTATTTGTATTTGAAAATCCAAAAGTTTTTTTCAATTAAATTATGTCCTTATTAAAAAATAAATAAAAAACATGAACTAGAGTAATTTTTGAAAAGGCTGTCGTGAATAATTTTTTTTAGTTATTATCATTAATCAGTCAGAGTTTATACTCTCAGTGCAGTCTACGTTTAATCCCCAATATTGGTTGTCCTAGAATACTATTTAGTATTTGGAATTGATTTTTTATTCACAGCAAAAAGATATAGGGTAGATCGGGGCTTAAAGTGCTGTTAATATCTCGTATAATAAAAGGACAGGCAAAGAATCCACTAGGCGTGAGATGATATTCGCCACATAGCCAATCCCCGCCAGGCATTAGGTAAGAGCGCACATGTCATAGGGCTATTTATTTGGCGAAAAATAAAAAAATCGTGTCCCGACATTTTAGTTTCTTGCTAAATATGCTCATTATGTAAAAGTGAAATAAGTATCTTTATATTATTATTTTCTTTGTGAACACTGTGATACTACTTACAACTACAAATTTGTTTTTGTCATTGTGTTCTATCTAAAAACATGTTCTCGTACTGTTCAGGGTAAAAAGTGTCGCGGTGGCAAATTTTAGGTATAAGGCGGATAAAACAGACCATTTGAAATATTAATGACGCCTGAATTGTAATGCGGCTACAAAGATTTTTCCAAAAAGTAAATACAGACAGACAGACTATCATATTAAATTAGAATGCTCGTTTGAATATTAATGATTATTTTTAAAGTTATGAATAAATATCGATAACAACGAACTAGATTCCGTTTTTTTATTCTATCTGACGCATAGTCTTGAGATATAGTAAGTGGCACATGACTCCCCAACAGGTGGAACTTATTACCCCGCAGGATAGTAAAAAGTACCGAACGACTTACACATTTAAAATCAATTGATAAAGTAAAATAATTAAATGTTTTACATATTTTTTTTTTTGTATTGATACATGAAACCCTAAAGATTGTATGTTTGAATTATTATATAATTTGATCTAGAAGTTTATGATATATTCATGGCACTTCAAGCCCCGCCCTACCCTATATAACCCTCTTCAGATACGACTTGTGAATTCTTTTCTTACGCCAATTTGATTACGACCTTTCAGTTTAAGATGTTGGGCTTAATCTGCGATAAGCTTTCAAAAATTGGGCCGTTTGGTGTGATGTAGATTCGTGTTTTACTGAATTGTTTCTTTTTATACTTAATACATTACAGTTAGACATTCTGGAAGAGCACATTGTGGGCTGCTTTTTATTTGTCGGTTGTCAAGTTATTTTATATAGTTTCCGCGGATGGTCGCTATCTCAGTTTTCTTGGATATGGTTGGCATAAATATATAGATTTTGATGTACTTAGTTTTTGTTTTTCTTAACAATTAAACTGTTCTACAATTGGCAAACCACAATTTGAAAGAATCTTAAGATAGTATTTACTCAGTAAACTAGTAAACCTCCACAGAGTCATGCTTCGTACACTCATTGGAGCTTTTCTGTCCTCTAAAAAAGAAACAAATATCGTTCTGGTGAATTCTGTTTGTCAAGTGATCGTAGTAGAAAAGCAGATAAAATATTGTGCAATTTATACAGCTTACGACAGACAGGAAAGGTTCAGTCTTAAGATCATAGTTAAGATGCCTACTATAATTTTGCATCATATTTCAAGTGAAAAGTTAATACGTACTTAAAAAAAAAAAATCTTCTCAATTAGCATTACCATGCTATGATTTGTTATGATTTCAGTTTGAATTTATGAAGAATATCTTAAAGGGTTACAAAATTTGAGAATGAAACTCAATTCGTGTGAGTGTGTATAGGTGGTATAACGAGCTTCGACTAGACGAACGACTAGGATGAATCTTATGAATGACGTCCTGTAACTAACTTTAGAAAACATTGAAACTGTGAAGATCATGCTTACAAAATCGCAAGACAACCTACGACGAAAGTTTGACATACTGTTATGATCCAAAAACCAAGCGATAATCGACTGAATTAACAAGAAGGTGAATGAAGAAGTGATTTTTTGGCTACAGTATATTTATTCTTTACCTACTGGAACTATTATTAATTCAGAATGGTAGAATACTTCCTGTTTGTCAATTATCCTTAAAAAAATTTACGAGAGACGTCTGCATCATAATAACGCTCATCCACATTTTGTAAAGCAATCTGAATTTTTTTCTCTTTCTTTTCATAAAAGAAAAAATTCCAGGGCTTACGTTTTTTTCACGCCTGAAGCAGCTGTTGACGTCTATTGTAAACTGATCTCGGAGTTGCCTTCAGAAATATGGTCACAATGCTTTGAGGATTTGTATAAAGAGGATGGAAATCTTATCTTTTTAGGACATAACAAATATTGGTTAAATCTGCTTATGATTATACTGACTATATATACCATCATTGCCTCCTCTTCCTCAGTCTCAATAGAAGGTCCGTGAATGTCGTTTTTGGATCGTCAAAAAAGAGTTTGGTACCTGTATCCCTCTTATAAACTCTGAGAAGTGAAGGTCTAGAGAACTATTGATTGACTCGATTTTTACAACACACTGCTTCTGCAATGAGTACCTTGATGCACCTAAGAATGGAAAATATAGGAGATTACTTGGTATCAAGCTCTGACTGTAGAATTCTCTTTTTAGAACCATAGGCGCCGTGGGAACGTAGTCACTTCGATGATTAGTATCAATCAAGATGCTCGCAAAAAAAAAATCATTAAACGAATCTAGATTCATTCCAGGGTCCTTGTTAAATATAAGAAAGAAGTAATATCTACATATATAAATTTTCTTTATACTTATTGGTATATCTGCGTCGTCTATCATTGCAACCTTGAGAACAGACTGTAAAGACCACCTGAGTCAGATCCGACATTATCTAATCCTCTACTACAGACCTCCACTGGACCTTGTCCGGAATATATCAATTTATCTTCAGTGGAACGACCTGTTCATAGTTTCTTCTTATAATGAGCAAATCATACTATTCTATCTATATTCTCCTGTTTTGTGTGGTGAGAGTTATGCTCATCACATAAATTGTATTATTCATCTCCTTCTTACTTCATAACATTCGATTGCAATCTGATGAGGTAATTAAGCAAATGGCAAATGAAATGGAAACTCGAACTCATCTGTAACATTCATCACCTAAAGTGTAAATGAAATCCTAAACAAATTGTCTACACTCAGATAAAAGTGAAATGAAATAGAAAGTCCTTGAAAAGCTCTCGTTACGACCTTAATTAGATTATTACTGCAGCCTTCGTCTCTGGATTAATAAGTAGCACTTGAATTCTGTTATCAAATTACTGATTTTTTTTTTTTTTTTGTGAATTACAAAAAATCAATTTTAAATTTTCTCTTGTACATTTTCATTGCAAATTATCAAACTACAAATTGGCATCTCTATAGACTCTTGGGATGAGCTGCAAAGACAGAAGCTTTATCTAGCTGAATCTGGTCGATGTACGTTGTATAGCTCGTTCGTAAGATAAGATACCGCACAATCGCATAATACTAGTGGCAAATGATTGAAACTGAAACAATAAAAAGAAGAAGAAAAAAATCATTCTCATCACATTCAGAGTGCAATCAAGTTCAGATATCACGTAAACGGCCGCTCTTCATATATGTTGCACGTATGAATGAGGAAAAGTGATATGCGCTATGCGGCTCACTTTGCATGCTACATAAAGTCGAGGTCTGTGATGTGCGGTGCGGTTCCTCAACCAAATGAAAGTGATTTCATTTTTTTTCTATTTTTTTCTCTTCTCTTCATTCCAATTTATTTCTTCCTCTTTTCCTTTTCCTCTGGTTCATGCGACAATGAACGCGCCGCGCTTATAAGTAACTTGAAAGTCCACGTCCACGTAATGTACTTAATCGTTCAGTTGATAATTTTTAGGCGACACTTGCACAAATGCCCTAGCTGCGGTTGGAATTGGAAATCCAGCATTTTGTTCATAGAGGAGACAGCTGGATAAACCTGTTGATTGGGTTTATGCGGTTGCGACGAATATTCGATTATCTCCGGATATGAATCCCGTCTAACAAATTTTCACTTTTCCCTCCTGTTTATTTATTTTTTATTTTTTGTTATTGTAATGCCCAAGCGAACAACCATTTCCTAGTTTCCAGTAAATTTGCGAGCAATTTAATTTCCCTTAATCCAGACAGTGTCGTTGATGGTTGCGCTGGCTTCGGTATTTCTGACTTGGATTTACTGTGCCTTGTACATAGTGTGGATATAGGTATGCATCTTTCGCTTAACCTTAACGAATTTCAGCTAAAGCAGAGTCTCTAGCTCTATCGGCTTTTCTAAAACGAATTTTATGTTCACAGGATGATTTTAAAATTGGATCTTAACATTGCTCTGTGGAGTATCTGTCTGATGTTGTCGAAGTTCATAACATGTATATAGGTAGTAGGTACCTTATACCTCTAGAGTACTAGTGCGCTAGTCTAATATTGCCTGCTTCATTTCTGAGCTTTCCAATGAAAATCACTTTAATTCGATTAAAGTTCATTTTCACGGGTGAAACGGAAATGTTATTGCAAATGGACGAATTAGCAGAATAATGAGCGTTTATATCGCGTGCTCTTGTTAATTTAGTTGAAGATGAACTTTTACCTAATCTATATGCATGGATACATGCATATGTATCTAGGCGACGTTTAGTGAATAACAATAGATTTTTTTTTGTCGGAACTACTGAACAGTTCAATTTTATTCGGTAATTTAATAAATATATTTGGGATCGAGACTTCTCCATCAAAAATTAATGGATAATTAAGTGGATAATCCGACAAGGTACTGCAGTGATGATCCGCATTATGAAGGCTATCATTTCTTCAATGCTTTTATACTTTTTTGAATCTATGTTATTAAAATACTCAAACCCGACATCATTGATCTTTTCATTAGATGAAAATCCCTTGCATTTGAGCTCTCTTTTCAGTTTTGGAAACAGGAGATAATCCGAGGGAGCCAGATCTGGTGAATACTCAAGGAAGAAGGCGGTTGAGTAGGATGTAGCCTAGATTTTTAATAGCAGCTTGAAAAGAATGTCCTTTGTGAGTCGGTGCCTTGTCATGGAAGACCAGGATACCGCATCTTTTATTGACGATTATCACTGCACAGTTGAGATGTTTAGTATCTCGTGCAACTGTTTCGTAGTCAATCGATTATTCTGCATACTTTTTTTTCAACGATTTAAGCAGTAGTCAGCCCACTACGAGGTTAGTCTTCCAGTGACACTTTGTAGAACTTTAACTAGTATGGGCATTTTTTTTTAAATTTTGTATGAATTTTTATATACGATTGCCATACCTGAAAACACCCGATCAGAGCTCCACCTCTATATTAGGCCAAGCTTTTCCACTTAATGATATTTGGGTATGTTTTTATAGATCACCCTATAACTTCTGAACGTTGCACCATATATGCTAGTTTAAAATTTGTTAGATTGATAATTGTTGGAACCTTCCAATGGTCTATAACAGCCAAGCTTTTGGAGTTAAATCTAATATGAAAAATTGGTGTTGATTGCATGTTTTTTGATAAAAATAGTAAGTAGTTAAATAAAAAAATAAAAAATAACAGATTAAAACTCCGAAATTTTATCTTTGTTGAGCCATAACTTTATCTTTCCATCCATAAATCAATTTTTTCATGTCTGAGCATGAGCTATCCATAGCCTTCGGGTGCCAGCCAGGCCACATAAAGGATACCCCGTATGTATATCAAAAACATCTCTTACATCTCCCTTAAATATCTTTTTTCATTCGTCAGCTGTCAAAAGTTCCTTTCCTTGTTTTTCTTTAAAAGAAAAATTCCTTTCAGCAGTGTCAATTTTTTTATAATAATTTCTAAATCTTTAAAATATTTTCTATTGTGGTTTTGATACTTTTTTAACAGTTTAACAATATGTGAAAAATATTTTTTATCACACTTTAACTGATCTGTGGTAGAATATCTTATAGACACTAGAAAAGGCTATTTTAACGGAATCAAAACAGTTTTCTTCACATTTATGCATGCAATTGCAGTTGTCATCTTTTTTTGGTATTACAATTTTTTTTTTTATAATTACTGTAAATTTTATCGTTACGTCCGTCCATATTGAAAATAATCACTAATTTTTTTTTACGCTATATACGTGGTGTTTCTGCTTAGGATTTGATAGTACTCACCTAGCCAAATTGATATACGTGGTGTTTCTGCTTAGGATTTGATAGTACTCACCTAGCCAAATTGAAAATTGTTTGGCATGTAGGGGGGGGGGGCATATCAACCGTTTAAGGGTTACAGGTTGACAAAGAAAAAAGATGGTTTATCACAAAACACTGTATCTTAAAAAGTACAGGACGTGCGATCACAGTTAAGAGCTCAATGTATGCAGAACTTCTTGACCTTTCCAACGACCAGCCTCGTACCTCTCTGCTCTCAAGAGTTATGGTTGTCTAAACTAAAAACTTCGACTTTTTTTTCACAAAAGTCATTAACTTAATTTTTTTTATGTAAACTGTAGACTCTCCTCTTTAATTTGAGCTATTATAGCCTTTGTGCTATCTGTAACCGTTAAAGTGTTATTAGGTCTTAATCTATTCTCAAAGCTATTCTGAACCCTATTTTCAGAGATAATTTGTTCCCTTGGTGACTACAAACACGTCATTTTAAACAAATATCGGCTAATCGCTACAGATAGCACATAGGGTGTAATAGGTCAAATTAAAGAGGAGAGTCTACAGATTACAGGTTTTATAAAAAAAGTTATGTTAATGACCTTTTTGCAAAAAAAAAAGGTAAGAATATCCGACATTTTTAGTTTAGACCACAATAACTTTTGAGATGAGAGGAGTATCGGGCTCTTAACTATGACCGTACTCCCTGTACTTTTTAAGGTACAGTGTGCTTTGTGAAAAACTAGCTTTTTTCTTAAATAATAAAAATGCACGCAATAGTAGCTATTTCTATTTCCTTATCACAGCACTCTATATGCAGTATGGCTAGCATACATTAAATCAGCAAAATAAATAAATTAAGTTATATTTCATGTTATAGTGTATACTTCTAAATTACTCTTTGCACATGCTACGAATTTTATATTATGGTTTTCAAGTCTGTTTAATGTGTTTTATATGATGCACAATGAATTCATGTAATCTGCAAGTGCGCATACATAATAGATGTAGAAATATCCACTCTTCCACCACCAACTTGTTTGTATTCGTAATAATCACCGTCGCCCTCATTTTACAAGCATCACACACCGATTAAGTAATAGATCTGGTTTATATCTATAATAATTCCTCTATTCTCTTTACATTTAAAGCTATTTTTAATTTTCATGATTTGCAACTTAGTTTGATTTTACAAGTTTCTCGAGATTTAAATTGAGAAAAGTGTTTCTCTTTGATTATGTAACTAAGATAATACGACCCACTTCATTTTAAATGTCTCGTTCCTTCGATGTTTTTAATTAAAAATGTTAATCGTAATTCGTATTGTGTTAGTAAAGGTTTTTGTTTTTTTTTAATTAAAGGTTATTTTCATCAACTGGTGGAGATGGAGTATTTTAGTGATCAACCTTATTCTTACATTAGGGTATTATTGGGTCATTTTGCGAGGACGCCCATTCAAATCTTTTAACCTAACATCTCAGTATTTGTTATTTACAATATACATTAGATTTTGACGAAAAAAAATCAAGCGAAGAAAACTTAAAAAGTTCATTCACAGAAGAAAATTGCTTACTCTTAGGTATTTACAGACGAAGTTGAATTTTTGGTACGTACCGAACCTTCCTTCGCATTTTTTTTTTCTAGAACCTCCAATTACCTATGTGGGCTCCTATAATCCTCTCCCCCTTTCTCTATCTAACAGCAATAATAACTGCAATGGAATCCATTATCCATGCGAGACAAAGAACATTTCTAAGGTTTATATTATCAGATGATATCGCAGCAGCGCTTCGGATAAACAATCAGATGAAGAGGTTATGTGAAGACTCTATACTCCCAAGAGGACTGAAAAAAACAGAGGGTATAGGAGGGGAAAAGTCTGTGGACCATTGGAAAGCTCTAGGAATGAAGATATGTATTAGTACGCGATATCCGTAACAAGTTCACAATGATCTATAAAAATTGAAAACTGGAAAAAATAGGTCTATTGATAGAGCCTTGCGGAATACGAGATAATACTGGAAGCTTAGAAGATAATTAGCTAGTTTGAATGAACGATTTTTTATCTGCCTAAAAGGTAGCAAATAAAGAACTTTACGGTATTGAAGGCGCAGCCATGAAAACCGTGAAGCTCTATAGGTCATGGCAACGATTCCTGTAAAATAGGCTAAATGAACAAAAACGTTGCAACACTTCTTTTGACTTTGTGTCTTAACTTAAAAAGCCTAAGAAATTTAATTATCTACTTATTACATTTTATGTACCCAAAATGAATAGCCTATTCTTTCTAAAAAATTATTCTGATTCGTTACAGTGCACTAGCTATCGTAATTGGCACATAGTAGTTGTGTAAGGCTAATAAACGAGATGGCGTCTTGTTACGGTTGGCGGCATCTATACCAACTTTATCATTGTTCTCTACTTATCCATGCTAATTACCTAGTAGATAATTTATTTAATTGTCATCCATAATCTTATCTAATTCTGAAATTATCAATTCAATATTTTTCAAAAATAAAAAATTACAGAAAAAGATTTTGAGCGTATCAGAGCAAAATAATATTTAGAGATAGCTTTTGAAATGAACTTAATGTTCCTCACGCCATCTATTTATTAATACCCAAATTTAATATTTAATGTCACTAGACATTTCAATTTATAAATATAATTTTTAAGTTGAAAGAAATATTGCATGAAATTCAAAAGACTGTGTAGACTGTAGACCTTACTATAATTACAGTATATTTTGCTATTTTCCATTAAATTTGAAAAAAATACAAAAATGTAACAAAAGAGGCATAGGTATATAGGTACACATAAAAAAAAATGATTCTCTTAAGGGACAGCTGTAAGTGAACCATGCTCACATGTTGTTGTTGTTGAACACAGCTTTTAGCCGTTCACTGACTTGAGTGATTCAGCTTAAAGTGTAAAAACGAACGATTCACATCGAAATACCATTATCATCATCATTTTTATTGATTATAACTACTCGAGTAGGGTCCTTGCCGCCTTCGCTATCTTCCATATTTGTCCCGAGTATATATGCATGCCAATCAACAATTTCTAACAACTGAATATTTCTCTTCTCATAATCTCCTATCCGCAATTTTTCGAGCCTTGCGGATTTTCATAGATAGAGGATAACTTCCTTAAATGTATCGAAATCATCAAAGTTTGCCAGATTTAATAAAATTTTGAATGTTAGGAACAGCTAATATAGCTCACTGCAAGTCTGTTGCCAATACTCATCATTTCTAGTTATCTTGAATTCCATAGACCCAATTTAGACTAGTTAGTATGCTGCCTCTGACGCTCAAAAACTTTGTAGGATGATGGTTGGGGGCAGGAATGAACTATCATCCTACCTACAAGTTTTGTGGTAGAGGCAGCCTAACGGGGTCATACATACAACGTACAACTCTTCAATCAAGACTCACAGAAATACCGGAATTGAATAGAACCTGTTGAGTTCGACTTAATACCCATTTTAGATACTGTAAAGTATTAATTTTTTTTTTAAAAATTGAACTTCTGTCACTACTTGGTTACTTTTTGGAAAAATCAACAATTTTCATTTTAATCTTACTGTTTTGTTGTTGTTGTTGTTGTTTATTCATAACTAACTTTACATAATTACTTAGGTATGCCGTAATCTTAACAACAAGTCTTTTTGTACTTCTTACAGATACTTAAAAAAAACTCTGTAAAGAAAGGGAAAGCATTATTCAAAGCAATTACACTTATTCTTCATAAAAAACAAAAAAGCACCAGTAGTACCAATTCAACGTGTTTAAAATTACTTTGAGCGCGAAATTAGACTCTGTGAACTATGAAGAAAAATGTTTTTTGTTGCATAAAAACAGTGCCCAGTCTCGTCGCATTACGTTCTTAAATGGGGAAAACGTCAAATTGAGGAAAGTGCATGTTCACATAAGTATGAAATATATTTCTGATAAAGTGAAGATGTTAACCAGAAGAAAAACAAAAGTAAAATTATCTGGTTTTATTATTTTATTTCTCAATTGAATAACGCACAACATTGAAGTAAAAACGTGCGAAATTTCCTGTGAAAACTTACTTGACATATGGTTGGCATCTGGTTTATTTTCATAATTTTATCGCAACGATTGTTTATGGTGTTGCTAATTATTCATACTTATGTAGGTAAAGTAGTTTGTTTATATTAAGTACGACACAAATATTTCTTTCCCGCGATATCTTTTTAAGCAATAAATAAAATACTTTTGGAAGTAAATTTTTAAAATAATCTATATTCAATCGAAATTTGTTAAAGATATGTATGTATTTAAAATTATATCAGCCAAATAACTACCTCCAGCAGATTGGTGAATTTCAGTTCATTTTATGAAATCAAATGTTTTCACAACGGCGATATTACAATTTCACAGTATCTGTGGCTTGTTACTGTACACTGTTTCCTTAAAAAAAACTCAAGAAGAAAATTTCTGGAATAGTTAAGTCGGGGCCTCTTGGAGAGTAATCAATATCGTCAAACTTGTGAATTATGCGACCAGGAACATGTTCACGTAAAAACTGTATGATGATGACCGTATTCGCAGTAACAGAAAATGTGCAGGCTCTCTTTTGGAAGGGAAGAAACCAAGTGTTTTAACTTTCGCCAACGGGTAGAAATAGTAATCTAGATTCTAGAGCAACGAAATCAGTATAAATAAATTATGAAGACTACCGAGCTCTAACGTCTTGTAAGACAATTCAGCAAGTCTGCAAATGGGGGTACAGACAGTAAGTAAACCAGCCGTTTAGAAATCATGACCACAGAATTTTTTAAAACCAGCTTTGCAATAAGTCTCGTCACCCACTATCACCCAGTCGAATTTGGTCAGGTAGAGTTCATACCAAAGTTAACTTAATGACAAGTTAGGACACAGAAGAGTTTAGGCACACAGGAAGAAAGAAGAAAAAAAATCAAACTTTCTTTAAAACTTTTATGAATAAATATAAAAAATGTTAAAGCGCAGATTGCATGCAACGAAACAGAATGGCAAATGATTCATTTTCGTCAATAAAATAGAAGGGGCGGAGTTGTCCGGTTTTACTCTCATAAAATGTTCCCGCGCTTTTATCAAAACCGGTTTTTGCTGAAATATTGTGGGAAATATCCAATGTTTTTTATAGTACCAATAGTGTAATTCCCATGATATTTGAACAGCACGTGCTTCTGTTTACGTTCGTTTGCTCTGAAGAGAGTGGGAGCAACTCATGCTGGATTCTCTGATATTTTCGGGAAAAATGAGAATATTTTTTGAGAGGAACTTTACATCTCTTTTCACCACCTTGGCCAAAGCGAAATTTATCTTTTTCTCAAAGCATTGAGGTAGTGTGACCCGACGTACATTATTATGAATAGTTTGATAAGATTTTGAGGGATTCAATAAGATTTTGTCGTTCGGGGAATCCTACATTCCTCGATATTTGTTTTTAACTCGTT
The DNA here is from genome assembly GCA_963930735.1 of Dioctria linearis. NCBI lineage: Eukaryota > Metazoa > Arthropoda > Insecta > Diptera > Asilidae > Dioctria > Dioctria linearis. The sequence continues at coordinate 47,246,848 of OZ005741.1, read as the reverse complement.
GTATTAATCGCACTAGAATAATGCATAGCCAAGTTGTTTTCCCCCATTAATGCAAAAGCGAAAGTATATGACCTGTTTCGGTCTAAAAAACACGGAAAATTTCCAATTTTGTTCAGTTGTGTCCTATCTTCTTATTAGGTTATCTTTCGTTCATACAATCTTCTAGCTCTTGATTTTGCCACACGTTCTTTATTCTCCGGACGATCTGGAGCTTTTTGAACTTTATACGTTTATAAGCTGCTCCTTTTTTTAATATTTGATACAGTTGACATTGATGTTCCGATAATTTCAGCCATATCTCTGTGTGTTTGACTTCTACGAATATTGACGCAATACTTTGGAAACTAGTTTCTTATCAGCAGGACCGGGCCTTCTGCCTGAAACAGGGTTTCTTTCTATTGACACCCTTTTTGTATCTATCTATGGTCCTTTTAACAGGTGGTCTAGTTAAGCGTTTTGCATGAACATTGTACTTTATTGCAGGATTTCCAAGTATTTGTACAAAATTGATTTTCTAGTTTTTGCTTCGTTTCCTGACAAGAATTAGGATACTAATGACTAATGCTAACATTATCTACATACATAGAAAAAAATTTCCTTACAAAATTCAGGTCTACGTCTTTATGATTCTGTGTAATTGACCAATATAAAAGGGTCAATTTTTTCTTGGACAGTCCTTACATATATATAACCATTGTTGCCAGCAACTTACATTAAAATATCTCAAATTTTAAGTGAATGGAACTAACTCTTTGACTGATTCTCGAGTATATGTATCGATGTTTAACAAGAGGTGAAGTGCAACTTTTAATGAACAGGAAGCTATATGCCTCAGGACCTTCGAATTAAAAGAACGTTGAGTCTTTTAAGGACCTTATACACTTCCCCCTAATTCGATTGTATATTATTATTTTCTGCACACATTGTATGCCGGATGCGAAATAAATGTCTGTAAGTTGTGTGGAATATTTTCGACTTATTTCTGTTTTCGCATCGCTCTTGCTGATGAGTTATCCTTGAAACAAACGTCTATTTTTTGCAAAGTTCGAGAAATCGTATTAACTGTCAATGATAGTACAGTAATTAACTATGACATTTTATCGGGAGTGACTTTTTCGACAAATAAACTTAATAGCTAATAAAAGACAACAAAATTGCACCACTATACAAAAAAAAACAAAAACTGTTAAATGTCAAGTTATTTGTTTTTGGCCTTCTTCTTTCCTACAATTAAAAGGTGAAGGCTCGCTTTTACCATTCATTTCCGAGATTTTTACATTAATATAGATACCTGCATAATTCGAAATTAAATTATAGATATAGTTTAACTTATTACCCCGCTTTCAGAATTACAATTGCGCGCTCTTAATTAAGGCATTATAAATTATCTTCAATAAACTTCTCCCGAACAATACTAATTAACGTCGTAATGTACAATAAAACAAAAAGCTTTTCAGACCTACCGAGGTAATAATAATAATAATAGAAATCCTCATTGTTACAAAATGAGCTGAGCTTTTGACCTTCACCTGAACATCTCACAGTGCTGCTTGCTGTTATGACGTCAACTTCAATGTAAAACTTCAAAAATATCGATTGCAGCATCAGCATCCAACTGGAGACTTAAAGCTCTTCTATAGAGGGTGGGTGGATGAATCAGATTTTTTTTGTGTGTAGTATTATCCTCCCATCACCTCACCTCTTCCATCTCTCTTTCATTCTATAAATTATATCTGTGCAAATCTGGACCTGGACTCTGGAGCATAGACTAGATGATATACATACATACGTGGATAAAATGGATTTTTGCACTTGGTAAAAACATGCGCTATAAATGCCATGAAATTCTTGAAAATATATAGCGGGACAACATGGCTAATACCATTGCAGGCATCATTCGATCTATACAGAATGGCAAGTAGGGAGACACGTGTCATGAAATTCAAGGTCGCAGACTGGAAGCTGGATATAGGAAAAGTATAAACAAACCGTACTAGCTGGAAAATGAAAGTTTGCTTGTATAATAACAAAGTTTCAGTGCATTTTAATAGTTACATTGCGTGTAATTGTGCAATCTTTACACGTCATATTTAAAAAATAAAAAACGTTTTAACAAATATTTTTGAATGTGCGATTTCTTGGTAAATTATTTTCATTTTTTTTTTTTTTTTAATTATTTATTACGAAGTTTTTTATGGATAAATATTTTTAAAACGCAAATTGTGTGGATATTGTGCTTATTGTGTGGGTTCACCAAAGTACTCGTAATAAGTGAATTTCCTTTATTGTATCAACAAAGCCAGTTGAAATTGTGCAATTTTTCATGATTTTAAAGCGAATTAGCGACACTATAGTTATTAAATTCCGACTCAGTTAAATATTGTAAAATTACACAATTTTAACTGAGCATGCGTGGCCGGTTTTTTAATGAAAAAAGTCAAACTGAATTCTATAAATTCTAAAATTTAAGCTTATTTCAAATAATTTTTACTACTAGATATGTGGTGCCGTGACATTCACCATGGTCGCAGTACTCTTAACACGTTCACTGCCAGCGATAATTTAATTAGTTAATAGCGCATACCAACTTTAATTCGTAACTCTCAAATGTTGTGATTTTTGTGTCATGGTGTAAGCTTACAAATCATTTATGATTAGAGCTTTTGTTTTTTTTTTACTTCAATTTACCTGAAAAAGGCCGCCCGCACTGCTTCTAAAAAATTATGGTAGTTGAATTTCTATTTTTTCTTTAAAAAAAAAGAAAAAAGACAAAAGGATTGTGCATTGTTAACAACTACTATCATAGATGGCACAAGAACTAAATATCGCATGCTATACCAGAGCAGTGTGTACAGATTGTAGAATGGATAGTGCAGAATAACAAGTTTTAGAGCGTGCCGAGAAAATTTTTTGCTTTAACAGAAGTTTTGTATACATTTGACCGACCTCCTTCCTCAACACGGCAGATGACAGAAAATATAAAACACTCGTCGTATCCATCATTTCAAATGTTGTGGTCCATTCCGGAATGGGCCACCCGGCCATACAAAATTTGTATATTCTGCTATGGTATTGGCATGCGGCATTTAGTTCTTGTGCAACCTATACTACTACTTATATTTTCCCAACTTCCAGGCAACAATTGGATTCCATTATAAATAAATTTGTTCTTCATTTTAAGCTGTTCAGCTGTCCTTTCGGATAGTCAGGCAGCCTTGATTGCTCTGAGTGGCCTCGGATAACATCTAAGTTACTGCGAAACTGCAGGTCGTCCGTGGATAGGCTATAGCATAAGCAGAGATGGGGGAACCTGAGCACTTGCAGGTGTACAAAATATTTTCTTGATGGGCCTAATAAGAATTTCTCTGAATTTCTCTTGCGACTCTGAGGGAAACAATCTAGAACTGCGGTTGGCATCATCACCTGCTACAGCTGGCTTTACGCTCATCTAATAAGGATGGGAGTTGTTGACAGCCCTTAGTGTCTATGCTGCCTGAAAGGAGAGCTTGAGACCGCCGAACACTTTCTCTGAGCTTGTCCGGCCTTGCCCGGAGCAGGCAGGATACGCTTGATGCGTTTCATTAAGGAAGGACAGGAAGGTTTTGGTGAAAAGCTTTCTAGCAGGTTAGCACAATGGGCCGCCCTGACCTCCGTGCTTGAGATTTCTCGTCACCCTGCCTATAAAAAAAAAAAAGCAGGCAGGATACGCTTGATGCGTTTCATTAAGGAAAGACAGGAGGTTTTGGTGAGAAGCTTTCTAGCAGGTTAGCACAATGGGCCGCCCTGACCTCCGTGCTTGAGATTTCTCGTCATCCTGCCTATAAAAAAAAAAAAAAAGTGCCCAGTCATCGATAAGATTTTTGATAATTTCATAATTTTCGAAGCATTGCGTAGTAAGAACTTATTATGCATTAAGCAGGATTTACATTATGATGGCATGCATTTTTTACAAAAATTTTGAGGGAGATAGTTTACTGAAATTTAAATGCTGCCGCTTCAATCACTGCAATACCTCTCACGTACAGTCCCCTCCAGTTTTTATGGTACAAATTCCAAACTGTCGCATTGTCAAGTTGTCAAATTGTAAATTTTTTTTATCGCTTGTAATAATAATTGTTGTTAAAAAATGGACGAAAAACTATGTCCGAAATAATTTCAATCTTTTCTATAAACAAATATGTAAAAACTTTCGATTTCGCAATATGTATTTAATTACAAATTAACTTACTTTTATTTTCTTCCATTTTTGACAGATGATTTAATAAATATTTTCTATAAAATTATAATAACAACAATAATATGGCAGCAAAGGTAGTCGAAATTGAAAATTTATGGTTGCCAATAACAATGTTTTAGTTTCAGTAACTATAAAGAGCTTACTATGCTTTAGGTCTTTTTATGGTCCCGGACACGTACACATTGACAAATTGAGGTTTGGAAAAAATACAGAACGCGTTTGCTTCTCTCGTCACTTATAAATTAATATCCGTATACAATGTACTATCTCCCTTACAATTTCTGTAAAAAATGCATGCCATCATAATGTAAATCCTGCTTTAATTGAAACAAATGGTAGTCTAAAGGACTAACATCTGGAGACTATGGTGGTGGGTGGGATAAGAATTTCTATCCCAGTGCTTCCAATGATTCCTTGACTAGCATTCTCATATTGAAGATTGATTTAAATTTCTTAATTCTTGTTTGTAACGATCAGCAGTGATATTTTGAGACACCTTGAGCAGCTGATAGTCCATCACGCCTTTTTGATTCTGCCAAATATACAACATAACCTTACTTCCATGAATATTCCGTTTTGATGTCATTCTTCACCCATGTTTTCTTTGTTTAGGATTATCAATGAAGGAACCAATTTTTCGTCAACAGCAATTTGATGCAAAAATACTTTTTCTGTATCGTGTAAGCAAAACGTCGATTTTCGATGTCTATTTCTTTCAATTCATGTAGAACCCAGTTTCCTTGCTTTCAAATCATTCCAATTATTTTTAAACTTTTGTTTACAGTAGATTTATCAACATTTAATGCTTCTGAGAATTCTTCAAGTGTTTAACTTGAATCTTTCTCCAGTAATGCTTCCAATTCTTGATCTTCAATTCATCATTTCAGAATCGTTGAAACCAATCTTTACGCATGCTTTTCGATAGAACATCTTCACCGTAAGTTTCTGAAAGCAAACTTTCAGCTGCAAACGTGTGATTAGGGTTAGTCAAAGTTTTAAATATCTTAAATTGAAAGTTTATTACTACTTCCTAGTGAATAAACCCTTGAATATTTTAGAGAAATTGTTTTATTTAAAATTTTTACAATTTTGTGTCTCTAATTTTAACAGTATTTCAAGTCCTTAATATGCTACCAACGTATATCATTTCCAATCAATCACCAAATTAGACATTTTTTCTTGCATAATAATGCACATGAAAAAATTTACGTGAATACGATTTCAGCAATTTTGAATTTTTAATGTATTATTCTATTATTTTTGCTGCTTTCCTAGACTTTAAATAAATTTCTGGATATGCCTACATATTTTTTTTACAATTTGTGGAAAAAAATTGTTCTCTTTGCGCAAAAAGGCTGTAATTTAGGGTTGGGTTATTGCCGTCTATATGTTCCAGGCCATCACATAAACCGATTTTACTGCTTTCAAATGTAGTAAAGAAGTACGATTTCGTACATCTTTTAGTATTTGTTCTTATGGAAAAATGCATTACTTTTAACGTGCTGCATAATAAACACAAGACGCTGTACTAATCGGATGATTCGGGAATTGTGCATTTAACAGTATAAAAATCTATCTGTGTACTTCATTTAATAAAATTGTTTATATTTTTTTACTCAAATATAACACCACACATAAAAATTAGAAAATGTTTTTGATTCTGTTATCTTTCTACCACAAAACACATTGAAAAGCAATTGGAGCTTTGTATGAATAAAATGAGTCTATCAACGTTTAACTCACACTAACTTCTAAAGTATAACAAAGAGAAATAAGCAATCTTAACCAATTTTTTATATTAACGCACAATGCTGCCATCCACTTAAAAATATTCCCCGCCTTCCATATTAAATAATTCAGATTTTTCATTTCAAACATGTCTCAAAGTATATTTTAATCAGTGGATCGGCAAAACTACACATTCTCACAAATTGTTTCACTGATATATATACATATAATTAATATAATTTCTTTATTTGGTATAGTACCAAGATAACAAGATCTTAAATTGTACATTGCATGTAGGCATTCAACGAGGAAAATTTAAGTTAAAGCAAAAGACTTATTTGTATTAGATGAATGCTGCGTTCATTTTCTCGTTCAGAATGAGTTTTTTCAGTCCATGTCATTGTTTTTCTCGGGCCGAATGATCTAATTTCAATCTGTCATCGCTTTTTTCGGACTCCGAATCATTCTGAATGCACCTGAGTTTTTCCCGGATTCAAGCAGAACGATTTTAAATTGTATTCGTGAATGAGTTGTTTACAATTTGGACGAGGTGGTAATAGTTGAGTTGAAGTTTCCTTTGTTGGAAAATGGCTTTATTTTTCATAAACAACAATTTTTACGAATTTTTACTTGTTTATCAAATGGAAGAAATGTCAAACACTTGAAATGGTTCTGTTTCGTTCCTTTTCTATAAGCACAGAATTAAATTATGACATCGCTCTGTCGATTCGTACAGATTCATTCAGAACGAGAAAAGGAACGCAGCAGAAGAAATGAAAGAGCACCAAGAAAACTAACAGATACATTGCAATGAGTAAAATTAAAATAATGCTAAGTGAAAAAATAAAAAGAAAAGGAAAATTAAAAGAAAAAATTATAATAATAACAAATATAGAAAAATAAAGATAACTAAATAATGTACTGCAAAGAAAACTAAGTTGGTTAATATTTACTTAGCAAGGTCATCCAAAACGCGCCGATCTGGTTTTATCCATTGATTTTAATTGTCTACTGAAGGTCACTCTGATCCTAGTAACTTGCATATCATGTGGTAAGAGATTCCATTTACGAACACATCGGGCATATTAGGAACGCTGCCCGTATTGGGATCTACATCGCGGTATTGGGAGATTCTTGTGCCTATTCGTCTGCAAAAAACTCAGCTTTTCTTAGCTGTCCTGGCTGCTGGCTGAATATGAGTGGATGTAAAAACTTTAGCCTATATTGAGTAAGTAGGCTTCTAATGAGCAATCAAGCAAAGAAGTTATGTATGGGCAAATATGACTACCTAGAGATAATTTGTATATAAAGCGAAGTAAATCATTATAAGCTACTAGGAGCCTTCTCCGGCAGACGGAGTCTAGCGAGGAAAATATTATACAGCCATAAGTAAAGTAGGGAAGAATTAGGGATTTGACAAACTTTTTCCGAACATGGAGTGCTAGCATTTCTGAATTTAGCCATATATTTTACATAAGGTAGGACTAATGTGGTCACACCAGGAAAATTTTGAATTGAGCTCAAAGCCAGACTTTTTTGCAGAATCAACGTGGATGATAAAGAGAGAGAATCGATTTTATTTCTATAAACGGCCAGGCATGTATATTTGTCAGGATTTAAGTCTAATTTATTACGCAAAGACCAGTTATAAATGCGTTGTAGATCATCGTTTAACTGGTATACACAGTCTTCCATTAGCCCTATGGGTCTGGTTAAGTATATTTGTACATCATCAGCAAACATATGAATAAATGCATCCATGACGGCATCAGGAAAGTCATTTATGTAAAGATTGAATAGTAATACACCTAATATAGATCTTGTTACCTTTATTTCTCTGGGTGTTTTGTCCTTTTTGGTATGAAAGACAACAGAATCCAACACATTTTCTTCTTTTTTATATGTATTGTTATGTTTGAGTGAAAAAATATAACAATTATATTAAATGAAGTACATAGATTTTTATTACTGCATTACTTTTATTAAAATGCACAAAGAATTAAACTAGAAAAATCCTGAATACGTCTTCTATTACGAGTGTACATTATGCAGCAAATTAAAGTTTAAGGTAATGTATTTTTCCATAACAACTAAATCGTACTTCTTTAATACGTTTAAAGAATTTGATGTCGCGGCCTGGAACATTACATAAGAGCAATGAAATATGTACATTCGTAATAATTTCAAATAAAAAGACAATTCAGGAGGACTTACATTATGATGGCATGCATTTGTTCCAGATATTGTGAGGGAGATAGCTTATTGAAACTTAAATGCTACCAAAGCAATCACTACAATACCTCACTCACTAGATTTTGTGGCAAAAATCGCAAATTTTCAAAGAATATCTATTTCCAAATCATCTGAAATGATTTTCGAAAAAGGCCAATGCAACGAATCTGTGGATTCACTGCTTCCTGTTTTTAGACGGGGGACTACCTCCAAAATAGCTTGAATCGTTTCCATAAAATATATTTAAAAACTTTCAATTTCACGATGTCTAATTACAAATTAAAAAAGTTTTCTTTCATTTTGACAGATAATTTAATAAATATTTGCTATAAAATTATAGTAAAACGTGTTGCCAATAATTAAAATTGACAGATTACTGCTGGCAGTAACAATGTTTTAGTGCCAGCACCCATAAAAACGTCTTATGGGAATAAAGTTTTCCGGACACGCACTTATTAACAAAAGGAGGTCGGGAAAAATGCAGAAGGCGTTTGCTCCTCACTCACAAATAATTTTTCCATATAGGTACCTACCATGTACTATCTCCTTCATAATATCTGGAAAAAAATGCATGCATCATAATGTAAACCAATCTTTAATGTGTAAATTGTTAAATTATTCAAGTGGGAATGTATAATTTGACGGAGAATTGAATTTTATTTCTTTTATGGCAACTACACGAAGGGGAAGTCTTATTTAATTATATTTAAAAATAATCACCAAAGTGCTATTTATATGTGTATTTTTTTACTAATAACATGAAGTTGTAAAACTTGCATTGTGTGATCGCATAAAGAAACATAAATTCTAATAAAAATAAAAATTTGATAAGTGCACCTCTTCTCATCCAAGAGCAGTTATTACAAGAACGAAAACGTAATAACTACACTTGATTACATCGCCAATAGACGTATAATTGATGGCAGAAACAAATTCAAGCAAGCCTCAGGCTTGCTCGCAGCTCGCTTCAAGGCTTGCCTCAGAGAATTGAAAACAAAATGATACTACCGGGCTCGGTGGAGGACTGGATGTGTTTCTGCTATGAAGTCCTCGTGAAATAGTAAGAATTCTGGACAAGAACCAAAGACTTAATCTAGATAAGTTTTATATTTCTTGTATTGTGCGTAAAAAAACGCATCTTGACTCTGATGCTGCTAATAATGTAACTATGAAAAAGGTTACATATCTATTGAGGCGTTCTGAAAATTTATATCTTCCTTCAGATGAGCATCTTTATATATTTCTTACTTTTTTTTTTAATTTTCGGTTTGAGATTAAAGGTCGTTTGAAGTTTGTATTTATCTCGGTTGAACGCCTATATATGTATGTGGACTTTGATGAAGACGACGTTTAAGTAGAAGCTGAATTTTGGTTCTTGGCGTTTTCCTTATAATAAAATTGGAGGAAATCGGGCAGCGTCATCATAGGGTTGCCATACCAAACATTGCAGATTTTCACCTACATATATACTGGGAAAAGGATCAGTCCCAGTCGTCTTTAATGTACTGAAGAGTTCTTCGGAATGCAAAAATTTATAAAATTAGTTATATAGTATGTAGTTAGTTTTACAACAAACAATTAAAAAAATAAATTCGAAAAACAACTTAAATGAACTAACATCAATATTTACGTACTATGGGAATTCATATAAAATTAGTTTTAAACTTCTTTTTTAGATATTATTTTTAGTTACACTTAACTAATCAGTGCATCAAGACAAAGAAACAATTAAAATGCATTTTTAAAATAGTTTTGGACCAAATACTCCTATAAAGGAACCTAATCTAAACGGGACTTGTGAAACACTTAAAAACAAAAACAATAAAGTAATTATTTTGGTAAAACATATGTCCATACTAAAATTTGTATCTTCATCCAGTTATAATAACACTTGCTTCAATTTCATAAAATCTTATAATGTTGATATTGCGTTCGTGTATAATAATGGATAAATTTACCTCTAATAATTGAGATTACGTTTGCTCATGGTGCAGCGATAATAAAAAGGAAAATAACACAAAACGAGAGAGTAAAATGTGAAAGTGAAATAATTTATTTGACTTCGTTCGTATAAACATGAAACAAGCTGCAATCGGCGCGGCGATCGTTGACTGTATTACGATTGTGATGACTGCGTCAGTCCCCGGAATAGCAAAATATGCTCTTCCGGAAGTTGTCATCAAGTATGAAGAATATATATACATATGTAACATGTATGTACATTTTAAATTATATATTTTGCATCATGTGAGAACTGTGGACAGTTTCAATCAGCTTAATTTATTTATTTTGTCATAATTAATATATGTAATGAAATAATGTGTGATGTATGTACGCGAATGGAAGCAATAATAGAGCAGGGTTAATAATTTTTAAAGCAAACTCTTCCGTCCTACTAATCTAGGGGAGCTTTTAAAAGTATGTAAATGTTGAAAACTCTAAAGCTCCAAGATTGGGGTTACTTCAATGAAATGTGTAATCTGTATTATGTTATCTCATGCTCATCGCACATTTGAATGATTATATTAGAATTAGTATTTATTTAACTTTCAACAAAATTCCAAAAATTATTTATCCATCAGAGCAAGTAACGGCTTTAAATGACGTTGTCTTGAGCGTGACTGAATTCTTTTTCTTAATTTTTTAAAAATTATCGGCTAATAATTTTTTTTCGATACGAGAATAGAACCAATTTTAATAATCTATAATATAAAAAGTTATAATTGATCTGAGACCAATAATATTATACCCTAGATGAGCATAAAAGGTAAATAAAGTGAAAATTCAAAGCTCTGAATGGCAACACCAAGAAGTGGATGCGCGATTTATCATATCTAAAGTACTGTCAAAATTGGTGAGGTTGGCCAGTTTGGATAAGCCAGCACTGTGTTTCACGCTTTAGTTCATTTTCGAAATTTTATTTACAATTTTTATAAAAACGCTGTGTACAAAACTTCAAGATCTCTAGATAGAAGCGTTCTCAGCCAGTGCCCAAATATACATATAGTGAAAAACCAAAATTTTGTATGGCAACACCAAGAAAGGGTTGCCCGATTTAGTTCATTTTTGAAATTTTATTTACTATTGCTATAAAGCTACAATTTCAACTCTCTACGTCAATGCGCTCTCAGCAGTGCGAAAATATCTAGTGAAACACGAAACTACGAAGGAATTGCCCGATTTGTCCCATTTTTATACCATAGATGTAATCTATAGGACAGAGGTGGGCAAAGCGTGAACCGCGGTCGACTGTTCATCCCCGTAACTATTCCTAGTCGCCCGCATATCTTATACTTCACATCTCGTCTCGACATGAAAAAATGTTTTGTTCATTTAAGTTTTTTTTAGAGAGACCTCCGCGTTTTTGATTTTATTCCCTTTAAAAATCTAACGGATGAGAAATTCTTTAAAAAATTATCACATGGTAAAAGACTCGATGATGAGCTTTCTTAAGCTTTCTAAATTCTTTTTTCGAATTTTACTTAATTTTTTTTTAATGTTCTAACTCATGCCTCTACTAATGTAGAACGGGTATGCTCAGCAATTAAAATTAATAAAACCAAAATAAAACATGAACTCAGCACAGACAAAATTCTTCATTGTTTTCGATATTTTTTCTTAATTTATTTATCATTTCATTCCCATTCAATGATGAAATAAATAAACATTAATAAAATTAAAAGAATTTTTGGATGTGGGCTAGTTGCGAATGAAATCCTCAACTCAAAATTCGAAATATTTTTGAAATCAAGAGCTTCGTCTCAAAATAGTTATTAGAATTTGTGAAGAAAAATATCCATGTTTATGCAATGTCCTTTTTCCAGTTACATCTTCTGATACGACATAAAAAATAATGTATTTACAATAACATTGTTCGCATGCATAATAAGAAAATAAAAGGACATATTGTTTTATTTATAAACTAATTAGCTTGTGCGAATAATAATAATAATCTCTTAATAAAATAACTTGATATTGAATATGTATTAGTATTATCTATGGTTGTTTTAAATTAAACTTATTTTTGACTTTAAATTACTACTTTTCTTATGATCACTTAACCCATACGTACGAAGTTGGTAGACCGCCGGCTATAATTGGATGGTAGAGCAAAATGGATTAGACATGCATCAAATTAAAAGTTATTTTGATTTTTGCACGTCCGCCCGTCTGTCCTCACTATAACTCGAGATCGCGTTCACTTAGAGACCTAAAATTTTGCACATGGGATTTTTAAAAAAAAAAAAGTAAAATTAAGTTCGAAAATGGGACGAATCGGGTAACTCACTCGTAGGGTTGCCATACAAAAATTTCGTTTTTCACTACATATTTGGACACTACCTTAGAACACGTCAACGTCGAGAGCTGACATTTTGTACATAGTGTTTTCATAAAAATAGTAAATAAAATTTCAAAAATGGACTAAATCGGGCAGCTCCTTATTGATATTAAAAAGTTAGGATTACACAGAGAGATGACCATACAAAATTACATACGGGCATTTATCTAGGTTATCATAAAAATTGGTCTTTGACCAATTCTGGCTTTCTTACTTGCTTATGCATATATATACTCACAGTTCATAATTGACCACGGTCTTAGAATATAAAGAGAACAGGAAGTGTTGATACCTATAAAAATGCGTGTACATGAGCGTAGCTTTTCTTACAGGGTTTTGAAGTAGGACATAATATATTGAAGAAAGAGATATCTTATGAAAAATTTATGTTCAGCTTCTTGATTTGTTTACATTTATATTATATCACTTAACCTCACTTTTCCTAATAAAATTTAAAAAGGTATTACATATATGAATCCACTATCTTTACATAATTAATTTGAAAGAAATGAAGCACAACCGATAGATTTAAGTAATATTAAATGTTTTTCCACGATGTATTAGGTGAGAATGTTAGATGATTACTAATTTGTCTTTTGTTTCAGAAAGTACAATTGTCAACATCTTATTTCACTCTAAAAGTTAATATGAGTATTTCATATAATCAATCAACAGTGAAAATCATAGATATTCCATTCTTATTTTGCATTTTTTGCCGACAAAACTTTCAGACACTTCGTTTTAATACCTACCTGATTTACCATAAAGAAGATTAAACTGTCAAAATCAATTTATCTTTATGATGAGAAATTGTGCTTATTTTAACATTTTAAGTGGAAAAAAGTGATAGAGAACGATATTTTTAACACGGAATGACTAATATAGATATTACTGTTTAGCTTATACATAAATGCTACAAATATGTTTAAAAAACAAAGGCTACTATGTATTAAGTCGTCTTTCATTCCGTTTACTAGGTAAGGCCGTTCAGCCTTAGCAGATGATCGCAATTTATCTAATGGATCCATTTCCTAGATTCACAAAAGGCAATGTATTTAGTATCTTAGTAGTCTGTAATTGGTTCACGAAAATGATGTCGTCTTCCCTATGAAAAATCTTACTGCTCAAGAAAGTTACGGAATCGTGAAGAATAGAATATTTCTTGATAATGGATTGGGTGCCAAAAATGTTCATTACTGATACGACCGTCATTATTTTGACTAAAAACAAGTTCAAACCGCTTTTTTCTAATTACAATATAACAAAAATTTGGATTAATTGCAAATTCAATCCTGAAAGCAGTTTCACTAAATGCTAGAGTAACTGATAATCATAAAAGTTAGGACCGCAAAATTGTAACATTAAGAAGAACAGCTTGTAATGATATCACAAGGATAAAGTTGGATTTACATTATGATAGCATGCATTTTTTCCAGATATTATGAAGAAGATAGTACATCGTATATGGAAATTTATTTATGAGTGACGAGAGAAGTAAATACCTTCTGCATTTTCTCCCACACCTCGTTTTGTCAATGAGTTCGTGTCCGGAAAACCTTATTCACATGAAAGGTTCTCACGTATATAAAGTTTTTATGGGTGATGGAACTAAAACATTGCTACTGACAACACTAATCTGTCAATTTTGTCTATAAAATGTACTTTAAGCAAAGTCAATCAGATCCCCGAATTTTCCACATTAAAAATACTCCAATTTAACCGGTAAATGGAATTGAAAATCTTTGTAAATGGAAAAAAGTTGTCTTTTTAATTGTCTTAATTTTCTATCCATAACAATATATCGTATTTATTTGTGACGGTATAGCAATGTACATATATACAGCTCAAGAGCCTTGTATGTGTATGGCTTTTTTTTATATTTGAGATAGTTTCCAGTCTTAAATTAGAAAATATAACTAATAAACAACTCTTGCACGACTCTTATATTACGTTTCTGTAATAAGTGGAAGATGGTCTAAAAGCCTTCTTGTTTGAACCCATTTTGACATTTTAATCGTATAGTAACTTATTAGAGGTATATTAGTGAGAAATACGAACGATTAGTCTTAAAACAGTCACGTTATAACTTCACTACAACCAACTAGTACGTAACGTATATCGCACCGTTATATGTATGGCTGTCTTATTTCGGTCGTATTAGGAATGTAAAACAGCTATTATGATTGTTTTCCGACAGCAATACTACTGTAATACGAAGAATCGTTTATTTAAGGTATATGAATCACGCTAATAGTGAAATGAATTTATACTACTAAAAGACTTATTTACGATGTTTATAAAAGTAATTAATTGTGGCTATAATAGGAATTAATTCGTATGACAATTCTGTCGTAATGCAAAGTTATATTGACGGCGACGTATGACACACAGAAGGTTTATACGACTCTTAAGTTATATGGTGGTACTCTATTATATTTGAGATAAAGATTCATGCTTTAGAACTCATGCACATGGGAAACATGATTCCAAAACTTATTAAAATATCATACAGCCAGACTGCACTAAATATTCAGTACCAAGGCATAAAAATTGCGGACAGCCTTACAAAATACTAGTATATTGACGATCCTGAACCGATCTTTGGTTGTCCAAAAGGCAAAATAAAGTGCATCAGCTACTTATAAAAAAGAACAAAAATATTCCTCTCTCACTCAACAAGTCGAAACTAAACCTTCCAATGAATCTATGCTTTAAGACATGTCTCTGAGATACTTTTACGCAAAAATACAGGCAAAGTTTTATGTCAATAGATACCGCATGGAAGTAGATAAAATAGCAAAGAATTTATAAATGGTGTTCATATCAATAGAGACTGTAATAAAAGTAGTTCAAGTGGTTGGCAATAAACGTGAATTCCTTACGACGCAACGCCCATTGTAATAATATCTGTGACGCCAATTTTTGTAAAGGTAACAACAGATTTCTTATATGAACACGTTCACCAATAGGCTATAGGTGTCGTAAAAATAACCTGAATTATTATAATTGTGTACAGTTAATTTTCCAGAATGTATCCGAACTGGCATGACACGAATAATATTTTTTGTTTTTTTGTCAAAAATTTACAATACTCCCGTCGATATAGATAATATTATCTTGTTAGATATGATAAAAAATTTATAAACAAATTTTTCTCATCTCTTGCAGGAAAAGACTGGAGACTTACTAGTGAAGGCCTTAAAGCACAATAAAATATTTGAAAAGACTGAATCAGGTATGTACGTGTATGTAATGTACATAAGCATAATTATAACACAGAATAGAAGTTTGAATATTAAAATTTATATTAATAGTATTCAGTAGCACATACATATTTAGTTAACAAAGTCTAATATTAGAAATTATATATGTATGTATGTATGTATTTGAAAGATACTAAAAATTTCACTTTCCGTGCTCTGAATATAAAACACTATAAATCAGTCGTTCGTGACTAACATACTTTTGTTGATTACACGCAGAAATTGGTCAATAGATTCAAAAAATATTATCACGGATGGTGTTAACTAATGTAAACATTGTCTGCCACTGAAATCCTCGTCTGATAAATTCAATATTGAGTAAGTAAACAAAGTATAATTGTGTTTTGCAATAAAACAATAACTTTTCAGATTTATCTGTTAAATAAGGTGTCAATAGCAAACCAGAAACAAGTGGCGGCTATGTGACTTGAAACACTATTTTAATTATCTAGCTCACCCGTTGACCTCTTTTTCGTTTTCACGCTTGGGGTAGTTTATAGCATTGCGTTGTTTCTCTTTCACTTGTCAATGATTTTCACGTAATATCTTTTACTAAAAATCATTGTAAGAAGGTTACACACATAAATTAGTTTTAATATTTAGTATTACGTTTCGTGTATTAGCAGAGGCCGTTGAGGTATTTTATTGAGGTATTTTACAGATTGTATATGCATCCTTTTTTATTTGTTCTTCACACATTCAATTTGAACCGATCTAATGCAATTTTTTGCGCCATCTATTAATCATAAAAATAGAAGAAGAAAACATTCATGAAAATTTCATCAATAACGTAGACACGCCGACCTTAAAGTGACGGTAAATGGTGATTTAATACTAAAATCATAAAGAATTTAGTAATTATTATCTTATTTGCAAGAAATGTTAATTATCTTAAAAATCGTCTTATCGGCGACCTCTAACTGTCAGAGCTATTTTTAAATACATAACCCCCGTGTAATACGGTCATTAGATTCCTAAAAAATACCGCTACGAAACAAAGAACTAAGTACAAGAAGCAAGGTCAGGTTCCAAAAATTAACCGTGAAAAATTTGTTTATTAAAACAATAATTGATCAAAAATATTACATAATATTATCTCCTTCTTCTTCATTACTGTTGCTCCATTAAACGAGCTTATTTTCTTGCTAGCAAAATATCTTTATCTTTTTCTTCTGCAGCACCTTAATTTCTAGGTTTTATTTTTTATGAAAAATCTGTTTTTATGTAGGTTTGCTTACTTTTAACAAGGATTTTTCATTATATGGAGGAAAGAATTTATGTGGTTCTTTCTAAAATTTTGTGTTTCTTTCAGTGGAAAAATGTTTAGAAAATGGAACTCCAATTTTTCGGCTAAGTTTAGGCCTTGAACGAATGAAACCTAATGCCCTCCATCAATACTTTCTCATTTTCCTGTATAGTTAAGTCGTTGTTATGCTGTAATTAAACACGAATAAATATATATTTATGCATTCTTTCAACTTTGACTGACTTGAGCACTTAACAATGTACAATGTTGATTCTTTAAGCCCTGTATGTCATCATTTCTGATTCCAAGCATCTTAAATTAGAGCTACATCAAAATTCCTTTGTTAGGAGAAAAGTTAAGCTCTCTGAGCGTGTTGACTTTGATGCAGGTTGAACTATCAGCATTTACCACAGTTCTGAGGCCCCGCTGAATTCAGTTTATAAATATCCATTATCAGACCCATATCCTCCTATACAAAGAGGCTTTTGTGTCAGCACAGCAACCACTATCGAATCCTGTTCGCTCTTAGATACTCCTTCAGAATATTCATCACTTTTCTTTCACCCAACAGCCAACGGTCTGTGGAAGACAATCCCACAGTTTGTTACCGGTATCAACCATTGAAATCTTCAAATTGCAACGAGTCGCCTCTGTCATCGTCAGGACTCTTTTTCCGAGTTCTCTCAGCAAACCTTATTGAACATCTCGCCCCAGATTGGTATTTTTTCTTGTCACCCGAACTGTTTGAAACTGATACATCGTTTGTTGTAGAAGCTACTGCAGTTTTTCTTTAATTTGTTGCAATCCGGGAGCCGTTTTGCCTTCTTAGCACACATTCTCTTTCTCAATTTTGAAGTGAACGCTAGCAGAAACAACCTTCTTAGCTGTTTTCAGTCCCTCCTATTTCGCTCTTCGAACATTTTGATACCAATTTATGGAACAACATATACATATAACAATGTATCGACCTAGGGCACTATCTTTGAGTAAAGAGCTTCCGTTACCCGAAAGCATAATTAAGGAAATAATCCGTTCATCCAATTAATGCGAAACGGCAGAAATTGGATGAATATCATCATCTACACAAAATGTTGAAAGGAAATGAAGAACGTTTTTTCGAATATTACAGAATAAGGCTAACACTATGTTTTGAGTAAAATAAGACAATTTTACAGAAAGATTCAACGGTGTTTACCACGATTTTACCAGAAGAAAGGCTTGGTGTTACATTGTGGTTAGTATAACCACACAAAACATTTGTAGATCAATTATGGGAAAGTTTTTATTCTACATAAAAATGAAGAAATATATGTAATCGCAATAATTTAAACTCAAAATCAGCGATAAGGATTACTGTAAATTAAATATTGTAAACATGTTTTCAACAGTTGCTCCTACTAAGTTTATAGGACTATATTAGGACAATTTTCGTTGCTTGAGCAAGAGAATTGTTCGTTATTTACGGAACTTGTTCAACTAGAGACAGAATGTGATTGTTGATCACTCGAAACTTCCAAAACTACCTCGCTCATTTTTATGCGGAAACGCAATATTTGAATATCACTACTTTTCTTCATTATAGGCAGAAAACTAATAAGGAAGTTATAGTCCCCATCCAACTTTACCGCATCCATTCTTGTACGAAAACTTTATTGCATCTAAACAACTGGCGCTGGTAAATAAAATATGACGTGATAAAAACATTATAATTGCTGGCGACAGCTGGCGTTAGTATTACTGATGAGGTACGTAACCTCAACTTTAATCATACCTGAGTGTGAGGAAGCATTACTTTATCATAACGCCAGACACAATTTTCTGAGCGTTAGTGACCTTAAGAAATTATTGTCCTGCTCTCCTTCCACATCAGCCGTTCTTTTTGTTTTATCTATCTTTTCGATCCTGGCAGACCCAGCATACCAATACAAATTACTGAATATTATTGGATTTGTTCGGCCTTCCATAGGAGCTCACTTTAAGATTCAATCAGCCTACCCTTCTTGGAACGGTTTCAATAGATCATATTACCTCGAAATCTGGGTTACATAGAATCATTGGTGATCCTAGCAGAGTCAGCAAACTAAAAAAAAATGCTGTGGATTGTACAATCTCTCATATGAGCTTGTTTGAGTTGATCTTACCTACAGCCTGCCATCCTCTGCATGGTTTTGAAGCTCACACATCATCGACGAAATTATGTGGGTCTTGAAAGATTAACCCCCACATGCAGTTAAAACGTGGTTGTTTTACTGCCAGCAGCCCCCCTCCCCCCGAAACTTTCCAATCTACATCTGAACTGCCAAAACACAGGCACGACCAATAAGCCAAAACCAAAGAGTTCTACGAGAATACGTATTCGCCAAACTGTGTTAGTGGATGAGTAACCGGTGCACATACATATGTACAGTGAATGGATAGCCGATTTAATATTTTCAACTTCAAGAAGTTTTTCTCAATTGTTTTGTTGGTCGTGGTTGACTCCAATTAGACTCCATATATGGGACACTTCCGTATTCAAAATATAAAATTTCGGGTAATGACTTACCTTCCGATAATTCTTTATCTCTTCAGATAAATCTGCATACTATATAGAACCTCCCCATGTCTTCTTCGAAGATACGGTTTTCGACATGTCAAGGAATTTGTTTCGACCATATTTAACCAAAACTCTGCTTCGCGAACAAAGGGTATAAAACTACATATTTTGTATTTGTGCATAAAGCTTTTCTTACTACATATTATCGTTGATACAGTGTTGCTTTACCCATCCTGCACAATTTTGTTAGGAGGAAAGATGCATTTGCTTTTGAAAGCAGTCTATTCTGTAACTTGCAGAACCTATTTACAAGATGTAACGGTTGTAGTAGGACGCTCAAAGAAATGGAAGTAAGACAATTATTTAGTGAATATTTGGGCTAAGATGAGGTTTCAAATTATTAATTAATACTTTTATACACAGTGTAAATTAATTATAAAACAAATAAAATAAAGAAAACTAGTCACTTTTCATACTACATAGTATTCAAATAGTATCTTTGTATACTACTCAATTTTCTCCATCTTTATCTAAAGGGTAACCCTGCTTCCATGATAGCAATGGTTTTATTGGAGGAGGCGTTTGCTAGCTGAAAAACAACCACGTACGTTTTAACTGCCTGTCTAGAATGGGCCTAAAATGGAATTAAACAAGTGGTAACCGAAAGTTCTATAAAAGCTCCCCCTAAAACACTTGAAGCCAAACTTGATTTCAGATATTCTTGCTTACCTAGTTTTTATAGTGTTACAAAACCTGTCTGGAGAGGATCTTGAAGGAAATTGTTTCAGGTCAAATCGTGGAAGAATATGGAAAATAGATAAATCTCTGAAAAAGCTAAATAATTATTTAAATTACTAACCAAACCATTTATATGTACGCATAACATTTATGTATGTATGTATGATTATTTGCTCTTGACTGGACATGTACAATGTACATATACTTTTCCCAAGCCAACTCAATTGTCACTGAAATTATATACATATCTAGCTAGGAAAGTTGAATTCTATCAATCGTTCTAATTTAGTCGTTAGAGCTTAAAGTACACGTTCGCATTGCATATACTAGATTTATTAAGGAGCTGTGTCCCACAAACCTGTGTATGCTTTTAGTAATTCATCTCCATGTCAATAGGCTATATTTGTCACTAGGCGAAGTTATTTCACTTAGCTTAGCACTCTGAATATGAAGCCTTGTAAGATTTCCTCTTCCAGTTCATGTATATATGTAGTGTATGTATCGGGTTAGCTACTTTCCTCCATACTTGGGTTGGAAAATGAGCGCCAAGAATTTTATTTCTATCTAAACTGGTTCATCAATTTTTTATTGGAGCACGAACCTATAAGAGAGGGTGCAAAAACATTTTTAATCTTGTTACATTTAACTTAACGTGTTTTTGCGCAGTAGCAGGCTTATGCAATTGCATTTACATGTTTAACGTATATTACGAACGAAGCCAACCGGAGGTAAAATGTTGAGCACTGTGACACACGTTAGTGCCTTCCTGTTGCAACACAAAGTTACAGTAGAAAAATCAAACGGCAAAAGTAAAACCAATTAAGACACCGTTGTTGCTTAATTTGACCGACTGAAAGATTCAAAAATCTGCAGTGCGTTAAAGTGGTGTTAAGTAATTTAAAAAAAAGAGAATTTTATTTTATTTCAAATAAAGTTTAATCAGAAAAAGCAAAATGATGGCGATCGTTTCTGTCAAAGACAAAATCAAATGTTTTGAGCAAAGTAAGATTTTTGTTATAATTTTATCAAAGATGACGACATTATACTCCATTTCGGTAGTAGTAAATTATCTATCGTTAGCAATGATACTGATCTATTACTGTTTGGTGTACCTGATTTTTGTATACTTTCACGGAAATGAAAAGCGAACGTAAAGAGAAGGGGAAAGTTTTATGATTAAAAAATTATTGTCATCTTGTGTTCTTTAAATCATATAAAATCATGATTTTAATTTAAATATTCAAATTCGATTATTAAAGTTAGTAAAAGTTAAAAACCCAACTAAGTAAACAGTTATTCACACGAAATATCAAAGAGGATTCATATGACACTTTTTGCAACTGAGGAGTGTCTGGTGAAAATGCTGAAAGTGCCAATAATTTGACGTAGGAATAAAACAGAAAACATTGTTTAGTTTTCACAAGGAATGCATACAGTTTTTGGAACGTAAATACCACCAAACTTGTGGGAATTTTTTTTAGCACATGCGACTTTATCAGGATTATCGGTGGTGGAACGTACAGCATTTTAAATCAAACATATTATTTTTTTCCACTCAACCCGACACTCCTGAATTATTCATAATTTCGGCGTTTCGTAGTTCGATTGATATGAACGTCCATTTCGAATTTTTTCGTTATTCATATATCGTATTTATTTGTCATTTTGTTCAAATACATATTGTGCTTGTTTTGAAGTGCGGTGATGCGAATTTTTTAATTAAGAATTAGATTGAAACGAAAAAGTGAAACGTGGAACGTGGGGAGAGGCCGCCATCCCAATATATTGATATTGATAAAGCTTGATTTCACTAGTATAAACCTGCTTTACCATTGGATCATTGTAAAATGGGGAGTGTGGAAGCAACTAGTCTTAAGTCAGCATGTACAGTACGTATATTTGGTTTCATATGCGAGACAAGTGCTTTTCATATTTTTGCATCGTTATAATTTTTCTACTGTGTCAGGGAGACAGTTACTGGGGTGAGTTAAGCGCGTTTCATATGTTTGTTTCTTTCCTGTGTTACTGTATGACGCATTTTACATTTTCGGATTGTAATTTGCAATTTTTTTTTTTAGTGAAACAAGTTCGTAGAAAGGAAATTCAAATGTAAAGAAAAATTAAATAAAAACCAAACTCATACGAAAGTGGTGAGACAATTTTAGCCGTGGAAATTTAGGACGTTCAGAGCTAGTGATGAATTGTCGTGCTGGAAGACAGTTTAATTTTTTCTCTTCCCTAATAGGGCATTATGCCTTCCTGGTATTGATAGCACAAATAAGAAAAATTTAGATAACCATCCACCGTACTTAAAACTGACGCCAATTATTGCGGCTAACCGACAAACAAGTGCTTAAAGCTTTTCTCTCACAAGCCATCTACCAAACTCTCATTTTTCAAGAGAGATGTAAAGATAAATTGAAAGCAAATCGGAGCGCTGTGAGAGAGTTCAAAAACAATTAAGTTTGAACAGCGATCGTACGGTGCAATGTTGCAGGCAAAAACATATAACCATTGAGGCGCAGTATTGTAAACGTAGCCCCGGAATAATTTCAAAGAGACGTGTTTCTCTCATAGAATCTCTCGCAAAAGCTTCAAAGCTCTTTTTTGATACTATGTTCTTTCTATTTCAGTTGGTGACTGAACGTCACTGATCCCCATAAGGTTTGGACATCTGGGTATATCTGTGGTGATAGTTTTTCCTTTTACATTTAGTCGACGAAGATTATGCGTTTATGCGAATCTTAAAGAATTGTGGCAATGACTTCTCAGGCTGATGAAATAGTTTTTTCTTTTACCATCTTACGTTCGACAAAAGAAGTTCACTGTTTTAACTGCTCTTTCATTTCTTGACCGTTATGATGGACTTATGTTTCATCAACGGTTACAACCTTTTTGAGAATTGAGCATGTCCAACTGTTTAGCCAAGATATGAAAAACATGTTCGTCTGATATGTTTATCATGCTAAATATCTCGCGACGATCGTCCAACACAATATCATAGATTTTATTAAACATCTCTTCAGTTGTAACCTAATTCGGACGATATGCCCCAGACGCTCAGACTAATTCGTGCTTGTATGACCACATTGAAATTCAGTGAAAGACTTCGTACCACGCGACTGAGAGCCAGAATGTTCATAATACTTTTTTGCCTTTTTTAATGGGCTCTCCACGCAAAGAGTAGTGCTTTATCAGCACACAAAAGTTAAAAATTCCTTTTTTATACAGACGTGATTGAAACAATCTTTGCGTGTATATCTAAAAAATATGGCAAAAATATCAAAAATAAAAGATTCTTGCATATGTTTTTTTCTATTTTATCAATAATTTTGCTCTGATCTAACGAAAATCTTTTTATAAATTGCGCGCGCGCACCTACAAAATATAATTGTACCTCTTGTAGTTAGTAGATAGTCTTCGGCGGAATTTAAGAAAATTGGTGTAATTGTGTTTAATTCTTTATTCCTATTTTTTTGGTTTTAGCCTGCATAAATCCGGTTATAGCCATCGGTAAAATTATGTTTTGGTTGGTAATTATAGTTAAATATTACATTGGGAACAGAAAATTCTTCCATCAACACCCTAAACTTTTTACTCTTAGATTGCGGACTATTATCCACGATTTGGGCTCCTGAATTATATTGCTTAAATAACTAAATCATCAAATCATGATGGTCCGTATAGAATATTCCTAGACCTAACTGTACTCACATCACTAGAAACTAATCTACGTACAAAAAATATCATGAAAATAATGAATTCTTTCTTTTTTGTCTTTAATTTCAGAAAACGAACAGGACAATTCCGAAAATTATCATACACTGAATGATAAAGACTCTCCAGAGAATATGATGATGCCAATGCCACCACCTCAACCTGGAGTAGTGACAGACTCTCAAGGATTAATCGTGCCCAAAAAACTGATAAATCCTTGTCTAGAGTCAAGTGATAGACAAAACCTGCACAGAGAACTGCTGTTCAACCAAAAAATGTAAATATGCAAAATATGAATTTTAAAAAAAAAACAGCAAAAAAAATTATTTTATTTATTTATATTTTTTTTTAGAGGAAAAAATGTGTTAAATCAAAAATCTGAACTTCAACGGGCACTTGAAAAGCAAAAAGAAAGGCAATTCCTCATACATCAACAGCATCAACAAGAACGAGAATCAGGTCTTAAAAGTGAATTAAACCGAGTGATAATGGAGAGGCAACAGAAAATAGAGAAAAAGAATTTACACCATGACGAAATTGACAGCCAATTAAATCCCGAATATCTAAATGCTAGAGCGAAGCTACGCGCAAGAGTTGATGCGAAATAATTGTTTAGACAAAAAGAAATTGTTAATGCAAATCTAAAATTTGCCTCCCCCAGACTTTTGGTGTTCTCGCCCAGATTTTTGTTGATTTTTTTCTGTTTTTTTTTTGTAATAGTTTTGACTGTTGTACATATATTGAAGTAGGTTAAAATATTATTTGGGATCATATCCATGCAAGAAAAGCGACTATTTTTGTTACATTGACTTTATGTAAGTAGGAGATTTAATAATTTTGTGTAACTAAGAAAATATAATGCCAAAATACTTAATCTTAGATCGAATTGACGCAGCCAAGTGTGAAGTAATTTTTCTCTCTATAATTTACATTCTCTATTAAGAAAATCTTTGTGAAATTGACCTGCGTTCAATTTTCGAAAAAAAAACAAAAAACAAAAAAAAATGTTTTCAGAACGATGTTTAATGTTTTGTGAGTTTTGAATCTTGTTAGGTTAATTTAAATTAGCAAGTATAGTTGTATTTACAATTAGTTCTAACTTCTTTGAAAAAGTATTGTTTTCAATAATAAGTACATATAAGTTTATCTTGACCAGTGATTCTCTTTAATTTTGGATATTCCGTAAACCAAGCTTCCTTTGGTCAGTAAAATCCTTAAGGTATGTATTGAAAAAATAATTACATCAGCTTAGTCTTTTCTGTTATCCTTATACCTAGTCTACATTAATTATAATATAGGCAATGTCTCGAGATGTGTATCTAAATAGTCTGCAGGGTGTTACCCCTTAGGAAGTCAATAGAGCAAGAGGTGGTAGTACTCACCTAGGCAAACAAAAAATTGTATCGGGAGGGGGGGGGGGGGGGGGGGGGGCACAATATCAACCGTTTAGGAGTTACATCGTGAATAAGAAAAAAAGCTAATTTTTTCACAAAACACCCTGCATTTTAAAAAGTACTGGGTACACGGTCACAGTTAAGTGCTCATTATATGCAGAACTTCATGTCCTTTCCAACGAATTCTCAACCAGCCCCATACCCCTCCTCAGGAGTTACGGGATCTAAACAAAATATTTCGGATTTTTTTACTTTGAAATAAGTTTTTTTTTATAAAAACTACAAACTGTAGACTCTCCTGTTTTAATTTGATAGCACATAGGGTATACTAGGTAAAATTAAAGAGAAGAGTCTACAGTTTATAGTTTTTATAAAAGAAAATTATGTTAACGAACGTTTTGCAATAAAAAAATTAGGTCAAAGTAAAAAAAAGGTAAGAAAATTCGAAATATACTCTATAATGTCTTCTCAATTCAATGAGAAAAATTAGCTCTGCTATGCTATGTTTATGCCGATTAAGTGTTAATCACAAGTCGAAAACTTCCTTGTTTCGTCCCCAAATACAAAATCTCCTAATCGAAATCCCTAAACACTCTTCGAACTCAATATCTTGGAAATGGTACTGGACTTACCAGAATTTCTCCATGTCAGACGGCCCATCTATCTATATTCACTATATATATCAAGAACATTAATAGTAGAGCATTGAAATTGCTTGCCTGCTTCATAAAAATTGTAGATCCAAATTCCAAAATGGCTGAAATGGCGCAATTTTTTCGTAGTGTAGATTGTAACATTTTTTCATCTGACTAAATGCTCTAAAAAATAATGTTGAAAGGAGGCTTATTTGCACGCGTTTTGGGGTGTCGCCAATATTGATCTTGACCAACGTTCTCTCTTTTAATCTTTAACATTATTTGTTTCAGTGAGTATTTTTATTAAATTTAAAAATTTTGTTTTTCAGTTTACTTTATTTTTTTTTTTTAACTTCTGTTATGCTCGGGATTTCTCAACATTTCTTAGAGATACTGTGGTGCTCCTGTTTTTACTTCATATCCACTAAATATAAACTCTTGTAGTTGGTAGCTGATGTCTCTTGCGTAGACACGCCCGCACCTGCAGACGTATTTTTTTCTCACAGTGGCGATACGTCCGTGCCTGGTTGCAAAATTCCGAACTCCTGACCAAACACTTTGTAAGTCAACAAATCTAGCAAATTCAATTTTGAAATTCGCATCTTTGCTGAACGCAGAAAGGCTCAAAGCTAGGTAGGACTTGGATTAAAGGAAGTAAAGCACAATAAAATATTCATTAGGTACCTAAAAAAAATCATGTCATTTTCTAATCTTATGATTAACAAATAGTTATTGTATTTCAGCCACTACGTAATTTAATCCCTTGCAAGCGGACCTATTAAAGGCTACAGCTGCAGCTCGAAGCGCGTGCATTTTGCTACAATATTTTCACAATAATTTTGCAGCTGAGTGAAGTGCAGCACGGAGTATTTCCTCGAAAAGCGGAGTATACTGCAACGTGTGGTCTCTACAATGAATATTCTGCAGTTAGCAGTACAAATGCTTAAATTCGAAATAAAATTTTTACATTTGTTATATCAGACTTGCTTAACTCAGGGGGGTGATGCGCAAGGCTTGCTGAACTGAATAAAAACACAAAAAAAGCAATATAAAAGTTCATTTAATTTTGTCGTATATTCTGACATTAAAGTACAACAAAAGATCAGAATCACGCCCGGACAAGCTTGTTGTTTTTGCGTATTTTTATTCATTTTGACATTAATCAGTACTGGTAAACTTGATCACCGTCAGATTTTGTTTCCTGCTTGACTCCTAAAATTTTTACATCTCAACCTTGCATTTAAAAAGATCTCAAATCTCAATTAATTGACTTCTAATATTAACCCACACGCTGCTAGCATGCAACAATTTTCGTGGATGATAGCATAAATGGCACAAGAACTAGATGTCGCATGCAGTACAAAAAAAGTATACAAAATTTTGGTCCATTCCGGAATGGACCACAACATTTGAAATGATGTATGTATACGTCGAGTGATCCATATTTTTTCGTATCTGAAGTGTTGAGAAAGTCGATCAACTGTATACAAAACTGCTATTATAAAAACATTTGCTTTCGGCATGCTCTAAAACATGTTATGGTCCTTTCCAGAATACTCTGCTCTAGTATGCCATCCGACATCTAGTTCTTGTGCTATCTATGATGATAGGCATTCGGGAAGAAGATACACTTTTCTACGTCCATAGTAAGCACGAAGCACGATTATTTTTCTACACATATGCCCAGACGTGCTATCACAATAATTATATATATTATTATATCCTTAAGCCTAGTACTAAGGTCCGCGCTAAATCTTAGCAGGTCTCCAATATCGGGCCGTTCTTTAGCAGCTAAAATATGACAGCGGAGGCAGGATATTGTTGCGAGCGTGGCCTTTGGTTCGTTATTTAAAACACAATATTAAATAATTAATATATAAGTTCTTTATTACACTTAAATCATATAAAGTTCACAAACATTTATTTAATCAACTCAACTCTAATTATCGCTAACACTGTACTTTCAATTATCGCAATCTAATTACACACTATCGCTTCTTTATTGCTTTCGCTTCTTAACACTGCAACGTCTAAGACAAGACTCTTTTCTGGCGATGACAACTGTTATATTTATACCCTAGAAACTCTCCGGATTATTCTGGACTGTTCTATTCCAAAAGCTTCTTGACTATTCTATTTGTTCTATTCCTGAACTTTCCTTTAGATTTCATAACCGATTCTCCGAACCTGAAGTCATTTACTCTCCGAACCTGAAGTTGTTTATTGCCAGTAGATGTCACCAGTTGTCTCTTTCTATTGCACGTAACACTGCCCCCTTCTTAAACTTGTTCGTCCCGAACAACAGGTGGTCCACGGTCTTGATGCTTGTAGTATTGACACAAGCGATCCAGATGGACGATTTTTCGTCTGCCTCCTGTACCACGTTGAATCCTGTATACTACGTCAGTTATTTTAGTTACTACTGAATACGGTCCCTCCCACTGTTGTTGTGACTTTGGAGAGCATCCCTTAAATCGGTTCGGGTTGTATAGCCAAACAAGATCACCTTCATTGAATCCTGCTGAATTCGCACGTAAGTCATAGCGTGTCCTCATCCGATGGGTACTTACTGCTAATTTCGCTCTCAGTTTCAATGGGGCTCTGACATTACACTTGTACATTTCCTTTCTGCTGCTACGTGGCGGCCCTTTGTAAAAAGCACACACAGTGCAACTGCGACACCACTTTTCTACATCCTCCCGCATATGTAGCCAATAAAACTTTTCTCGTATTTTAGAAATTGTTTTATTCACTCCCAAATGTTCTCCAGATGCTCCACGATGCTCTTTACCTAGAACCTCGTTGACCTTTGATGCCGGCACGACTATTTGCATTCGGAACGATTTACCGTTAGGTGCTTCCCACTTGCGTTTTTGATCTGTAATAGCGTTCACAAATGCCTCCGTCGCCACTTCATTGAGAAAATCCGCATTCACGCTGGAGTATGACAGATGCGCTAATCTTTCTACATATGCCTGCAGTTGTTGTAGTGATTCGCCATGCTTTTGAATCCTGTTGCGCAACTGTAGGCGATATACTTGCTGCATGTGCTCATCTCCGTAACGTAATTCTATCGCCTGTACTAATGAAGAGTAATTACGTTGATTTTTAATCGATACAGTTTGTAAGAGTTCTGACGCAGGACCTCGAAGTGCTAACACCAGAGCTATAGCTTTGTCTTCATCATTCCATCCATTTACCTCTGAAGCTGCCTCGAATTGTCTCTTGAAGATATGCCACGAATTTTGTCCATCAAATATGGGAGGTTTCATTCTACCTGCACCGGATATTTCAGTTGCTCCGCTTAGAGGCTTTAAAGTTATCAAGCTGTTCCGTGACATTTTGTTGTACTCCCGACGCTTGTTGTCGAACTTCCAACACTTCCTGCTGTATTCCTTCAATTTTCATATTTTGTTCGTCTAATGAAACTTTCAGAAATTTCTTCTGTTCCTCCAAACAAGTTTCTAGACAATTCTGCAAAGAATTCTTTTGTTCCTCAAAAGCATTCTTTTGCTCGTCCAGACGGGTTTCCATAGATTTCTTTTGTTCCTCGAGAGAATTCTTTTGTTCGTCCATAGATTTCTTCTGTTCATCTAAACGTGATTCTAGAGAATTCTTTTGTTCCTCGAGAGAATTCTTTTGCTCATCAAAACGGGCTTCCATTTTATTCATTAAAGTACTCAAAAGCTGTTCCATTTTCATCGCAGGCGCTTCTTCAACTTCGATTTCTTCCAAGTTGTCTTCGAAAACAAATGTTTCAGGATTCTTTCCTTCCTCTATCAAAGATTGTCTAAGTCGCTCGACTAGAACTTTCTTTATGCATGTCGTTTGTAATGACCGGTTCCCTAACTCCACTTTCAAATCCTGCGTTCGAAGCTCGTCCACTTTGCGCCCCATTATTTTAGTAATTCACTCACAGTTGAATATAAATTATTTTCCAGAATTTTTAAAATTTAACACAATTCCACAAAATTAATCACACTTTTAAATTTTCAGTCAATTGCCACCACTTTATTTCTCAAATATATTTCACTTCTGACACCAGTTGTTGCGAGCGTGGCCTTTGGTTCGTTATTTAAAACACAATATTAAATAATTAATATATAAGTTCTTTATTACATTTAAATCATATAAAGTTCACAAACATTTATTTAATCAACTCAACTCTAATTATCGCTAACACTGTACTTTCAATTATCTCAATCTAATTACACACTATCGCTTCTTTATTGCTTTCGCTTCTTAACACTGCAACGTCTAAGACAAGACTCTTTTCTGGCGATGACAACTGTTATATTTATACCCTAGAAACTCTCCGGATTATTCTGGACTGTTCTATTCCAAAAGCTTCTTGACTATTCTATTTGTCTATTCCTGAACTTTCCTTTAGATTTCATAACCGATTCTGCGAACCTGAAGTCATTTACTCTCCGAACCTGAAGTTGTTTATTGCCAGTTGTCTCTTTCTATTGCACGTAACAATATATTAAAAACAACAACAAGAAGAATATAATATATAATATTTGTAAAAACAGGTAGTTAAAAATATTAAAATAATATGCATAATGTATACAATAAAAAGAAAAAAATTAACAATGATATTGAAAATACGGCCACGAGAAGAAATCAAATTCATCGTACTTACAGCAAAGACGTTAAATACAAAAATCCGGTCAATACATTTATCAAATCTCAGAACTCTGACAATAAATATTTTTAGCGCGCCATCTCTAATCAAAACCCAAAGGCAAATTTAGCGCGTTGACTTTAGTACCGCTCTCGCTAAAATTCAGGATAAATTTTCGCCAATATCTTTTAGCTTAGCGCGGACCTTAGCACTGCTTTACATATATGATACCGAGTTAAATTGTGTTCATGTTCAATTAAGTGACAGTTATTGATATAAATAATAATTGTATCACAAATTCACCGCACATACTGAAAATTGTTATTATTATCACCTAAATCGCAAGTCCGATCAGAAATTTCAAAATCTCAAAATGCCCGAAACCTGCATGGAATTTTTCTTCCCCCGAATGCTAACCATCAACGATAAGTGTATGTAGTATGCTCGCAGCGTGTTAGAGAAAAAGCCATTTATACACGTAGCTGTTAAGCAGCATACTGAAAGGGCCTTCGCTCAAGAGAAGGAATTTCCTTCCTTTGTGCTGAGACATGCCAACACAATAATTTTGCACCGCTGTAGTTCCTTATGTGAATACCGAGTTTAATTGTGTACGTGCTCAAACACAGTGCAGTTTTTGATATTAACAATAATCACAGAAAGTAATGAGAATTTAATTATATTATTATCAACTCAAATCGCAGGTAAACAACTGTAAAGCCATCCGATCAGAATATTTCGCAATTTTAAAGTGACCGATCAATTTCCCTTGCCATCACCCACACGCGGAAGTTTTTAGGCAGTTTTTACGGGGGCAGGAAAAATTCCGTGCTACCAAGTTTCGATCCGTAGAACGGGCAGCATACCAACCCTACTGCAAGCAAATTAGCTCCGGCCATTTTGAAATTTCTAATCGAACGGCTATACAGATGTTTACCTGCGATTTGAGGTGATAATATAATAATTTAATTATCATTACGTGTGTGTGATACAGTTATTGTTTATCAAAAGCTGTGACTTATTTGAACACGCACATAATTAATTTCGGTAATCATATAAGGAACTACGCGGAGCACAAAAAACTTCTCTTGTGGGAAGGCTCTTTCAGTTGAACTGGAGAATATATACTGCTCGTGCTGCAGACATTTCCTGTAAAAAGGGTAGAATGTACGCCTAGCCATATATACCAGTACCATCTATTAGAATTTTTAAAAGCTTTTGACGACGGCGAGTACGGAAACTAAATAAACCCCCACCCCGCTATTGTGGAATGTGGAACAGTAGATGTCACACGCGACAAGGGATTGTCCACGATTTTTTAAAGCTAAAAAGTAAATCTTGAAAATTGTTAAAAGATATTTAACTTAATACAATTTAGAATAATTACAAGTGAAATTGTTGAAAGAATTATTTGGATAAGTGTTAGATCAGAAGGCAAGTTACATCACAAATTGGATTTAGTTTGTGTGTCTGCTCTCCATTTTTTGGTGAAATATTTCATTTTCATCGGAGTGGGAAATGTCCTTTCGCCAAGTGTTTTGATATTCTTGATTATTCATATCAATTAAAAGTAAAATCTTATAAAAATGTAGGCAAAAGTTAAAATTTTATATCGCATAATTCGGAATTTCAGAAATCTGCCAGTGAAGTAGTTATTATTTCAAGTGACAAGAAAGTGCCACAGCCATTAAGTGTTTTTTTTTCTTTTGATCATTTTGATGATTATCTAGTCCGCTGATAAAGATTAATTTAATTATCAGAATAAATATGTCAGTCATGTAAATGAAATATTTCGCCAGTGCTTTTCAATAAAAATAAAAACTCTAACCTCCTGGACGGGAATTTTATTTTCAGGTGAAAACTTGAAGCACCAGTGCAGTGTTTTCTGAAAATTTTGGGTAGAAAATTAAATTGCTCCGCGTTGGCTGTGTTCCAGCAAGGATAGTCTTAGGAGAATATGATTATAAATAATCCAGATGCCCTTAGGGGTTGGCTAACAATAATTTTGGAGCCATTGTAAGTATTTTTTTTTGTATTTCATACACCATAGTAACTGAAGTTTAAAATATACATAAATATTTTTTTTTTCTATTGAGATTCGTTAATCTTTTGTGGCTAATTCTAAGCACAGCTGTAATTAAATGCGGCATAGACTTTTAAGGAACCAGGGACTTCTTTAATGTTGAAATTTAATCTTGAAAAATAGTACTACATATATTCTTTGTGGTTTGTGTAGTTTGATTACATTTGATGCGGTTCACTTCAGCACCACAAATCAGCTGTTTAGGTGGAGCAAACCATCTGTCGAAACTTTAAATTCAAATTCAAAGCTTATTTATTACATACCCCGGTATAGTTACTGACGATTAGAGTATTATGACATAGATTACATAGTTTGTTACAGAATGTTAAGTAATTATAGAAGTGTTACGAAGAAGTAAGTAAGTACATAGTTCAGAGTTTACATCCAATGTTTGGACGCTCGAGTTTAGTTAGAATCTACCCTAAGCTAGTACAGGATATACTGGTAAGGATAGCTTAGGTATAAACTAGTTGTCAGTTACGGAAATTTGTAAATCATATATGTACCTACAAAACATTCCATTCCATGCTATGAGGTTGAAAGGTTTTACTGTTAAATAATTGTCCAAGATATTATAAATACCTGAATCTAATGTCGATTTCAATGGGACCATTTCAGTGTTGCACTTTCTCTGACAGCGGAGAACTGGGAGCACTGGAGTCCATCGAACATATTTCTGCCATATTCCTTGTATTTGTTTGATGATAAACGGATAAACCTAGGGCTACACCGGGCTAGACAGACTATCTTGTTTTTTGAAAAAACCTGGGCTACCCCGCGTTTACAATAATGTCGATTTCCATTGATATTTTAAGAAAAGTGCATGTCAATCAAAGAAAAACGCGATGAGAATGCAATAGTAGCCGCCCAAATCCGTGTAATTTGTCAGATTGAGATTTTCTGGGAAAAATAACATCACGAATAACGTAAAAATTATGAAAATTGTAATTTAAAAGATTTTTAATAGTTGAAGATGGAAATATGATGCTCAATGACATTCAGTTGTGACATTTCTCATATAGATGTGTGCGGCAAAACCCACGAGAATATTCACAAGCCATGAAACAGACTCCCTCCCTACCACATGCGAGGCTCAACGGTGCTCTTATATTCTAAAATATTTGCAGTGTTCCTAAAAACTGACAAAAGTTTGATTTGAATAGCTCCTTCGCTCTAAACTACTATTCATACAGAAAAATGGTGTTCTGATAATCTTAAGCTTGCTTTCTTATCTTCCGAACTTTCCTAACAAAATTATTTAAAAAAATTTATCTTAACCAAATGACTACGATTCCTCAAAAAAATGAGTGATCATTGTAATGTCGCTGTGCCGTCATGGGATGCCGTAGGCTGATGATATCGAATGTAGCTGCCTACAGATGCAAATAAACACGTGCAACTATCACTCAGCTCAGGTATTGAGCGTAAAATGGTTACTTGTAATCAAAACTATTTTATTATTTTGTTAAGTAAGGTATATAGGAAGTGTAGCCCTTGGGAAGGTAAGGAACCAAGCTTTAAATTACTACGGTTTTGCTTTGAGCGAAGCGTGAGCAAAACTGTTCAAAATGGTACAAGTGGTGCCATCTGACTTTAAACAAGGAAGCATTTTCGCAACCACTATATAGTTCTATCCTTGTGTATAGTGGTTGCAAAACGCAATTTGACTTGTTGTGTTGTAGGGGCGCTACTACTGCAGAGCAGGCGTAACCAAAGGGTAAGCAAGCAATGCCTCGCTCCTAGATAAAATCAGCGATGTCTGGACCTGATGTAGGTAAAGCAGCAAATTTTTCTTAGAAATTTAATGGAAATTTTTTTGTTAGAATTGTTAAACATTGGAGGCCGACATTGTATGATTGCATCTGAAAATTACTCCAGTCGGCGCCCAGACTGAATAAACATCTCCCGAAACATTTTCTGTAAATTTAAGAAAAAATTAATACTATTGGCTCATCTACAAGTCGATGCTCATAAAAATTATTAGTGGCCCAGCACCCGTTGTCGGCCTCCAACAATGCATAACAATTCTAACGAAAAAATTTCTAGGAAAAAATTGCGGACTTCCCACATCAGGTCCAGCCGTTGTGAATTTTGATAGAATTTCTGCGATCTGCCTTTTCACATCTGGTTGTTGACTGATAATTGATTTTTCGTGAATAGTTTGAAATATTTTCCGCTAAGCAATTTGTCTCATTTGAATACCACTGACTTATAAGTCAGGGGCATACAGAACGCAATATCTTATGAGCGTGAACATTATTTTTTTATACCCTAGATGAAATCTAAAGGGTATACTAGATTGTCATTCCGTTTGTAACACATAGAAATAATGATGCTAGAGCAAAATGGATTGAACCCATCCATAAAATTAAAAGTTATTTTGATTTTTGGATGTCCGTCCTCACGATAACTCGAGAACGCGTATACTTCACTGACTTATAACAATGGACTGAGCGTATTGTCATTTTCCTATAGGAAAGCATGGCACAAGTTTTATAGTTCTATCTTTCGCCCTATGGCAGAGTTGGAGCTACCAACACAAAATATTGCATTCTGGAACGTTTGCTTATGCCATTTGATGTTTTTATGTTGGCTACAGATGGAATCACTGCAGAAGGAATAAGGTAAAGCTAGTGTTTACCATGCTCCGTCTCTCTTGCCCATAAGCAGAATTCAGTTAAGAATAACTTTTGAAAATTAAAGTCGGAATGAGTTTAATTCCTTATAAGCGATTAAAATACCACTTGGGCAAAAGAAAATATATTTTTTTAATTAAATTCGATTTACGGGTGTAAAATTTCATCTGATTGGTTGAGTTTTACATGTTTTTCATGTAATCGTTTTAAAGGGTGCTCTAACGGTGATAAACAGAAACACAATATTTTTTGTGCCACATGAAATAGCAAATCGCTGTCTATTGTCATAAGTCAGTGGTATACTTAGAGAACTGGAATTTTGTACACGGACTTTGAAAAAAATTAGGTCGAAAATGATACAAAACGGGCAACTCCTTCTGCGGTTGCCATACAAAAATTTCATTTTTCACTACATATTTGGACATTGCCTGAGAACGCGTCAACGTAGCAACCCTTGCATGACGTAGAATGAACTGAAAATGACATTTCACATTACAAATTCAAAATAATATTTCGAATTTAAGCACTTGTAATGCTCTAATTAGGTGTAGAATTTCCATTTACCAGTGCAAAATTTTTGTCACAACCTCTGAGAGCAGTTGACTAATTTGTCGTATATTTAGTTGTGTTTTTTGACATTTGCTCATCGAAAATTCATTATAGTTCATTTTGTGGTAGATAATAGTGAAGACACAAAATGAACTGTGTTGAAAACAAAAGTACGACAAAATATGTCAAAATTGACGACTAAATAGTACAACAAAAGATCAGAATCACCCTCCAGTAAATACAATTTCAAAAACAAGCACTATTCGGGATTACATAAGAAAAATGAAATTGAGAAAAAGTAAAGATTTGTAGCAACAGGAGCTAAAAAACCATCACAAGGTGTACATTTTCTCGAAAACAAAAGAAATGTCTATAATTTGAAAAATACATGACTTAGAATTTTTTTTATATTTTTCTGGTAACTGTTATGATTTGGTCTATCACCCGTTTCCGGCTTGACGTCGACTTACGGGACACCCTGTATATACATGTATCTCATAAAAAGCAAATATATTGGGAAAAAATCTGAAATACCTTTGAATTCCTTTATTACATTTTTTCCACATTCCTAGACATTGTTAGATAGGGAAAAAGAAAAAACCATTGTTATCGAAGATAACAATATCCTCATATTTTATAATTTTCTCTAATAGATGGCGCCATCTGTAATCATGATTTCAGTCATTCGGTATAAATGTCGCCTCTGTTTTCTAATTTGGTACATGTAAGGCCACCTGTCGAGAAGAGGTAACAGATTTGGTGGCATATCCATATGTATAAAATCAATGGCAAAACTCATATAAGCCCGGAACACTTTTTGAAAGCTCTTTAACTTTTTATTCAACCAAAGAAAGCTATCATTGCGAAGAATTTATGTGGTATATTACAGCACGAGAGAGAGAGAATGTGTAGAGCTTTCTATTAGAGGGTCATTAGCTCGTTTTAGTTGGACCGTGTTTTTGTGAGGTTTTGCACATCTGGAAGTAAGTTGTCTCAGGTTTGGCTATGCTCTGACGGCTTATCCCTTGAACCCGTTGTCAATACTTAGTTGCAGAGCTTTTAGCGACTGAGCAAAACTGTTCCAAATGGTACAAGTGGTGCCATCTGACATTATAACAAAGAAGCATTTTCGCAACCACTATATAGTTTTAGAAACATGGGCTCTATACACTGTTAGTACGGTATTGGCATCATATTCCGTTAGGTCTGCGCCTCTGACTTATAACTGCTGCTTCCTTTTCTCGTTCAGAATGATTTTTTTCAATTCATGTCGTTCTTTTTCTCGGGCCGAACGATTTAGTTTCAATTTGTCATCGCTTTTTTCGGACTCCGAATCGTTCTGAATGCACCTGAGTTTTTCCAGGATTCAAGCAGAACGATTTTAATTTGTATTCGTGAATGTGATGTTTACATTTTGAACGAAGTGCTATAAGTTGAGTTTAAGTTGCCTTTGTTGGGAAATAGCTTTATTTTCATAAACAACAATTTTTACGAATTTATACTTGCTTTTATCAAATGGAAAAAATGGTTCTGTTTCGTTCCATTTCTATGATCAGAGAATTAAATTATGACATCGTTCTGTCGATTCATACAAAATTCATTCAGAACGAGAAAAGGAACGCAGCAAACAATGGACTGAGCGATTTGCTATTTGGCTTTATTGTGTTTCTGTATATCACCGTTAGACCACCCACCCTTTAAAACGTTTACTACATAAAAAACATTTAAAACTCAACCAATCAGATGAAATTTTACACCCGAAAATCGAATTAAATTTAAAAAATATATTTTCTTGTGTCCAAGTGATATTTTAATCGCTTATAAGGAATTAAACTTATTCCGACTTTAATTTTCAAAAGTTATTTTTGCCTGAATCCTGCGTATGGGCAAGAGAGACGGAGCATGGTAAACACTAGCTTTACCTTATTCTTTCTGCGGTAATTGCATCTGCAGCCAACATAAAAACATCAAATGGCATAAGAAAAGTTCAGTAAGCAATATTTTGTGTTGATAGCTCCAACTCTGCCATAGGGCGAAAGAGAAAACTGTAAAATTTGTGCCATTCTTTCCTATAGGAAAATGGCAATAGTACTCTCAGTCTGAGTCCATTGTTATAAGTCAATGGTCCGCGCGTCATTGATCACCTTCAATTATACCACTATTTAACCCAGTTTCTTGCAAATTATCAATAATTATTAGGAGCTATATAAAACACGACTTTCACTACGACAGCTAACACCAATGTTTACACATTGCAACTGTAGAGACTGCGGCAGCAAGAAAAAGTTTCAAGCAATCGAGCTGCATGCGTAGCTTTTTTACTGCGCTGCAGTAAAAGTTGCAATGTGTAACCGTACCTTAAGTTCTGTGTTCTCTTTCCGTTGATTGCACTAAAATTATGACGAAGTTGAGATTTTTGATCTCAACAGAAAAAGATGCGAAACTATTTTGCCATCACTATTTATGACACGCGCTCTCGTTACTTCCTTTTTCTTTTCTTTTTATCACCCGTTGAAATTTTTACTGCATTATCTCAATAGGCAACCGTTGCTGTTTTCGCCGGTTTTTATTTCGTAATATATTTTCTTCTTTTTTTTATTAGTATCTAAATCATTTGCATCAAATTTATAACAAGCAAAATAGGTAAAAACAAACATTAAATAATAAAAAAAAAATCCATAGATGTGATGCTGATCCATCAGCACTGGCGAGATATGTATTTGCCCTACTTAAAAAAGAAAAACCCCTAAAGGATTTAAAGAAAAGCATGGCAGAACAACTAGATGTTTTCCTAGGGTGTGAAACAACTCCATTTTTAGAACGCTTATTTACTGCAATTTCTTCTGAAGAATATTTGGCTTCGGCTTCTACTACTGCTGCTGCTGCTGTTGCTGTTGCTACTGCTGCTACTGCGCCTGCTACTATTACCATTGCTCCTATTGCTACTACTGCACCTGTGGATGTTGAAATGACAAGCATCAACATACCGGATGACGATACTAATTTGGTTAAACTTGATAGAGAATGTACCCCTCCTATAAGTGATGTAAGTAAATTTCTTTCATTTTGTGGGGCAATATATGATGAAATTTTAATAATTTACAGAACAAAACCAAAGACTTTTTACCGGCAAAAGAAGAAAATACTACTCCTTCCTCAGGTCAATCACAATCAACCAACACAGCTGTAATATCTCCTTTAAGTACAACTCAGAGTTTAAGCCCAGCTAAAGCTGCCTCTGATAAAGAAAACCAGGTAAATAAGACATAACTTTCGATTTCTCGATTAATTGCAATAAAATAAATTTTCTTTTAGCCCCGTGAATCCCGCCGTAGAAGGGCATCATTAAGGTCACGATCACGGTCCAGATCCCGGTCAATGGATAGAGCACGACGTTCAAGATCTCGTGATAGGCGTATGAATGAAAGGGAGAAAAATAGTCGACAATTTCGCAATAAATCACCACCAAATGATAGAAGACGTCCTGAAAATAGAAGAGGTCAGGACAGATCTCCACGCGCTGTGGGGAAAAACAGAACTAAAAGTCATTCAGCATCCAGAAGTAGATCTGTATCACCAGAAACTAGGAAAATTTCCCGATCGTCATCACCATCAGCCATAGAAAATAATACTGCCATAGGTAAAAGGCAAAGATGTCGCGATTTTGATGAGAAAGGCTATTGCGTCCGAGGTGAAACTTGTCCATGGGATCATGGAATTAATCCTGTGGTTCTTGAAGGTTTAAATAATCCTGCATTAATTACTATGCCCCCACATTTAAGGGAATACAATCCGGATGCTCCTGAATTATGGAATCGTGGTGGCACTTTTACAGGACCACGTGGAGCGTTCCCACATAAGCCTGGTGCAGTTCCTGGAACATATGCACGACCTCCTGGTGTTGGTTTTCGTGCTGCTGGGCCTCCATTTGCTTTTCCTGTGAATCCTGCCGCCACAACACCTCTACAGAGAGAACTTATATCGGTACCAGTTGTTGATGCAAATTCAGGTGGAGATGTATCTGCCGCCCAACCAAAACGTCGATACGAACCAGAAGATACAGTAGCCATAGCGGAAGGACCGATGAAAAGAAAAGTCCCAATTAATAGTCGTCTTGGACCTCGAGTCGGACCTCAGCAAAACTGTTCCTTAGAACTTAGAAAAATACCCCGTGGTATGAACACAATAGCTCATTTAAATAATCACTTCTCAAAATTCGGAAAAATCGTAAACATTCAAATATCTTACGATGGCGATCCAGAAGCTGCTATCGTGACATTTTCCACGCATGCTGAAGCAAATGTGGCATACAGAAGTACCGAAGCTGTACTGAATAATAGATTCATCAAAGTATTTTGGCATAGCCCCGGCTGTGCCCCCGATACAACAAACTCTCAAAGTGCTGTGAAAGATGAAACAATCTCTAATGGAAGAAAACTTAGTCAATACCACCTAAGCAATATTGTTCCCGCTGTGCCTAATCCGGTAGCTGAAGGTGCCAAAACAACAGTGACACCAAATCAGAGTTCTTCAACTGGAATTTCAGGCAGCAATTCTACAGCCAGTTTAACAGCAATTGCTGCCACCCACATTCAACCTCCAGGTTCGTTAAGAATAAAAAATAACCGTCATATCCCTCCAGCTACGAATGCCATTATCCGTAAAAAGCAAGAAGAGCATGTAAAGGCTGCAGTTCAACTTGCCCACGGTTTGCACAAAAGGAAGCATGAACTTCTTCAAGAGTACCTTAAGCAAATGAAACAGGCGGTAGAGCTGGTTGAAAGAGCCGATCAGTCCGATCCTCAACGTGCTAAAATGTTAGATACAATAAAAGAATTACAACAGTCTATTGAGAGATTACGAAAAGAGATTTCTCAAGAGCAGGCACAAATTGCTGCCCAAATACAAAATCAACCACCGGCTAAAAAATCAAAGGAACAACAAAAGAAAGAATTATTAGATATTGAATTGGAACTAATTGCTCAACAGCAAGAAGGTAATGATACAACCGCCATTCAGAGGCGCATTGAAGAGCTGCAGAGAAGCTTAGGAATTTCTAATAAGCCTCATTTTGGTGGTAAAAATAATCGTATACGAACTGCTCCTCCCGGTTCTACTTGTGTTGATCGGCGGCCAAAAGCACTACTCATTGGTGGATTTGCAAGCGAAGACAGCGATTTACTTTTAGGACATTTCAAGGTAAGCGCATACAACCAAATTCATCTGAATTGGAATAATTCTTTTTTACTGTTACAATAAAAATACATCTTTATTTTAGCATTTCGGGGAAATCACAAAGCATGAGATGGACCGTTCTATCCCACAATTAATAATTTCATATGCGACCCGGGCTAATGCTGAGCAAGCCGTTATTCGGGGCAGAGTATTTAAGGATAAGCGTTTAATGGTATATCATCGAGTTGTAACTCTATAGTTAAATTTTTGATATGAAAAAATTCAATAATTATTTCAGATTGCATGGGCACCACCTCCAATACCAGCACAACCACCAAAAATTGAAAATAATAACGTTTCAACAGAGAAACCCAGTGAAAAAACAGAAAACGAAAATTTGCCCGAACTTCGGATGGAAGATGAAGAAGAGGAGGAAGATGCTGAGTCCGAGCACAGATCGTGGCGTCGTTGATATTATTGTTATGTGTAGAATTGAGTTGTTATAAATAAATAAATCTAGCTGTGGACTGTATAACGTAGACATTTAAATAAATATGAAATGTAAAAAATTCATTAATTCAAGTAATAGTTGTAAGGAACATTTGCGCGCTTTTATATTGATGTATAAAATGATGATAATTATAAAACTCGTAACTGTAGTTGATAATACATAAATTATAAAGAACATTTTAGTCCTATTGAGACGATTTAAAGAAATTCACTAAATTCACTTCGATAAATAAAAATATCAATATAAGAATTTATATCGAATTAGCACTAGTTTTACCTGTGTAAAGTTTTGTTTTTTTTTTCTTATCAATCAAGAAATTAAGGACTTACTACTAGAGAGAGAGAGGGAGAGAAATGTTCTATTGTTTTTATAAAAAGTGAGGCTTTTATAAAAAGATCGCAAAAAAAAATTCGAAAAAAATAGCAAAATTATAAAAACAAAAAAGAAATTCTAAAATGATACGAGGAAACACAAAAAAGAGATGCTAAAAGATATCAAAACAATAAAAAAAAAAGAATCTAAAACTAGATCGAATAAAACACTTTTTTTGAAATATTTAAAAAAATGTCTTTTCTTTTTCTATTGAAATTTATAGAAAAATGCCGCTCAAAAAATTATCGAATGGATCAAACTGCCAGTGCCGGCGACGCTGTTACTTTTCTGAGGCTCTTAAAACCAGATGTTTGGCCCTTATTGTTCAATCCGATGGATTAATGATTACCGTCGCAAATAAGATTCACTTCCTCTTCACGATGGGATTTTTTAAACCGCCGGCAGAAATATCACATTGAGTAACAGTTTTCTTCAACTTTCGAAAATGTAATCAGCTGATGATTTATTCATAACATTGGGCTACGGTTCATTTTTAAGCATTCAAAAGTTATAGGTTATATTTTATTATGGACACCATCGCGTTATTTCTTGATTTGAAAGACGGGAATGCAGCTGGAAATTTGATGGAATTACCACTGGAACAGAATGCAACGCAGAGTTTACGCAATACTCCGTAACTAACTGCGTTAAACGACAATTCAATGCAATTTTCAATGTTGTGCTTGTGTATA
This sequence comes from Dioctria linearis, assembly GCA_963930735.1. NCBI lineage: Eukaryota > Metazoa > Arthropoda > Insecta > Diptera > Asilidae > Dioctria > Dioctria linearis. Next base: position 47,204,141 of record OZ005741.1, on the reverse strand, counting down.
TTTTTATATTGTTAAAACTTGTGCGAATAATAAGAGTAATATTTCAAATATGCCGCACCTCAGTAATTAACCTTACATTGCAAATTTCATTAAAAACAAACGTTTTTCTTCAACTATCAAAAATCTTTTTTGCATTACTTACGTAAAAGTTAGAAGTTGACCAACTTTCTTGCGGTAACTGCAGAAACTGCGCTCACTGTGTGCAAACTAAAGGCTTAAACACAATTGCGACGACCGACGACTATTGCAGGAATAGGAACAATTTTCTCCAGGAAGGTTTTATGGAGCGTGTATTACATAGGAATCTGCAATTTTCGTTGTTGTCGACCACTTTATTGAATTAATTCAATTACGACGACCTGAGAGGCCGACGAGCGACGACTATTGCAGTCATAGGAACAATTTTCTCTAGGAACATTTTATGGAGCATATATTGCATAGGAATTCGTCGGTCGCTCTATCGTCGCAATTGTGTTTAAGCCTTAATGTATTTCAAATGCATTCAGCTTTTGCAAAACTGGTGATAAGCAGCAACCGTAACCTCTTATTCATATTAAAGATACGTGACAGTAACTACAACCTTCTATTTGGCTGAAGAAACCGATAAGCAGTTATTTGTTTTTCTTTCCTTTTAATTTTGAAAAAAAAAACTTTATTATTGGGTTGCTCCTTCTATATTGGTTGCTCTTTGGTTCTTTTTCTCATCGTCGAGCTCTTGAATTGTGTTGCTCTTATCTGCTTCGTTTTAGGTAAATCTGCCTGACGTTAATGCCTCTGCTAAATACCTCTCAGGAGTTAGTCAGAACTTCTTCCAGTCTGGTCTTATTACATTCCTGGTTAAGAGTTTTCCATTCTGACAAGGCACTTTCAATAATTCAATTTATTTCACTTTAAAACAATATTTTTGCTCCAATGATTAATAAAATCATGGGAAATAAATAGGATAAACTAATAATTTTACTAATAAAATAGTCGAAGCTCGAAATTTGGCTAAACTTGTCGCAAATTATCTCACATTTCCAGGCATAGATCTCCATCACCCCGTTTGCGGATTCCATGCTAAAAAGAAGGAACTCATTTCATTGTCTTGTGTCAGGACTCTCGAGAAATATTCCCAAGCCATGAAAGAGACTCTCTTACTACCTCATGAGAGCCCTGAGTCCTAAAATTTTAAAATATTGTTATGGTAGTATGTAGAGTGATTTGATTTGGACGTGAAGTGCAGACTGCCAGCATAAGCTGACATCACTCGGTGGACAGCGTTGAAGTGCAGGGCGGCACGCTAGCTCGTCTCGGATATTGGCGGAGAGTGGGAAGGTTCCACGAAAAACCTACCGCTGCCACCAGTCATATACAAAAAGTTTTTGTGCCTAACCAAACAAAGGCCGTCGCACACATCCAGTCCAGAAGCACCATCCACCCATTCGACACTAAGGGCAGCAAGTTGTTTCAGTGTCCCTTTGCTGACCTGAAAAGAGAACAGAGCGGACCTAGTCAACCTTCATAATAAGAGGACTCCGGGAGAATGAAAGGAGAAATAAAAAGTTTTATAGTGCCATTATTTTATGACGAAAAATCTTCAATTCACAAAGATTATTATTACATATAAGCTAGGAAACACTATAGAGTATATAAAAATAGCCTATAGGTATAATATATTTTCCCTTCAAGGAAGATTTAGGTGAGTACAACCCAGAGTGCGAGTGGAAAAAGTCTTTAAAGCTACTCTATAATGAGGCGAACATTAAGTTCTTGTATGCGTCATTTAAAAAATTCTACCAATAATAATTTCTTGTTAGCTCGTGTTTGTATTATAAAAAAAAATTAAACTAAATTAGGCAATATGTAACGTATATAGTATGTGAATATAATCAGTAATGAATGAGTTTCTTGCATTATAACTCCTTCATTAAAGGCAATCCGTTTATTTAATTTAGATTCCTTTTTCTCGTATTTTAGCTAGCTAACTCATCTAAGTGGTACTGAGAAAATTCTAATCTATCCAACAAAAATTCTTTACTTTCTTGGTTTTAATCCACTTCAAAAAATTACAGGTAAAATAATATATTTAGATCTTATGTAACATTTAGACAAAAGTGAGAAAAAAAGCAACAACTTACATTTTTGTTTTGTTTAGTATCCACCGCAGAGGCGCCTCCGAAGATGTCCGCTTGCCATTGTCTAAGCAATTAAAAGTCAAATGCAATTGGTGGACTAAACTAATTTAGCTACTTATCTTAAAGCCGCGACACAAATTCTTCGAAAATAATCGATCACAGCAAATACAGCAAATTCTTCTGGCTCCAAATAACACCAAAACCATAGATCCAGTTGCTGGATTGACTTGTAGGATTAATAAAATCTCCAAAATCGACGTGACTCGAAGCAAAAAAAAATTGTTGTTAGCCCATGGATAAACGTACAACGAATTGATTTAAAGGTACTTTTAATCATTTTTAAAATAATGAAGGGGGGATCCTAGAACAAAAGTTGCTTCCAACGGTTTGGAGATACAGACCAGGCAGAGGGACTCAAAATCTTCTGCAGGAACTGGAGCACAACCTGAAATGCACTTTACCTAGAGGCCAAGAAACTGTTTTGGTGTCCATCGATCTAGAAAAAGCTTTCGACAGAACCTCCAAGCACTCCGTCATCAAATCAAGCAGCTCGTTAAATGGAAAGACAGAAGAATATGGGTCAGGGTTGGAGGGCACTACTCCATTAAAAATCGTTTCCGCAAAGCTACCTCATGCACTCCCTGTCAGCTCAGCTCAGCGCGATGCCGGACCTCTCCTATCATATCTATGCAGATAACATCATCTGCTATGCTTCTGGTAACCCACCATTCGTGAATTCAATCCTCACTCAGACACTGAGGAAAGTCTCAGTTTGGTCTGAACTTAATGGTGGTAAGTTTGCCCTGAACAAGCTAGAGGCTTTGCACATCTGCAGAAGACGGACGGAACATGCAAAGTGCAGAAGGCCATCAATAGTTCTGCCAGAACGGCGATCGGTGTTTTACGCACAACACCTATCAACAGCCTGCTTATTGAGGCGGGTCCTCCTACCCATCTTACATCCAGCCCACCCTTCTAAATCCTTCATAACCCACAAGCCCCTCTTCATGTCCTGATTGTGGTCATCATGTTCACCCACTTACACCATGCTACACGCACTAGGTCAGTAGAAGACGCCCACTCATCACTCAAAACAATCCCACTCAAGCTGTACTCCTCAAATCCCACTCCGCTCCCCCCCTCCCTGGAGAATCAAGACAAATAAAGTAATCACCAAAGAGCAACAGTACCATGACCTTGACAATCACTCCAAAGTCAAACTGCATAAAGAATTGTGTGACGGTATCTGTGCGGTGATCTACACAGACGCCTCCAAATCTGAGAACTCAGTAACAATGGCTGTCATGGCCTAGTGCTCCAATTGGTAGACGCCGATCTGCTACAAACTCCCTGCATGGTGCAATGTCTACACGGCCGAACTTACGGCCATCTGGGAGGCAGCCACCCAAAAGGGGGCACCACTGCAATCTTCTCGGATAGTTATCAGCTACCAGAACCTTTCCAACAAGAATGTACTAGTTCACAGCATCAGAAACTATATTCAAAACGACAAAATCTAGATCGCGTGGTGTCCTGGGCATGTAGACATTCCTGGCAATAAAAGTGCGACCTGCCTGGCCAAAAACACAACCTCAAGCGAGCAACCTACCATCTTTCTACCGGCATATAGAGCGGCAGTTATACACAGTAAGTGCCTTCGCGAAGCATGCGGGCAACTGACCACCAACCTAATATGTGCGAATTTCCCACACGCGCTATTATTGAAATGGCCAGAGTCAGTCTGGGACATTTCTTAGCCAACAAAAAGTACATCTTTAAAAGACAACCGAGCCCGACCGTCGCAGTGACGGTCAAGGAGAAGAAAATCAAAAAGGAAAGAGCAAAAAACAAAAAATTGTAAATGAAAATAATTATATGAAATATGTACTTATCCAAGTAGGCTTACTTGCTAACCAGATCTAGCTTTAGTTCTCCCTTCCTTCGACCGCCGTAAGCGGTTATCGGGTGTCTCATTAAAGCGGATGTTCGCATGAAGTATAAGCAGAGATTGTGGAACCTGAGCACTTGCAGGTGTACAAAACTTTTTCTTGGTGGCCTTAATAGGAATTTCTCTGGTTTTCTCTTGGGTCTGGGATGGAAAAAATGTAGAACTGTGGTTGGCATCATCACCGGCCACAGCTCGCTTCACGCTAATCTAACAAGGATGGGAGTTGTTGACAGCCCTGAGTGTCTGGCCTGCATGGAAGGAGAGCCTGAGACAACCGAACACTTCCTATGTGCTTGTCCGGCCTTCGCCCGGAGCAGGCTGGATACTCTAGGGTCTGCCGTCCTATCTGTACATGACCTGAAAAATCTTCCTTACCAAGACCTGATGCGCTTCATTAAGATGACTGGAAGGTTTTGGTGTTGGGGTTCCTAGCAGGATAGCACAATGGGCCGCTTTGGCCTCCGTGCTTGAGATCTCTCGTTCCCTTGCCTTAAAAATAAAGTATGTAACTGATTCGTGGCGAAAAAAAAACAATATTTGTTACACGTATATTCAGACTTATTATATTAAATCACAATCAGTATTAAAATTACAAATTTGAGGTTCGGGTTGTCTATCCCAGGGTAGGTATTTGATCCTGTCGATTTTTCACCTTTTGTTGATTTTCTATAGCAAGGCTCAAATCCAAAAAAATCAAGCAAAATTTAATGTATTTGCATTAAGGTGAATTCAACAGTGATGCGTTTTTGATTTCATCCTAATATTTTGCAGGTGACTCATTTTTATAATATTTAATACGAAAATCAATTGAATTCAATGGAAACTAATTATTTTTCCATTTTATATGGATATTTAATAAATTTTAAATAAATAAATAAATACTGCGCAATCAAAGTATACTCAAGTAAGTTCATAAATAATTTACAGTTTTATCTGATTTTTATTAACTTTTTCATCAGTTGCGTAAGTTTCAATACCTGCTTCCTTTATTTACTGACCTGAATTAGTTGAAAAGATAAGGATCCGTTTCTGACAGTTCTTTCACTATGAAATCGTCCAAACGACTTTGAAACTGAAAGCTTAAAATCTGTTGAAGTCATGTTTTCTAATATGAATGAAATTTATTTTATTCCTCACCTTATTAATTAAAAAAAAAATACATAACTTTAAAGAGCGACTTTATACATGACACATGGGCTGCGATTACGAACCCCGCCAGTAGTTAAGTGTGGTGACAGTCGTGTTTAGCGTGAATTTTGTTTTTAAAGTATTTTTGAACGTTTTTAATTACATTTTAGTGCTTTGTTTGTGTCTTTAGTGTTGTTAGTTTGGTTTTTGGTTATTGTTTTGGGTGTAATTTAATTATACTGGTGTAATTTTATGTTTTTGTTTTTAGTGCTAGCTAACCCCAATTTTTTCTTTTTTTTACATAACGTGCTTTGTTTATACTATCTTACTACGTTTTTTTCCAATCACGTCGTAATTTAATTTTATTCTTTTTATTATGGATTGCTGTGGTTTTTGCCGCGCCGAATTTGATGGCTCTTCCGAGTTTTTAGCGTGCGATGGTGTTTGTGGTAAGGCGTTCCACGCCACATGCGTAAAACTCGAGAGTGCGGCCTTAAAATTGTTAAAAAAGACTCGCAATTTACTGTGGGTCTGCGACTCTTGTGGAAGAGCCCCGGCCCATACTTTTTTTGATACGCTCGCTTTGTACAGAGGTGACCTGGACAACCTTAAGAACATGGTGGTTGGCCTATCAGACAAAGTTAACCTTAATGTTCAGTCTATTGAGCAAAAAATGGTTGACTGCTCCAGTTCAACTGTCGTTGACGTTCCTCAACAACCAAAATTGGACCACGGTTTCATAAACAACCGCTCTAATAGAAACCACAAGAGCAATCCAATTACAAAGAAGAAAAAAACTTCCAAAAAACAGGAGGTTCTCCCGACTGTGGGATTTAACCCACCGAATCCGCCAACTCCTGGTACAGAGGGTTCTCCTTTGGCTGGTGGGGCCGTATGCAGCGCTTTGAGCCAATGCGTGGATAATACCACTCCAGCTCCTGCTTCTGAATCCACAGTAACACATAATATTAATTCCGTGTCCACATTAGGGAATGGTAATGGCACCTCCTTGAGGACAGTACCAAAACCTTCGAGTGTTCTTGTTACTCGGTTCTCTCCTGAAACTTTGTGTGATGACATATTGACGTATCTTAAATCCAAAAACATTGCAACAGAGTATTTCTTGTCGTAAAATTAGTAAATCCTCGAAACCGGTTGCATCCTTTGTCTTAACTGTTTCAGCAGATATGCAGGAAAAGTTATTAGATCCCTTATTCTGGCCCTCCGGCGCTTTCACTAAATTATTTGTACCTTCCGTGCGCCAACCTAGAAATACAGTTAATATAAGCAATGTTATTCCAAAAAACTGAAGTCGCTTTCCCTTTACTATCAAAATGTAAGGGGGATTCGGACAAAAACTGCACATATCTTCAAATCCTCTGTTGCAACTTGTTTTGATATCGTTGCTTTCACTGAAACTTGGCTGCATCACGGCTTTCGTGATGCCGAAATTTTAGACAATTCTTACCAGATTTTTAGGAAAGATAGACATACGGATTCTGAGGCTCGTGGCGGTGGCGTACTCCTCGCGTGCAAAAACATTTTTAACTGCAGCCAAATTGAGGTTCCAAGTTTTTCCAACACTCTTGACACTGAACTTATAGTTCTTAAGGTATCTCTTTTAAAACACGACTTATACATACTATGTTGCTATATTCCTCCAGACTCCATAAACATTGTCGATGACAAAGGTCAGAATATTTACGACCTACTCACTTCAACATCTAATTTTATTCACGGCAAGATGCAACCTCTTGACGAACTACTACTTATTGGTGATTTCAACGATGACTATCTTCCTCTTAATAACTTGTCAACAAAGGAAGCACTATTCCTGGACACTATGTCATCTCTTGGGCTCAGCCAAATCAGTAATGTAAAGAATGACATGGGGAGGCAGTTGGACCTGGTTTTCTCTACTGACGCGGGTAACATATTAGTTGAATCTAGCCCCGTTATAATGTCTACTCTTGACAAATATCACCCCCCTCTACTAATTTCATATTGCTTTGAAACCGAAAACATTACTAATTGTGACGAAACACAATATTTTTTCAATTTTAGAAAGGCTAACTTTTCGGAACTTTCCAGTAGACTTACCTCTATTGATTTCAACACATTACTGTCTAGCAATAGTGTTGACGAAGACGTCTCTAAATTTTACATAATTCTTTTCGATTTATTTTCCTCTCACGTTCCCCGCGAGCGACAGCGGTCCTCTAAAACATCTCCGCCATGGTTCAATAAAGAACTAAAACATCTCAAAAATAAAAAGAATAAATTGTGGAAAAGTTATATGAGTGACAAAGGCATTATAAGTCACAATAATTTCCTCACATCCTATAATGAGTTCAAAGAACTTTCCTCTACACTTTATGATGAATATATTCAAAGCATGCGTGCGAAATTATTTCGTGACCCACGTATCTTTTTTAAGTTCATTAATATGAAGAAAAAAACGGACAACTACCCCAATACCATGAGGTACAAAGATTCTGGTAGTGATGATTCATCCGAAATTTGCAATATGTTTGCTTCTTATTTTGACAATGCATTTTCTTCGTCCAATTTCCTTCCTCGAAATGACAACTTCAGTCATATGAACGATTCTCATAACGTTTCATTCACTACCCCTACAATTGCGAGAGAGGATATACTCGATCATATTAATGGGCTTCCAAATGACTTCACGACGGGTCCTGATGGGATCCCTCCAGCTTTCTTTAAGTCATGCTGCCATGCCCTTGCATCTCCGCTGAGAATTATTTTCCAAAAATCGCTCAATAGCGGTTGTTTCCCACAGCTATGGAAAAATTCTTTTATCATACCTATCCACAAAAAAGGTAGTAAGAGTGAAATTTCTAATTATAGACCTATTGCAAAATTATCTTGTATGCCTAAATTATTCGAATCTATCATTTACTCTCAGTTATCAATTTCCTGCAAGAATTTGCTTTCTTCAAACCAGCATGGATTTATCTCGGGCAGGTCTACAACCACTAACTTGTTGGAATTTGTCTCGCCTACCGTTGGCGGGTTTGCAAAAGGCTATCAGACAGATTGTATTTATACTGACTTCAGTAAAGCGTTCGACAAGTTATCTCACTCCGTGATACTCTTTAAAATGGAAAAGTATGGGTTTCACCCAACATTTATAAAATGGACGGAGTCTTATTTAGATAACAGAACATATCAAATACTATTCCGTCATTCCGTCTCCAGAGTCCTGAAGGCTTCGTCCGGCGTACCTCAAGGGAGTCACTTGGGCCCGTTGTTTTTCATTCTATCTATTGACGACATTGTCTCTGTTGTGAGGCACTGCAAAGTATTGATTTATGCTGACGATATTAAACTTTTCGCTCAGATTAAATCTGTTACCGATTGTGAACTGGTACAAGGTGATCTTCACAAATTTTACGTTTGGTGCAAAAACAATAATTTGGCCCTCAATATCGACAAATGTGAGGTTATGACTTTCCACAGGAATCAGAAACCAATCACTTATGATTATGTGTTCTCGGATTCCACGATTCGCCGTCGCGAGGGTGCTGTTGTTGATTTGGGTGTTAAATGTGACCATAGATTGAATTTTATATCCCACATTAACTATATGGTATCTAAGAGTAGTTCTATGCTGGGCTTTATTAAACGTTGGTCTCGAGAGTTCTCGAATCCCACCATAACACTGCGTTTGTACACTTGCTTTGTGAGACCTCTCCTTGAATACGCTAGCCAGGTCTGGTCTCCATTTTACGGTACACACATCGAACGCATCGAGTCTGTTCAGCGGAACTTCCTGCGCTTCGCTCTCAGGCACCTACCCTGGAACAATTCATTGATTCTTCCACCTAATGAGGATCGCTTGAAGCTTTTAAATATGCACTACCTCGAAAAACGTCGCATGGTCGCTGATGTAACTTTTGTGCATCAACTCTTAAACGCGAATATTGATTCTCCCCTTCTATTTAGCAAAATCTCTTTCCGTGATAGTGCGCACAATTTGAGAAGGTTACCTCTGTTGCATGTTAACGCCGCAAGATCCAACTTTAGTATGTATGAACCCATCAATCGCATGTGCATTGTTGTTAATATTAAGGCTGAGCATTTTGTCGTTGATATTTCCAAGCATGTTTTAAAGAAACGTCTATTTAATACTTAATTTTCTGTTTCCATGTCGCATTGCATGTCATCTCATTCGGTGTTTGGGCTATGTTTAGTTTAACATACTAATACTAACACCGACTAAGTGATGAAACGCATGTATTGTTGAGACGTTTATTTATTAAACGTGTCCATGCAGCGAGCTTGTGTTAAGCTGGTTCTGATAGTCAATTTTAATACTGGCACCAGCTGGTACAATCGGCGCGAGCTGGCTTGAGCTAGTTTTTGATGGCGGTTACGTACCTAACCTGCAGCACAAGCACCAACTGGCCTCACGCTGTACATTCGAAGTGGCTTGAGCTAGTATTTTCAAATTTCAGTTGTTATGTCTCTAGCTACCTTGAGTACTTTTCACTTGAGTAGCTTTGGAATTATACCAACGTACCGACCTAGGGCACTATCTTTGAGTGAAGAGATTCTGTTGCCCGAAAGCTTAATTACACAAATACTCCGGTCATCCAAATAATGCGAAACGGTAGAAATTGGATGAATATCATCATCTGCACAATATGTTGAAAGCAGATGAAGAACTTTTTTTTAATACTACAGAATAAGGCTAACACTATATTTTGATAAGACAATTATGCAGAAAGATTCAACGGTCCTTACCATGATTTTATCAAAATAAAGGCGGAAAACAAATTTGAATAGCACTCATTTTCTTAGGCAGAAAACTGATACGGAAGGACGATTCAGCTTTTCCACATCCTTTTTGTACGAAAACTTTATACTGGCGCTCGTAAATATAAGTGTCTCCAGCGCAAAAAGCACTCGCGTCAGCAAGCGTGCCTGGCGCTTGTAAGATTTTTATATCGTAGCCCCAACATTTACTATAAAAGCATTGTAATTACTGGCGCTAGCTGGCGTTAATATTACTGGCGAGGTGCCTAACAGCAGCCATGAGATTAAAACTCGGTTTTCTTGTGAAAACTGATAAATAGGTACCAGCTTCACGTTTTGCTGTTTTGTAGGTAGAGTTGAAAAACCTTAGGTTAGACTGCTACTGAAATACATATTTGAAGAACTCACAACAATTTACTGCAATTAAACTAATACTTATGATAAGTACGAAATCACGGCTCTGAGCCCGTATTTGGTTTTACCGATATTCAACAGATTTTTTCGAAAAAAATACAAATATGTAAGAAATTAGCCACAGATTGATCAACTCTGTACTATACATTGGTGGTACCTATTTATTGTTATCAAATTGCCAATTACACAAATCGTCAAAACTTACAATGAATTAAACCGATATATCAAATGCGGAATGAGATGGAGTAATGGTGCCATCATTATCTTTAATGGTAAATAAGAAATTCCTGGCGGTGACTTACAATTCCATTCAATAAAAGATGATAATTCTTCTTTGACATTTATTGAAGTGGGTATATAAGAATCTAAAGAAAATAAAAAAATAATAATAGAACAACAATCTTAACTTAATTTAACGATTCAGATGAAATCTTTTATGGGGTGGGGGAATAATATGAAGGACCAATTGACAGGTTAACGTGAGTAAATAAAATAATTTTTCATTTATCCTTGTTTTAAAAAAAACCTATGTTAGTTTGGTTTCGACTTAAAGCATTTCACTGATTTCTTGCCCTACTCTTTATATTCCTATATTACATAAATATGATCTTATTATTACATATTTCATTGAAAAAATTAATTTCGTATCTCTAAATATTAACATCACATTTTACGGTAAGATTAAACAATAAAATCACGACTGTTTCCATTATGACGTCGCTCCGGATGTTCATAACTCTGATAGCTTGTATTAGGCAGAGCTACAACACCAATTCCACCTTGTGAAGGTGTTTGAATAAACACAGAATCTAAATTTTGCTCATCAATACTCATAGCTGTGCTGGAATTTCGAATTGGTTCATATATGGAACTCCTTTCCAATTGTTCATCATCGCTATCCTTAAAAGACCCACTTAAATTAGTGTTTAAAATATTATTAGAAGCTGGCCTTGGTGGCAGATTAACGGCAACTGATGCCGTGTCTTCCGTTTGCTGGTTGTTGATATTTTGATTTATATCCGATCTGGGGTAGGTATTTTCAAATGTTGTACGACGTCTGAAAAATCTAAAAATTCCAAGTTTTCACGAATAATTTTTGTTTGTAAATTTTAGTTATTGTTGTTTACCTAAGTAGAGGATAATTCCAAAAACTTAAACCACTACTTAAATCTTGTACTAAGTTCGGTGGAAGATTTGGTTCCCGGTCAAATGGATTCACTCGCTGCGAAGTCTGTCCTTCTGAAGTCACTCCTGTGTTATTCGCTGCCAAAGATACTGAAAATAAAAGTAGCATTAAATGGTTATAGGATTTAAAAGAATTCTTTTGGTGTAATGAGTGGGGACTCCAAGCACCCCTTTTTTTGCATACTAATTGCAGAGATATCCAGCTCCTGTGGGCAAAAGTGATACTCTGCAGTATTCAAGAAGAAGAATACAAAAAACAATCTCGTGTCGTTTTCCTTTAGAAGTTTCTGTTTTTGCTACGAAATGAAAAAAAAAATTGTATTGCTCCAATATAAAATCAATGATGCCTCGACCTGATGTAGAGAAGCCTTCAATTTTTTCTTAGAAATTCATTCGAAATTTTTTCTTTCGAATTTTTATGCATTATTAGAGGCCGACCACGGATTTTCTCTATTATTACTACAAAAAAAAATGAGATCTTATTGCTTATCGACGCGTCCACGCTCATAAAAATTGTTAGCGGCTCAAGCATCCGTTGTCGGCCTCCAAAATAATTTATAAAAATTTCTAGTAAATTTCTAAGCAAAAATTTAAGGTTTCCCACACCAGGGCCGGATTCTGAACACGGTGAGTTGCGGAGTTGCGGAGATGAGACTTCTTTTCACATTTAACTCTCTAGTGAGAATTTTATAACTCGGAAAAATTTATTTTGAGAATTACCAAACTCTCTATTCCACTCGACAAAGCTCTCGGCTGTTTTAGTTGTGGAGAAGTAAGAAGAAGAGTTCTTAACTGACACTATTGTCTGTTTTTGTTGTGTTTTGTGTAGGAACCTAGGTACCTAGAAATTTTCAAATTAAGCTATAGTTTCACTGCATATCCTGGCTAAATTAAAAAAAAAAATTAAATAATTGTGGAAATCCATGGTATACTTACAGAGAAATACCCGCTAAAAATTCTAAATCACGCGAAAATGGTCAATTTGGTCGTCTTCCAGTACAGAAGAGATGCTATAAACATTTTAAATATGTGCGTTAAAGCTTGTATGTAGGATGAAATCGCATCCACATTTTGTCCCCTAATTAGATATGTAATTAGTTTTTGAGCCCGGTAAATGGTTTTAAAGATAACTGTAAAAAAAGTGAATCAGTGCTTTTTAAGATGCCAAAATGGCCGTTTTTTGTTCAAAAATGGGCATATTTTTAACTCAGCATTGTGAAGAACTGGTAAGAGAAAAATGTTCACAACAGAGTAGTAATGGATGTGAAAGAAACAACGGAACAAATATAGGTACTGGGGTGTATATGACCGTAGTGCAAAAAAGCTGGTTTTTGGTCGTGAAAAGTCAGTTCTGACATTTAAACGATCAAAAACTTCCTATTTAATTTGATACCAAACATGACGACGTATTTTGGACAACCCCCTATGGGGGAGTGGTACGACCCACCAACCCTAAAACCCCCTCCCCAAAATGTGTCACAATTTTTTGTACTCTCGACTTTTAAGTCCACCGGAAAAACCCAATGCTCTACGACCCTCCCACACAGAGTTGAGCGCCGTCAATATTGCGACAAACAAATTTACCGCCGAATCCCCTGAAATCTGCAAATTACCGTTGTCGCCGGCATTTTTGCGACCAACCCGACCATTTCCGATTTGGATGAAACTTTCAGTTTGTATGGAATACCGAAATAGCTCTTCAAATATTTTTGTTTCCCCTCCCACGCCTCACCTAGGGGGGTTAGAGTTTTTTTGATTTTGCAATGAAACGTCATTTTCAAAAAATCTTATCTCGAGAAAGGAACAACCGATTTTTCTGATTCAAATGCCAAATGAAGGTTAACGCCTAGTATCGAGATCGAGTAAAATGGGACATTTCCATACAAATTTTAGCGCTGGTAAAATCGCAAGCAAAAATTTTACTGATAATTTTACTAGTGCAGTACGGTTTTCACTGGTAAAAAGCGAATATTTTTCTATTTTGAGATAGATGGCGGTTTGTATGTCTCTATTTATTTTACTGCTGGTAAAATTTTAACTTTGCTTGTTTCTATGACAATTTTAGCCCTCATAAGTAATTTCCGAACTAAAAAATTATTTTTTTAAAAATCTGAAAATTTCGCCGTTTTTATCTCCACCCCCAGCCCATGCTGGGCCCACCCCTTAACTTTACACCCCTAGTATTGCGGCATATTTTAGCTACATTCTGAAAAATTAATTATTCCTGTCTTTTTAATGAAGTGCATCAGGTTATGGTGAGGTTAGTTTTTCAGCTCATCCACAGACCTTATTTCATTTTATTAGGAATATAGTGAACGCTGTTGCAAGTATATACATATAACTGTAAGTGTCCGAATTTCCCGTATGTCAAGCCCAAGGACCTGACTATTGTATATTCTGTAATATTAGAAATGGGATTCTCTATATTCCCAAATAGTAATGCAAAAAATAGAAAAAATTACTCATTTTAAAATTTTTGACCAATTGGGTTAGAAATTTAAGAGTTGCTTAAAACTTCTAAGGGTGATTAAAGTGAACAATTTTTTAAAAGGTCGCGGTGACGATTAAGTGGACAATTTTCTCAATTTGGAAGGAATTATTATATGAAAATAATCGAAGTATTAACAAATTTGATAGAAACATCCGAGCAATTTTATGTGTTGATGCATTGGGCTGCACATTACAATAAAAAATACGACCAAATATGATTGATGATGATTGACGTGAACACCTACTGAGATTTTGTATTCCAGGAATTAACTTTCTTGCTGTTGACTCAATTTAACAAAGTGCAGTTTTTTTTTCTTTATACATTCTACATTTAGACTTACCATTTTCATCGTCTAAAAGTGGTTGCGTATCCTCTGCATTTCTTGTATTTATACTTTGTCCACTTGTGAATGTCCCATGATTATTGGAGTTTTCCACCGGATTTAAAAGAGGTGTCGTATCATCTGTTTCAGAATCAGACATACTATCAGACGAGGCGTTCCGCCTCCGTGGTCTCCTGGATTCTCCGCGGGCAAAAACCTTCCTTTTACAAATTGGACATACACGACGATTCTTAGTTAACCATTGATCAATACATTGGCAATGATAAGCTGAAAAGTAATCAAAACAGAAGATTTTTATTGTATGATTTTGAATATGCTTTATATACATACCGTGTGAACATGGTAAAACTCTCAATTTATCTCCTTCAACGTATTCCTCTAAACATATGACACAAGTTTCATATGGTTGACCCTTCGTAAATTTAATTATCGGAATTTTTTTTAATAGTCTTTTTGGCAAACGATACTGTCTTATTCGTCGTTGCTCTCTGGCACACTTATAAATCATATAAACAATCTATAAAAAAAAATTTAGAATGATTTAATTGAATTTTTCAATCAATAAGAAACTCACCATGATAATAAAACATAATCCAACTAATATTGAAAATGGTAAAATAAGGTGTGTATTTATATTGAATGGAAGTTCATCATTTATGACTAGAACGTATTCATTGTCAGCTAAATAATCCTGAATAATGATACGGCCAGTTGTTTCTCCAACAAACACAGAAGGGATTTTTATGTCCTCTCCATTTTTGGCAGACATTTGTTCTAATAATATGACAACAAGACAATAATATGTAACAAGGTGAAAACCTAAAAAAATAATAGTTGACAAACCTAATTCATCACTACCGATATTATAAACTATAGCTGCATGGAATCCAGAATTTTGCACATTTCTAACCTTTTGTTCAAATGTACAATTTGTTCTACAATAATAAAAAAAAAAAGATAAATTTAATCAATCAGAATTTTGTAATAATTTTTAGCTGTTTTGTAAGTTTACCTTGCTATGATGGCAACCCATCGAACAACTGGAAATGGATCTTCATCTCTTGGCGGCGGAGGTGGTTCAGGTGGAACACATGCATCCTTATTAGGGAATGGTAAAATAGCTTTTACTCTCAACCCATTTGATGGTAAAGGTGGACCAAATTGAGCGGGTAGATCATAAAATTCTTCAATTAACTTGTAAAGATATTTTAATTACTCAGTATTTTGTGTTTGTGATAAGTTCTTTTTTCCATACCTGATTAGTAAAAGATCGATATACAACGACATGGCATTTAGTCAGTTGTATAAATATAGCAAAGGCAGCTAACAGAGATATAAGTTGTTTCATATTCGAAAGTTTATTATTAGGAAAATCAAAAGAGATTCTGACTGTCACTCTGCTAAAAACTTCGTTTCCTCATAGTCAACTGAAGTTGACATAAAAAATCTCTGAAATTATAAGTAAAATGAGGATATTTATAACGGTTTTCTCATATTTCTTAAAATTATCTACACAAGCTTTAAATTAACATTTAAATAATTGATTGATTCTAAACCATGGCATATTATAGTATACTACAGTATACTAATCAATCATTGATCGAAGAAGTGGGAGACGAATGCCCGGAGCACATGACCGTAGGATAGAGAGCTGGCACTAAGTTAAATAATTCGAATTTTATTAGAAAAAGTTGAAAGCTCCATCCGAAGGTTGCGGAAATGATTTGATCACTACATGAAGTCTATAGACATACCGAACGATAGCATTAAATGTAATATTAAGCATATAAAATGATTGCGACTCCAACCTTTTAATAACCTTACAGCCAGCCATACGTAACATATAATAAGCAGGGAGGTATATAGATGTTGCCAAACACCTTCTTTGTGATAGAAATGATGTTAAATACCGGCCCTAAATTTCGAACAGACTCAATAATATTGGTATCGTTTAGCATAACAGGAGGAAAATCAAAAGTAACAAGCAATGCTCTGTTCATTACTAGACATTTGCATTTTTCAGAATTTTGAATATAAAAAAAGTAGAGTTCCTAAAAGAGAGAGCTCCAGATTTTATTTACTGGAAATGAGAAATTTTGATATCAGCACAAATTGCTAAAATTAATGTATCAAGATCTCTAACACTGCAATATTTGCATCACTAAAATAAGCTTTCCTTCATTCCCGTTTGTTATATAGTATTCTAATATTGTTTGGTGTGCGATTCACTTATCGTTACACTTAAGGAGCAGACGTTTAAGAGGGTATCAATGCATTTCTGACTTTCAAAATTTCTAAGGCAGAGAAGTTACTTTTCAGGGGGTGTGAGATATGACTATCTGAAATAAAAAATAGGTATGCACAGTTGAATGTTAAGAAATTGTAGCGTCTATTTGCTCCATTGAATAAATAACTAATAAGGAAGCGGGGTATCGTGCGAATGCAGCGTATCGAAGTAAGCAATTCAATGACAATCGGAATACACTTGGTTTCAGTTGCTTTTGACATTTCTGAAAAGAGAGTTCAGTTAACATTTTTTAAATATAATTGTTTTAATAAATATTAAATATTTTAAATTGCGTTATTTCGAAAGCATGAAGTGTATATTTTGATCGAGTTCAGTGTTTTGTGAAATTATAGCTGTTGAGCTATTAATTTAGAGTGATGAATTGTGAATACAATGTTGCAGAAACAATCGCCGAAATTCAGGCGGAAAATCGTTTTTCACAGGTAGTTATTTATTCAGTGATTTATTCCCAAAATAAGCACAAAATTAAAAATATAAACCGGGTAGGAAATTACTATTTTGCAACTGGGAGTAATCAGAAGATTGTAGGTGATAGTCGAAACATATCAATGAGCTAACCTTCTCTTTAGAGACCTACTTGTGAAGTTGTCAACGCTGTTGAGACAAATCTTTTTCATTTTTATTTTGTACGGAGTACGGAGTACTTCCCGTAAGAGAATTTTAGACCACGCTTTAATTTTGGGTGGTCCTTTTTTATTTTCATACAGTGTCAATTTTTTAACACTTAACACTTGGTCACCTACATTTTCAACCTTAGAATGGTATTTGTTTACCTATACCAAGGTATACAGACAAAACCAGGTACATATACCTAATAAGCTTTTTAGAATCACTTAAGTCGTGACGCCACTAATTTTACATAGTGGATTATGCAGAAAAAGTGAACAGGAACCAAAAATTATATGAATCGCATTCGCTGGGGTGACCTTATAATAAGTATTCTGTATGCCATGAACGAGTTCATAATCACTTATTGCTCAAAAACACGTACCCTCCAAGTGCCAGCATTTTGACAGTACGTAATCCTCAGTTTCAATGCTGTATAATGTTAAGACTTTATTATACGTTTGGGGGCTTACGCTATGCTTTAAGTATACAGTGTATCCGTTCTGTGGAACTTTATGAATGTGTACACTACGATTTCAATCAATGAATATAATTTGAACTTTGAAAGTGAAAACAAGCGAAAATATTATACTGAGTCTAATATCAGTAATATTCTATCCTAGACGAAAATAAATATTAAATAAAGAAAAAACCAACGTTTTGTATGACATCACCAAGAAGGTGTTACCCGACTTAGTTTATTTTTGAAATTGTATTTACTATTTTGATTTACATAATTTCAGTTCCCTATGTCGACGTGTTCTAAGACAGTGTCCAAATATATATAGTGAGAAAGTAAAGTTTTGTATGGCAGCACCAAGAAAGGGTCGCCCGATTTAATCCTTTTTTGAAATTATATTTCCTATTTTTATGAAAACGCCAAGTACAAAATTTCAGAACTCCTTATCGATGCGTTATGCGTTCTCAGACAGTGTCCCAAAAGTAAAAATAAAAAACAAAATTTTTTTATGGCAACCCTATGAAGGAGTTTCCCGGCTTTTCCATTTTGAGCTTTAAATCTACAAGATTCCAAGTAAATACGGCAGCACTTTTGCGCAACGGAAATACGTTTGTGCTGCTTACGGCGCAATTACTCTTAATGTGGTTTCTTACAATTGAAAATTGCATTCATTCCATTGCCTGCCCAAGTGTTTTTTCCTATGAATTACGTTTCAATCGTAAAAACATTCAATTACCAATCGTAAAAAATATAACGGCATACTTAAACCGCAGATAACATACAAATCAGATAAGAAATCTCCATATAAACCTGGATCACTTTTTCAAAGCTCTTTAACTTTATATTCAACCAAAGAAAGTAACCGTAATAAATGTTGCGAAGAATTTAAGTTGCATAATACAGCAAGAGACAGAGGAAATGTATAGAGCTTTCTATTAGGGGGTTATTAGGTCGTTTTAATTTTGACCGTTTTCATATCTAGATGTAAGTTGTCTCAGCTTGAACCTAACAAAAAAACGTTAAAGTATAATTTTTCCCTGACTGAATTGCGCCGGAATCAAAAACTGTTTGATGTCAGCGCAATTGCGACCGTAAGCCTGACGCAATTTGTCACGCTGTTCCTTGGAAAACATCTCTACTAGCTCTTTTTCTTCATTCTTCATCGTTACGCAAATGTACCGCCGCATTCTCTTGGAAATCATAGCTTAAGTGAACGTGCTCTCGAGTGCGAACAGACGGACATGCGAAAATCAAAATAATTTGAAATATTAGGTCCTCCGTACATTGAACACAGCGTAGGGCAGGATAGCGTAGGTTTTTGTAATATACACAAGTAAATGACCGACCGCATATTGCACGCACTAGAGAGAGGTACAGCAAGGGCAGAGGCCTCTTTCTCTCCTGTGTGCTCTGTAATCATCGTACAGTTTTCCTATTCCTCTGTCACTCCTACCTAGCTCACAATATAGTACTACCGAACAGTCAAATTGTTCGATTAAGACAAAATTTTTACCAGTTTACCAAAAGAGGCGAAGTAGAGCAATAGTTTTGCTGTGTTCAATATGTGTTTCATAACAGAGTCGCAGCAAAGAAATAGTTTTAACGTATTGGAACGTGAATGCCGTGTTTTCCACGTTATGTGTATGCCGGTGTGAATATTTTCTCAAATGCCGTGTATGCCACGATATGTGTCTGTAGAAAAAAATGGACCTTTATCGTGCGGACAGACGGGCAAAGTCAAATTAACTTTTAATATTATGCATGGGTGTTCAATCCATTTTGCCCTAAACTATTTCTATGCGTATGGAATGACAAACTTAGAATATCCTAGATTTCATCTAGAGTATGAATATAATATATATATGAAAATAAGTCATCTTATCGAATTAACATGTGTAACATGGAGCACGTTCACTGCCACCGAAATAGTGACTTTTGTCGACTACGAATCACTACCAAAAACTATACTACGCTACCAAAGTGGCGGTGAACGTGCTCATGCACCACACACATTATTGAAATTGCTTACATTAAAATGGAATTACTTTTCTATATTTTTCTCTTTTTGATTTAAGCATTTTATTCAGTTCAGTTTTTCAAATGAATATATACCTACAATAGAAATATAGATGGCACTACAATATTTGTAATCCTTTCTCTGTCCCCCATACGTCCTTTTATGGTTGAGAGAAAAACCTTAATTTTATTTTCTTAAAAATTGAGTTTGAAGAATATTTGATATTACAGGAGATCAGCTTTCAATAAAAGAAATAATTTCGAATGTATTTGTAATTTGTTGAACTTGAAAAAGTATTGGAAAGGATAATGTATACATAAGCAGCTTATTTAGAAGAAAATGCACTTCTAATCTCTAATCAGTCGGGCTTCAGACAGGGGCATTCCTGTGAAACGGCGCTTAATATGGTGATGGTAGATTGGAAAGAGCAAATGGCGTCAAGAAATAAGATCGTTTGCGTGCTCCAAGATTTTAAAAAAGTGTTCGAAACTGTTGACCATCAACTTTTACTACAAAAAATATATAAATATGGAATAAGAGGTAAAGAATTGAACTGGTTTACAGAATTTCTGACTGGGAGAACACGAAAACGAAAGTGGGACAAGCAACATCGTCAGAGGTATCGGTCGATATCGGGGTACAGCAGGATTCAGTACTGGAGACACTCATGCTTTCGTTGTATATTAACGGTATTAGTAGAGTAGTAAAATATTCAAAGGTGGCCCTCTTTGCAGACGACTAACTAATATATATCGCAGGGCAAGACATTATCGAGGCGGAAAGATTGTTGCAAGCGAACTTAGTGAATGTCTTGAAGCAATTAAATTGAAATTAAGTGTGTCAAAAGCTGTCATTATTAATTAACGGCAAGGTAATTTGAACCTAATGGTTGAGGGAGCAGTAATAGAAGCTGTCAAAGAAATAAAATATCTTGGGATTGTTATTGTTTCGAAGCATATTGAATATATCACTAAAAAAATAGCGAAAGAAATTGACTTTCTAAGAAGAATTAGAGGTAACCTATCAACTTATACGGCGATGACCACACTTCGAATATTGCTTTACCATTCTTTTCATGGGCGGCCAGCAAATGTTGCAAAAACTGCAGACCTTACAGAATAAAGCAATGTTAATTATTCTCAGATGTTGCAGATATACAGCTATTACCACAAATAAGTAATACCCAGTTTTGGAAACCAATGTTAAAAATCTGCTTCTCATGAGCCAGCCATGATGTACATATGTATGTATATATCAGCAAGCCTTAGCGTTTAGCAAAGGCAAGATCTCTGAACATTTACCAGCCTACAGGCCAGCCGAACAATTTCGTTTCAGCCTGCGCTTGAAAGGTAAGAAAAAATTGTGGAAACTATAGAAGTTCTGTCAAGATATTAATTTAGCAAATAATTTAACCAAAAATAATGTACAAAAAACCGTGAAGATGTCACTACATATATGCGGGGCATGAACTGACTATCCTATCTCCTTCAATATCTGGATATTACCAGACATAACTTAATACTCCGTATAAAGATGCGACAGCTAGAATAAAAATCCCAAACGCATTTCGGATCTGCAGAGCTCTGAGTTTGCCTCCACTTTAGCAACAAGCAACATATTAAAGTTTCCAGCTACGCTACGATGCGAACTTTACTTCTCACCTATGGTCCGCAACAGTGATGCGGTGAGTTTGTCGATCGTGAAGCTGAAATTTTAGGGGGGCAAGGAAACAAACTGCAAACAGAATATTTTTCGCAACATTGTCATCGTTTGCTTTATGGCTGCTTATGATGAATGGGAACTTTTGCCTTTAATGGGGTTTAATCATTTCTCAGAACATTCCGAACATTTTTCGTATTGTATTTTGGCTTTGCATAGGTATATTTTAGGTATCGATTTCTGGACAATGATTTTAAAATTGGGCTTTGGATATGTGAATCTTCATTCCATGTGCATAGTACATAGAAATAATTCGCAGTTGGCAATTTAAGCTCTAACAAAACCTACAAAATTTGATAGCTATATATATTCTCTACAATATACTCGTATCTTTCATGAACTTATTTGGAAAAATCAATATTAGTTATCGAGCAAAGAAGCAAAAAATTACTTATTCCTTGTCTACGCGTCTACGCTCATAAAAATTATTGTTGCCCTCCAAAAGTGCGTTTAAATTATATGGAAAAATTTTCCAGTAAATTTCTAAGAAAAAATTGCTGTCTTCTCTACTTCAGGTCGAGAGGCATCATTGATTTTATATTGGAGCGAGACACTGCTCTCGGCCTCGGCCAATGCATACCTACAAATTCGAAGGAAGAAATTTCCAAAACATTTCTTAGACAAAATTGTGGCCTTCACTCCGTCGGATTGAGGCAACTGTGATTTTGTATGGAGCGAGGCATTGCTGGCTTCCCTTTGGGCACGTCATCAAGTGCCAAGTCAAGGCATCGTCGAGGCACCGTTAATTTTATATTCATATTTATGGCAACAAAGTTTAGGCATATTTCGCTAACTTGTAGCAAAAGTACTCTTTGCGCTTTGCAGATAGGTAAGTTTCACCTATCTATACCACAAATAAGAAAAATACAGATAACCATCCACCGTACTTAAAACTGATGCCAATTATTGCGGCTAACCGACAAACAAGTGCTTAAAGCTTTTCTCTCACAAACCATTTACCAAAACCTAATTTTTCAAGATAGATGTAAAGATAAAATTGACAAAATCAAATTTGAACAGCGATCGTACGGTGCAGTGTTGCAGGCAGAAACATATACCATTGAGGAGCTGTATCGTAAGTGTAACCCCCGTAATTATCTCAAAGAGACATGTTTCTCGCATAAAATCTCTCGCAAAAGCTTCAAAGCTCTTTTTCGATACATTGTGCTTTCTATTTCAATTGGTGACTGAACGTCACTGATCCCTATAAGGTCTGGACATCTGGGTTTATCTGTGTCTATACTATAGGGAGTTTGAGTTCAATATGGTTTAATGAAGAAGAGAAGGAAAATTGTGATATTCAATAAATTAACTAAATGCACCATTAAATTAATGTAAATTTTTCGACAAATTTTGTGGAAATACCGTAAAATTTAAAGAAATTTTTGAATAAATTAAGGGTAAGCAAGTGTTTGAAGTACCTTACGTCTTAACCACACAAAGGTCAGAATAAAACTGTACACAGTGCACAACATATAACAAGATAATGTATGCCCTCTAGTGCCTTGTATTTGGGGTATTTTTACTTAAGTGAAGGGTTTCGTTTTTCCAAACATTATGGAATTGATACATATTATTTTTAAAAATTTACCAAATGAGAGTATACTATTTCTATTCGATTTAGTTTTAAGATTTCATAACATATTGGTCACAAAATAATAAAAGATATGGAAAATAACACAGATTAGGTAAAAGTACATACTTTTCATCTAAAAGTTTCTTTTAAAAAGGGTCCTATACACCATTTGAAAATAAATTTATCCAGAATATGTTTTTTATGTACTATTTGATTAACTTTAGGTAGCCGAAATGTATATTGTCAATTTTTAAGGGAACACTAGACTTATTTTACGGAAATTCCTTGCACTGAATATAGGGAACCGTACATTATTTTTTGCAGTGTACGTGTCCAGTCTTTGTATGTTATTAGTTTGTCTATGAATCGACGTTATTCACTAGATCTTGGCTTTATCTTTCCAAAATAGTCACAATCTAAAGAAATGAGAATTCATACTAACAGGAATTTGATTTAAAAAACTTCAATTTGTACAATTTTTTAGGAGTTTTCGAGGTAATATCTCCATTCCAATACACTTTTTTTAATTTTTGCTGACGTTCTTTACTAGACTTCTTCGTTACCTTTAATTTAAGATATAAATCATAGTTTGACAGAAATTCGCATTGAAAAATGTATGAAGCTTGTAAATCGGGGTACTGAAAACTTACTGGTACTTACTTTTATTTACTGTTTTTTTATAAACTGATACTAACAAGTACTGAACAGCACTGGAAAAGTACTTGTACTGAACATTACCAATATTTTTATTGGTACTGGTAAATTTTCGAGTAAAAGTAAAAAAAAATTGACCCTGGACTAAATATTTTTTATAATATGAGTACAGATACTTGACTAGTACCGCATTAAATATAAAATGGAGCAATCCATGTCTACATTTCTCAGTGAGCTGAAAGTGTTCTAAAAGAGTGATAGGAAAAACCAGTTGTTTTACGGTGCATCTGTATAGTCTCAAGGGTGTCCTCATATATTAGCAGACTAACCGAAAACTTTGATAGAAAAATGTTTCGGACTTGAACCCTTGGGCTAGTCAAAAGAATAGAATAGAATAAAATAATAAAATAGAAAAAGCATTCATTAAAGAGCCTCAGCCTAAGCTACGTTACAACGTAGGGTAAATCGAGTATAAAATAGATATGTATTATAAGTTGCATATAAAGTTAAGAAAAACAACAAAAACACAACGGGCAAATTCGCTGAAACAGAAACTATCAAGTAATAGGTGGTACAATTAGAACTGTTCGCGGAAGTAAGATCCTACACAAAATGTTTGTTCTACTCGCTACCGGTAGATTGGCATGACAGATAACATACATATTTAACAATGAAAATAGTTTAAAGTAAATAAAAGTGGAAAGTGATAATAATCATTAACAATTTTTTACTTAGAACTCATTCAAAAAAGCATTACCATTTACATATTTGCCACACTGCAGTTAATCTTTTACTAAGATATATATAATATTAATAATATTGTGCATTAATAATATAATCCGTGTATGAAATTGCTTGCCTTGATAAAATATGTCTCAAAAAGTTATAGTAGAAAAAAAGTTGATCCCCGTCAATTGGCGTGATTTCTGCCAGAGCAGATCTATGATTCACTTTTTAATAAAGATAAAACCCAGATTTTTGCAATACTAATAGAACGACCAAATCGAAGTCACCTAATCTCCCTATATACATAACAATTTATTGTGTAAATTACCATTATGTTTTTCCAGCAATTAGGAAAATATAGTTCTTTAATTTTTGACAGCCAGCAAAGATACGCACTTGACCCTGATGAAAATTAAAAAAACATTTATCGATGCATATACAAAACTTTTTCACAAATTGATGAATATTTTATTCGACATATAAATAGTTATTGCACTTATTATGTATTTGCATTTGTGACACAGCTTCACAACAAAGGCAGAAAAATTAAAGTAAATTATCCAACGAACGAAATCAATCACTAAAATTTCATGACAGATCTGTTGTTTGTGTGCTTTTTCAATTTACATTAGCGTTTATTGTGCCAAGAGATGGGGTTGTTTGAATCAGCAAAAAAAAGATTTCACTTCCATCTTCTGGAAAAATAATACATTCAAGATAATTTAGCGAAATAAACCAAAGGCGTAGTTGTAAAACTGCTTCAACACTTTTAGGGCAGATCATAAAAATGTAAAGTGTAACCAGCCGATTATGAGGAACGTTTTGTGCACGGTTACAGGGCGTGTCGTGTATCTTTATTCTGTTCAGAGCACAGTTCTCCTCAGTTGGTACTTGGGGTGCTTAGAGCGAAAGAGTCAGCAATCTAGAAGTGTGCAGTGCATTTCTGTGAACGTAGTTAGTCCATATTATACATGTCAGTGGTACCATGTTAAATATGTTGAAATCTTTAATAAAAAAAACATTAGCTTCTTCGTGTAAATCGCTGACATATATAATATGGACTACGTTCATAGAAATGTGCTGCAAAAAGTTGACTCACTTCTATATTGCTGACTCTTTCGGTCTAAGCACCAAGTGCCAACTAAGAGAGAGCTGTAAACAACAAAAAATACACTGTCGAAATAAATGTTTTAATTATTTGGGTTAATTCCTGATAAAATTGTTTTACCAAACGCAATATATTCATTAGATATGCAGCAAAAATTCGAAAGGTTTTATTATAATCGCTTTTCCAGCTGCACGCTCATTTTTTCAACTTCCCGCCAATGATTTTTTCAATGTTGACACCGGCATAAGAACTTTTTTTGACATTAGCAACTGAGCCCGCATGAAATAGAAAGTTAATCAGTCCATATTATATATATCAGTGGTGTAAACACTTCGGAAAAAGCAAATTTGTATGTGTTGGTGGGAAAGCAAAGAGATTTGCAATTAGATTTTTTAAATGTTATATAGCTAATTTTGCCACCGACTGTTTATAGCCTTTTCGTAAACACCACACGGTCAGTCAAGTGACAGTGACAGCACATTAAAAACCTATTCGACGTTATCCTTAATAATAAATGCATTTTGAATTAAATTAATATTTCAAATGGAATTAAACAATTTAAAATATTATATAATAGTACTTTTATCGGTTTTTCAATATTCACAAGCTTTGTACGAGGATCAAATTGGAAAATTCGACTGGTAAATATGTGTACATATTTTATTTTACGAATACAGTAAAAATGATATTTCAAAGAACTTTTTCAAGTTGAAAGGAATATAAATCAACATGAAATTTGCTGGCTTTCCTGATATAATAGTCGCACAGAAAAAAAATATATATATAACCATACTAAATTTCATTGAATAATAATGTTTGGTACCTACCCACATAGGGCAGAGCTCTGTATGGGGTGGGATGCCTTACATGAATCTTCCAGAAACGACTAACCAGTTCCAGTCATTAAACTTATTAAATCTTAATGACAATAGCTTTCGTGCTGGTTACTGGACATTGGTCGATGTTTCTTTCTGGTGGTGAATGGGAAAACCGTAAATTTCATTATATATAAGAAATGAATTAATGGCTTAGCTAAGGTATACTCAAAACCCTCGAGAAACATTTCCCATGAAACAGAAATCCATATTTGTGCGTGCTGGTCCGAGCCTCATATTGATACTTATTGAAAATTTACTAGACATTGATTTTATATATGCCATAGAGCCGAAACTACTATCAATACACGAAACTTGTCTTCCAGTAATTTTTAGCTTGGCTCCTTACATACCGTCCTTAACAAAATACTACAATAGTTATGACAAAAAAGTAACCTTACCATTTACACTCAATAACTCTCAGTTGAGTAATAGTTGCAATACTGTATGTGCGGCCGTAGTCTGAATCTGTAGGCAGATTGATTCGAATTGATCGAACCACGGCATATTCACATATGCAATTATTACTCAGTTGAGAGTTTTCTTTAGGGAATCGTAGTCGTTTGGTTAAGAAAAATTTTTGTAGGAAAGATAAAAATTTGATTACGGTTGAGAAGATAAGGAAGTAAGCTTAAGATTATTAGAAGACAATTTTTCGTTATGAATAGTAGTTTAGGGCGTAGGAGCTATTCAAATTCAACTTTTGTCAGTTTTACATAAGAACACTGCAAATATTTTAGAATATTTAGACTATGTCAGGGCACTATCATGTAGTATTCAGGGATTCTGTTTCATGGCTTCCACAATACAAAAAAATTATATATGAGATCTTCAAAAAATTATTGTCAAAGCACTGCACTGTTTTCGATGTGCTTTACAATGCGTACACTGCATCGTATTGTGTTTCTGGTTTTACTAATATGAAGCTAATATTAATTTCATACCGATACTTATTAGGTAGCTAACCCCAGAAATAATATACAACCCATAAAGTATGTCTTGTATATGTATTATAGTCAACCGGTTGGCCGGCCGAAATTACATTGATGTTTGAAAGGAATTAAAATTTTATTTTAAAGAGGTCATATATACAAAATTATAGATTCTACAAAAACAGGCTCAATTTATATATCAACGATATTCAAGTACCTTAAGGCATAAAAGAAGGGAAACGATTAATGGAAAAAGATCTTGAATATTTAAATAGTTGTATTTTACGTTTACAATCGTTTTCACATTCACCAGTATAATATAGGTATATAAGAGTGTCATCCGTGAATTGCATCGCTTTTAAATTCTTTATAACTATTGCCATGTCGTTAACATAAAATAAAGTCGCTGCTAGTATTGTCCCCTGAGGAACTCCGATGTCCACTTCTATTTCAGTAGATAATGTATCGTTTATTTTTGTGCATTGTGTTCTATTATTCAAATAAGATTCAAGCCATTTCTTTTCCTTTCCTCTTATTCCATACTTATCCAGTTTTTGCAATAACATTTTTCTATCCACTATCTATCAAATGCTATTTTTAGGTCAAGATAGACAGCTATTGTAATTCTCATTTTATCTTGATCCTCCTTCCACTTTGTTATTATTAAATTTATTGCCGTTTCACAAGAGTGTCCATGACGAAAACCGGATTGAAATTCTGTCATTATAGAATTAGTTTCGAGGTATTTTATGAGTTGTAATTGTACCACTTTTTCGATCACCTTTTCATGTGTTGCAAGCATGTCTATCGGCCTGTATAAGTCACAGCTCTTATTTTCTTTTTCGACTGGTACGACAACTGACTGTTTACAGCTATCAGGAAAGACACCATTTTTTAATGATTCATTAATAATATCAACAAGTACCGGACCCAAGTCTTTCATGCAATCAATAATCTTACGAGCGTTCAGCATATTCAAATCTCTTTTATGATTCATATTCTTCAATATAGTTTCCAAATCATTTATTTGGATGAGTTCAAAGCTAAATGTAGATTCTGTTTCTTCAATGTAATTTGTATACGGTACATATGTTATTGAGTTACTGAGCTCATATATGTATACTGTTCATAATATACGAATTCAATTTTGTCGCAATAATAGTATCTTCGTTATATTTACCATCAGGGAAGTTCATTTCTTTAATAACACTATGTTGGCTTTTTAGAACTAGTTGTTTTTTTGCTCTCCACATTTCTTTTTGATTCGAACTTAAACTTATTATATTTTGCTTTTCTCAATTTACTTTTATTTATATTTCTGCAAGACTTTATTGATCCCACTCACTTTCAATGTTTAATAACACTGCTCTGTCGTATTTCAATCGAGTGTACTCCTTATATATCTTTTTAGGTTAGAGTTGAAGCAATTATTGATTGAAATATTTTCTTTTACTTTTATACAAAGGCTTTCACATACTTTTATTAATATATTTTGAATATTCAATGATTTAGTATTAAAGTCAGAGATATGTTTAATATTTTTTAAGCAACTGCTTTCTAATGCACTTATAAATCGAGTTTTATTATACATAATTTAATTTTTTTAGGATTAACTTTGCAATTGCTTACCGCAATATTATTGTTTACTCTTCTTCATGGTCACTGATTTTTAGATTCTTTTGTATATTTGCACTTATGGTACTAACACCCTTTTTTACTATCACATAATCAATTAATGTTTTTGATCTCAGAGTTATTCTTGTTGGATCAGAAATAATTTGTTCACACGCGTTATCTAAACATGTAACGTATATTGCATTCCTATATGTATCGTGATTATACCAGTTTATATTGAAGTCACCCATTATTAAAATGTCTCCTATGATATCAGATACTTCATCTAACCATTCTTTAAAACTTTCGCAAAATTCACTTTTTGGAGAACTGGGTGATCTGCACATTGTAATTTTATTCCTATTGCACTAATATTTATTAATAGCCACCAATTTTTGCTGCTTACTGATATACTCTTCACTATTTCATAATTTAACTAATTTTTTACATATATCTCCGTAAGATGAGTAAAGCTACAGTGTGTCAAAATAAATAAAATAAGATCAAGAGCTACATTCCTTGAAGTAAGTATTCAACAGATACTTACTTAGTGATTTTGTACATTACGTTACCTTCAATCCTATCTGTTAATTAGTAATCAAAACTTTAAACCTCCCAGTTTGAATGAACCTGAACTTAGGTTGTTACAAAAATAATAAATAACAGATAAAAATAAAGGGGTGCTGGTTTAATGAGAAGTCATTAAGTTTTTACTAATTCAATGTGTATATTTTATAACTCAACAATGCCAAAAACCAAGAGTTCAATTATTTTTATGGAGCAACCAAACTTAAACAATTCAGTTTTATCGTAATTAAGTTTAATATTCGGTTAAATCTGAAAATAAACAGAAAATGCAAGGATTAGTATATTTCGCACAAAGGACTGTAAGCGTTATAGCGGTTTACAGTCTAATATTTCTATACACCCTTAAGGCGGTATATAGAATTGGGTTATTTGTAACTGGACACTGCAAACGTTAATGCGGTTTACAGTCCAACAACTCCATACTCCTTAAAGTGGTGTATAGAAGGAATATACGGTTACTATCAACGGTAATGCGTTTATAGTCTGAGATTGGTGTACACCTGAAAGCGGTGTACAAAATTTAGGTATGAGGAATGCTATAGACTTTAATGCGGTTTGTAGTCCCTAAGGCTAAATTCTGTCTAATTTAGAGCATTATACAATTGGTTCCAAGTAAGCAGTTTAAGGCACTGCTTTGCAGATTGGCAATTTAAAACGTTAGCATTGATTGCTCAGGAAGTAAATGCCTTATCCATGCGCTGCTTCTGTTTATATAGCCAGTTTGCTAGGTGAAACGCTTACTGAGGTGCAGAAAAATGTCTGGTACAGTCTTGTTTAAGTCTTTAATTTATTATTAATTTATTTTATGTACAACTGTATACAGATACAGAAGTGGAGCGGCGCAGAACTCTTAAATATGTATATCAAATATTCCTATTATTCAACGAGCTACCTGAATAAAAAAAGCATGAAATGAGATTTAGGCAGTTTAAAAGAAAATGTGTTGAATTTATTAGAAGAAGAACTTGAGTTAAACACTTTTAGGTCAGATAGTTGCCAAAAAAATATGTTCTATACTAATAAAATTACTATTATTATTATTATTATTAAAAAAAGTGCCATGAGCAATGAAGTTTTCGTCTGGTATTAAGAAATATTGAGAAGCTTTAATTTATAAATTCAATTTTACAAATAAATATTAAACAACAAACAAATTTACAGGAGAAAACGGCATATAGGAAAATTGATATCAACATCCTTCTTAGAAGACAAAGAATTTGATCGAATTTTAGTCGCAACAGAAGACAATATTGTTGCTGCTTTATCTACCGATACAGGAGAAATAATTTGGCGACAAATTCTAGAGAAATACCCTCGAGGGGATATTAAATTTGTTTATTTTCGCCCAGAATACAATATTGGATCAGCCTCAATAAGACATCCTAGTCAAGATTATGATATTCTAACAGTTACTGGAAGTCAACCAGTATTTATTAGAGGTTGGTCAAGAGAAACTGGTAATATTGTGTTTGAATGGACGCCCACAATTGATACTAAATTAGTAACAAAATCGTCATGGTTTCATAAAGATAACTATTTGTATCATACCATACCACACGGGGATTCTTATATTGAAGTAATACAATATAATGCTGCAACAGGGGAAATGAGGATACCATCAATAAAGGTAGATACCAATTGGTCCTTTAAAGGTGAACACGATTGTGTTGTTGTAGATACATACTACGTTTGCATAGATACCCAGAACCGACGACGATTGATTGCAAAAGATTTACTTGACGAAAAGCCACATATTGAAAAATATTTAAGCGAAGAAATTGTGTCTCCACCTAGAGCCGTATCGGTAATAGTTTAATATTGAATCAAAAATCCAATTAAATATATTTTTTTTAAAGGGCTTTGAAGGAGTTCTTATTGTAAATGAACATGAAATTGTTAGTTTAAACAATGCACTTTCAAATTATGACGCCTTAGCCTTAAATAAAACTCTAGAAATTTCTCGGGAAAGTGACTTTTCACAACTTATACATTATGAAGGAAATGATTTATTGATTACAATATCAATTGAAAATGAGGCTAGTATATTGTAACCAAATAATTTATATGAAAATAATAATAGTTTTACAGATATTATCCATAAAACCATACTATTTGAGTCAGTCCAACAAGTTTGAAGAGCTGATAATGAATATACCATACCCAAAAGAATATGGATCACTAAGCTTACTATCCTGCAACTGCTATCGATCCAGAAGTGATACTCCATCTTGCGCTGTTCTATTAAGCACTGCAGATGGAGCCATTATATATGCTAAAAACGGTAAAATTTGTTGATTATATTTCTTATGTTGTTTAATTATTTTTTGATTTTAGGAAAAATTCAATGGGTACGTGAAGAAGCTTTAGCTAGGATTTCCGCTATTGAATTAATTGATTTGCCTCTGTCCGGTACACAAAGTGATTTTGAAAATGAAATTCAAAAAACTACTGGTAATTATTTCATTTATATATACATGCATATATACGTACATTATATAATACCACAAATACCCAGATGTCAGTTAAGCAAATATTCTCCTTTACTTGTGTTGAATGCGGTATATGAAGATGAGTTTTATCTGTTTACTTGCAATTCAATACAATGTTATCAGAAATTTATTTTCCCAGTTTTTATACCGATTTATTTTATTTTTTGTATTTGACAGACGTACAAGACCGCCATATGTTTTAGATAACAAATTGCTCCTCGAACACGGGTTTAGCAAAGAAATTTCTCCTTCTCACATTTGTAAATTAAAAATGTATGGATAAATTAAATTGAGTAATAGATAGCTGTAAAAGCAATTGTCTGGCAGAAATTCTAAGCAGCTTAGATATCTAATGAAATATTTTTCATTTCTGAAATGTGCTCATCAAAGTCTTCTCAATAAGTACCACTTGATCATATAAGTATAAAGAACATTTTTTTGTTTCTCTGCAATCATAAGAAGCTCTTAATTAAATTCGGATCTGTCAACTTTAAATGGACAGCATATTTATAGTGTTTTCTTATTTTATTATATTCTTATAATAAATCAAAGTGTGTTTTCAACGTAATATTACTTATTTAGGCCACAGCTCTTACACTAACGGCTATGCTGATGTAATTTAATCTTTCGGGTGTATCAGTCAGTGATTAATAAAAATTAATCATGTATAGTCCTTTATTGGCCTAACGTTTCAGCAAATATCGTTGCCTTCCTCAGAAGCACCAAGTATATTTACTTATCTATTACAACAATGAGAATACAATAGCTATGGCTTACGTTCCAGGAACCCCGTCGGGGTCTCAACCTCTTTTCAATCCATCCCTCCATCCATCTTACTTAATTAGTGAATATCTCTTTATCCCACTTAATTCAAAAGTAACGCGAGTTCAAATTGACAGCCGCGCCTTATTGAAAATTCCCTTTTCGACTGACGTATGAACTAAGATCATTGTTGAACTTAAATAGTGCAGCTTCTCGAAAAAAAAATTAATTATAGGTTTGATAACCACACAAATTTTTAATTTTTTAACATCTGTCATCTGGGTATATTTTTGTCTCTGATATAAGAAAAAAAGGACATCATTTTGACTTGATTTGCTTTTTTTTTTTTTTATGGAAACAGATCAGTATGGAAAGACATGTGAGTATAATCTTTCGAACTTTCGATTTTTTTTAGAATTTAATTATTTAATAAAACTACATAATCTTAATTTAGATGATATCTGGGGAGCATTTACACGTCGCATTCAATCGCAACTACATTTACTAAAGAATTTCCGTTTCTATATATTTGGTGATCAACCTGAACGTCAGAGAACCGAACTAACTCGAGACGCATTTGGTTTGCACAAAATGATGGTAATTTTAACAGAAACTGGAAAAATTTTTGGAATCGACAATATATCGGGAGAGAAACATTGGGCCATATATCATCCATCATTTGCCAAATTTAATAATGATGAAAGCATGAAAATTATTGTCCAGAGGACCTCTAAGCATGCTCCCCATCAGCCATTATGTACAATTTTAGCGAAAGATCTGGTAAAGAAAAATGTTTTTTTTCTGTTTTTTTTTTTATATATATATATATATAAATTTATTTTAGGATACGGGTAATGGTATTGTTTATCGGTTCAGTCCAATTTCCGGGATAGCTTTTGATGATGGTCCTGTCAAACTGAATTACAAAATTAAACAAATGGCTGTTTTGCGTGAAAATCCTAAAGATCACACCAAGGGAATTTTGTTGCTTGATCAAAATGATGAAATACACGTGATACCAAAAGATTCGACAGAAATGGTAAAGCTTATTTATACATTATCATGGAGATTCGAAATTTTTAATTGAATCATTTATAGGCCGAAAGGATGTATATTTTCATCGCAAATAAAACCACTGCTTTGGTAGATGGATATTTTATTCAACCACTAAATGGGGTAATTATATATGTTTGTGAACATTTTTGTCCCCTAATTTATATTTTTTACTTTATTTTGTTTAGAAATTAGATTTAACAAAAGTTTGGAGAATTAATTTAGGTGGAATTCATCAGCCAAATAATTTGGGTACTCCGAATAATATGATTATTGCGATTGCTGCTAAAAATCCAATTGAACGTGTTCATTCTCAAGGACGAGTGTTAGGCGATCGATCTGTTTTATATAAATATCTCAACCCGAATTTGGTTGCAATTGTTACTGCACCGGCAAGTAGCTTTAGTAAAGGTAAGTGGAACGAATTTTCTGAATCTTTACTATGAAAAGCAAAATTGTATCAGCATTGAAAAGAATATTTTACTTTAAGAGGCTTTTATTTGTATAACAAAATATAGTAACAGCAAATTGTAATAATGCGTATAGGGTAGGGTAATTGATAGCACATTGACGCATACTTTAATGGGTATGGGCTCTACCTCAATTGGCAAATAAAAATATTAGGCAGACGGCTAGGGATCCTAACTTTTCAGCCATTATACATACAAAGGTAATTACAATTAGAAATATACCTAGTACGATATTAAATGTCTTTGTAGTGGGAAAGTGTTACAAGAGAAAAGAGCCCAGAATAAAGTACATTTTCAGTGTACGCTGAACGTATCACGAGAAACAAGCTGTATGCAAATTGTTCCAAATTCTTATAACTTGAAGAAAGCAAGACTTTATATTATGTGGATGTGCGGAAGTAATGAATAAGCAAATGTAAATTCTTGTAAGATTTCCTGCACTGTATATGCTTGTCGAAATAGTTTATTGATTTAAACTAGTATATATCTACACACTCGGGTACTATAGCGCTATTGTTTGCTATGGTATTTCTAAATTTTTTGATAGGTTCAGTTTCCTTTTTGTTTATATGCTACTTATGTCTATTCTTACCTAGCTAATCTTAATTACGTTTATTCTTGTAGGTTAATTTACTTATATCTAACATTTTTTCAATTGCCTACCTATTTCTATACCTTCTACTAGTATCATTGACCAGTTCTTGTTCTTGCGATCCTCTTGCCAATGCTCTGAGGGGAAATAGTATCAGAGTAATAAGAGCGACAAAGAAAGACGAGATACGTGATGGCTTATTTTTCTTGTTTTACATGTGCTTTATTGTTTGCAGCTGTGTAAGGAGTTTGAGAAGGCGATCGGGATTCTCGGGAGACAATAATTCGGTAAGGGCTGGGAGAGATCCTGTATTTGTCCGTATTGTTTTTGTACTTGTCGTCAGTATGTGCTTCATTGTCAGTGGTACTTGAAATTCTACACAGCCAGGTTGTAGCGTCCTGGTTATATAGTAAGAATGGGTGAGTCGGGTATGACCTGTTCGCACTCTTATTATTTTGACATCTTGCCATATGGGTTGATCGGATTTGTGTTTTGGTGGGACAGTATCCCTCCAGTGTTTTGTCAGAAATGTTGTTTGTCTTTCCGAAATTTTTAGTTTAGACAACCATAATCAAGTTATCTCACTCCGTGATACTCTTTAAAATGGAAAAGTATGGGTTTTACCCAACAATTATAAAAAGGACGGAGTCTTATTTGAATAACAGAACATATCAAATAATATTCCGTCATTCCATCTCTAGAGTCCTGAAAGCTTCGTCCGGAGTACCTCAAGGGAGTCACTTGGGCCGTTGTTTTTTATTCTATCTATTGACGACATTGTCTCCGTTGTGAGGCACTGCAAAGTATTGATTTATGCTGACGATATTAAACTTTTCGCTCAGATTAAATCTGTTAACGATTGTGAACTGATACAGGATGAACTTCACAAGTTTTACGTTTGGTGCAAAAACAATAATTTGGCTGTCAATATCGACAAATGTGAGGTTATGACTTTCCACAGAAATCAGAAACCGATCACTTATGATTATGTGTTCTCGGATTCCATGATTCGCCGTCGCGAGGGTGCTGTTTGTGACTTGGGTGTCAAATGTGACCATAGATTGAATTTTATCTCTCACATTAACTACATGGTATCTAAGAGTAACTCTATGCTGGGCTTTATCAAACGTTGGTTTCGAGAATTCTCGAATCCCACCATAACATTGCGTTTGTACACTTGTTTTGTGAGACCTCTCCTTGAATACGCTAGCCAGGTCTGGTCTCCATTTTACGGTACACACATCGACAGCATCGAGTCTGTTCAGCGGAACTTCCTGCGCTTCGCTCTTGGGCACATACCCTGAAATAATTCATTGATTCTTCCACCTTATGAGGATCGCTTGAAGCTTTTGAATATGCACTCCTTTGAAAAACGTCGCATGGTTGCCGATGTAACTTTAGTGCGTCAACTCTTAAACGCGAATATTGATTCTTCCCTACTACTTAGCAAAATCTCTTTCCATGATAGTGGGCACAATCTGAGAAGGTTACCTCTGTTGCATGTTAACTCTGCAAGATCCAACTTTAGTATGTATGAACCCATCAATCGCATGAGTATTGTTGTTAATATTACGGCTGAGCATTTTGACGTTGGCATATCCAAGCATGTTTTAAAAAAACGTCTATTTAATACTTAATTTTCTGTTTCCATGTCGCATTGCATGTCATCTCATTCGGTGTTTGGGCTATGTTTAGTTTAACATACTAATACTAACACCGACTAAGTGATGAAACGCATGTATTGTTGACCGTTTATTTTATTAAACGTGTCCATGCAGCGAGCTTGTGTTAAGCTGGGTCTGATAGTCTATAATTCTTGATGGGAGAGGGCTTTGGTGTGGTGCTGATTGAGCAGTCGTTGGAAAGGCCATGAAGTACAATGAGCTCTTACCTGTGACCGTACGCCCTGTAGTTTTTAAGATACATACAGGGTGTTTTGTGAAAATCTATCTTTATTTCTTAATCACCCTGTAACTCCTAAACGGTTGATATTCCCCCCCCCCCCCCCCCCCCCTGCCATACAAATTTTGGTTCGTCTAGGTGAGTCCTATCACCTCCCGCTCTATTGACCTCCTAGTGGGAAACACCCTGTATTCAGAAAATTTAGTGATAGGAAATAGGAGTGGGATATACGAAGGGCGTTATATAGTCAAACCTTCAAAATCCAAAAATAATTCTGACACATTGGCTATGAATAACGTTAAGGGAATATCAAGTTGCCGAAGGTATGTTTAATGGCAAAATTA
Source organism: Dioctria linearis (assembly GCA_963930735.1). Classification (NCBI taxonomy): domain Eukaryota; kingdom Metazoa; phylum Arthropoda; class Insecta; order Diptera; family Asilidae; genus Dioctria; species Dioctria linearis. The sequence goes on along the minus strand of OZ005741.1, from coordinate 47,166,938 downwards.
GGGTTTTGATAAACTTTAAGCATATTTCCATCCGTCGTCAACCAAAGCTCCTTAAACCCCGATTTATTACAATTCGTAGATTTCTAACTTTATCTATCACAGTGAGGGAATAATTTTTCAACGAAGGATCTCATAGCATGACATATGATTAAAGAAGGAACGATAAGCTTGAAGAAACTGGGAGGTATGTAGTCTGTAGATTGCTTGAATCTGGGCAGATAGAGTAAACCGCCCCACAAAGTTTTGAAGTAACACAATGCAACGAAAGATTTGGATTCAAGATCTTTTCTTGGGCCAAAAGCATTTAAATTGATGCTCCTCTTGCTTATATCAGCCTTCCTGAAGTTGCTGCATAAGATTTTTGGCGGTTAACTTGCGACTAGTTATCTCGCATAATATTCTTTTACCTCTGTAAATTTTGAGAGTAATTCGATTTCGCGCAAACTTTTATAAAGTTTTTTTAGTGGTATTAGTTTGAACGTGTTGTTGCACAGTGTAAGCACTCTGATTAATTCCAGCAAAATCCACCGAATATTGATATTATTATAGAGCTACATCATAGCTCAAAAGCAGGAAACAATTACGCTCATTGTTTGAGACAAGTCAAAAAACGATGGATTCATGAAATATGTGTACGTTGGTAAAAAATTCACCACATTTAGATATAATGATGAATCATGAAGAGAAATGAAATAGGCTGAACATTTAATCGAAAGATGTTAACATTGAAGTGTCGTCTTACGTCCAAAATGAATTTTGGTATTTCAGCAGAACTCCTGAATGTGTGTACACGGGTGTTTTCAGGATTTAGAATTTGATCAATAAATGCGTGGGGGAATTAAAATATAATGATTCTCTGACGCATCGAAGACGGCATTACTCTACCGAAGTGAATGTCCTAGTTCTTTTCTTCTCTTTCAAGTCCCTGGAGTAGCAGAGAACTCAGATCTTTATCTTTAAGGCAGGGTGCTGGAAGTTTAAGTGTATAGGACACATGTTAGTACTCCAAAATCTACGTTTAATCTAGCCCTGAATCGTAAACGTATACTTTTCTGTCTGAAATAAACAGTCAGAAGAGTCGAGCTTGAAAAATGTCTACCATGGTTACAACCATGGTTCGATCATGTGACAGCATATGCAAAACAATTTCATTAAAAATGTATAGACTAGCCGCTAATTATGCATAGAACTGTTTGCTGTTAGTCGGTATTTAAGTAAATCGCATTTTATTTACTTCGAATTTGGATTTCGTCAGTTCTGTATGAATTTTTCGTCTTTTTTCTTCCTCATCCTTCTATCCATTCTTCCAAATGCGTGCACACAATGCTTTTTTGAGTTTTAATAAATAGTATTAAAAATAATTTAGAAATCATTTCTCTTCTTAGATATAAACGTACATCTAGTTGATGTGGTCTCTGGAAGCATAGTTTATTCTATGACTCATCGAAAAGTGAGGGGTCCTGTTCATATTATAAACTCTGAAAATTGGCTGGTGTACTCTTACTACAATGAAAAAGCTCGTCGCACAGAAATAAGTACTGAAATTCAATTATTTTTATTTTTGAATTAAATAAAGGTAATTTGTATATACGCTTTTTTTTAGCTACGGTGGAATTGTATGAAGGTAAAATTCAATCTAACAGCACTCTCTGGAGCTCACTAGAAGCTCCTCCGTTCCCAATAATTGAAAGGCAATCATACATTATTCCTACAACTGTTGAAGCAATGCGTGAAACAATTACTGAACGAGGAATTACCAACAAACATGTTTTGAGTAAGAACTCTTAATTTACTTTTGTATAAAACTTCATGAATATCTTCAATTTTTAGTCGGAACGTCAAGTGGTGGTATTGTGGAAATGTCATGGGCCTTATTAGATCCAAGAAGACCTACAACAAATCAAGCAAGGGAAGAAGGATCTATTCCATACATTCCAGAGTTAGGAATTCCATCGGAAACTGTAATCAATTACAATCAATCTATTGCTCGGCTTATAGGCATAGCTACTGCCCCTAGTGGACTCGAAAGCACTTGTTTAGTTGTTGCATACGGTTTAGGTAATGACAGTTTTTATAAAAATGATGTTCTATAGAGAGCAGTCGTTTACCGAATTATAATACCATTTTTTTTCTAGATTTATTTGTAACAAGAGTTTCGCCTTCTAAAACTTTTGATTTATTGAAGGAAGACTTTGACTACATGTTGATTTCTCTTGTTCTAATTGGACTGCTGGTGGTCTCCTGTATAGTACAACATCTTTCCTCACGGAAGGCTCTAAAACAAGCTTGGAAGTAGTTTTCTCTACATTATTAAATTCTTTTAGACACTGTTATAATTTAGTAAATTATTTTTCAACTAGTGAGCGGGTTGTTTTTATTTTTTTTTTAAGATTTTTCATTAGATTGATATGATACAACACAGAAAAGAGAATTGATTGGTGAAGATTTGAATGTTTGAATAAATGTGGTGGAAATTAATATATGACTATGTGTTTTTAATAAATTTTATCCATTCCGGAAATCAAATTGCATTGAAAATTTTAGTTTCTTAGATGGTCAATGCAATGTAATAGAATAGCAAAAATATTTTCTTCTAGGATGGATGACACTCTAGTGGAAAATATTTGTGTTCGAAACGATGTTCGCTTTATGCTTCGATTACAGTCTAGAAGAATGGCATATTTTCATTGATTCCAAATTTTTGCTGTATAATAAAAATAAAAAAACGTAAATTTCAGGGGGGAAGGAATGATTATAGGAAGGCAGATCTAACAAAAGTATGATTAGGACACTCCAAAAAATCCATTGGCATACTCCATTCTTCTTATTCATCGAGCACACTGCATATAATCGGATAACTCAGCACAGCACACGTTAAATGTTTGCAACAGGAGAATTTGCAAAATATCATATACAAAATGAACATTAAAAGAGACTACAAACTTTTGAAAGGAAAATTGGATTCACTTTCTAAAATTGCACCAACTTTGATTGCAATTATCAATAAATCATTGACATCCGGTAAATTTCGAACAGTGTGAATAGATTCTCTGATAACTCCAATAAGAAATGTGAAAAATACAAATGATTTTGGCAATTTTAGACCAATTAACTACCAATTAATAACGATGTTAACTGGAGAAATGCGTCTATCTGCAATTGGAAAAATACCTAGAAAAGAATAATATACTGATCCAGTAACTAATCAGGCGTCCGAAAGAATCATTCATGTGCATTCACCAGCAATCAATATGGTGTTGAATACATGCAAAGGAACAGATCGCGAATAAGTACAGCGTTATAGCTGTTTTCTTGGATATGAAAAGAGCATCCGAGACGGTGGACAGGAACATATTCAGTACGTACTTTAAGTGAGATCAAAATATCATGTAAACGCGCATTGACTTCAAGTATACTTGAGTCAAGTAAACCACAAAATTGTTGTTCAATTAACTTGAAAAATTTATATAAATGCAACTGCAGTACTTCAACATTTTTCATATCTGTGAGTAAAGAAGACAATTCAGGCTGTGATTTTTGGTAAATTTCAAGAAAATTCCAAATCAAGTAACTGAAATTAACTCAAACAAAAACCTTACTTGAGTTTCAAATGGATTTCAAGTCAAGTACTAAAGTATTCATGTAAATTTACTGATTGACAAAAAAATTATTCAAGTACGGTGTGAAAGGTAAGGAATCGCAGTGGTGCGAGGATTACTTGATGAACAGACTGCAGAGAACAATCTGCCACTCTCAGGTGAAATCTCTATTTTGCTGTGGGTCACCACACCGTGCCGCGCCGCTCTCGGTGTGACCAGGGCTTAATCTGTACAACACGATCATCAAGTCACATTTTAGATGTGTGCAACACTCCTATTTTTATGTAATCAGGAACAACTTATGCAGATGCAAAGCCTTAAAAACAAAGCAATACGAGTGATACGCTAAAATGGTTAAATATTAGACAAAGAGTATTTTTGTACTTAAATCAAGCATGTTGATTTGACGTTGCTATGGCATTTTGTTATATGAATTTCAAACCTCGTTGTTATGGCGATTTGTTACGTTAAATTTTAAAGTGCGAATTTCACACTACGCTGTATTGTGAACAGCTTCGCTCTGGACTCAAAGCTCACTCTGCTCCACTCTGCATTGTGAATGCGGCATTACTCTTAGGTAGGACGTGTTTTTAAAGTCGTCACATTTGACGATGTTGACGCTCTCTTGATTCATTCATTTATGCTCGTGTGCAGTCTGCATTAAAGTTTAAAAACGAGTTTCTGTGCACGTGATTTTCTTGAGAAAATAATCAACGTGTCGGGTTCATATTATATTTCCATAATAATAACACCGTATGTATGTATAATATGTATGGCATTTTAAGTAAATGATATTAAAATTGTTTATATTAGAAAAGAACAAGGAAAACACCAATGCAAAGCAATACGGCAATACTGAGCGGGTCATCAAGTTAAAATGTCAAAACGATCATATGTTATCAGTCGTTGCATGAAGTGGGGTGCCACAGTAGATATCATGTGATGCTCTCTTTTGCACATCACAGACTTTAAAAACGATAAATGCGACGTCAAATGAATCGCAAAGAGAATTTAAAAACTCTTATTTGTGCACATTTGACGACTTTAAAAACACGCCCGTACACGACTGCACGAGTAAGATCTGGCGGGTGAACAAAACACTGGGGAAGGAGGAAGCTGTCAAGTAAGAGCTCTAGACACCAAAGGTAGAAAAATATAATTTGAAGAGGAATCAAGAAAAAGCGAAAGAATCAGTGAGGCTAGCGAGTTTATTTTGTATCAAAAACGGAAGAGAGATAGTTACGCATCTGGAAAGCGTGACCGAACTGGCCCCATCAATAGCACACGTGTTCATTTTATAAAAAAAATAAATAAAGAGAACGTAGCTTTTTTTGGGCCTCGAGCATCACAGATCTGCAAGGCCGGGACTATCGATTGCTCACTGTTGGTAGTAACATTTGGCTTTTGGTATAAGTTCTGTTAACTCCATTGGGTCCACTTCCATTTAGGGATCCAATACGTCATAAACATTGAAAGCCACCCTAGAGGGGATTTTCATCTGCTCCCAAACAATGGGTAGATTCAGTAAACATCCGTACCTTAAGGAGCACCTACGACTCTACTATAGCGGGGTCAATAAGGAATGATTACAAGAAGTCAGATGGGCGTCCATTGTACCGTCGAATCGCATAAGGTTCCAGTAACACCCATTAGAGACCGTAGTGGTGTTCGCAAAATCGCCTAGTTATTTATAGTTGAGAGCCGGATCATGTAGCCATCGACCACATGGGCAGGCATTTATAGTAGGGCTGGGGAGCCATACATCTTTCTCTGTACATCCTGAAGAGAATTCGTCGTCCAACGACAGCGAAATTCAGCTCCGCTCGGATAGTTAGTTAAGTTAATAGTAAAATATGTAGAAAGTTGTTGGTTATATTTCTTTCATTCTTTATGTTAAATGTATAGTGCCATACTGGAAACATCCTGGATGCGCCTCGTCGATGGAATCAGAACAACAAAGTTCATGTAAGCTGTTGCCTTTTGTAACATCATTTTATAGATAATTGTCTAGAGGTAAAGTACGGTAACTTTTATGACAATAATGGACACATATCAATCCCAGTTTTGCTTTGAAATGACAGGATAATACATGTGTCTGAAAAACATGTAAATGTACAGAATAACCTAATTTTGCCTATATTAACGTTTAACATTCATCTAGTCAGATGAAGGCACATATCCTCTAGTACTAGGAACTTTTTCTTGAAAATTCCTTTTTCCGTTAAAATAAGCCCCCCCCCCTCCCTCGTGATTACGCGTTGGAAAAGTAGGGTTGATGCCATCAACCCCGGGTGCTACCAACTTGGAGAGTATGATGCACTTGTGGAAAATTCGCTCGATGAAAAAAGAGATAATCTATCGAAACATGAGGCTCGGTGGCTAGCCCAATCCATCGTGAACTTTTAATTTATTTGTAGCGCGATCATTTGGTTCGATATTCTAAACAAAGTTAATGTCGCTTCTAAATTATTACAAAGTCCTGCTTTGAATATAGTTTAATCCTGTAACATTCTAGACACAACCACAGATTTGCTGAAGCAGTATGGATCTGAAGAAATTTTCTAGAATACTGAACTGAGGTATATCCGATATTTCTCCCTAACAACACGGTCCGCGTTCGGACTAAGAAACATAATTTCGAATACGAATCTCGAGATGAACGTGTACCAGATCCAAAAAAAAATTTAGAACAGAGTTCTTTTACCACGTCGATGATACAGCACAGCAGTAGTATCAATGGGAGAGATTTCAACACCTGCAGGCGCACAGCAGTGACTTCAAATTTCTTTATGATATTCATGCTCTCAAGTTTTCAATGAAGAAAGAAATAATGAAGACATGCAAAGATTTGCATAGAATATTAACAGGTGGCGAAAATATGGAAAATGTGGAAAATATGATTTGTGTGACGAAATTATGAATCTGGCTGCGATCTTGGCTGTTGATCAATCCCCAATTGAAGTTTTGAATTTCATCGTAAAAAATTATATTCTACCGATTATACCCCACGTTGTCATTCAGTACATTTACACGAATACTTCAGTACTTCACTTTGGCTTTTTGGTTGAATTAATTAAAATTACTTGACTTGAAATTTTCTTGAAATGACACTTTACCTTTGACAAATTTGCATTAAGTTCAATATATAATTGCGGATTTTTAGATAAATATCTTGAGAAAAGTGCTAAAAATCACAGCCTGAACTATCAACAATAATCTTCGTTTTGTTCCTCTTTGCCGATATCATATCTCGCACAAATGAAAAATTTTCAAGTATTGAAGTTGCGTTTACATGATTTTTTTAAGTAAATCGAACAAAATTTTGTGATTTACTTGACTCAAGTATACTCATTGAATAAATAACTAATTTATTCAATGAGTTTACTTGAAGTCAATGCGCGTTTACATGATATTTTGATTACTTGATCTCCACTTGAAGTATACTTCAAGTATTCATGTAAACGTACTGATTGTCTTGCGGATATTGTTAAGTTTAAAATTATTAAAAATTATCTGGGATCGACAATGAGCCAGGAACGCTTAGTAGAATTGGCCACAATATTTATTGAAAGCGAATTATGTGGTCAAACAAATTAGTGGCTTGGAGTCAATAAATACGTTGGGAGTGATAAACCACCGGGTTCATTGTCAATTATTTGTAAATTTGGTTTCAATTTTGTATTAGTGATTTGGAGTCAATAAATACGGTGAAAGTGATGAATTACCGGGTCCACTATCAATTATGTTTTTTTCTTCTTTGAAATTCTGTATTAAAACATTTAATTGGAAAAGGCTGTATTAAAATATATATCGGAAAAGTCGGATTCACTCAGCTTGCCCAAGTTGCCCCAAAAGCTAGGCACGACGCTGTTCTGAAATATAAATTTTTGAACTTACAACTACCAAGCAAAATTTGTCACTTTTCAGCAAAATACTATTAACAATAAAACCAACCTACCTATGAGATTTCATCAAAATCGGAGAGGGTCCATTCAGAGCATTTCTCTGTGCAATGACCCGACCGTACAAGCAACTCATTTCTAATTTCTTTTTTACTGTTTATGCCAGGGACAAGCATAACAAACAAATTTATTAAAATCTACCAAATGAATTTTAAACTCAGCAATGCACTACTACTCTACTTACGTACGAGACTCGATCCGGAAAATGGACTTCGGTTCATAGGATGAAGGCAAATTTTCTCAACTCATGAAAGTCAATTGGCGGGAGGAAATCCCCCCCCCCCCCCCGACTGTCTTTCATCAACAAAAATTTTGGAAATACGCGTGCAGTATGCGACAAGGTGTACGCCGGCCCAATGGGTGACTTCCAGTCAAGGAAAGCTCTAATTTGGTGTCCTAATTAATACTCACTTTGCGACTTTGAACGACCGCTGCTCGCGTCCCCATATTGGAAAAATGGTACCGAAAAACAAATTTTCGCGAATATCTTCTCACCATCGCCACCCAAGTCAAAAGCAGCTATTACAAAAATTATAGAGCATGAAATGTCCTGCAACTTTTGTAGGAAATTTTTTAATTGAGTTACAGCTTAGTCAACCCCAGCAAATTTCTACAATTCGCAAAATTGTAACATTTTTTCTCGAAATTTATGTCTTCAGTGCCGGGACTAATGGTACATGTGCTACTTTTGCACTTTGTGAATACGGTTACCGGCTTTATTAGTATCTTGTAAGTTTCGATAAGTTTAATCAAATGTTTGTATGTTTGGCATTTAATAAATTCCTTTCAATTTTGGTAATATCTTGTGGTATTCTAAAATTGAGTTCCAGGACAGAAGTGTTCATTTGCTTACTTGTTTTCAATAATGCAAAATGTATGCCTAATAACAATGCAAATGGGTCATCCAAGCCTGATCCTTTCTTATGAACATTATATATATAAGGAAATATTCATCAAAAGGGAAGTGTACTCTCCGACCAACAAGAGAAGCAACTCATATAAATATTATTAAAAAAATAAAACACCTTTCTATTAATATAGTATTTTTCTTGGAAAAAAAAATGTATCAAATTGCAGACAAGTCTATGGGATTGCATTAAACCTAAGACAAAAAAAAAAGTATTTGAATTGGTAAACTAAGTATAGTCCATAAAAAAAAAAAAAGGAAAAATATTTTACAACGTCCACCAGAAACGACACAGGGTAATTACAGTGTGCAATTTCTTTCGTGATAAGGTACAACTACGATATTAAGCTTTAATTTAAATATAATTAAATTACACTTTCATTCATGATTTTACATTAGAAAACGACAATATAATGAGAACTAAAATCGGTGGAATAACGACTAATGTTAGTCTCTGAAAAGGCCCCTTGCTTTGGCAGTAATTTTTCGAACGCGTCCTCTACTACTGATGCTTACTGTTTGCTCGATATCATTATCAGAGTCTCTCTCATCATTTGTCATATGCCTACTGCTGCTAGCAGCTTTATATCTCTGCCTATATGAAGGGGATGATGGTGATGAACGCATTCCAGTTCGACGTTTTCTGGGCTGTGCATCTGAGCTGTTTTCAGAGTCTTCATTATAATGTGGCCGTTTTTGATTTCGAGCACTACTTCGAGATCCACGATTTCGACTATGATCATCGTCCTCTTCATAGTCTTCATCTGAAAGGTATTCGCGTGATTTGCGATTAGATGATTTCAAAGTTTCTTTCATTTGCTGAGCTCTTAATGACGAAGCTGCAGCTACATACATTAGCGGCTGATTATCTTCAGAATCGGTTGGATTGTTTTCTGTAGAATCATTGTTCCCTTCGTCATCATCATCTTCATTATCATCGTGATGCAAATTACGACCCAACATTCCGTCTGTAGTTGCAATCAGCCGTCGCCTAATAGGTCTCTGTGTTGCAACTTCAATTCCATTACGATTTCCTGTTGTGCTATTAACATTGTTACGCATTCGTAGTCGAGATGAAACTGATGATGTCAGCTCTAATGGATCAATTTCGTATCCAAGTGGATCTAATTCATCGGCATTTCTTTGATGACGTGATAGCGTACGTCGTGTATAACGCATTGTTGACGGCCCCGGTTCTCCATAGTTATGATCAACTTGAACATGTGATCTGTATGTTGAATGACCTTGTACTAATGATGATGATGATGGTACAGAATCAGAATTGACACCAGAATTGACACTTGTATTTGCATGAGAACGCGTTACTGCAGCAGTTGATGTTGATGGCATAGCGACTCGCCTGCTAATTATGTTCATATTATTTTGCCTGCTGTTACCATTGTTGTTAGTGCTAGTGTTAGTCGCATTGACAGGTTGTTCACTTCGAAGCATACGAGCAAGTGCTGGTCCTCCCCCATTTTGTGGACGATAATCATCTATTTAAGAGAAATTCATTTTTATAGAATAGCAGCATTAAAATTTGTATTAATTATATTAAAAATTTTGAAAGATTCAATATTAACTGTTGTTGTAATAGCAGAAGTAAATAAATAAATTCACTCCCAATTTTGCAATACAATTTTCTATTCATATTAATTTCGATTAAACGTAATACAGCAAAATCAGTAGTAAACTACTTTGGCTTTCTTGATTGTTAGTGCTCATTGAGTATATTCCCTATAAGCTTACAAAACAAAATCATTGCTGTAGTAAACTTCTCGTCATTAGACCAGCTCATGTTAAATGAAATTAAGATAATTAGAGTGGGGTGAAGACTCCATAACGCAGAGCAAATTGGGTGAGGCGAATTATTCCCACTCAAAAGGCTTTATGAAAATTTCTCACAAAAAGATTTAACTAAGCTAATCCTTATTTAAAAAATAAGTTCCAGCTTTTGGAGCTGCGCTCTCTAACTACAAGCGCATTCGCGATGCAAGTAGGCAAGCTCGAACAGCTACCTGGCGAGTCACCACACAAATATAGCACGACCGGACATGCTCGATCTCGAGTCAGATTGACATGGCAAGGGTCAGGTTAGGGCACTTCCTGGTCATAAAACAACACCTCTTCAATCAATAAGCAAGAGTGCCCACATGTACCTTCTGTCCAAATGCACCCCGCGTGTGTAGCGAATGGCGGAGCCATAAGTTGAGAGAGCATGAGTGAAATAGGCCGAAACCATTGCATACAAGCAAAACTTATGAATATGCTATGGAATTGAAGAAGAAAAAATCAGATGTTAACTTTTGCCTCCACTCGCAACGAATTTTGTTCAAACTTTCATTCATTCTTACAGCAAAGTCGCCAGGTTGGCTTGTACACAAAAGTTTCGTCAGATTTCATTCATGGCAGACTTTAGTCTCAACTCAAGCGCCGACTTGCGCTAGGCCCAGTCGTATCATTTGCTTGAACGTGTGTAGCGGCCTTTAGAGTTCATATCAGCAAATATTATTGAAATTAAACCATTTCCCGCACCCCACCAAGGCAGGCATCACAAACTTTATGTCATTGTCACTGACCCAGTGCTAATGACTGAACACCTCGCCAAGCACTGCACCAGCTACTCTTCCGATGTAGCCAATATATCAATCCATGAAGGCGCATTTGGATACGCGCAGACATCGAGATATTGAGAACAGAGACTTTAAGCAGACAACATATTATGGCTACACATCCGCAGCTCACCGTTCGGGAATTCAATTCTCATTCGGATTCTGAGTAAAACTTCAGCCTGGTGCGAAATTAAATAAGCTTGTAATGAGTAAACTAGAAGCGCGGCCCGTCTGCAGAAGACGGCGATGCCGAGAAATCGAAATCTCCTACGATACAGCTTTAATCCAGTTACGAAAGGAACTCAAGTTCTAGGAGCTGCGCATCTCCAAAACACTCGATTGGAGTAAACACACAAACATGGTGGTTGAAGACATTCACCGGCGTAACAACCTCCTCATTTGCAGAAATAACGCTCGTCCCACGCTACAACATTGACACCCAAAACAGCTGATCATGGGTAGGATCAATTACGGGATCACCATCTACGGGTTCTCCACCAAGCTCAACCTCATGAAAATACTGAAGGCCATCAACGTTTCTGCCAGAACGGCTTTGGCGCTCTATGAGCTGCTTCTATTGAGAGCCTGTTCACAGAAGTCGGCTCTCCCACCTCCTTGCAAGAAGAGGGCCAGTCTCTTCTTTAAAAATCTTCACAACAACCAAGTCTCTCACCACGACCTGATTGTGAACATCATGTCCACCAACCGCCATTGAGCCACACGCTCCAAATCAGGCCTTCATAGGTCTGTGGAAGACGTCCCCACGAAGACATAAAAACGAAGCCAAGAGACGACTCCTGAGTACAGAACCAGACTGCGGGCGGACATAAATCTCTACTCGGACGCCTCGAAGAAAACTCCTCTGTAGCCATGGCAATCATCGCAGACAACGACAGCCGACAGGTTCACAAAATCTCTGACCGGTGTAATGTCTACACAGCTCAATTAACAGTAATATGGGAGGCAGCTAGCAGAGAGGGCACCACGGCGATCTTTTCCGATAGTCTCGCAGCTTTTAAAATCATACAGTTAACATTCTGTATGGCGTTGAATGCAATGGCAAGAACACTCTCGCCGCAATCGTTAGAGCCTCCGTTCAAAATGGCAAAATCTGGATCGTCTGATGCGCTGGCCATGTAGGAATATCAGGAGGAGGAATCAATCCTCCTCCAGCTTTCAAAGCAGCCATCGCAAAAAACAGACAGCTGCGTAATGCATTGGGTTTTCTTGCGTGGAACAACGCCAACGCGTTCCTAGCGTGCTACAACAAAAGCAACAAATGTACTGACATATCCGACCTACTAAGAAGGACTATGATAGAGATGGCGAGAGTCAGGCCTGGCAATTAAAAATTACCTTTTCAGAAATCAGCCATATCCAAGGTGCAGCTTTTGCGCGGACATATCACCGCTTACTGCGTAATACATCTTTTTCGAGTGCGGGGAACTACCTAGACTACTAAATGAACGAGGCATTACAACAGGACCAACCGAACTTCTCAAATACATCAGAGAAGACACTAACGCACTGCTCCCTGTACAAGAACTAACGGGCTGACTACTACACTATAATAAACGAACACGGAAAAAAAGCTAATAAGTGAACCAATGATCAAAAATTTCCATAAGCAAGGAAAAGGAATTCCAAATCCTACACTAGGCAACTAGATATAGGGTATAGGCCAACATTATATCGTACTGTAGAGTAGAACTAGAATTACTTATTAAATCTGACCACTAGGCTTTTATAATTGGCGCTCTACAACATTGTAGAGACATAATTAATTTTAGAGTTATATATTGTATCTGATTTCTGTCGAATTAGCAGTATTAATTATATCTTGAGCTACAATTTTCTTCTTAGATTTAGAGCTGGATTGAATTTTTGAATTTGTTGAATTGTATTTGGAGCGCTACGCATTAGTATTAGGATCAAGAATTGTACATTTTGAATAGAACTACTTTTCGACTGCAATCATATAGAGCTATGTTTAGAATAACGACTTTTGTAAAAAAAAAAAGTTAAATAACTCAGTCAACATAAAGCGAACGCGCATGATAAACTGACTCAGAGTACTGTAGGCAGTAGTATCATGGTTTCCATCGACGTAGCAGCTCTAAAATTCCAGTTTCAGATTAAAATACCGTCTATTTTTGAATGACCCTGCAAAATTACCTAAAACCATTGATTATTTATATATAGATGTGCACAGAATCATTCGACGTTTTAGAAAAGAGATGTCGCTACTTGCCAAAAATGCGATTGAAACTTTTATTTAATAGTAAAAATACAATTTTTCCAGCATATAATATAAAAATGTTTCAAAACTAAATCAAAACTCCTTACCAGTCATTAATAATTCTTTTATTAGAAGTTTTAAAGCTGGAAATAACAAACGAAAGACACCTTGCGACATCTCCTTTCTAAGACGTCAATGATTTTGGGCACATCTATTTATAAATAATCAATGCTAAAACTTATTTCACTTTACTTTACTGGTAGAGAGCAAGAAAAATGGTTCAGTTGGATGGAAATTAGACTTTACAGCAAAGTGCTAAATTTAAAAGAGTTATCTCAGAATTAAAGGGAAGAAGAAGGAAAATTGCTCACCAACTGAGATTCTCTGATTTAAATTATTCCTCATAGTACTAAGAGGAATATTTGTTAACGTTGATAGTTCAATATGATCATTCATAACCAACTTAATAGGACCGTAGTACAAAACATTCTATTGGAAAAGCGACATGAATCCGACGATAACGTTACTACAAATAAGATATCGTCGAGTTTACTTTTAATTTCTCTCAGTTCCGTTGATAAATTTTTCTGTAAAATTTTTTCGCTTTTCAGAAAGTTTTCTTAAAATTCAGTTGCACAACCAAATGTGCAAATAATTACAGTTATTATTAAAATGCTTCTTAAAATTGAATATTGTACATGCACTTTTACGTTTTACCTAAAGTATTTGTTTCGTAACAAGATATACATAGTTAATAACTGAATTTATCACATGTACAATAAACATAAAAACATACACTCTTTCCCTAGGTCAGGCGATTTTTTCAACTGGTTGGATAGGTGTTAAAAGACTACTTACTACTACTATTTCAAGCTAATCCCAATTTTTAAAAGTAAATAAAAAAAATAATGTCAACGAAAAGTGATTTAATCTTCAATGAGTATACAAACTTATGGAACATATCAACAAGAACAAAACAATAATAAAAAAAAAAAGAAAAAAAAAAAAAAAAAGACTACGATTTTCTTAAAATTCAACAAAAAGAAAAAAGAAAAGACCACGACTTTCTTAAAATTCAACAATTGAAATATGAATACATGTGTAATTACACAACAAAAACACAAGAAACTATTAAAATCGCAACTCAAATTTCTCCACATAATAAAAACTGTAACCATTGTATAGCTACAAACAACCACAACCACAACAACAATAATAACATTTATTTACTAAAATTACTAATAATCTACTACGGAAAGGTTTACACATCTTGTTTTATACTTACTCAAATTTCTTAAGGATCGTGATTGTTGCACAATATTATTTGTATTTTGATGTCTGGATAATGGTTCATCATCAGTCTCTTCCTCTTGTAAAACGCGGCTATTTCGATTCGTTCGTACTTGACGAAATGGTGGATTTCTTCTTATACTTGATGCGACATGTGACGAATCTTCGGGGCTATTTTCAGAATCAGAAGTTTTCTTTTGTCTAACGTGTCGCTGTAAAGAAAAAATCTTCGTATTTTCAAGGACCCTTTGTGATGTTCTATCAAAGTTTACCTTCGATCTTCTTTGCGTTTCTTCACGTTCTTCATCATCACTTTCCCTTTCCCAATCAATATTTGCTCTTCTTATAGTAGACCTTGTCGGTCTGGAAATTTCATGTTCATAGTCTAATTCAACAGCTGTTCTTCTTGTTCGTGCAGTAGCATGGTAACTGTGATCAATATCATGACGGCGTGTAATTGTCCGTAGTCTACTAACTGCCATATTGGGAGTTTCAAGAGAATTTCTTCGTTCAGTATCTTCGGTGTTTTGTAGAGTTGTTTTATGAGGCCTTTGTTGTTCAGATTTCTGAGGGCGAGTCCTTACCTTCTTTGGCTTATTGTTATCACTACTACCACCGACATCATCATCACTATGTTGTTGATTATCTTCAGAGGACATTTGTTTTCTTCGAAAATTATTATTTCGTCTATTTCTAGTTCTAGTTCTTCTAGCTTCATTTTCATCGGATCGAGCAATTCGACTTCTTTTCGGTGGTCTCCTGCTTACTGTTTTACTCTCTTTATTCGATCTTTTTCTTTTTGCAGTTTTAGCTAGTTTTCTGTTCGATCTATCATTAGGTTTGTAACTATCTTCAGAATCATTTCCACGATTTCTTGCCACTATTCTCTTAGATTTACTACTACCAACTTCTGTGACTGGAGCATCTCTAGTCTCTTCTTCTTCGCTGCCATCTTCCGATGAGGTTGATGATGCTGATGAACTAGACGAAGAAGAAGACGATGAATTCAATGCGTTTGAAGAGGATGGAGAAGATGAACTACGATGATCGTTTTCATTTGAATCTTTCTCATCTTCTTGACTATTAGGCTTAGATGCATTGCGTCGAAGATTACGTCCGCTTATACCTGGTGTTGGCTGCGGAGGTCCCGTTGATGTTACATTATTTGAGCTAGTTGCTAAAGTTACTACACGTCGGGAAAATTTACTGGTTTTGGTACGTTTTGCACGTATTGGCGGCGGCCTTTGTTCATTCTCATTATCTCCATCGCTACCATCATCTGAACCATCATCTGAACTATCAACTTGTCTTGATCCAGAATTTCCATTTGATGTTGTTGCTCTAGTTGATGGACCGGGTCGATTTGATGGTCCTGGACGATTGGAAGTTCCAGGCTTAGCTCGATCTGATGTGGGCTTCTTTTTTATACTATTCTTATTTCCTCGCTTGCGTGCTGTTTTCCAATTACATAATACTGGTTTTATATGTGTTTCAAATAGTGTACTCAAGCGAAGTGTCATAGAGTAGATCTATAAAGGGATGAGGTTATTTTATATATTCGTACTATCTAGTTATGAATTTTCTAATAAAATAAAATACGGGAAACATTAACACAATAACGTAATAAGAGAAGATAAGAGATCCTTCTCAAGGAACTATAATTGTGTGTGTTTCATTGTTCATCGATTGAGAAATATTAATTTTTAATAAAAAAATAAATAAATAAAATTTTAATTGCAGCCATCAGGTAAAAGTTGTAGTAATCGTAATCAATTAAATTTATATAGAAATTAAAATACATAAAAAAAAAACATCGAAATTGGCATAGTACGTCACTGTAGTGCAGGTATTTTATATTTCAGGGATGGTGCAAAAATGACTTATATAACAACGCCATTCAGATAGGATCAACATTCACAAATGAACATTTTTTGATCTGTTTGCCTTCTCGTCCGTTTGAAATAATTTTTTTGTTTCGAAGCAAAATTTCAAACAAAACTGAATTGGTTTACTCCAAATAAAAACGAAAGAATGCTTTTCTTTCTTGTGTAAATATTTCTTACCGGATTTTCCTGTAGTTCAGAGCTCAACAACACGGAAGAGAAAGCATGAACAGAAACGAAAGTAATGAAAATGATTGGCTGGCATGATGAATTAAGATGCCCGAATTTACGTCATTGCAACAAGTAACCATTTTTTTATTTATTTTTTCTAATATGATTTTATTTGTAAATAATAATGTACATACACTGACCATCAACATTCTCACACTGAAATAATCTGCAGCAAACAAATCATAGTCAGGAAGACTTGGGCACTATTTTATTTGAATAACTATGAATATCTCAAGCGATTAAGACTCATATTATTATTATTTATTTGGTTAAGATGATTCATATCTTATTTAATTGAAATTTAATTCGAATAACGCCCAAGTATGGAATCAGGGATCTAAATATGCTTGCAGACAGCAAAAAAAAATGAGTGCGCATAAAACTTTTAGTTCTGTTCTCTCTAATACAAAAAAAGGAAAGAAGTTATAATTAGTCTAAGACTAATTTTGGCACGAAAATCTAAATGAATGCCCATAAACATAGACACTCATATTTCTTTCTGTAATTCTTTCATAAGTTTTCACGGTCGAAATTAGACATAAATTTATTGGGAGAACACCTTGTATAAAATCTCAGCTCTTTAGCTCAACATCGCTAACAAAACTTGAGCTCTTTAGCCTAAAGCCTTCTCAAACAGTAACCAATTATATAGTTAAAAGATTTTACCCATCTACATTTTAACACAAAAATGGATGAACCTGGAAAGATCAAAAATTTGGGTATGTGTTCCACCGTACCATCATTAATTCATACACTTGTAGAACAAGCTTAAATATGATTTCATCTAGAATAATATATTTACTGGGGGAGGGGAAATGGTTAACAATGATTGTGGATTCAACGGACAGAGACGCCGAAACTTAGTATATTGAAGGCGAACTAGAATGTCACATGTTCGGGATGGGCCGCTTATCGTTTTTTGACGAAATTGTGTCCGCTATACTAAACTTTTTAAATTTTGTATCACTTTTCATTCAAAAAAGCATAAACTTACAGATATTCGATTCTTAAAACTCGTTTTGCGTACAAAACGGCACATGTCCACGAAAATCTATTAATTTTGTCGAGCCAGCAACTAAACAAAAAAGAACATGTTCATCAATGCGTGCAACAAAAGGCCAAATTTTCAGTTTGTGCAGTCAAAAACGCACATGTCCATTTTTTTTCCTAGTATATTTCATATTTTTCTATGTTCTTAACATGTTAGGAAAGAAACTAGAAGTAGCATAAACTACTAAAATCATAGTGGGATAATTTTTATATTTATTAGCGATTTATTATCGACTTAATGCAGCAAATCATTGGAAATTACAAACTTTTATATGTTTTTATATGAGCAAATAAAATTTATTTATTTAAATAATTTCGGAAGTCCATTGATTTATACAGAATTATGCATTTTCTGTAAGTTTTTATGAATTAAACATGTGCCCCTGTGTCGCCCACTTCTCATATGTCAGCGTAACAAATAAGGATTGGCTGTAATTTGTCAAAGTAGTGTATGAGCGTACACTGCCTGAGCGTAAAATTATTTTTTTCTTCTTCTGTTTTTAAAATGTGAAGAGTGTGGGTAAACGGTATTTTCCTAAACATTTGTACATTTCAGTTATCCGATTTTTGAACACGACAAATTGTCCTTGTATTTCCTATCATATTGATAAATGATCTCGGCCAATTGAATAAAACAAGTTTTGTAAAAAATAATAAAATTATGTGCTAGGTCTATCGGCAAAAGAAATTATTTATTAATTAACCTCTTAATTATACCAAAATGAGACTCTAAATTAGAATAGTCATAAGTTTCATTGGTTTTCATTTTAACAACGGAGACTTGATGCAATAATGTGAATTCGTTTCCTTGTTTCAAGCAGAAATATAAAAGATATCAATACTTACGCGTGATTTTTTATTCGTGTTGTAATTTCTAGAATTTTGAAATATTAGTCGAACATCTTTGGCGAACTCTATTGGTGTCGAATAATTTCCTCCTAAAAGATCTTCTTTTACAGTTCTTAAATCCATAGGAGTGTCAACAATTTGTAGATAATCCGGATGTTCTAGTGTATCAACAGGTTCTCTGAATGGTGTTGAGTCGTTACATTGCCATAACATTTCTAATAAATCTCGACAATTCAAACGCCAATCAGTATTAGACCGAAGACGCTTAGCTCTATAAATTGTATTACTATTAATTTTTTTTAGCTATTGTTAAAATAAATTCATACCTTCTCTGAACAGGTTTCTTTTTTGCAGCTGATACAGGAGTACTAGTGGAAGGACCAGGCTCGTTATCGTCCTCATCATTTTCAGATTCTGTGGAAATATATGTGTCTACAAGCTGATGATAAACTGCTCCAACATCAACGTCATTTGGATCTCTAAATGTAAAATTTATTTAGTATATAAATATATTAATAGTAAAAAAAAAAAAAAACCCACCGTATAATCCTTAAGCATAGATCTGTTATTATTCTAGCATTTTTAACAATTTTACTGTGTGACTGATTGAATTTTTCGGCATTTGTAGCTAAATAGCGTACATCAAATTGTGCAGATGTGATGCGGCGGTAAAAATGATTTTCAAATCTTGCTTTAATTGTTGTTATATCAATAGGATATTCAACAACATAAGCATAAGCTGGATAAATATTCAAATCAACTGGTACTAAGAATGGGTCTGCGATTGCAAGTCCCATAACCTTGATAAATATAAAATTGTAATTTATTTTGATACAAAAAAAAAATTGATCAACATACTTGTTCTAAACCAGCAATAATTCTTCTGCATGAAGCGTCTCGATCACCTCTTGGCCACTCTTCACCTTTTGGTTGATAAAGTGTAGCTCTGAGTTCTTCCGGTAAAACTGGTACAGCACCTCCAACTTCTGCGGGTAATCTATTTTCATCAATAGGTTCCATATCCCAAGGACTCATGTTTTCATATTCTCCATTATCCCATCGTACTCTGAAGCACATGAAGAGTGAATTTGGAAATTCTGGAGATAAAGCTTGACGTGACTCAATTTGTCCCATCCACCAACCATCTTCTATCATACACCTAAAACAAGCAAACATTTTTAATAAGCACCAATACTTCGATAAATATTTAAAAATGTTTATGTACCTAAATCGATCTCCAGGACACCAGTTTCGTGAAGCAGCTGTGTCAAAAGTTTGTCGAATAACTAGAAAATCAATAACATCAGCCATGTCGTGATATTTAATTGTAAAAGTCTTTCCAGTCATTTGCCCATCTCTGTGAATAATTGCTAATTTAAGACAGCAAAGCCGTGGTGGTTTAATTTCATATTTTATCCCAATGATTCTAACCAGTTCGTGATCCCGAAGTTCCAATCTTCTCCATGGCTCTGAACTGGTTGTAATTTTATAAACTTTTTTCGTTCGAACGGCTTCTAAGTAACGTTGGTGTCCTTGTCTAAAGTAAACGACTTCGTCACCCATTTGAGGATAGTATGGTGCTTTTCGAGGAATAACTTCTGTAAGCCATTCAGATAGCCGATATGTATCAGGGATTTCACCATTTTCTGAACGTGGAGGAATTGTTTTCTTGCCCTTAATTTTTGAGTCTTGTTGACTTGTATCACTACTTGGAGAGAAGTTCCTACGCTGTACGGGTTTTCTTTTAGATCTCTTTGGTGGTTCTAAATTTGGACCAGGTTTATCGGCGACCCAATCCGAATAGTCAGAACTTTCAGTTTCAGAAGAACTAGATTCACGTAGCATGTCTTCGTTAACACCCCTTGAGAAACTGGTATCACCGGAAGAATTACTGGCTGATGAATCTTCTTCCTCTTCGTCCTCTTCATCTTCGTGGACTACTTCAGGCAGAGGCTCTCTTTCGCGTACCGCTCGAGTGCGATAAGCAGGACGAGGTCCTCTTCTCACATTTCGTGCTCCACGTATTCCGCGGGACCCTTTTGAGTTTTGAAGAGCAGTATTTGCATTTGATGTATTGATCATAATGGGCCTTCTTCTCATTTCTTTTCTATACTGCTCCTGTTCATCTTGCCCAGTAGCATATATCGCTTGTCGAAGGGCTTGGATCTGAGCATATTTAATAGGCCTAACATAAACTCGTCTCAACCATTTATAAGAAGTTTCAATTTGCCAGTTACCACTGCTTTGCCTAACCCCTTCAACATCTCCAGTTCTGCGCAATCCGAGTCGATGTCCGTTGGGGATACTACCTCTTGGTGAATTATTGATTCGATTGTTAATATTAGCCTAAAATATCACGGTTATAACAAGCTTTTGACGCATATGTCAGAAGGTTTGTGTTTACCCTATCATTATTTGAATCAGGAGCCTGATCTTGGCCTTGTCGGTTTGCTAAGGCTTCTATTAATCTGTCTAGATGCGAATAGCTTCCATTATCCACAACTTCAACTCCTTCTGGTCCTACGGCTATATTAGGGACTAATTGTTCAGAAGGACAATTTTCCCGTCCCGGAACTAGACGCTGAAATGAGGGAGGATAAGGATTTCCATCGACGTCAACCAAAAAAGGCGGCGGCATCAAGTGAGGCATCAATTGAGTCTGCTCATCCAAAACCATATGATTACAGTCTCTGAGTAATGGTCTATAATCGGTGTGAAAGAATAGCTCTTGTGGTAGCTAAAATAAAGAAAATTAATAATTTTCCATGAAAGTGACATTGAAAAATTTGATTATTCTCACAGTTTTAAAACCCTCATGTCCCGCACCAAAACCAAACATTAAAATATGACCATGTGAATCTGTTGCAGCAATCATTGTACCATCAGGGGACCATTTTGCATCAAATACTCCACCGTGTCCTTGACCATCGATATTGTTCAAAAAGTGAGCCACTGAAACTCCAGCTTCTATATCCCACAAAAATAACTGACCATCATGACCAGCTGAAAGTAGAACATGTTCATCTTTCGGATGTGATTCCAACACATAAAGTTCATCTTTATGCCCTTGCAGAACTCTATGCAATCTCCCAGTGCGGGCGTCCCAAACTTTAATCTAAATAAAGAAAATTTTTAAGTAATGAATAAAATATATTGCAAACTAAAAAATTACCGAAAAATCATTAACTGCTGTTATAACCCATTTATCTGAGTAATCCCACGAAACCATTGTAACTTTCAATTTCTTTCCTTCCTCAGGCTCAGGGCAGCTAATATTTATATATTAAGAAAACTATATCTATAAATAAAATTCATGTAAAAACCTGGCCAATCTTTCTGACATAGTCAATTTCAAAGATTTCCACTGTTGAGATTCAAATGTCCAAACATGAGCAGTCCCATCCTTACTTCCCGATACAAATTTAAGTCCTCTATGCGCCCATTGGATTGAATCAACAGCATCAGAATGTGCTTCGGTTTCAAGAATTCTTTTGGGGCCATCCTCTAACATAATATAAACTCTAACATGATGGTCAGCCGAGCCGGCAGCAAGAAATATTCCACCGGGAGAAAATGATGCACAAATCATTTGGGCCTGTCCTGGACGTAATTTTTCATGATATTGAATTGGTTTTGGAGCAAAAATCGTTTTTGCCCCCCGAGGTGTTGTATATTGCCAAAAAGCTACTGAACCATCGGTGCTTGTCGTAACCAAGTATTTTAAATCTCCTCGTGGTGACGGACAAAAATTTACAGATGTTATCATTCCTGTATGTCCTGGTAGTACTGCTATTGGTGACGTTGTCTGTAAATCCCAAACTCGTAATATTCTATCTAAAGAGCCAGCAGCTAACAATGTATTATCCAAGTTAACAGCAATATCAGTTATTTCAGCAGAAGCGCCTCTAAATGTAGATAAAAGTCTTCCATCAATTGCGCTCCATATTTTTACAAGTAAATCATCTGCTCCCTGAAATTTGAAAAAATGAAAACATTTCAGAACTGAAAATTTGTGAATGAAAAATGAACTTCTTACTGTAATTATATATCTTCCAGAACGATCGAAAAGAACACAATAAACTGCAGACAAGTGTCCTAATGTTCGGCGATGTAAACATGTTTTGCTATAAAAGTTTGTAGGTATTAAAAGTTTCCTTCTCACATGTCCGGTGGACTCTCGGCCAATTAAAACTTTCACTAAAAAGAGAAAACGTTATTATGAATGTTCAGAAAAAAAAATGGAAAAAATGTTAATTACGTAAATTGTGATTAGATATGCAACTCGACGAGTCAGGTAATGGCATACCATGAATTCGAGTACAATAATCGATCAAGGATCGAGGACGACATATGCTTTCTTTTGTTCTTAACAGGTTTTGACGGCCAGATCCAAGTAACGATATAACGCCCTGAACACTTGGCACTAGTTCCTTGTCTAAAATCGGTCCAATACGACAACATACTTCCAATAAGTGATTTGGTGCAATGTGTGAATATTTTCTTTCCTAAAAAAAAAAATAAAAAAAAAAAAAAAATAAAGTAACTTTTAATATTAGGTGTTCAACCCATTTGGCACTACTTGCATAATTCTGTGCGTTACAAACGGAATGACAAAGTATAGTATATCCTATGATTTCATCTCCGATATAAAAATATTCTTACTAGTACCTATCTTAAACAAAAAAAAATAAATATATGCCACGGGCAGCCAGCACGCAGCCCACAACGACATTCGCACCAGGCGAGGCACGAGTAAATCAGTAAAAATTCTGACATAGGTAAGGCAAACTACTAGTTAAGAAATTCTTGGGTAGGATTTTCCATAAATTGTTTAGAAATTTAGAAAAGGGATTGCTTTTCAATGTCTAGAAGGACGATTACCATGTGGCATTTTCAGTTGCATTAGTAAGTGGCTAGAAGAGAATAATAGAAAAGCAAAAGAGGTTTTCACTAATTTATGTAAATTGTGATGGTATCTAATAAGTTCATATAAAAATGAATAGTAAACTAAAGACGTGCAAGGTTTGGTAGTGTTACTCGGTGTAAACAACTTTGCTATAAATTTGCTGTGAAATCGTCTGTTAAGTTCTTGGAGAAAATTTAGCAAATCTAAATGTATCCCCCATTTGCACAAAGTTTACTCATTTTTACTCATGCTCAAGAGGATGTGTAAATGCATCGAAATCAGCTGAGCTGTATTGCTTATGAGGTTAAGCTGATTATTATATTATATATTTAACAAATATTGTCCGCATGATTTCTAAAGAACTTTTCTTTAAAGTTACCAGAAAGACCTATAAAGACAAAAAAAAACAGTAACTATAGGAGAGGAGACAAAAAGAACAAGTAGATGTCTACACCGTTTACAGTTCAACGGCAAAGCTCTCCGGTCACAATATATTTCATAGAGACCGTGCGATTTTAAAGTTAGTTATAGGTATACCAAATTCAAAAATTCTTTGTTTCGGTTTTGTGCTATTTTAAAAAGGGCACGCATCAATAGTTTGCAATGACATTTTGGTTTCAAAATTAAACAATGTGAAGAATTTATATATCTTTCTTTAAATATAAAAATTAGAATCAACCATATTGAAGAAAATCTTTAATTTAGAGGAATTACAGAGAACATAATACTCTCCCTCCCTCTCTCCTATAAAAATGTATATATATGCCATAGACATTTGACGTAAGTCAGCTAGCATTTCACGAAAAGTCTAGACACTTCATGGAGAGTAGCCAAATAGTGTAACGGTTTTGACTTAGCCACTTTTTACATTATTATGTGTCTGAAATTTGTAGTCATTTCATCAAATGCTAAAAGCGTTTACGACGATAGTGTAATACCACCCGATATAACCAAATACTTGGAGGGAGATGGGTGGTGAAGGGGGAGGTCGCACCCAGGCCTGCGTCCACTGACATATAATAAGAATGGATTGAGCGTTCTTGCTTCAAAAATGGCACAAATATTGAACAGGTTGTGAAAACCCTTTATTTCGTACAATTGCACACCGATTCATAATTTATTATTATTTGTCGATTGGAAACACTAAAGATGTTATAAAATAGTATTGCATTAAATTAAAATTATTTAGGAAGAACTTGTTTTAAGTAACCCAAAAATTAATTTTTAAATATTACTGAAAAATGTGTTCCTGTGCAGATTTGATGTCAAATATGCTTGAGCTTGTAAGAGATAGACGTATATAAATAATATATTCGTCTGCATTTTTATGTCAATTCCGATTTATTCCAATTAATACCTACTTTCCAAAATTGGTTACAGTTCAGTGTACATTTTGAACTTGAAAGAAACAAATAGATTTTACCCAAAATTTGTGCCATTTTTGACTATAGGAATTAGATAGGATGGCTCAGTCCATTCTTATTATGTCAGTGAATTCTTATAGTCAAGAATGGCACAAATTCTGGCTAAAATCTATTTGTCTCTTTCAAACTAAAAATGTACACTAAACTAAACTGTAACTAATTTTGGAAACAGTACATTTTCATTAATATTAAAAATTAATTTTGTGTTAATTAAAACAAGTTTAACTTCCTAAATAATTTTAATTTAATGCAATACTATTTTATACTCCACTTTAGTGTTTCCAATCGACAGTGTACAATTGTACGAATTAAAGGGTTTTCACAGCCTGTTCAATATTTCTGCAATTTTTGAAGCAGAACGCAGTTCTGAACACCTGCCTTCCAGTTCCTCTTGTGGTAGGGGTAGGAAGATCTTTTTCTTTTTCCCAATACGTACAGTTTGAGAGCCACAGAAATTGCAGCAAGTCCGAAAGAACTTTTATTGTTTTTACATATATGCATGATGATTGGTTTTGGATGTGTTCATCAACCGTCAGCCGCCATGAAACTTTGTTACATTAATGGTATTGGTATTGCTTATACATATTACATTAATGGTACTGTCGCAATCGCATGTGTAGGTAGAGCTTAAAGCTCAATTGTATGACACAGTTTGCACAACATAGAAAATGGCAATAAAGCAAGCTTTGAAGACTTAAAAAGAATTATAGAAATTATGAAAAATACCTAGTTGCAAACAATTATTCAAATATACCAATTTTTAATATAAAATTCAAATTACGAAAAATATCCATTTAACGAAACAAATTAAGACAAATTTCTAAATGTTAAAATGAAGACAAAAATATTTCTAAAATATAAAAACACTCATCAATTCTCACCAAATTATGTTAAAATCCCTAGCAAAACGGTATTCATTATAAAATTAGGTTCACTTAACTCGTCAAATAATTTCAACATGGCGGAGAGCACTGAATCTTCATAAGGGTAATTAACCATTAATTTCATAACTTAATGTAGAATTATTGAAACATTTAAATAATATTCACAAAACCTCACTTTTTAAATTACTTCCCTAAGGAAAAAATTGTAAATTTGATTTACACAATTTAAAAAAAAAAAACTAGTTTTTTTTTTATTGAAACGATTAAATATGTTCACCGCAACAAATTCAGTTAATTTCAAATTGGTTTAGCAATATGCGATATTTTACAATTAAATTAATTATCCTCATTTCAACATGGCCGCTGTTCACCATAAAACTTTTTACATCGAAAACACATTTCATTTGACGTCAAACAAGAGATGAAAATGCTAATATTATATCAAAAACCATTGAGATCAAATGATTCGACGGGCAATTTGAATGCAAAACAAAATTTTAATTTCACTTAGGTCATTCACAAATCAATTGAATCACGGAATTATACATATAGTCTTTAATGGAAATATCCAAGCTATGCAGTATCTTAATAAGGAATAAATTATGCAAAACATACTTCAAAAATAGTAAAAAAAAAAAAAAATCTATATTCATCTTACCAATTCTGCAAATGTTTGATCATGTTCGACCCCCTGCCAATCAATTCTCTTTGGTAGAACCTGCAAAAACACAAATTGAAGGGTTAAATATATTACTTTTGGGCAGAATCTCAACGAGGGGGCATAATGGTCTGCACCACCACGATCCCTAGCCAAACATTAATGTCGTATAGGGCACCGGGAAGCAAGGGATCCCCAAAATAATTGACACTGGGTGAAGGAAAATCGGAAAATTTTATAAGGAATGTCAACAAAAAAATTTTTTTTGACAGTACATAGAGTAGCACGTGCTCATGCTAAACATTCTTCGAGATATTCGAGGAGGTTTAGTATAGTTTAAGGCCGGGAAACAAGTGGACGTAGAACTGAGGATTTCTTTAGAAAACGTCAAATTCACATACCTTTTTCAATTCTAACTCGCGGATGAGGACCTGAAATATTATAAATTAATTCGTTAATACCTTTACTAAAAAACAGCATACCTTCGCAGTTTCCTGAAGTGGTCCGGCCGATAGAAATTTCGATATTAGAAAGTATAATTCTGCAAAGAAAAACAATAACAAAATGTTGCGTTATTCACCAACGACAGTGAAGTTCCTTGTTTTGATGCAATTTTATCAAGTGCAAAAACTTTAATTTTTGACAACAATTTCTCACGTATTAATGATATTTGTGTACCTGGTATTACAACTGATTGTTGCACAGAACGTTTATCAGACATTTTTACACTTTTATTTCAAGTTAGATAACACATTTATTGAGAAATTATCAATTTTCTTGACTTTGAATAAACATCTAGCAATGAGTCGGCCATTGCTTGCTTTGCTTCATGTATTTGGTTCTGGGCCCCGAGAAGGGTATATTTTTACACCAATTGACGAATGTATAGGAATTAGGAAGATGGCGGAAAAGTGGTGTGAGTGACTGTCACACATGCTCAAACGGGGATAAAAGCTTTTCGAATAACATGGCTCTCAACATTTTTCGTAAAAGTTTCCAACACCAAAGTTTTATTTTCAATAAGATTACAGCGGTCTCATTGAATTGTAGTCATACATATTTTACACGGCAGTAAAATATAATTAAATTTCAGATTTTCAAATTTCAACTCTTTCTCAACCAATTAATTGAATAGCAAAATTCTCAACTTTTTGACGATAAATACCAAACGTACTTATTATGACAAAATACAAAGCGTGCAATAATTTTACAAAACACTAAAATTGAATGAAACTTCAAACTTAAGAAACAACGCTATTTAAAATTCTAATGTTTATTAATAATAATAAACTTCACAGTCGCTGAACTCCCAGAGCTCTGTTATGATTACTTTCAAAAACGTCAAAATCTTATTAAGTGAGATCCGAATGCCAGTGAGTGACTTATTCGCGTACACTCTACTCAAAGGTATTCTCATTAAAATTTTGACACATGTGCTGTGACATAATTTTGTACGCTAATGATATCTATATAGAAAAGACAGTATTGAGTTCTCTGTATCGTTTTTTCCTATACATTTCGCGTAATTTTGTACGCTAATGGCGCAACGTGGTTTCGATAACGAAAATTTGCATCACAGTGTTGTATGCTAGCGGCGTGTACGACAGGTTAATGTTATTAATTACTATTACTATGTTTCCATGCAGAGTTCAATCCGGATTGAAACCGAATTAATGCTCATGGAAACGAGAATTGAGTTGAATTTCGTTCAATCCATATTAACTCCACGAAACCAGTCGGGTTGAGTTGGGTTTTGTATAAGTATTAGTTAGAATAGTATGCGGATGGATGTTTTATCCAACACAAATACGACTACTTTGTATGAAATATATCATATGTCAACTCAACTCAAGTCGTTCATGGAAACAGCATCGAATTAACTAAGCCAGCAAAACTTAACGCTGACTCAATCCTAACTCAAATCTGACTCATGGAAACATAGTATATATGTTTCCATGCGGAGTTCAATCCGGATTGAATCCGAATTAATGCTCATGGAAACGAGAATTGAGTTGAGATTCGTTCAACCCATATTAACTCCACGAATTTAGTCGGGTTGAGTTGGGTTTTGTATAAGGATTAGTTAGAATAGTGCGGATGTGTGTTTTATCCAACACAAATCCGACTACTTTGTATGAAATATATCATCTGTCAACTCGAAGTCAAGTCGTTCATGGAAACAGCATCAAATTAACTAAGCCAGCAAAACTTAACGCTAATTCAATCCTAACTCACTTCTGGCTCATGGAAACATAGTAAATACATGTTTATCTCCCGGCGTACACGCTCCTAGCATGTATCACCTTGCATCACTTTTCGTCGATGAGAGACACGCAGGAGGAATTTTCCTCCTTCCAAGGGTGTATCATCCTCGAACAGTGATGCATGCTAGTAGCGTGTACGCCGCCGGAGGTATGGTTGTTCCAACTTAGTACTATGTTTCCATGAGCCAGAATTGAGTTAGCGTTAAGTTCTTCTCTCTGAATTAACTCGACGCTGTTTCTTTGAACGGCTTGACAGATGAAATATTTCATATAAAGTATCCGGATTTGTGTTGGATAAAACCCCCATCCGCACTATTCTAACTAATGCTTACACAAAACCCAAATCAACCCGACTTATTTCGTGGAGTTAACATGGATAGAACGAAACTCAACTCAATTCTCGTTTCCATGAGCGCTAATTCGGATTCAATTTGAATTGAAATCCGCCTGGAAACTTACGTCGTTTTCGTTTGAACATCCCAGGTTCGCTCTGGAGGCAACCCCGTTCAATCGTACGCTATGAATTTTTTGCGGAAAGTGGTTGGTAATGTGTTTGCGGAATAATTTTGAGGAAAATATAAAATAATAGTAGACGGATCTCTTAGTGCTCTTAATAATAATTGTTGCCTTTAAAGAAATGTCAAATGACAACTAGCTTTTGTTTGGGTTAATGAACTCATAGTGTACCCGAGAAAATTTTCAGAGCGAATCTGATGCTTTTTGCTAGGCCACACGCGGAAGTTTTTACGAGTGAGAAGTATTCGGGGGTAAGAACAATTCCGTGCTAACAAGTTTCGATCGGGAGTACGGGCAGCATACCAATTCTAGAGCAAGCAAATTAGCTCCGACCATTTTGAAATTGCGAAATTTCTGATGGAATGGCTGTACAGATGTTTATATGCGATTTGAGGTGATAATATAATAATTTGATAATCATTACGTGTTGTGAATTTGTGATACAGTTATTGTTTATATAAAAAAGTGTGACTTAATTCAACAGGCACACAATTAATTTCGGTAATCATATAAGAAACTACGCAGAGCAACGTTATTGAGCTGGCACGTCTAAGCACAAGGGGAGGAAATTTCTTCCTTCTGTAAAAACTTCTCGTGTGGGAAGGCCCTTTGAGTTGCCTCCGATAACCCATGACGTCATATTTGCTTCAAACCTTAAATCATAAAACGAAAGGATAGTCTACCTTGTATAAAATTCGTGTACGTGTGATAGGCAATTTTTTTGTGAACACGGGAGGGAAATGACAAGAGGGCTGGGCTTTTAGTTTTTGTCAGTTCGATATTTCTGTCATTTCTCATTTGTCATTTCTTAGATATTACCTTAGAATATAGAGAGTACAGGAAGTGTTATAACTCAAATTTTGTGTAGTCAAATTCTGGTTGTGTTAGTATCTGTTGCCCCTGTAGTGAACGCTCAGTACAGCCGTGTAGTAAATCAATATAGAGAGTGGGGCAACAAGATATATGGTTGAAAATATTACGTTTGCTCCCATGGAAAATGTTCTTATTCACTACGCCATCATACTCAGGGAATTTCGCAGCTGTCACAAACGTAAACAAATCTCGGTGGAGGAAGGATTTGGTCGATATTGCATCTATTTTGTTATAAATTTTTAATTTAATTTAACATACACAGGTGTGTAAAGTACACAAAATAATATTTTATAACTATACTTGCCTAAAAAATGATTTCCCACGTCGTTCTTTGGTGTTGTTGTGGCAATTTTTTACCGAACACTTCACTCTGAAATTACATGAACGTCACTTAGAAATTTATCACTATAATTTCAACAGATACTTACACTATTTGCTTTGTTTAGCACTATTTTTAAAACACTTTTCACAACTTTTCAATTACATTTAAATTATTTCAAATTTTTTG
Organism: Dioctria linearis; assembly: GCA_963930735.1. Lineage (NCBI taxonomy): Eukaryota > Metazoa > Arthropoda > Insecta > Diptera > Asilidae > Dioctria > Dioctria linearis. The sequence continues at coordinate 47,136,283 of OZ005741.1, read as the reverse complement.
CAAATTAAACAAACTTCGTTTGACAGCTAAACATAGAGTTGTCTCTTTCTTGAATATAATGCTGAGCTCCTTCATGATACTCTGAAAAATCCACGCTCATGCACAAGATTTTTACAGGTATCAACACTTCCTGTTGTCTCTATATTCTAAGGATATTACAATTGAATTGTCATGGGGCTCTTGTTTGATGTCAGTCAAGCAAAGGCAACGACAAGAAATATTATAAACAAATAAATGGGGCACTAGGAAAACTCTTAAAAATGTAATAAGTTATAAAAGAATTATAAAATTATAAACTGAAAAAATGATACGAATCGCGGTGATAGGAAATTATAAAACTTGTTCAATATTTGATTAAAGCAGGCCACAGACGATACAACTGTTGGTCCAACGGCTGTTGACCAACCGTTGGACCAACAGTTGTATGGTAGTCCACACACGATACAACTGTTGGACCGATTTCTTCAGCAAAAAATGTGCATTTGTTTTTCAGCTGTGATTATATCTTTGAAAATTAATACTATATCAATAAACTCTTCCCAGAAGTCCTTATACTTAATTGACACCATTTTGGTTTGTTTTTTACAACGCATTTACAATAAAAAACTTGACAGATAATGAAATAGGATCAACGGTTGAACAACAAGCCCACACACCATACAACGGTTGCATATACAACAGCGGTTGACCTGCATGCACATCCAACCATCCAACCGAGCTTGATTCTTGGATGCTTCGTACCAATTGGCCCACACACCATACAACGGTTGTATGCTAACACAGATTGGTACAACAGTTGTATCGTCTGTGGCCTGCTTAACTTAACCACTAAATTATGTGCCCGCTCAGAAAATATCGTAGTTTACGACTTCCATGACTAAACAAACACATCGATGCGATTCTACTACTTGAAGAAAAATGCTTAAGTTTTTCTTCCTCATAGCCCATCCTGTTCGTTATATGATCTAAGCTTCAAACGAACGTTTTGATTGGTTTTGACAGCACGTAGGTTGCAAGGTATATAGACGACAAGATGTTTGCATTACGAACCACATTCCGCCATTAGTGACGAAATATTGTGAAAATGAATAGGAAAGTATGGTACAGAGAACACACTCGTCTTTCCTAAAAAAATGTATATACATTAATTATTTTCCCAGCATCCCAGTAAACCAATGATCAGCTGCGCTATGCCAAAATTTTAATGGAAATAATTGTCTTCTATATACATTGGTGCCTTGGTCCAGAGCGAACCAAACGAATGCGATAATAGTAAGGAGAGAAAATGAACGCAACATAAGGAGGTAAAATTAGGTAGAGTTCAGAATAGAACGGGAAAAAGAATAATGTCAAGGTGCAATTACGTGGCTCATGTGTTCTCATGTGCCTGATCAGGTTTTTCTTAATGTCACAAGCTCACAAGTTTCAAGTTTAGACATTGCACAATGCTCCCAATCTGCTAATCATACTTTGTGTAGTACTGTTTTGAATTAACTTCGCAAAATGAAAAGTTCTGCCGATATTCGTGTTTTGGTAGTAATTTTAAACAAGTACTTTTACTATAAAAGGTTGCTGCCGAAAGAATTGTAATCAGTTCGCTCTAAGAATCGGTTCTTATAATTTCCACTGCAATTTTAGTAATACTAGATAATAAAATTTAGCGCCTATTTTCCTCGAGGAACAATTTAATCGATTCCAGTGATTTTTCCGTTCAAATAATTTTGCAATGCCGTGGATAAAAGAATTAGATACGTACAAGTGGTATGAAAAGTTCGCAATGAACATTATAAAAATGGGGCCGGTACCCAGGCATATCGCTTTTATAATGGATGGTAATCGAAGATTTGCTAGTATTTCGAAATTAGATAAAATTGAAGGACATTCACGGGGCTTTGAAAAATTGTCGGATTGTTTAAAATGGTGTTTGGATCTTGGTGTTAAGGAAGTAACAACATTTGCATTCAGCATAGAAAATTTTAAAAGAAGTTCGGATGAAGTGAATGCCTTAATGAATTTGGCAAAAGAGAAATTTTTGGATTTGCTGGAAGAGAAAGACCGTTTACGTGAGAGGGGTGTTAGAATTCAAGTGATTGGAAACTTATCTTTGTTGCCTGTTGAATTGCAGGAAGTTGTAGCAAAAGCCATGCTGCTTACAGAGGATAACAACAATTTGTTTGTTAATATCGCTTTTGCTTATACATCTCAGGAGGAGATGACTAATTCAATTCAAACCATCTTAGAAGACTGCGGATCGGATTTGCAGCCGAACGATATAAATGAAGAGCTCGTCAGACAATGTCTGTATGCAAAGGAGTCTGCTGATCCTGATTTGCTTATTAGAACGTCCGGCGAGTCAAGGATTAGTGATTTTCTAATGTGGCAGGTAAGTTTTAGAAAAAAGTTTAAAGTTCATCCTGTGATTTATGAATGTTTTTACCTTCAAAACTTACATCTTTTCTGATGCAATCTGAACTTTGTAATTGAATTTATATGTGAACTTGCGAAATATGTACTTAAGTTTTGAATATACTTTCAAATTATTTTGTTCTTTTTGTACTTTTAGATCCTTTCAATATCAACAATATTAAACTGATTTTTTTTTCAGATATCATCCACCGTACTACATTTTTCCAAAGTTCTATGGCCGGGGATTACACTATGGCATTTTCTTTTTGGGGTGTTCAGCTATCAGCGAGCAATGATCAGTTTATCAAAATTTAAAGAGAATCAAATGCAGCAGACAGCAAAGAAGCTGGACCTTCTTCCTGAAAGGGTGAAAAACTTCCTACGGAAAGTAACTTCACGACGAAGAGATTTCCTAGTAAATTTGGCAAATGTAAAACGAAAAGAAAACTCTGCTGCGGAAGTATAATTTGAATATAAGGAAAACATCACTGGCTGTTAAACTGTTTACTAACAGTAAGCTGAATTCCTTGGAAGTAGAGTTAAATAAGCCAAGCTGATTATTTCAGTTGTCAGTACTCCGGGGAATCTTTCTATGTAAAGTGTACATACGTATTTATGTCATAAGTTGAACCATTCCTGTTTAGTTTAATAAATTATACAAAGTGACTGAATTTTTAAAAGGAATGTTAACGTTATAGGAATTAATTGTAATAAAAATTTGTTTTTTTTTCCTTAATTCAAATTGGTTTCAATTGTATATTTATTTATGCATCTACAAAAAGGGGGTAAAGAAAAATTATTTACATTAGTTTACTCCATCCACGTTTATTTATATTGATTAAAATGGCTGTGACAAGAAGTTGTGGAGGCTTGTTTTTTTTTGTTTTTTTTTTTTTACTTCCAAAGATGAATGCTTATCCCGTTTCATTACCAGTGTTTAATGTTTGAAGTAAGGAGATATATAACTTATTTTTATTTAGTTCTATGGTTTTTTTTAAACTTATATTTTATCGTTGGTTTTATAAAATTTTTGCTCTTTATAATCCTTTACTTAAACTCGTGGTGCCCAACATTGTACGTAGCTTAAGCAGGAGTATATGTATATGTATCTAAATAAATATTTTTTGATTTGATCTGATAATTTGATATAAAATCTGTTATGTAAACTATTTGGTGCTCTTAATTATAACAAATTAAAGTTTTCTGTTTTACCTAAATAATACTTTTTAATTATTTCGGCAAATAAAATTAGGTGCAGATGGTATTTATATACATATTTAACTCGATATAATTATTATTTTTAAGTCATATATTTCGGAACTGACAACAGATATGGGCCCCAGACTGCCTTAACTAACGTTAGTTATTACAGCGCCAAAGTATCCCCGTAAATTTAAGTCTGCTGTTTACAGTATCAGCAGCATGCATACTGCTCTTAGTTAAAATCTTTAGTTAAATGTTGTAATGAAAAAGCAAAATCTCCTTGTAGTCATACTGTCACAATGAGGAGGAGGTTTTGGTAATGTTTAAATTTCTCGCTCCAAAAGACAAAAAACTCAAATTAGCACTAAAATGTAGGTCAGGACCATCAATCAAAAATGCATCTCGCCGCTACACACGCTCGGCCGAAACAACTTGCGTACAAGCAAAACTTATGACTATGCTATAGAATTGAACTAGACAAAATCAAAAGATAACTTTTGCCTCCACTGGGATCGTATTTTGTTCAAACTTTAATTCATTCCAATAGCAAAGTCCTAAAGTTTGCTTGTACACAATAGTTCCGTCAGATTTCATTCATAGCCGACTTCAGTCTCAACTTAAGCTCCGACTTGCGCTACATATGCTCATGCAAATCATACGACTGGATCATGCATGGCCCAGTCGTATGATTTGCTTGAGCGTGTGTAGCGACAAGGATCAAAATTGAATCCAGAGCCATCGATTTGATAAAGTTGTTCCTTTAATACAGTGCTCGACCGTTTATTGTATTTAAGACTTGATTTTATTGAGCTTAACAAATTCGCTAGTCGATTTAATTTAAATACAACCACAAGAAAACAAATCCAATTTAAAATTTAGTTTCATGTCTATATGAGAACTGTGGCTATATGCCAAATATTGAAGCATAATTACTACCAAAACTATATATGAGAGGAAAATACTAAAAAGTTCTTGACCAACATTTCTTTGCCAAAAAATAAAAAAAATTCTTAAGATAAAGAGGTTTGGAATAATAAAAATTATTTTGCAAAAAAATCATGGGTTGTAATTATCTGACTATGACGATGCTAATGTAATCATAAAAGTAGAAGCAAAAAAATGCGGCCAGGTTCGAGTTGGACTCGCACACGAAGGGTTCCGTACCATCGTACAAAATTTAACAGTATGTACTTTTTATTTATTTTTTCAAATGAGAGTAGACGTTATCTGAAAGAAAATAATGCTTTCATTTGAAAAAATAATGCCTACTTATGATTGATAATAATAATGAATGAGAATAAAACGAGGATAAAAACGCCGAAAGAATCACGGTTCTTGTATGGGGGCCCCCTAGTACTAAGGTCCGCGCTAAGCTAAATTTTGTATGAAAATTTAGCAAGCTAAAAGATAATGGCTAAAATTTACTAAGGTAAATTTGGCTTTTGAATTTATCCGCCCGAGCGTTCTTTAGCGCACTTAAAATATTTATTGTTCTGAGATTTGATAAATTTATTGACCGCATTTTTGTAGTTGACGTAGCTTTGTATGTCTTTGCTGTAAGTACGGATGAATTTGATTTCTTCTCGTGGCCGTATTTTCAATATCATTGTTAATTTTTTTTTATTGTATACATTTATTTTTATATTTTTAAATTTCCGCGCGTTGTATTTCCGTAAAAAAATTGCAAAATTCGTCTTCTTGATTTTAATATATGTTTTCTCTGAGTCTCCGGTGTCAGCTGCTAAAGAACGGCCCGATATTGGAGACCCGCTAAAATTTAGTTTAGCGCGGACCTTAGTACTAGGCTTAAAGAACGGCCCGATATTGGAGACCCGCTAAAATTTAGTTTAGCGCGGATCTTAGTACTAGGCTTAAAGAACGGCCCGGGCGGATATATTCAAGCTACATTTTTTTTTAGACTTACTGGTGGTGCCATCTCTAATCAAAACTCAAAGGAAAATTTAGCGCGTTGACCTTAGTTACTGCTCTCGCTAAAATTCAGGATAAATTTTCGTCAATATCTCTTAGCTTGCTCAATTTTCATACAAAATTTAGCTTAGCGCGGACCTTAGTCTTGTACGCGTTCTTCTGTTATCGTTAGGACGGGCAGGTAGACGAACGGACAGACCAAGAACGACGGAAATGCAAACGTCAATGTCCAATCCATTTTTCTCTACTAACATTATTTCTGTACGCTATAAACAGAGAGCTTAGTATATACAGGGTGTTTCCCCTTAGGATGTCCATAGAGCGGGAGGTGATAGTACTCACCTAGACGAACCAAAAATTGTATGGCAGGGGGGGGGGGCAATATCAACCGTTTAGGAGTTACAGGGTTATTCATAAAAAAAGCTAGGTTTTCACAAAATACCCTGTATCTTAAAAACTACAAGGCGTATGGTCACAGTTAAGGGCTCACTGTATGCAGAACTTCATGGCCTTTCCAACAACAGCTCAACCAGCCCCATACGCCTCTCCCCTCAGAAGTTATGAAGGTCTAAACTAAAAATTTCGGATTTTCTTTCCTTTTTTTTTACTTTGACCTCTATTATTTTTGCAAAATGGTCGTTCACATAACTTTTTTTTATAAAAACTGTAAACTGTAGACTCTCCTCTTTAATATGACCTATTACACCCAATGTGCTATCTGAAGCCCTTTAAGAGTTATTAGCTCTAAACCTATTCTCAAACCTATTTTCAAACATATTCTCAACGATAATTTGTTCCCTTAGCACGTAATTTTAAAAAATATCGTCTTTTTTCGGTGTGACCTGAATAGGTTATGAGTTAATAACTGTTTAACGGCTACAGTTAACACATAGGATGTAATAGGTCAACTTAAAGAGGAGAGTCTGCAGTTTACAGTTTTTATAAAAAAAAGTTATGTTAACGACCTTTTTGCAAAAATAATAGAGGTCAAAGTAAAAAAAAAAGGAAAGAAAATCCGAAATTTTTAGTTTAGACCATCATAACTTCTGAGGGGAGAGGGGTACGGGGCTGGTTGAGCTGTCGTTGGAAAGGCCATGAAGTTTTGCTACAGTGAGCCCTTAAGTGTGACCAGAAGCCCTGTAGTTTTTTAGATACAGGGTGTTTTGTGAATACCTAGCTTTTTTTATGAATCACCCTGTAACTCCTAAACGGTTAATATTGCCCCCCCCCCCCATGCCATACAATTTTTGGTTCGTCTAGGTGAGTACTATCACCTCCCGCTCTATGGACCTCCTAAGGGGAAACACCCTGTATACCCTATGATTTCATCTGGCTTCTGATGCAAGACCACATACATACATATAATATGACGGTGTAAAAAAATAAATCTTTAATAATTTTGTAGCATTCAAAATGAGTAATTTACATGATTTCGTCAGTGGCGTCAACCTACATACATACACACGCTGTAAATAAAATCAATTTATCATTGGTATTTTCGTTTTACAAGAATTTTAATTATAACAATTTACCTGATTGCGTCAATGCCCTCAAGGATAAAAAAAAAGTTCCGTAAACATATTAAACTTTTACATTTTTTTTATTGTACCTAATAATTTGAGATGAAAATTCAACAAATATCTTAAATAAATAACCTGAGTAGGTAAATCCGTGTGAAGAGTGGTAATAATGGAAGATTAATAATTATAAGGTATTGACGACACCTCCATAAATAGAAAAAAATTTCGTCAAGCAAATTATGATTGCGTGATGTGGCATCAACTGTACATTGTACTGTTTTGTTTACCAAATGTTTGGACAAACATTTCGTGTATTGTACTGATGTTTTTTTAAAAAATACTAATTTATATATTGACTTTACTTTTATTATTAATTCAAACCGGAATGCCAATTGGAGTATATTTGTATGAAATTCACTGAAAATATGTCCAAATAAATATCATTAGTAATAGTGGATCAATTCTGGTGTTAATGAAATATTGTTTGTTTGCTCTTCTTGGTAGATGGGGGCATGCTTACTTCTATCTGCTTATGTAATCAACTTTATTTAGGAATCAATAATTTTTTATACAATTCAGTTTGGATTTACTTAAATTTTGTTTGCATTTTCAAGTTCTAGGACATTGTAGCAGAAAACTACACAGGAATAGACCAGTGGGGTAGCTATGCCAATGCAACTAATACGGTCGCTTGGGGGACCTGATTCTACTGCCGACTAGCCATCTTCGCATCCAACGATTGGTGGTCCACGTTCGTTTTCATAGGCAAGGGGGGTTTCCCAGGAGAAATCTTATGATTGAAGTTTACCTTAGGTATGACTGGTAAATATCGGACCATGAAACACTGGCCATAAAGCTATTTCCTAGTCATAAATACTGAATGTGTAAGAAAAATAATAAGCTACGTTAAGTTTGATAAGGCAACGTTTATGGATGAATTAATTACAGGTAATTTTAGTTATATTGGAATGCCACATAACGCAGTGCCTGATCTAGGAAATTTTTGAAGGATGGGTTATGGCAAAGACGTTAGTTGCTGCCCCCTCTCACAACAATCTTTATTTGGGGCAAATTTTATTACAGTTCCAGGTTATACTAGGCACCATATATATATGATAGATGACCTATTATATACTGTATACCCTGGAACTACATAGAGCCAGAATTGTTGAAGACAATTTGAATTTGAAACAATAATGATTGTTAAATAAAAAAAAATTGAAATTCAAACAAAAAGTAAGATCTATTATAGATCTTATTATAGATCTATTATAGATCTTAATTGTCGTTTGAATCTTAAACTGTTTTAAAATAAAAAGGCAAGTCAAAACATCCTATCACTACAAATGCAGTTTAGTTTATTTTATTTACACAAAGAATACAAATTAAAAATTTTATTATATTCGAGATTAGTTTTTTTATTTTAGCCGCTTTTCAATATGAATCTTCCCTGGTAAAACTACTAAAATTTGAGACGGTTTTAGAAAAAAACTCTGGGTAGGAATTCTTGCGTACTGCCGTTCAGGTTGAAAGGATTTAACCGATTTTTTAGCCGGATTCAAAGGCCATAACTCCGGCTAAAATGGCTAAATTTAGCTGGTATAAAAATATTTTTCTGGCAACTCTGTGCTTTTGCTTACTGTCTTATATTCTGTCCGTGATACAAAGATAACAAGTATTGTCGATTGACAGATAACTCGGCCATACTTGTTAAACTGTGTATCATGTATTCTGTCTATACATTCTAAACAATTGGATGGGGAACATAGGGTTGCCAGCCACCTTTGTATTTGTACATTTGTACAATTTTTGAATTCATTTCATATATGATACAAAGCTACAATTAGAGAATTTAGCGGAATTTTTAGTTTAATTAGCTTACAGAGGCTTACACACTTAAATTTGATAGACAATAAATTGGTTGGCTGTATAAGTATAAGCACAATTCAAAATATGATGTCAGCAAAGGACAGAAACATTCTATGTATTAGGAAAGATGATTAAATATGGAATACAAGGAAGGAACTAAATTGTTTTAAAAGCTATTTAACAAACAGAACGCAGAGGGTTAAAATAAACAACACTTTATAATTACACGAAATTATTGACTACGGAGTACTACAAGGATCGATATTAGGTGTAAAACTTTTCTTACTATACATAAATGATATTAAAAGTGCATTATTAAATTCAAAGGTGCCGTTGAGCCTGTTTAGATCGTGCCATTTAGGACTAGTTTTACGTAAGTCGAATCACGTAGAACTAATATACAGTGGTCAAAACATGTCATATTACAAAAACTAGTCCTACTTTAATCCTGTATCTGTTGCGGTATTGACCATGTAAGTATAAACCTCACATAAGTAGTTTCAAACTTGTTCAGAAGAAAGTATTCCGGATGATAAATTTGTAAATTTTTAATTTTTCTTCTATGCTCCATTCTCTTCTATTGTGTATGAGGTGTGCAAATATGTAAACTCAAAATACTATTTGACAATACGAGCGGACTAAATGGCAGCCAGATTAGTGCTGCGTAGGTCGACCTACGTGAAACTAGTCCTAAATAGTTCCGGTCTAAGCGTATTCATTGTTTGTAGCTGATATACGCTGACACATACAGGGTGTTTTACTATCGGCGCACATAACTCAAGGGATTGCGAGCTGGGGTGGAGACAAGCAAAACATTCTGAGGTCTCTAAATCTTGCAAAAAAAAAAAACTGTATAGTTATCATGCATTTTGGCAGGGAAATCATTAAAATTTGAAAAAATTAGGATTTTTTTCCCCAAATTTTTGATTTTGACGTCCTACAACTTCCGACGACGGAAGGTAACAGGAAGGTTGATTGCGCATTCATTGGAAAGCTTAGACGGCTTACTGTCATCTGAGATGATTACCCCCTTGATAGGGTGTATATTAAGAAAGTTATAGGGTGTAAAGTGGAAGTACTAAAAACCCCTTACCGCCGAAACGACCCCCCCCCCCCCCCCATCAACCACAATATAATTTTTTGCTTTGTCTTCACATCAGCTATCAAATCCTTGAGCTATGTGCACCGATAGTGAAACACCGTGTATAGCAGATGATGATGTCTCCCGGTGGGAATTGCAAATGAACTGTGATGTAAATTAACTGTTTCATTGGCTATCAATGAAGAAATTAAAGCTGTATAGTTATATATTAGATTAGATTAGATTTGTGAAGGGGTGTATAGGCGTTAGCCTCGCAATCACTGCGACCTGAAAGATCTATTGTGAGTCCCCGTTAAATTTGCTCCATTTATAGGTTTAGACTGTTAATAAAGTCTAGAACCATTCTGGGCTTAAGGTTCCATACGTAACTTGGTGGAGGAAGAGCATGTTCAAGGTGGAGTAATCTCCGCCTGGCCAATGCTTCGCAGTGGCAGAGCAAGTGCTCCGAGGTTTCGTGAGCATCCTGACAGAAGCGGTAGGATGAAGTCTCAGCCAAACCCAGCTTGTTTAGGTGATACCTCAAGGGGCAATGGCCTGAGAAGAGCTCAGTGATCATTTTGAGCTCTGTTCATCTAAGGAGTAGGAGTTCTTTTGTTTTTCCGCCAGAGGAGTCGATAAACCTTTTTGCCTCACGAAGTCCTTGTAGCCTTTCCCAATACAGGGATTTTTGTTAATTCTCCCAGTTATTTAGGGTAGCTCTGTGGTAACACTTTGAAGTCCCACAAAATGGCTCTGGTCCGACAAACTGAGTTTCCGCTCCTCTTTTGGCTAGGCCATCCGCAATTTCATTGCCTTTGTGGCCCTCATGTCCAGATAACTTTGTTTCTCCTTGATAGATTTTTTAGGGTTTCTAGACATTCCCAGACTATCCCTGACTTGACAGTGTAGGACTTTAAGACCTTGAGGGCAGCTTGACTGTCCGAGAGGATATTAATGGTTGAGCCATTTATGGCTCTTTTAATGCAGGTATTGGCACATTCTTCTATGGCCAATACCTCGGCTTGGAATACGGTAAGGGTAGAGCCTAGAGCCTTTGATATATGGCATTTGGGGCCGTATACCCCCAATCCGACCCCACTGTTTGTTTTTGAGCCGTCTGTATACCACACCATCGATCCTTGTTGGAAGGACGGTTTAGTGGACCGCCATTGTTGTCGGTCTCCATGAACCACTTGGAATGGTATTACAAAATCCACTCTGGGTGTGATTATATCAGATATTGTCGTCACTTGCTCGAAGCATATCTGTTTTAAGATACTTAAATGACCAATCAGATCGCCTGGCTTTAACTGTTTCTCCGTTTGTACTCTAATAGCACTGGAGATCGCTTCCTTTTTCACCTGCAAATGCAGGATTGCAAGGTTTAAAAGGCTTCCATGGCTGCTGTAGGACAGGTTCTCATGGCACCAGTTATTCCTAGACAGGCAAGCCGCTGGGTTTTTTGAAGCAGAGCTTCAGCCGTCTTTTGACCACCATGCGAGGGCCGCATAGGTGACCATGGGTCTAACAACCGTGGTGTACGTCCAGTACATCATTTTTGGCTTCAGACCCCATGTTCTGCCAATGAAGCGACGACACGTGTAGAGAGATCGCATCGCTCTATCTGTCACTGACAGATGCGAATTCCAGGTAAGTTTCTTATCTAGGGTTATCCCCAGATATTTGACTTCGTCTGAAAATATCAATTCCGTATTATCAAGAAGAGGAGCCGTTAGTGAAAGCTTCGATCTTCTTGTGAACGGAACGATAACCGTTTTGTTGGGGTTTATGCTAAGGCCTTTGTTTAGACACCACGTGCGGACTTTGGAGAGGGCTATTTGCATGAGGTCGGATATGACTTGATCATGCTTGCCCCGTATTGTAACTACTAGGTCATCCGCGTAGCCTTCAACATTAAAACCCGAACTGGTCAACTTCTCTAGCAGATCATGAATCACGATCGACCATAAAAGTGGAGAGAGAACTCCTCCTTGTGGGCAGCCTTTTGCTGCGGTGATCGTGACTGAGCAGTTCCCTAGAGATATGGTTATCCTCCTGCTTCTAAGCATGGAGTCTATCCAGTTTACCGAGCAGGGCTCAAAGCCTTTATCCTCGGCAGCTGATTTAATTGCATCGAAGGAGGTATTATCGATGGCTCCTTCTATATCCGCAAATGCACATAAAGACACCTCTTTTGCTTCGAGCGCTTTTTCGAGGTCTTTGACTAGTGTGTGAATGGCAGTCTCAGTAGACTTGCCAGCTTGATAAGCGAACTGCTTAGAATGAAGTGGTGATTTAATCAGAATTTCACTTTGAATGTGTAGGTCTAGGATTTTTTCCATGGACTTAAGCAGGAATGAGAGGCTAATGGGTCGGAACGATTTAGCTAGAGAACTAGCTCTTTTTCCTGCTTTAGATATAAATATCACCCTGAAGTCTCTCCAACATTGGGGAACGTACCCTAGAGCGTAACTCGAAAAATTTTTTGTAGTGGAAAGAGTATTTCTTTAACACCTTGCTGTAGTAAGGCGGGAAAAATGCCGTCTTCTCCAGCAGATTTAAAGGGCTTAAATGTGCCAATGGCCCATCTAACCTTGTTAGGAGTGAAGATTCTTCCCGCAAGGCTTTTGCTCCTGTAAGAGACTCCGTACTTGTCCACCTCAATCGGGTCTGGAGCTACTATTCCTTGATCGGGAGTGAGAGAGTCGGGAAAGTGAGTTTCTAATAAGAGCCTGACTGTTTCCTCGCAACTCTCGGTGTAGTTCCCATCTTCTTTTTGAAGTGTGCCTATACCACTCGTGTGATCCTTCGAAAGTACCTTATGGAGCCTGATAGCTGCGGGCAATTGATCTATGCCATCGCAGAAAGTCTGCCAGGATCTTCTTTTGGATCTCCTTAATTCCGTGTTATATTACGTTATATATACCTATATAAATGAATGGGGCTCAAGAGTAAATGTGGTAAGCAATAACGAATCTATAGAGTGTATCCGGGTTATAAATTATTGTGGTGGTGTAATGATTAACTAAAATTCAATATGCATGCCGAGAAAGTGTGCAATAAAATAGCAAAAAAAGTTGGCTTTATGAAAAGAATCTGTAGAAAAATATCGAAAAAGTCCTCAATGACTCGCGATTATTCTTCCATATAAGTATATTGACTATTGTACTTCAATTTTGTATTTGGGTAAGGTATGATGTAGGGAAACCGCAATTTTTTCTTAGAAATGAATAAAAATTCTATCGAAATATTTTATGTCGACGCGTCTCGCTCATTAAAATTGTTGTCGTCCTCCAAAAGTGTGTTTAAATTATAAGGAAAAAATGTCCAGTAGATTTCTAAGAAAAAATTGCAGTGTTCCCTACATTAGGTAAAGCCGTAATTTTTTCTTAGAAATTTACTGGAAATTTTTTCCTTAGAATTGCTAAGCATTGGACCGACAACAGCACACATGTTATGATTGCATCTGAACTGAAAATAACTCCAGTTGGCGCCCAGACTGAATAAAATTCTCCCGAAACATTTTCTGTAAATTTCTAAGAAGAAATGAATGCTATTTGCTGATCTACGAGTTTATGATCATCAACCGTTATCGGCCTCCAATACATAACAAATTTAAGGAAAAATTTCCAGTAAATTTCTAAGAAAAAATTGCGGCAGTCCCTGGATCAGGTCCAGACATCCTGGATTATATAATATTCTTTCGAGGCGATGTCTACTTCCGTAGCCCCCGGAATATACAAGCCATGAACAAAGTCGAAAAAAGAGAGAATCGGGCCGGTCAGCACTTCAGCAGGTGACATCAACAGTCTTCTTGCCTTGTCTTACTGCAGGAGTTTTTCATATAAAAGTTGCGTGTATTTTGTTCAAACGGTATAATTTCCATAAATTTGTTCTACATAATATTTTTTTTAAACTATTAGAAAGAAAACATATTTGGCTCCAATTTGTTTTAACTTCATTTTCATTTTGTTTAAAATGAAATTTTAGTTTTTCCTTCATGACGAGTATACAAAAAGCAGCGAGAGTGAGCTCTTACTGCATGCTGTACCCGGCACGTTAAAGCCTTTTAAGGCAGAAACACATCCAAGCAAGCCTCAGGCCTGACCTCTCTCAGGCTTCCTCGCATCTCGCCTCAAGGCTTGCATCAGAGAAATGAAAACAAAATGACACCACCGAGCTCGGTACTGTCATTGTAATTTTGATGATATTTGCGACAATTCTTTTACATTCTGAGCAGAAATAATTTATTATCGGTTTTCAAAAATGTTGATTATAAATTTCAAGTGATCCTTAAGTGGCAAATATCTCGTTTGACAAAGCAAAATTAAAGAAAAAAAGAAATCTGTTGACAGAAGTAGGCCTGAGAGAGAAAAATATTCAACATTGAGCAAAGCACGCTTTGCGGCTAGGCAAAACCCTCGAGAATACTTCACAAGCCATGAAACAGACTCCCTCCCCACCACATGCGAGGCCCATCGGAGTCCTTACATTCTAAAATATTTGCAGTGTTCTTATGTAAAACTGACAAAAGTTTGATTTGAATAGCTCCTCCGCCCTAAACTATTATCCATACAGAAAAATGGTGTTAGGATAATGTTAAGCTTGCTTTCTTATCTTCCGAACGGTAATAAAATTTTCATACCTTTCCTAACAAAATTATTTAAAAAAATTTATGTTAACCAAAGAACTACGATTTCTCAAACAAACATTCTCAGCTGAGTAATCATTGCAATGTCGCTGTGCCGTCATGGCATGCCGTGGGCTGATGATATCGAATGTAGCTGCCTACAGATTCGGACTCCGGCTGCACATACACACATGCAATTATCACTTAGCTAAGATGAATTGAGCGTAAAATCGTAAGGTTACTTTGGAATCAAAATTATTTTATTATTTTGTTAAGTAAGGTATATAGTAAGTGTAGCATTTGGGAAGGTAAGGGACCATGCTTTAAATTACTAGAAGTCTATTTTCCTGTATGGATACTAGTTTAGGCTCTATGGCATATATAAAGTCAATGTTTGGCACTTTTCCATAAGCATCAATATAGAACATTTTAGAGAACGGACTCCGAACGCACACATATAGATTTCTGTTTCATGGCTTGGGAAGTATTCTCGAGGGTTTTGGGCTAGGCCTTGAGGCTAGCTGCTGGCTTGGTTTTGTGTTGCATCATTTAAAACCCGTGTTGGAAATTTTGACAACACCTCGAGGAGGCCTCGAGGCCTGGATGTGTTTGTGCCTTCGGCGACTTCATGGCTGGTATTACATTCCGGAGGTTACTCTTACGATACTTCCCATTCCCAGCCTTTGTATGTTTTTAGTTTGGGTATGCTCTTACGGCCGGCATATCCCTTGAAACCCCTGTCCATAGTTCAGTTGCACAGCTTTCCCTTTAGCGAAGCGTGAGCAACAAAACTGTTCAAAATGGTACAAGTGGAGCCATCTGACATTATAACAAGGAAGCATTTTCGCAATCACTAGATACTTCTATACGCAAGGATAATACAATTAAAAGTGTCCGATTTCATTATATATGTCAGTAATATGTCTCTTAGTTGGTCGTTAAATAAAAACATCTGATTTTTTTTTCATATGATTTACCTACATTGTAAAATTTATCAAAATAAACTACGGCGGGCTGGTCTAGAACATCATAAGAATTGGTCTTAGATCAATTTTAGTTCATTTAATTGTTATGCATATATGTGATGTGTAATATTTATGTATACAAAAAAATGAAATTCATATTCAAAATACTACAGGGATTAACTCAAACTAGAGTTAGTGATACTCTGATGTGAACACCTTTAATAATAGAACAAGAAGCTAACTCAAAATACATAACTACTTCGAGATCTGAACGAAGTAGGCCAACATGTATACTGTTTGTCTGTCTGTTTGTTTGTCTGTATGTCTGTCGATAATTTGAGAATGATTTCACTTAAAGAGCTGAAATTGTGCACATGATCTTTTCAAAAATCTGAGATTTGAATTCGAAAATGAGACAAATCGAGTAACTCCTTTGTATGGTTAAAATATAAAAATTTAATTTTTCACTACAGTATATTTGGACGCTGCCTAAGAACGCATCGACTTAGAGAGCTGAGAGCTGTACACAACATTTTCATAAAAAAAGTAAATTAAATTTTGAAAAATGAACTAAACTTACAAAACTTTGATTTTTCACATTATTTAACTTTTATTTTCATCTAGGCTGTGATAGTATTGGTCTTAGACCAATTATACCTTTTTCTCTTACTTTTACACGATCACGAGACAAAAACTACTGTCGGCTATTGGACTATTAGTACATATACCCTATGATTTCATCATCTACGGTAAAATAAAAAGAATAGTTACAGAGTATTAAAAAAAAAAAAAAATCAACAAAGCAGACCATCGCCTATTTTTGAGGACATTCCCTTTAACTCGCACATGAATTTGTCTGTCTATTTATATATTTCTTTTTTACTATTTTCGACACTGTCGTAGACCCACTTTTCGTCATCACAGCGAGCTGAAACTTGGCACACAGGTTCATGTCGCCTGACAATTGAATCTATCAAAATTTGAACCGGAAATTTCCATGGCAAACCCGGAAAATCGGGAAAAATCATTTGAAAATTTGGTACAAATTTGATTAGTGATAAATCCGTTTCAGGAAAAATGCAGAGTTTTCCGATTTTTCCGAAAAAAATTTCCGGAATTTTCCGGTAAAAAAGTTTTCTAAATTATGCAGGATCAAGTTCCCTATCAAGTGGCATCATCGACAATGGTGAAAAATTGCAGAAAAAATTGAGGAAAATTCATGTAAAACGCTTTTCCCGAGTTTTTTAGACCAAGGAAGCGTTTTGCAACCTAAGACAAAGTTGTAGAGCGAAATGAGTTGCATAAAGTTGCTTTTGTGGAAAACTCCGTGGAAAACCCGGAAAAGCGGGAGGATCATCGGACAAATTTTCATTGATATTATTAGTGATAAATCTGTTTCAGGAAAAATGCAGAATTTTTCCAATTTTTCTGGAAAATTTTCCGAAAATTTCCGCAATTTTCCAACAAAAAAGTTTTATAAGCTATGCGAAATCATTTTTTCCGTCCTACTGGCATCAATACTTTCTTTTCAACAATCATGAAAGCTTGCATGAAAAATCGAGGAAAACTTCATGTAAATTTTTAAAAAAATTCATAGTAATAAGAAAAGTCTGTGGAAAACATGGAAAATCGGGAAAATTCATGTTATATGGGATCAAGTTGGAATACAGCTAAAAAGCGCTGTTTAAAACATAATTTGAATTTCAGAAAACCGTTGCAGTACCTACTTCAACGATTTGATACTCGAAAAATTTTTGTTTTCGGATCGGCACCAAACATGATTTAAAAATTGTTTTAAAATATCTCCATGCAGCACGTAATAACAATTTAGTTAACGTGAAAAAGGCAGAAAATAAAATAAGTAAAAAATAAGTTTTAAAACAAAACTGAGGCCAAGCCGCATGAAAAAGTAGAAAATAAACTTTTCTTCACACACAGAGGTGGACTCAGATTTTATTCGCTGACAATCACCGATATATTTCAGTATGATCAATCAGAGGTAATAAGTGATTTGATTCATGAAGAGAAAGAATATTCAAGAGAAATGTCCCAATAAAAAATCTGAGTCCACCTCTGTGTGTGAAGAAAAGTTTATTTTCTACTTTTTCATGCGGCTTGACCTCAGTTTTGTTTGAAAACTCGTTTTTTACTTATTTTATTATGAGTCAATATCACTCCGCGCGTCTCGTAAGGATATCAATCAGCAGATATTTGGTTTTCATGGATGGAATTGATCAGATCCTCTTATAAAGAGAAGACACTCAATGGTAAATTATCCTTACTTCTACTAAAACTACAAAGGTTCGTCTTGTTTCACTGTGATTAAAAAAAAAAAAATGGTTTTTATGATTTTCCTCACGATTTGTTAGAATGAAGCTTCTCAATTAGACATCATCGACTCTGGAAGTTCCAAATCCCTTGATTTTGAAGATATTCAGTGAATCTGAAAAAAACCCCCAAGAGAATCTAGCCGGAAAGCTTACATAGTTGCTTAGGGATTTTTTTTTCGCAATTGTCATTTTCCTCATGATTTCTATAAAAATCAGTCATAAATAGACTCGGGTTACTACCTCGGTGTTGTACTTTTTACTACATACAATATAAGGGCAGAGTAGTTGTGCGGTTATATCACGTACAGATGCTTCGAATTAAGGATAGAAAACAGTTTTGAAACTGACCCCCATGGCTAATATCCCCATTCTGAAAATAATCCATGTAACTTCTCATAAAGAAGGATACAAAGAATACAGGAGTAGCAGGAATGGAAAGAATTGTAAAAGGAGGACATTGTCCGTTCAATTTCTCTGATGCTAAACGGTATACATACAAAATAGCTGGTTGAATATCATGTCAATTCTGTGAGAATTATTCATTGTCCTCCTCTGAATTATTCCATGCTTTAAGGCATTAGCTATCAACGTTTTTTTTTTTGTATTGATTAACAGCTGAGCTTTGTATAGAGACTAGCCATATGATATAGTGACACGAAGCTTTGGTAAATCTATTTGAATTTTCGATTCATGTAAAATTGCTCTATGGCAATTTAGCGAGTAAAACTTTATCGTGGTAGGTATGTGCCTATGAAGTAGTCACGCGATATTTTATTCCACTGAACTTTGTCCGAATCCACATTTTAAGCTGTTTGTCTTTGTTTGAAAATTTCATGTTTAAAAATGTTTTGATAGCATATTTTTATATTTGACATGCAATTCCATTTTATTATATGAGATATCTTTCGCGCTATTCCGTTATCATGCATGGATTCAAATGTTCAATGCTTGGGAGAAACACCATATGATGAAGTGTCCATTTCCAAATGGGTTGGAGGAGCAACTATAACGTCAGGTGAAGTGAATGTGCATCCCTCAACTCCCCACAAATGTATTTCGCTGCCATGAACGTTTCATTTGCATTACGTGAATATCTAGGTTCCCTCCTTAGATCACATGGGTGATTATCGTTTTATTATGATAATGGTCGGAAAATAAAATTCATGGTATCGACTTGATATGTACCCCGTACCGTCGCATTCATGTTTATTAAAGCTGTCGCTATGGGTGAAAAGGTTACGGCAAGCAGCTGGTAGCATTGCTGCATACCCACACCGATAAATGTTTACATTTTATCGTGCAGCAAGCTCTGCATTAAAGGTAAATTTACATATTCGACTGTGGCAAAGTTTGGTTAAGGCTACGAAGTTGTTTTTTCTGGGAAATTACATTTTCGCATTACACTAAATAGTCTGATGCAGATGATGCAATAAAAATAGACGCTCGTATACTATCAATTTTTTTTTGCATTGACAAAGAAAATAATATGCTATTTTTTCGGTTTGAATTTTTCTTCAACATATTTATGCATATAATAACTACCTGCCGAATATTCAAGGATAACTGTGGGGTGGTTTTGATCTCTTTGTCGTAGCTTAGGCGTATAGTTTTGTCACATATTTTGACATTTCACCTAAAATTTGTCATACTTTTATATTCACCATATTCATTTTGATTTATCCTTTTCATCAATCACAAAATAAACTAAAATGATTTTGCAATGCATTAATGTCAGAATATGCGCCTAAAAGTACGACAAATTAGTCAACTGCTTCCAAAATTGTAACAAAAATTTTATGCTGTGGTAAATGTATATTATACACCTAATTAGAGTAATAGAAGTGCTTAAATTCGAAATAATATTTTGAATTTGTAAGTTAAGTTTTCAGTTTTTCAGTTCATTCTACGTAATGCAAGGCTTGCTGAACTAAATAAAAAAACGCGAAAAAATCAGTAGAAAAGTTCATTTCATTTAGGTGTATATTTTGTCATTAAAGTACGACAAAAGATCAGAATCACCCCCCCAGAAATCATTTTGTCGTAGCTTAGGCGTATATTTTTGTCACATATTTTGAAATTTCACCTAAAATTTGTCGTATTTTTATATTCACCATATTCATTTTGATTTATCTTTTTCATCAATCGGAAAATGAAGTAAAATGAAATGAATGCCATGAATGAACATGAGAATGTACGCCTAAAAGTACGACAAAATATTCAACCTGGAGGGTGATCTTTTGTCGTACTTGAAAGTCAAAATAATCGACTAACTGAAATGATTTTTTCGTGTTTTTATTCAGTTCAGCAAGCCTTGCATGACGTAGAATGAACCGAAAATGACACTTCACATTACAAATTCAAAATAATGCTTCGAATTTAAGCACTTGTAATGCTCTAATTAGGTGTAGAATTTCCATTTACGAGTGTAAAATTTTTGTCACGACCTCTGGGAGCAGTTGACTAATTTATCGTATATTTAGTTGTGTTTTTTGACGTTTGTTCATCGAAAATTCATTATAGTTGATTTTGTGGTAGATAATAGTGAAGACACAAAATGAACTGTGTTGAAAAAAAAAGTAGACAAAATATGTCAAAATTCAGGACTAAATAGTACGACAAAAGATCAGAATCACCCTCCTGGCTCCGAGGTTGTGAGAAAAATTTTAAACTATGGTAAATAGATATTCTACATCTACTTAGGCCATTATAAGTGCTTAAATTTTATATAATATTTTTGAATTTTTAATGTGAAATGTCATTTTCCTACGTAATGCAAGGCTTGCTTAGCTGAATAAAAACACACAAGTTTATTTAATTTTGTCGTATATTTTGACAGTAAGACAAAAGATGAGAAGAATTTAATAATACATCAAGTATATTTATAGTCAAGGATACTTATTCTGATCCTTTTGTGGACATTTAGTCGTAAGTATATTTTTGTCACATTTCACCTCAAATTTGTTGTATTTTTATTTTCTCCATAGTTTATTATGACTTATCCTTTTCATTCACCACAAAATTAACTAATATCCTTGTTTATAGAAGTATGTATCTAGTGATTGCAAAAAATGCTTCCTTGTTATAATGTTAGATGGCTCCACTTGTATCATTTTGAACAGTTTTGCTCACGCTTCGCTAAAAGAAAAGCTGTGCAACTAAAGTATGGATTATGGGCAAGGGATTCAAGGGATAAGCCCCGTAGAGTATAGTCAAACTAAAAACATACAAAGGCCTCGATAGAATATGAAATCCACGATGGCTGGACCTGATGTAGGGAAGGCCGCAATTTTTTCTTAGAAATATACTGAATTTTTTTCATTAGAATTGTTATGCATTATTGGAGGCCGACAAAGGTTGCTTGGGCCACTAACAATTTTTATGAGCACAGACTGGTAGATGAGTAGAAATTTACAGAAAATGTTTCGGGAGAATTTTTATTCAGGCTGGGCGCCGACTGTAGTTATTTTCAGATGCGATCATATAATGTGTGCTGTTGTCGATCCAATGCTTAACAATTCTAAGGAAAAAATTTCCAGTAAATTTCTTTAAAAAAATTACCAGTAAATTTCTTTAAAAAATTACGGCTTTCTCTACTTCAGGTCCAGACGTCGCTGATTTTATATTGGAGCGAGGCATTGCTAGCTTATCCTTCCTTGGAAATATTTTAGCGAAGAGCGCGTTTTCTCGAAGTAATCTCGAATTTGAGCAAGTTAAGTTAAGCCTTTAAGGCTAAACCACAATGTGCATAAGCTTGCATATGCAAGCCTTGAAAATATCACGAATGCTTCCTTATGCATCACTAACATTTGTATAGTATTTACAAATTTGCTTATTCAAAGTACGATCATGAGCGTACAGACAGAAGTTGACGAAAGGAATTAAAACTTGACGAACGACTTTTTATTCCTATTGTGAGTTGTTATTATGAAAAGTAATTGCTCGTGTTTTTGCATATGCTAGCATATGCACATTGTGGTTAGGCCTTTAGTTTTGTACTTAAGTACCAAGATTTTTACTTAAGTATTTCTGAGTCTATTAAGTACCTACAAATATTTATCTCTTCGTAGAAAAGAAAACACAATCTCTAGCGCAACTCCTTTTTTGTTGAGTTTTAAAGCAGCCAAAGCATGTGCCGCACTCACGCGTCAAGGCAGAACCTTAGACACACTAATAACATACAAACAAGACTGGGCAAGTAGAGCAAAAACCAGAAACGTCTCGCTAGAATATAAAGTCGACGATGCTTCGACTTGATTACATAACCACTGACATGTGTAATATGGACTGACTACGTTCATAGAAATACACTTTCGGTCTAAGCACCATGTACCAACTGAGAGAGAACTGAAAACAACAAATAAATTAGTGGATTCGTCGAAATACATAATTTCAAATTAATCGTTTAGGGTTGTTACTGATAAAAACTGTTTTACCAAAGGCAATACATTCATTAGATACGCAGAAGCAATTCTAAATGTTTTATTAAAATCACTTTCCGAGCTGCGTGCTCACTTTTTCAAATTCCCAACAATAATTTTTGCAATATTGGCACCGACGTAAGAGCTCTTTTTGACACAAGCAATTGTGCCCACGTGAAATTGAAAAGTAAGCAGTCCATATTATATACGTCAGTGGACATAACCAAGGGTAAGTAAGCAATGCCTCGCTCCAATATAAAATCAACGATGCCTCGACCTGATGTAGGAGGGCCTCAATTCTTTCTTAGAAATTTACTTGAAATTTTTTCCTTACAATTGTTATTTGGAATATTATTGGAGGCGATAATGGGTGCTTGGGCGGACCTCTAATAGTTTTTATAAGTGTAGCAATGAGAGGTGAAAGTTTTACTTTACTTGCAGCTATGGCCGTCTTTAGCTAAGTAGTGGCCCTGGGAACGATTTAAGCACTTGTTATACCCTAGATGAAATCTAAAGGGTATACGAAGTTTGTCATTCCGTTTGTAACACCTAGAAATAATGCTAGTAGAGAAAAATGAGTTGGACACTCACACGTATATTAATAAAAGTTATTTTGATTTTTGCATATACGTCTGTCTGGCCGCGGGGGAGCTGAAATTTTGTACACGGTGTTTTCATAGTAATATTACAAAAGCTTCAAAATGGACTAAATCAGGCAACCTCTTTTTGCTGCTGCCATATAAAAATTTTGGTTTCTTACATATACTGTGAACACGATCAGTTTTTATGGTAATGAATAGAAAATGAAAATCATCAGTCCTACACATTTCTATTGTACTGAAAAGTTCTTCAGCATATAAAATCCTATGAAATCGGTTTTAACCATTTTTACTGTCCGACGAACCGTTTTAGAAATATATGCGAAAAACCACTTCAACAATCAAACTTGCACTGATTGGTGACTATACGAAATTAAATGCGGGCATTCATCTAGTTAGGGTATCATAAGAATTGGTCTTAGAGCAATTCTAGATTTTTTACTTGTATTTCTCTAAGTAGGTGTAGAATACCCATTCACCATAGTTTAAAAGTTTTGCCACAACTTCGAAAGCAGTTGACAAATTTGTCGTACTTTTAGGCATAGGTACCGACACGTTTATTCATTGCAAATTCATTTTAGTTCATTTTGTAGTAAATGAAAAGAATCAATCAAAATAAAAGCTTGAAGAAAATCAAAGTACAACAAAATGAAATGATGTAATATGTGACGAAAGAATACTACAAAGATTATGACAAAAGTTCAGAATGAGCCCTATGCTCTAAATTTCTCTAATCTAAACTGAACTGCGTATCATGAGTTTATTTTGAAGTGAACTGAACTAATCTAGACCAAAATTTTCTATTCTACAATTTTTAAAGGAACAACTTGAAGAATTAGGTGGTGGAGACAAGTTACAATTCGGTCAAAAGTGAAAAGTTTATCAAACGCATTTTGTATATACAAATTATACATATAGTTACTTCTGATTGATGTTATAGCCGCAAGCATGTGTTTATGTTACCTTTTAAAACTGTGTCATTGTAGAAAAGCTCATCACATTTATTTTTATTAATGCAAGTCAATAAAAAACCCATTATTATTTTGTTTTTTTTTTATCATTCTTGTATAATTTACTGCGACAAATCGTTGGCTTACTGCAAAAAGCTTTATTTTTTGAGGCCATTCCCTTTAACTCGTACACGAATTTGTCTGTGTATTTATTTATATATTTCTTTTTTACTATTTTCGACACTCTCGTAGATCCACTATTCATCATCACAGCGAGCTGAAATTTGGCACAGGTTCATGTCGCGTGACAATTGAATCTATCAAAATTTGAACCGGAAATTTCCATGGAAAACCCGGAAAATCGGGAAAAATCATTTGAAAATTTGGTACAAATTTGATTAGTGATAAATCCGTTTCAGGAAAAATGCAGAGTTTTCTGATTTTTCCAGAATTTTCCGACTTTTCTGGAAAATTTTCCGGTAAAAAAGTTTTCTAAATTATGCAGGATCAAGTTCCCTATCAATTGTAATGATGCCGACAATGGTGAAAACTTGCAGAAAAAATCGAGGAAAATTCATGTAAAACGCTTTTTCGGAGTCTTTCAGACCAAGGAAGCGTTTGAGCGTTTTGCAACCTAAGACAAAGTTGTAGAGCGAAATGAGTTGAATAAAGTTGCTTTTGTGGAAAACTCCGTGGAAAACCCGGAAAAGAGGGGAAAATCATCGGACAAATTTTCATCGATATGATTAGTGATAAATCTGTTTCAGGAAAAATGCAGAATTTTCCAATTTTTCTGGAAAATTTTCCGAAAATTTCCGGAATTTTCCGACTTTTCCGGAAAAATTTCCGACAAAAAAGTTTTATAAGCTATGCGAAATCATTTTTTTTCCATCCTACTGGCATCAATACTTTCTCTTCAACAATCATGAAAACTTGCATGAAAAATCGAGGAAAATTCATGTAAATTTTTAAAAAAAATTCATAGTAATAGGAAAAGTCTGTGGAAAACATGGAAAATCGGGAAAATTCATGTTATATGGGATCAAGTTGGAATACAGCCAAAAAGCGCTGTTTAAAACATAATTTGAATTTCAGAAAACCGTTGCAGTACTTCAACGATTTGATACTCGAAAAATTTTTGTTTTCGGATCGGCATGATTTAAAAATTGTTTTAAAATATCTCCATGCAGCACGTAATAACAATTTAGTTAACGTGAAAAAGGCAGAAAATAAAATAAGTAAAAAATAAGTTTTCAAACAAAACTGAGGCCAAGCCGCATGAAAAAGTAGAAAATAAACTTTTCTTCACACACAGAGGTGGACTCAGATTTTTAATTGGGGCATTCCTTTGAATATTCTTTCTCTTCATGAATCAAATCACTTATTACCTCTGATTGATCATACTGAAATATATCGGTGATTGTCAGCGAATAAAATCTGAGTCCACCTCTGTGTGTGAAGAAAAGCTTATTTTTTACTTTTTCATGCGGCTTGGCTTCAGTTTTGTTTGAAAACTCGTTTTTTACTTATTTTATATAGTTTTTAGAAAATGTAGATTGAAGTTTTCAAAAATATAGCCCAATTGAACTTAGCCTATTTTTGACAAATGCGTAGAACACTTGTCTCGTTTTGGTAGTAGATATATAATAGAATATATTTCAAGCAGAAAGGCGTACATGACTCAAAAATACAGAAAATGGAGTTGTCTCGTTTTTGCAGTCAGTCAACGAAATCATGTTGAAAGTTCAGCGCGTATCTGATTTTTATTAAAAAAAAAAAAATTGTTAGAATAGAAGAAAAATTTCTCGCGATTCAAGTACATTTTACTTCTAAAATGATATCTCTATTTACATCAAAATAAAATTAAATTAAGTTACATTTACTAACTTAAATGGCGTCATAGAAACAATGAAATTAATTAAATGCTCTACAGAAACATTGCAATAAAAAAATATGTTCTTAGTTGATGGAAAAATTTATTAATTTGAACTTTGGTTACAACATGTAAAAGGGTTTTTCTGCAAAAACTTGTTTTTACTTCTTCGATATAAGAATTATGTTATGATTTTTTTTTTGCTTTGCAAGGTTATGTACACAACATAGTAATAATACGAATGTAGTTTTTATCGAATGAACGCTTGATTTTTTGTATTATGTACTACAGAAAGATTAAATTATTGTATTTACGTCATTCTAGCATAAGTTCAAGATGTTCGCTTCTTCGTGGAACTAGTTTATCGTAAGTTGTAAATATTTTACAGAGTGCTGAATAATATTAAGCCAAGTAAAAAAGAAAATTTTTGTAGGAAGGGTCGTCGTCATCTACTCCAACCTTTGAAAGAAGCTATATATGCATATGTAACATAATTTAGCATATATTATATTATATGTGGATATTTTATTTCTCACTTTTTTTTTTTTGTTTTAAGAAAATTAACATTAATAAATAACGATTTTTACTCAATCGAAAATAATAGAAAATCTGTTTCTCTTAGATTTTACAAAGTTCCAGATTTCCTGATCACCTAGGTAGAGGATAGCCAGACTCACTTTAACGCTTGATATTAGAAATATTTGCAATTTTCGACTTGCTTTCTGAGATGGAGTATATAGCAGTTTTTGTTGTTTGAAATATTTTTTGCTTTAATTGATAATTTTGGTGATGGCTGTAAAAGTATTAATTATTTGAAAGATCATTGATGATAGTATTGACCTAAGTACGTACGTATATGTATATACAGAACACAAGGTTGCCTAATACGAGTAGAAGCGAATATAAATGTCACTTCGGCTAATTAACATTTTATATGACCCTATGATTTATGTGATTTTGGGTTCTATTGTTCATTTTTTCCTCCATAAGATGCCAACCTTAGAGCATATGACTAAACAAAATGAAATATCGTGCAAAATCCCTATCGATGTGAGGAAATCTTGGATTTTGCGTGATGGGAGCGATAAGGTAAGAAGAATTTAACTTATGTTAACCATAGCTAACGTCAAATAGAAGTAAACGTCAGATTTGTTTTTTTGGTAGGTTTTTGAATTTTGAGTGTTTTTTGTTTACATTTTTGTGTTCTTAAGATTTTTTGATCTTTAATGTTTTAGTGGCAGTTCATAATTTTCTTTTATTTTAAGTAAATTACGCCAAACCTCCCCCATGAGCATAATGAATACATAAACAGAATTCTACCACATATAGTGAGAAATACAGCATTTTTTCAGGCTTATTGCGCTTCCTTTAAGGTGCCAATTGGCAATTGAGTTGTTTTTAAACGGCAAAACCGAATTCTACTGAGATGTAAAATTACAAATCCGAGAAACATTAAGAAAATTAAAAATTATTTTGATTCTTTTAATTGCCGGCCGTGAAAATGCCACCGGAGGAGCAGAATGGTAAAAAAAATGTGTTCCATTTATGTAAAAACAAGTGGAAGTATGGGGATTTCAGTTGAAAATTCTATATTCAATTTTTTAAATTTCGACTTAGGTTTTGGAGAATATTTTATATTTTTGATTTATATTGTTGATTGATTGAAGAAGTTTCTTAGAAAAATATCATAATAAATGGTACCTGAGTTAAAAAGGGGTACTTATCACAAAAACGCTGATTATTAGTTGACAAATTCTTAAAAAAAATAAAAAATAACCGAAAAAAGATTTAAATTAAAAAGTTATACTAAGAAACAACCAAAGACATATACTGAAACTTGAAAAAAATTAAAAATATAAAGTTATCTAAACTAAGCGTCGCTTCTATGTGAGTTTTCCTATAAGGGAATAGTGGACTGAGCGAAGTGTCTTATCGAGCCTTCATCGGTCCGCTTAAAAAAATTTTCAGCGACGGTTCTCTCACTAACGAGGGAGCTGGGGCGGGTGTCTACTTTCCTGAGCTTGATATTGGGATGGAGTACTCAGTTGGAAGACACACCACTGTCTTCCAGGCTAAAGTCTTCTACATATCAATGGCAGCGAAGTTGGCCCTTGATATGCAAATCAATGGGAAGGACATTGTTATCCTTTCGGATATTCAGCCTTGATAGCTCTGAGTGGCCCTCAGATAACATCTAAGTTACTGGGGGATTGCAAGTCGTCTGTGGATAAGTTGTTTATTCACAACAAGGTGTCCCTTCTGTGGATTCCTGTTCACATGGGGATCATGGGGAACGAAAGGGCTGAGCTTTTAGCTAGGGCTGGCTTTGACTCTCCGTTCCTCGGACCAGAACCCGCCGTAGGTCTTGCCACCTTGAGTATCGGGTCTCTCATCAAAGCGTATGTTCATAGGAAGTATCAGAAGAGATGGGCGAACCTGAGTATTTGAAGGTGTACAAAATTGTTTCTTGATGGGGCCAATGGGTATATTTCCGATTTTCTTATGGGGCTCGGAAGGAAACAATGTAGAACTGTGGTTGGCATCATTACCGGTCACAGCTCACTTTACGCTCATCTAACAAGGATGGGAGTTGTTGGCAGCCCTGAGTGTCTGTCCTGGCTGAAGGGAGAGTCTGAGACAACCGAACACTTTTTGAGTGCAAGTCCGGCCTTCGCCCTGAGCAGACTGGATACTCTAGGGTCTGCCCTTCGATATGTGGATGAGCTGAAAAACCTTCCTCACTAAGCCCTGATGCGCTTCATTAAGAGGACAGGAAGGTTTTGGTGAATGGGCTTCTAGAAGGTCAGCACAATGGGCCGCTATTGGCCTCTGTGCTTGGGATGGGGTTTCCTGTCCCCCTGCCTCCTAAAAAAAGCCGAAGTTCAAAAAATTTTATATAGAATTTTTGACAGATAATCACTTTTACTTTCACCTGCTGTAACAAAAGTTTTGAACCGACGTTAAATAAATATATAACACTTACATATTTACAGCAGCGTAGGTGCTAAAACTTAAAATAATATTCTTTTATTTGAAATGCAGTGTCAGTTTCAGTTCATTCGATGTCATACCAGACTTTGAGTGCTGAATGAATCCACAAAAGAAGCAGAAGAAATGTTAATTCACCTGGTTTTGATCTTTTGAAAATATCCGACAAAATGAAGTCAGCTTTTCTTCTGTTTCTCTCGTGTCTTTAGTCAGCACAGCTAGTTTGGTATGACGTAGAATGAACTCAAAAGGACAATTTGAATTATAAATAAAAAATATTAATTTAAGTTTCAGCATCCGGGTTGTTGAAACTACGTGTTGAATATTTATTTACCATAGTTTAAAATGTTTTTTACAACCCCGGAAACAGTTGCTAATTTGTCGTACTTTATTCGTATTTTCATTGCAATATCATTTTAGTTGATTTTGCGGTTGATAAAAAGAATAAATTAAAATGTATATACATAGTAAAAATAAAAATACGACAAATTTGCGATGAAATATCAAAATATGTGAAAAAAATATACACCAGATTTTTCGTACTTTTATTTTCACTATAGTTCATTTCGATTTACCTTTTTCGTCCACCACTACATAAACCAAAATGAATTTGCAGTGAATAAATGTCTAAATATGCGAATAAAGTACGACAATTGGTCAACTGCCTCTGAGGTTGTAACAAAAATGTAAAACCAAGGTAAATTAATATTTTACGCCTACTAAGAGCATAATAAGTGCTTTAATTCGAAATAATATTCTTGTATTTGTGTCATTTTCAGATCATTCTATGTAATGCACGGCTTGCTCAGCTGAATAAAAGCACAAAAGAAGTTACAAAAGTTCATTTAATTTTGTCGTATATTTTGACGCCTAGTATCGAGTTCGGGCAAAGTAAAATTTAACGCCGTTTCCAAATATTTCACATTAAAATTGCTGCACGTATGTTGATTTGGAGAAAACAAGGTGACACATGTTTAAAAATTTTATCGCTGATAACTTCAAATTGTTTATGAAGTTTAGATAAACATTTTTACAATTCATAATTAAAAATGGACTTAATTAATCTGAAAATTATCAAGAGAAATTAAAGCTTTCAATCGAACAAAAACAATCTGAAAATTGTCAAGAAATTAAAAAAAAACAATCTGCAAATTGTTATAGAAACAGGAAATGTCAAAATTTTCCCAGCATTTTAATGCTTCGCACATTAAAGTGTTCAGTAAAATAAGTAGAGACGTATAAAGCGCCATCTATCTTTAAGTAGAGAAATATTCAATTTTTTACCTGTGAACTCTGTACTGCACAAGTAAGATTTTCAGTAAAATTTTTGCTTGAGATTTTGCCAGCGCTAAAATTTGTATGGAAATGTCATATTTTACTGGAACTCGATACTAGGCTTGAAGTACGACAAAAGATCAGAATCACGCCCAGGGATCGGATTTACTAATACGGAGAGCTATGGAGTTGTGGAGATGAGAGTTCTTTTGACACTTAAGTCTTCATTCGGAATTTTGTAATTCGGGGAATTTGTATTGCGAATTACCAAAATCTTTATTCCATTCAACAAAACTCTCGGCTGCTTTAATTGTGGAGAAGTGAGATGAATAGGTGCTAGAATAGGTACTACGTACCTAGGAGTTTTCACATTAAACTATGGATTCACCGCATTCACAAAAACAAATTATGTAAATCTTTGCAATATTTACAGAAAAATATGGATTTTGGTGTCTGAAAGCACCCGCTAAAAATTCTAAATCACGAGAAAATGGTCAATTTGGTCGTCTTATAGTACAGAAGAGATGCTATAAACATTTTAAAGATGTCCGTTAAAGCTGGTATGTAGGATGTAATTAGATTTTGCGTCCGATAAATAGTTTTGCAGATAACTACAAAAGAAAATTTTAAGATGAAAAAATGATCGTCTTTTAGTATAACAAGAGAAAAAGCTAGAATTGGTCTCAGACCAATTCTTATGATACCCTAGATGAATGCCCATATGAAATTTCGTGTGGCCACCGATTTGAGAAATTTTGATTTTTTGCATTCGTTTCTCGCATATATTTCTAGAACAGCTCGTCGGACAGAAAAAATGATTATAACCAATTTTATAGGATTTCTTATTCTGAAGAAGTTTTAAGTACAATAAAAATGTCTAGGACTGGTCGTTTTCAGAGTATATGTAAAAAATCAAAATTTTTATATGACAACACCAAGAAGGGGTTGCCCGATTTAGTCCATTTTTAAATTTTTTTTTGCTATTACTATGAAAACACAATGCACCAAATTTGAGCTTTCTATGTCGACGTGTTCTCAGGTAGTGTCCAAATATATAGTGGAAAACGAAATATTTGTATGGCAACCCCACGAAGGAGTTGCCCGATTTGTCTCATTTTCGAACTTAATTTTACTTTTTTTTTTAAAGTCCGTGTACAAAATTTCAGCTTTCAAAGCTCCCGAGTTATCGTGCGCACGGACGGACGGACGGACAGACGGACATGCAAAAATCAAAATAACTTTTAATTTTATGCGGGGGTGTCCAATCCATTTTGCTCTACCATCATTATTTGTGTACATTACAAACGGAATGACAAACTTAGTATACCCTATAGATTTCATCTAGGGTATAAAAATGGACATATTTTTAACCCATCATTATGATGAAACGATAAGTCGTGGAAACTAACCTTCCATGAGAAAAATGCTCACAACAGTGTACTAATGGAAGTGAAATAAAGGACGGAAGAAATATATGCAAAATATAGGAACTGGGGTGTATGATATGACCCAAGTGCAAAAAATCCGTCCTTCGGCGGTAAAAACTCAGTTATGACGTTAAAACGATCAAATACAAACTACACCATTCGATTACCCCTTCTACCTCTCTAATTCGATACCAAATATGACGTTTATTGGTTTTGGACACCCCTCTGAGGGGTGATAAGACCACCCAGTCCCAAAAGCGCTTCCCCAAGAAATTCTTCACCTATATTTTTATACTTTAGACCTTAAGGCTGTAGGAAAAACCCCTCTAAGACCCTCACACACA
Source organism: Dioctria linearis (assembly GCA_963930735.1). Taxonomy (NCBI): domain Eukaryota; kingdom Metazoa; phylum Arthropoda; class Insecta; order Diptera; family Asilidae; genus Dioctria; species Dioctria linearis. Next base: position 47,104,476 of record OZ005741.1, on the reverse strand, counting down.
GAGTTGGGCATCCTTCAATATTGCGGCACTTCTCACGTTTTGTGTAACTCCCCAAGTATGTTAGAGAATCGCGAATGGAGAGTTGGGGGTAAATGAAAATTTCCATCCCCCAAACTCCCCAATTCCCAAACAATCCGGCCCCAGTCTAATCAACATGGTTATTAGATGTTATAAATAGCCTACTACCACCCAATTGCTCATATATGTATTCATTTTTTAACAAAAGTTGGTGTGTGTGACTTAAACATATTAGGTTTAGGTGCTCATCATGGATTCCAGATAGTAAGGACTCAAATGCGAAGTATCAAGAATATCAAAAGTTCTTATCTTCGATATTTTTTAAACACCCCTTTTTATACCCTGATGAAATCTATGGGTAAATAAGTTTGTCATTCCGTTTGTAACACCTAGAAATAACGAAGGTACAGTAAAATGGATTGGACATCCACGCATATATTGACTATTTTGATTTTTGCGTGTCCGTCTGTCTGTCCATTCGGCCGTCCGCACGATAATTCGAGAACGCATTCACTCAGAGGGCTGAAATTTTGCACACGGACTTTTTGAAAAAAAGTAAATTTAAATTCGAAAATGGACCGAATCAGGCAACTCCTCGTAGGGTTTCCATTCAAGAATTTCTTTTTTCACTATAAATTTGGGCACTGCTTGAGAGCACGTCGAAGTAGAGAGCTGAAATTTGGTACATGATGTTTTTATAGCAATAGTAAATAAATTTTAGAAAATAGCCTAAATCGTGAACCTCTTCTTGGTGTTGCCTTATAAAAATTCAGGATTTTTACATATACTGTGAAAACAATCAGTCCTAGATGATTTTAATGTACTGAAAAGTTCTTCATAATGTGAAATCCTATGAAATTACCTATAATCATTTTCACTATCCGACGAACCGTTTTAGAAATATATGCGAAAAACCACTTCAAAAATCGTAATTGCACAGAGAGGTGACTACACAAAATTACATACGGGCATTCATCTAGGGTATCATAAGAATTGGTCTTTTAGACCAAATCTTGCTTGCTTACTTGGTTAAAAATATTTTAGATCTAACTTCGCAAAGTGGTGAAAGTGTGGAACTTTTTCCCCAGCCGAAAATGAATTTCATACTGCATCATCGCTCCATTTCTGCTTGAAAGCTTCGATCAAATTTACACAGGATGTCCCTTTCTGCGGAAGTAAATATCGATGAAAACGTCGATGAATAATCATCAAAGAAATCTTCGAATAACAATACGCAGATGGCACAATATCCAATTCTAAAGTAAAATTCAAGTTTATCATTATGGAAAATGGGTTGGACACCCACGCATAATATTAAAAGTTATTTTGATTTTTGCATGTCCGTCTGTCCGTCCTTACGATAACTTGAGAACGCGCTCATTTAGAGAGTTGCAATTTTGTAAACCAGATTTAAAAAAAAAAGTAAATTGGAAATGGGACAATCAGGTAACTCCTTCGTAGAGTTGCCATATACAAATTTCGTTTTTTACTATATTTGGGCACTGCCTGAGAACGCGTCGATGTAGGGAGCGTTTTCATTAAAATTTCAAATAAAAGTTCAAAAATGGACCAAATCGGGCAACCGTTTCTTGGTGTTGCCATACAAAACTTTGCTTTTACAGTGTATATTTGGACACTGCCTGAGATCGCGTCAACGTAAAAAGCTGCAATTTTCTACACAGTTTTATGAAAATAGTAAAATAAAAACATTCAAAGTGAACTAGATCGGGCAACCCGTTCTAGGTGTGGCCATACGGAACTTTTGGTTTTCACTTTATTTAAGTTTTATGTTTATCTAGGGTTTAATATTAATGGTCTTACAATTAGACCAATTATAACTTAATGAAAAAGATGTGTTTTAGTACCATTTCCAGAATATTCATGAATAAATATCTGCATGTCCAGTGTCATGGATGCTTAATTTCCAGTTGGGTCGTAGCCATATACAAATACTGGTTTCGTACGCATATTTGGATACCGGTTGACAATCTGGTGACACAAATTTGGGTGCAGCAGTTTCATTACAATTTAAATACATATATACTAAACTCGCAAACGTTTTTCTATGGTTGCCAAATAGTCCAAACACTGAAGACATAAAAGGGGGCTTCGCTACAAAATGTCCAGGAGAGATCTAATTTTGTAGATTTGTACAGTTTGGCGTCCTCATTAATATTCCGAGTTTGCGAACTTGAGCGATCGCCACTTGCGCTGCCATATTGGAAAAATGGTACTGAAAAGCAGTTTTTCGAGAATATCTTCCAGGACGAGAGTCGTGGAGGTGCTAATTTATGTCACCCTTAAACCTTCGTAGAAAGATAGAAGATGGTAGACTATTCTACATTCACACATTTCGGGATAAAAGAGCACCACGGAAGTCATTGCGGTTGCGGGGGAAATTTTTTTATCGCTCATTACGGCGTTTCCAAAGAAAACACCATTACTTTTGACTCCCTTATCAAAATTTCGCAAAATCCGTGATGAAGATTAAATTCAATCTTGCTGCATTACCCCTACAAAGTCCCTCTTCCATTAGAATCTACCACCAAGTACGGGTTTCGAATGATATATACGATAATCCAGAGCAATGGGGTTGGGAAAGAAACAAGATTGGGCTTACTACGGTAAAAATACCAAAAAATCCAGCACCTGAAGAACTCCTGAAATTCATTTCCTTCAAGTGCAAGAAAGGATGCGGTCGAGCCTGTGCGTGCAGGATAACAGGCTTGAAGTGTTCTGTTATCTGCACATACTTACTGCCATGGAGACGCGTGTGAAAGCAGCGCAGAGATTTTTTCAAACTCTGGAGAATGAAGACTTAACCGTTGCGAAATTATTGGAACACGAGTTCGAAAAAGACAACGAAGATGAAAACATGGATGAGGAGGAAAGGAGTTTCCAAGAAGATATTAATATCAGTGAGCCTGGACCATCTAGGGCATCAAAGCGGAAGAAAAGACATCAGTAATAACGATTCGTGGATTAGGCCTACTATAGATACCTCATGGTGGTGCAGACTTGAGTATACGTAACTCGTGAACTATTTATCCGATTCAAAAATGTTTTCTAAAAAAGTTGCAGCAAATTTCATGTTCTATAATTTTTGTACGAGCTATTTTTAACCTAGGTGGCGCTGGGGAGATGATATTCTCGAAAAACTGCTTTTCGGTATCATTTTTCCAATATGGCGATGCGAGCAGCCATCTCTCAAGGTCGCAAAATCGGAATATTAATGAGGACAAATCTATCAAATTAGAACTCTCCTGGACCTCTTGTATGTCAGAACCTACCCATTGCCTGGCCTAATATATATATAAATTTAGATTTTTTACGTACACCTACTTAGGGCAAATGGTCAGTGTCAGAAGTTTTTAATATACATAGGTACTTCGTAATACAACCCAGAGAGCATTCTGGTCAATTTTGTACTTCCAGTAAATGTACACACAAACCTACAAAAAATCCAATAGAGATTATCATGTGGTCGAATTATTACAAAACACAAAATCCCATAATAAAAATAAAAATTTATTTTACCATGCTTGCACGTCACCAGTCCTATACAGACGAGTATAAGGAACGAGGAGCCTTGAACAGGGTGAATTCATGTTGACAGCAACCAAAACTCATTTCCAATTCTGGATAAAGAAACAAAACGAAGAATCATGTATACAAAATGTACCTATCTATCAGTTGGTATGTATGTAGTATATGCTACCGCAAAATAACAAACTGTTTGCCTCATTCGAATTTCCACTTCAGCCAACCTATGCCCTTCCTCAAAAATCAATTACGTTTCCCTACGTCAACAGTGCAATGAAAATTTTCAGAAGCAAGCGGAGATTCATCCGTTCGTGCGTAATTTGGCTAAAAGTCCGGATTTCCGTTTTTCTTGACTGTCACATCCTGAAGCCTGTCGTCGAAGGGCGGAAAAGCCAAGACCAGCCACATTACATGTATAACAAGTAAACACAAGTACCGTATCCGTGTCCGCCATTGAAGCCAATACAGGCAATACAAGAGGTTCCCATATTTTCTACTTCACTAAAAATAAGATCAGTTTTATTTAAGGGCGAATTACCCGTGGGATGAAATGAATAGAGTTTCCAGAGTAGAATGGGTGAGATATGGTAATCCTGTCTACACATCTCCCAGAGAAATTCAGCTTGACAGCGTGCTGTCTTCATTCAAATCAATTCAATTCTGGAATTGTACAAACCAACAGTAACCTTACCGCCAAGGTATATTAGGTTGCGATATTGATTGACTTTGCCGGTGGCTCGGGGTCCTTGGTTACCAATGAAATAACTTCGAAACGTTTTGTGACCTTGGAAGTGTTATTGTATTCCTTGCGTGAACATTTCACCCTGGATATAACAACATTTTCCGGAGGTTGGCTGGTGGCATATCCTGTCGAACTACGCCAACCACAAATGAAATACGGAAGGAAGGTGAACAGGTGGATTCCTTGCCTTGTGATTCGGTTCTCGTGTGTCTATACAGGAAACTGAATTCTGGCTAACTAAGTAAGTGGTTTCTGCGATAGAAATGCAAAGTTGCCATGTTGCGTGGTGGGAGCGATAGTTGTCCTAACAAATATCAAATTAATGTAATCAATGAATTTCCTTCGATTCTTTAAATTCAACTTTCTGATTTTCTTCCATGTTGAATTTATTTGTGTATGGATAGAGCACGATACAACACCAAGGTCGATAAAGTAGGTTGCTTGAATTGAAGTGTGGCTATGTATCCTTGGTGCTTACAGACTTAATTGAGGTAAATTATATGCAAACAGAATTTATGGTATGCAAATCCATGGGGTAAGATGTTCATATATTAAGTGAGTGCACTTATAGACGATAATTTTATAAGAAATTTCAAGGTACAGTTGTTTTCTTGTAGATAAGTTTCTCTGCGAGTATTAATCGCTCTTAATTTTGCCAGTTATAATGACGAAATAAGTTCTTTAACTAGAAGTGCAAATTTCTCCATTTTTTTGTTGCATTAAGATATCATTTGTGTGTGAGTCTTTGCTCTTTCTATATAGAATTTAATAGAAACAAAACTCGATGATAATCCAGGATCAACTATATGAATGGGATGAATGGATTGGTGTAAAATATATTACACAAAATTATTGGAGCAGACAGACAGACATCAATTCTGAAAACGGAATCTATTTGATGTAATTTATTTTGTGGGCAATCTATGAAGTTATATGTATGCGCACAAAACAACCACAAATCAATGCCCTCCATGGAGACGAATATAGTTTGTGGATCCTTTTGTCACGAACTTTTGTGCATCCATAAAGCTGGTCGCCAAGATATTGCGAATGTCGCATCTGTTAAATCGATAGCAATTTCTAGACCAGGATGTCATGACAGTATAGGCTATATCAATGGTTTAATTGGTGTAACTGTTATATGTATACCATCATGCCTGAACAACTTTGAGGAGAGTAGGAGATTTGCTTTTTATGATTCCCATTTGTACTCTATCTATGTAGTACAGAGGTAAGCGAAATGAAATTTTCATTTAACTATATAGTTTGTTATACCCAAGATGAAATCTATAGGGTATAGGTACTAAGTTCGTAGTTCTGATAGAGCAAAATGGGTTGTACACTCACCCATGTAATTAAAAGTTATTTTGATTTTTACATGTCTGTCTGTCCGTCCGTCCGTCCTTTCGTCTGTCCGTCCTTTCGTCTGTCCGTCCGTCCTTTCATCTGTCCTTCCGTCTATTTGTCCGTCCTTCCGTCTGTCTGTCTGTTCTCACGATAACTCGAGAGCGTGTGTACTTATAGATAATTGAAATTTTGCACATTATAAAAAAAAAAGTAAAATTAAGTTCGAAAATGGGATCAATCGGGCAACTCCTTCGTAGGGTTGCCATACAAAAATTTAATTTTTTTACTATACAGGGTGTCCCGTACGTACCGCATTTCCTTTATACCACGGATTCCTCACTCAATTTTGAGGAATAAATTATATGGGAGAAGAGCCAGGAAGTACACGGTGTGGCCGGTAGGGGGGTTTTGTGATTTTGGGTGCCTTTTACCCTAATACCATGTAACTTTCTTGTTATATACCCTATGAAGGTGACTTGCATCTCAGGTGATAGTAAACCCTCTACGGGTTTCAACAAATGCCCAACCACCTCTCTACCTTGTTTCTGTCGGCAGTTATAGGACGTTAAAGTAAAAAAAATTGGATAATTTTGCAATTTCTTTTTCAATTTTAACGATTTTCCCGCCAAAATACATGATAACTATACAGTTTTATGACAAGATTTAAAGACCTCGGAATGTTACCTTTAATTTGACTATGCGAATGTACCTACCTAAATGCTACCGTTATTGAGATGCTCCCGTTTTTATGGTGCATAATTTCATTAATTTTGCTAATAATAATAGAAATCGCGCCTAATTTTATGCATTCCACGGAAATTAGCAAAATTCATGAAATTATGCATCATAAAAACGGGAATATCTCAAAAACGGTAGCATTTAGGTAGGTACATGTGCAGGATCAAAGGAGAGGTAACATTCGGAGGTTTCGAAATCTTGCAAGAAAGTGCTATCCTTGTCGTCGAAATCGTTAAAATTGAAAAAGAAATTGCAAAATTTCCCATTTTTTTTTACTTTAACGTCCTATAACTGCCGACGGAAAGAAGATGGAGAGGTGGTTGGGCATTTGTTGAAAACCGTAGAGGGTTTACTATCACCTGAGATGCAAATCACCTTCATAGGGTGTATAACAAGAAAGTTACATGGTATTAGGATAAAAAGCACCCAATATCACAAAACCCCCCTACCGCCCACACCATGTATTTCCTGGCTCTCCTCCCATACAATTTATTTCTCAAAATTGAGTAAGGAATCCGTGGTATAAAGGAAATGCGGTACGTACGGGACAGCCTGTACATATATTTGGACACACTGGCTTGAAAACTCGTCGAAGTAGAGAACTGAAGTTTTGTACACAGCGTTTTCAGAAATTTATTAAAAATGAACTAAATCGGGCAACCCCTCCTTGGTGCTATCATATAAAAATTTAGGTTTTTTTACGTATACTGTGAAAATGATCAGCTCTAGAGGTTTTTGTTGTACTGAAAGGATGGGTGACCATACGAAATTACATACGGACATTTATCTAGGTTATCATAAGAATTTGTCTTAGACCAATTCGAACTTTTTTACTTGTTATTTTTGTATGTGTTCACTTAGCACAATACCTTTTTGAAAAAAATTAAGTTCGAAAATCGGTCAAATCTGGTAACTCCTTCTTAGGATAGCCATACAAAATTTACGTTTTCCACTATATATTTAGGCACTACCTGACAATGCGCCGACAATTATAGCTGAAATTTTGTATACGACGTTTTCATGAAATTAGTAAATATATTTTCAAAAATATTTTCAATAGATAGCAAAACGCATTTGAGTCCAACAAAAATAACAAAAGTCAAATCATACATACTATACCTAAATTTTGGAAATTTCAAAAATGCTATCTAGAAAAATCAAGCGGATATTTAACATAAACTAAAATAATTTTGACTCATTAATTTTTTTTTTAAAAAAACACTATAATTCGCTGAGTTATATTTGGAACTAGTGTTTCAATTTATTTCATCATAAAAAAAATAAAAATTAATAAAAAAACTGAAAAAATTAAGAGATGAAATTCATAAGATACATAAAGAAAGAAAAACTAAATGAAATAAAATGGAAGACATCATTCATTTCACATGGTTTTGGTGGGCTAATTTTTAAAACAATATTATTTTTTTTTTGATTCCGAAAACTATGTATGAATGGACCAAATCAGCATCCTTTCTGTAACTATTGTTGAATTAACGCCTATGGAAAAATGGAAACATTGTAAAAAAATGCTGAAAGGTTTCTTTTCCTTTTTGCCCATTATTATAAGTAGTTTATAAATAATTTCAAGATTCGCCAATTAGTTATCCTTTTAATGGAGAACCTCACATTTGCTGTTTTATTTCCCACAATTTTCCGCAATTTCAATCTCATCGAGACTTCTATTTGAGTATTTTTCAATATTGACAATAATTTTTCGCGCTCTTTTTTAATTAGTCGCTGCAATCGATATTATAATCCTCTAGCTAGATGATAAAAATATATAAAAAAAATAAGAACTTTACAAAACCGGGCCACCATTAATTCCCTTCTAGAAATATAGAGGATGTTCGAGTTAAGAATTTTTTTTTATTTTTTTTATTTTCTTTTATGATGTTGGCAAAGCTCAGGGGATACCCTATGATGCCGTAGCACAGCCTTGGCAGGAAAGGAATACGGGGTATGGAATTGAGGATTATTAGGTTCAGACAAGTAGTTGACGGTGCGCATTACACTTGAATGTTTATGGCTCATAGCTGCGGAGGGAAAAGTAGGATGGCAAACTGTTCCACATTCGTACTGTTCTGCTTATGAAGGACTCACGGAATTTCACGGCACAGCCGAATTTCACTTCTTGGGTGTTAGGATGAGCTCGGGTTACAGCTCGTGTATTGCGCATTCCTCTCCTCATCTCCAGGCACAGCATGACTGCTGCCTGTGCCTTCATGCAAGGAGGCCTCAATATTGTTGAGAACTCGTACACCCGTAATAATATGTCAGTGAACCCAACAAAGACTAGCTTGGTGCTCTTCCCCAGAAGACGTAAGCTTGGGTATTTTGTTCTTCCAAAGCTCTTTGGATACACGCTGCCCATCTCTCCCAATGTCAAGCACCTTGGAGTCTATCTTGACTCGAAGCTGACGTAGGGATTGCACGTAGAGGAAAAAGTTAATGCGGCTATGAGGATCTTCGCTCAATACAGGAGAGCCTTTGGCTCCAGAGGCGGTATTAGACCGAGGGCTGGGCACTGGATATATACCTTGATCGTTAGACACATGCTCACATATGCTTCCTGGGTATGGTGGCCGATGAAGCTCTGGAAGCTGGTGGACCACCAAAGACTTGCCTGGGAGTTACGAACTCCATGCGATCTACGGCTACTGCTGCTCTTGAGGTCCTACTTAATCTGTGACCCCTGGATCTTGTCATTCAGGCAGATGCAAAAGGGCTGTGTGCAGATTGCGCTCATGGGGATGTTGGGAGGACGGTTGGACTGGCTCTTCTAATTGCTCTTTGACATGTGGTCTAGCCAACATGGCGCGTGATGTGATGGTACCAGAGCTTCAATTTGGGCGTAACTTCTCTCAGAGTTTTCATGTAAGGGAGTCATGGATTGAGGGAAGTTCTTTATCGAGACTTCCCCAGTCCACTCTAAAAATTTTTACTGACGGCTCTCTCACTAATAAGGGAGCAGGGGCGAGCGTTTACTTTCCTGAATCTGACATTGGGATAGAGTATTCACTTGGAAGACACACCACTGTCCTCCAGACTGAAGTCTTTGCCATCGCAATGGCAGTGAAGATAGACTTTGATATGCAAATCAAGATGAAGAACATTGCGATCCTTTCGGATAGTCAGGCATTCTTGATAACTCTAAGTGGCACTCGGATAGCGTCTAAGTTACTCGGGGATTGCAGGTCGTCTGTGTTTAATTTGCGAATCCACAATAAGGTGTCCCTTCAATGGGCTCCTGGGCATATGTGGATTATGGGGAATGAAAGGGAAAGGGTTTGTCTGGTAGAAAGAACACTTCCTTATGCGGTTCTCTACATTTTGGTTAAGTTCGGGACAAGTGTACATGGCTCGTATCCGATTTGTGGTACGCGTAACTCCTTGATGTCCACCTAAAGGTGATTGATGGTAGCTAAGGCTGGCTCTGATTCTCCGTTTCTCGAATTGGAATCCGCCGGAGGGGTTGCCACCTCGAGTATCAGGTCTCTTATCAAAGCGGATGGTGAATAGAAATATCTATGATTTTCTCATGGGGCTCGAAAGGAAACAATCTAGAACTGTGGTTGGCATCATCACCGGCCACAGCTCACTTCACGCTCATCTTACAAGGATGAGAGTTGTTGACAGCCCTGAGTGTTTGACCTGCCTGGAAGGAGAGCCTGAGACAACCGAACGCTTTTTATGTGCTTGTCGGTGTTCGCCCGGAGTAGGCTTTTATACTCTAAGGTCTGCTCTTCTATCTGTAGATGAGCTGAAAGGATAGGCTATAAGAAAAAAAAACTTAAGCAATTTTCTTCATGTAGTAGAATCGCATCGATGTGTTCATCTTAGTCATGTTAGTCATGGAAGTATAAAACTACGCTATTTTCAGAGCGAGCACAGTGGTTGAAACTTTATTAAGTATTGAAGAAATTTAATAAAAGAGATCGCAATATATCGGAAATTTTTATATTAATTTTTAAATTTATAATTTTTCAAACTTTTAAAGAATTTTACTAGTGCCCCATTTATTTTTTGATAATATTTCTTGGCGTTGCCTTTGGATGGCTGGTATAATTTAGAGTTTCAATGACAATTCGATTATAAACAAACAAACCGGCATTGGAAAATGTAAAATTTTTTTTTATCACGACTGTTTATTTTTATAACTCTATCACTCTTATTTTATTTAAAATATTAAAATTTATTATTGATATAATTAAATTAGCTTGAAAAATGATTTCCTACGACAACCGGGGTTGTTTCTGCAGCATAGCACGGCGCAATTCATTACAGTAGCTGCGTTTTTTTATATTGATCCAGTTCATTGGAAATTTCAAGTTGATTTGGTTCTAAAAAAATATCTGTGGGTAGCTATGATTTTACATATGAGGGAAATTATCAAATTGCCATGATTTCAATCTTCACAAAACGTCAAAATAGATCTTGAGTAAAATTTGGTTTTAATTTTGAAGTTTTTACCCAACAAAAGCATGGCAATGTGATGATTTCTTAGGAATTTAGAAAACCATGTAAATTTATAACCGTTTTTGACACCGACGTCAATCGATAATCTCCTTTGATCCGGATCAGATCACGGAGATAAAAAAAAAAACGCAGCTAATAATTCCGGAATCTCGATTATATTAAAAATCTTCTACGAAAAGAAATTCACTTTTGTTTCTCATTATTATTATTACTTTTAATTACACATTTTGTTTTTATCAAAAAATCACTAAAATAACACGAACTTGTTTTTGAAAATTGATAAATGTCAGAAATAAAACAGAAATGTCGAACACAATAAAGTCTCAGCCCTCTTGTCATTTCTACCCCCGTGTCAACAAGTAGAAATGCTTATCACAGGTATTCACGAATTTTACACAAGATAGCCTTTGTGCGATATAATCTATGAATTTTACAGCATATTTTTAATAATTTAAAGTCAAATTCTAAGGTAAAGTAATTTTTGAAAAATCTAATTACGAAAGATTGATCATTGGTTTTGCTCGTCTGCATACGCCTAGGGTATAACATACATATATCACAGTATCATCAGTAAATAAGAATATTCTACCGATATACTATCTCATTAATATATTAAATAGATGTATATCACAAAAAGTATAGCACCCAAATTAGATCCTTGAGGTACACCCAACCCAATATCTGCAGAGCTCGATAAAACATTATTTACTTCGATTGAAAATTGGCCAATTTTTATTGTGCTTATGGATATCTGATCAAAATGTAAAGCAGGATATACACTATCCGTTTTGCAGTCGTTTTAAAATCAAATTTTAGTCGAGATAAGAACCTAATATGTGATAAAGAAAAAGCCCAACATACGTAACAGCTATCACCACATTTTGCCGTCAATTTTTAGTGACAATTACGACTTTCTAGAGAAAAAGCACCATTCACTTAAAAAGAGATTTTTGTAAAGTTGGTACGAGAATACACTTGTTGCAGTCTAGCAACCCTGCGTTTTGCTGTCATTTGTAGCATAAATTTTAATTAGGTGACAGTGCTAATAAGTGCAAAATTCAAAGTTTTTAAAGATACGATAAACAATCAAATTCAATGGAGAAAGAAGTTATAATGGCATTAGGATTGCTGTTGGTATTGGGAAAGAAAGAGCGACTGAAGTTAGAAAGGAAATGGACAAAAAGATGGCTTCTTAAGCGCTCACAATTTTCACATAACAATCTCTTAGAAGAACTAAAGCTTGAGCCAGACGATTGGTTTAATTACTTGTGTATGGCCGAAGGAACGTATTTGCAGTTGTTATAGGCTGTTACTCCTCATATTAAACGTCAAGATGCTGTTATTAGGGAAGCAATAATGCCACATGAGCGTCCCTATTTACATTTTTGTTCACCTCTCAATTTTCCCATAAGTTTTTTCAAATCTTCACTTTTCTTTTCTTTATTTAAGTATTCCTTATTTTTCACTTGCCACAAACACGAATTGTCTTTAGAAATTAAAATAAATTCTAAAATGCCATGCACAAAGCTCTTAAGTCGCTCATTCTTACTTCTTCACTTATGCCCGGTTTCACAGTACAAGCTTAAACCAGAGCTCAGCTAAGCCATGAGCCATGGAAGCTTAAGACTACTCCGTTTCTCAGTACTCTGTAAGCTGAGGCTTAGTTAAGCCGCAGATGAAAATTTTTAAGTTGTCTGCACTGCGGTAATTGTGAATTTTTTTAAAAGAAAATTACCATTGTGGATTAAAAACTAAGCGAAAAGAAGACGAACTTTTTATGTACTAGTTTGTTATGATTTTTATGTGGGAGGATATCTTATCTAAAATCATATTGCAGCATGTTTCGAGAACATAAACAATCATAGCCGAAAGTTTCGACAGTCGGAACCGAAAATAAAAATCAAAATCATCCCATTTCTCAAAATGTTGCGAGCGACTTATAATTTTTTGCACGGGACATACTTTGCGATATTATAATATGCATTTCGTCATCGCTTATGTCCTCTGCATTAGATGGATGAATAATTCATTTTTGTCTCAAAATGCTTGCCTTATTCCTAAAAACGTCAAATGAAATGCTGACACTAGCTACCTGACAGCACTGAAAATTGTTAACTAGGGAGCTATTTTTCGCTTAGAAAATTACAATTTAGTTTCAAAATATAACTTTTAAAATATGTACGTTCGTTAAATAACATAAATTATAATATTTTGGCAAAATGTATATTTAGGTACCAATAATCTTCATATGTAGGTATTTCACAGCAAGATCTCAAGCTTAAACCTTCGAGATGACGTGCTTAAGTTATGCTTGGCTTATGCCAGTGATGTCACTTAAGCCCTAACTATGAAACTTTAATATTTGGTAAGTGTTGGCTTAAGCCATCCTGGACTGTGAAACCGGCCATTACCGACTTTTTAATCAGAAAATTATGCCCGAGCAAAACCACGTTTTAGCGGCAATCACCACACACGTAACGCTTTGCCCACGTTTTATCCACGTTTTGAGAAAGATTTCGGTCATGTCATGACCAGAATTCTGGTTTTAGTAGACATCCGAGCCTAAAAATGTGGTGTTCGCCTCACACGTTCCATTTTGTCGTAATTTTACCGTAAAACCACGACAAAATGGCACATGTACAGCCTGCTTAAGAAAGCATAGATTTGGTGCTATTATTTCTCACAATAAAATTTTGTTTATTATTATAAGTTTTTCCTTTTTCAATAAAGATTTTTGTTTAGACGGTACTTTTTTAACTAATTTGATCAACTACTAGTTTTAATTATTATCTGTAAATATATGTAAATGTGCTTATATCTAACGAAATACATATTCAATAGCTTGAAAATAAATTTAAATTAATTGAATGAATGGAATTGTACAATATCATTCCAAGCCGACCCATATAAAATCTTTATTCAGATTCTGGCCCATAACTTTTAAGTTTGAAATCAATGAAGAATCACAAATATTCCCCTCAAATCAACATTTCGTGAGGCAAGTTCCTGAAAGTAGGCAACCGAAATGAACCAAAGCTTTCCACTACACTAAATAAGTGTTGCATAGCGATGGGAAGAGAGGAGAATGGACCAATATAGAAATGGTACATGGAAGGAAATGAGCTTTCCATTATTTTTCTCAGAAGCTCTAATTCATGAAAATCTATATATTTTTATTTCTTTCTTTCACTATTAAACTTAATATTTTTGAATAAATAAATATGTATTCTACGTAAAAATTATTACTTGGATTTAAGATTCAATGTGAATTAAAAACTTAAATTTTTTATGTTTTCATAATATGCTGAATACCGCCTATATGTATGCAACAAGTAAAAATACAACAGAACACTTGTTGTTCCTGGCTAGAGCTTTGAAACTTTGAGCATAGATTCTCTTTTTTCGTCACTCAGTGAAGTTAAGCAGTGTGGTGGTGTGACCTCCTGCCCAGTATTTTGTTGAAGAAGTACCTATAGTTTTAAATTAAGGGGAATGCAGTACAGAAAAATAATTTCCCTGTATAAGGAGCCATTTAATTTATTACGAATTTCCCGATTTGTTTTTGAAAATATTATTTGATGGAGAGGATATTTATTAAGTTTTGAACCTACAATGTACTACGGCAAGCAAAATGAAATTTTGCTTAGTCCTGAAATTCATAAATGGAACCGTAATGAAAAGAGAGATGGAATATGGAGAGAATAATTTTCATGTAGGCATGCAGAGAATAAACATCTATTTGATTTGATTCATTAATATAGCCGTCCGCACGCTACATCGCGTTGCGTTGGTATTTCTGTAATCTAGAATTATATATTTCTCTGTTGTGTAGGAGATGTCTATACTTGTTTTTCATTCGCTTTGTTATTTCTAGCTTTGAAGTTTTTAATTGCAGATTGACTAGAAAATATATATGTATACAGGGTGCTTCATAATTGGTGCACATATCTCAAGGAAAGTGTCGACAAGCAAAAAACTATAAAGTGATGGGTCCGGGGGGGGGGCTAAGACGTGTCGGTGTTTCGGCGTTAGGGGGAGGGGTGGCTAAGAATTTTAGTACTTTTCACTTTACACCCTTTAACTTTTTTGATATACACCCTATCAAGGTGGAGCTCATCTCAGATGATAGCAACCGTCTCAGCTTTCCAATAAATGCCCAGTCACCTTCCGCCGGAAGTTGTAGGACGTCAAAGTAAAAAAAAATTGGAAAACAATTCCTAACCATACAGTTTTTTTTACAAGAATTAGAAACTCCGGAATGTTACCTTTAATTTGATTTTAATTTCATTAATTTTGCTAATTTTGTGTGGAATTGCATAATAGTAGGCGCGATTATAATCGTCAGTAGCAAAATTAATGAAAGTATGTATCATAGAAACGGGAATATCTTAAAAACGCTTACATTTATGTAGGTACAAGTGTCACAAGTCACATTAAAGATAACATTCCGGGGTTTCTAAGTCTTGTAAAAAAACTGTATAGTTATCGTGCATTTTGACGGGAAAATCGTTAAAAGTTGAAAAAATTAGGAATTTTTTTCTACTTTTTTGGATTTGACGTCCTACAACTTCCAACGGACGGAAAGCTTAGACGAATTCCACCTTGAAAGGGTGTATATCAAGCAAGTTACAGGGTGCAAGGTGGAAGAAGTACTAAAAATCTTAAGCCGTCCTACCACCCCTTCACCTTATAATTTTTTGCATGCTATCAAACCCTTGAGTTATGTGCATCACTTATGAAACACCCTGTATATATACTTGTTTTGGATTTGAACTAATTTTATTTAATGTTATATATGTATTTTTAAAAATAAAAAAATATAATTTTTGGGCGTACCAATATTTAAAAATTCAAATTTGTATAAGATAAAAGAGTTATTTTTTGAAGGTGGTTTAATTATTATATTTCTAAAATTTTTTATTGCGCTGCGTACCTTTAGAGTTATAAGGAAAATTAAGAGCGAAAAAATGAATGTAATTCTCTTTGAGGTTAACATTTGCAGGGTGAGCTAGGTAATCTAGTAACTGGATATTGTGACTAGAAAGGCTCCATAGCAGACATTCTAGAGTTTTAGTTACGGATGACGCGGTAATATCTGTCCATTTCTCGCTCATCCAACTTCACTTTACTAAAGCCCTTGGCTCCAAAAAGTGAAGACAACCCCGGTTTTTCCTGTCCAACCAGAGTACTACACCATAGAAATCTGAACAGTTTCTGCAATATCACAAAAACACTACACAGTAAGAAATCCAGTGCAGATATATCTCTGATCAGTATCGAACAAAGTACATCCCATCGGATACGTCTATTTTAAATCCGTTCGGATTTTGATAGATTCAATGAATCCGAAAAATGTTGTTTATTTATTTATTTAAATTTTTAATTTAATTAGATAGTACATAGGCAAACATCTACTAGATACTACCTTAAAAGTTAGTTAGATGAGAAAATTACAAAATAAAAAAGAAGAGAAGCAAAAACAAAATATCAAGCAAAATAATATGTATAACAGTGCCTGATCCAGGATTTTGGGGACGGGGGGGGGCGCAACTATGGGTTAAAAATGGTATGTACTGAAAACTGAACAAAAGTTTGAAGACACTCGCTACCACTCGCAAATGTCAAAGGCACAAAATTTATCATTTAAAAGATACGAGTCGAGATTGGAGACTGTTCCACGTTCGTACACGATCGAAAATATTTTTAAGGGTAAAAGGATGTGCGCGGCTTACAGTGCGAGTATTACACGGAGGAATCCAAGATCAAACTAGATATTTCACCAGAACATTGATCATGCATGTAGCAATATAGGAGTGAAAGGCAACCAATATTGCGGCGATGCTCGAGTGAGTCCATATGACAAATTTTTTCCACGTCGCCAATGAACTGAATGCACTCTTTTGGATAATATCCAATTAAGCCAAGGCTCTGCGACTAGCTCCGGCCTACATATGGAAATTGCATTCCATTCTTGGTCTGATGTAGGGCTTGTAGAGGAGCGCTAGAAATCGAAGGGCTGAAATATTTCTTACGCCTTATCAGAAATCCAATATATTTCGTTGCTATTTGGCAACAGAGAAGTTGTGATCTGTTCAGCTTAACATACTGCAAATATTATTGTCAAGAAAGCATGTATTGCCAAGAAGTGCTCCATCAATAGAAACGGGAGTGGAAGAATTATGCTCTTGTTTTAAAGAGATGGGACCGCTTTGGAACTTAGATGTATTGAATTCGATGCGATTCGGCTTGCTCCAAGCGAGGATATTATCAATGTGGTTCAAGAATCTAATCATGCAATCTAGTTTGACAGATGTGACATAACCTCTGTAGTCCCCAAGGGTGTCAAGGGAGTAAGCGACACCAAGGATACTGTCAGCGGCATGGGATTGAAAGTGAGGTAAAGCAGATCATTAATGAAAATTGAGAAGAGAGATGGAGAGAAAGCAGAGCCCTGAGACACCTGGGCATTTATTGGCTGAGATTGAGATGTAACGCCATCTAATATATTAAGCGACCAGATAAAACATTTTAC
Organism: Dioctria linearis; assembly: GCA_963930735.1. Lineage (NCBI taxonomy): Eukaryota > Metazoa > Arthropoda > Insecta > Diptera > Asilidae > Dioctria > Dioctria linearis. Next base: position 47,087,080 of record OZ005741.1, on the reverse strand, counting down.
ATTCATAATAGAAGAGCACGAGAGAGGCCAAGTGTTTTAAGTTTGGCTAAAAGGGCTGAACTCCAGACACTATGATTAGCTTTTGAAATATCTAGGGCAACGATTTTGGACTCACAAAAAAAATGAGAAGGCTAAGGCTTAAACGTTCCATAAGAAAAGTCAGAAAAAGTAAAAGCCATATTGGCCATCGTTGTGGATTCGATTAGTTTCTAGACATTTCATTAATTTGGAGTTAATGATAGATTCAAAAATCTTTTAAAGAATCGAAGTGATTGTAATTGGTCGATAATTTGAGGGATCACTACCCTTTTCTTTCTTGGGAATAGGCTGAATGTAAGGTAGTTTCCAAGCAATTGGAAAATTACCTGTCGAATAAGACAAGTAGAATAGTTTTCGCAGTAGCTTTAGCCAAGAATGAGGCACAGCTCTTATTTATCTTGGACTTGAAACTATCAGGACCTGCAGCTATGGAGATGTTGATCTCCTTAAGGACCTTGACCATATCTCTCGTACGGATGTGTATTGGCTCTTGTACACATCCACAAGGAAGATGTGAGGTGGGTGGAAAAGGAGAATTTGCAGTGAATCTAACAGTCAAAATATTAGTTATATTCAGGGAGTCAACAATCACTTCATTGTAAAGTAGTAAAGGAATAGAGGATCTGCTGAAGTTGTTCCTGATAGTTTTGACCTGGGACCAGAAACCTTTGCTGCCTTTGCGTCTAACATTGGGGTTAAAAAGAAATTTTTCTCTTTGGATAGTGTCTCAGTTCTGGACATGGATGCAATTGATAGGTGCAAAAAGCAGACTATTTCGCTTTTATTGCTTGGTTACACTTATCGTTAAACCAAAAGCGATTTTGCTGTTAAGATCTGCTGTGTAAATACCGAATGTATTCACGCATACCCTAGACTTAGAATTGTACTAAATTCAAATGTGCATTCATCTACATCCCTTGAAGCAAAACAGACCGGCCAATCAAATTCTTTAGGACACTGATTGAGACTTTCCCAATCTGCAGATTTATTTTGTTTTTATTTAACGTTTGGGGTAAGTATTCTACAAAAACTATTATAATTTACGAAATAATAAAAAAAAATATTTAAAAATCAATCTCTTGCTTTAAACTAAAACACTACAACAATGCACAATGACTTCTTCGCCGTTGTGTAGTTTCGTTGAATTTCTTCAATTACGAGTTATAATTGTTTCTTTAAATGTTTGTTTTGCCACGCCGCATCGATAATGCTCTAAGAAGTCGTCTTTGCATGGAAGGATTATCATGGACCCTTTGACAGCTGTTGTCAATTAAAACAAACCTTCCATCGCATTAACATGAATAGGCTCTGTCTTGCTTCAAACACCGCGAGCAAAGCGACGCTCATGTACAGGTATCCGCGCTTCCTGTTTTCTCTATAGGTTTCAACAACCATGACCAAAGAAGGCCAAGGTGCTGGCTAGGGCCTGCGTTTCTAAATGTATCATATTGAACGCTTCCAGCAGAAATTGTTACGTTTTTTACAAAAGGTGCAGTAGAATAGATGTGAATCATTTTGTTAGAAAAAATTCAGAAGATCTACTGCAATTTTTTCAGTGGTCTTCAGGGTGGGGGCGCCCCACGCGCACTCTAGCTAGATCCGCCCCTGATGTATAATAATATAATATAATAATAGAAAATATAATAATAATGAAATAATAATAATAATTCAAAGATAATATCATAAATAAATCAAAAATAAAAGCTAAAAAAATACAAAAAGAAATAAAGACGGAAAAAGAAAATAAAAAAAAATATGAAGGCAAAGCGAAAACAAAAAAAGCAAAAAAGCAAACAAATCATAATAAATAAATTATAAATTTATGATTCAAAATTAATCTTTTTAAACGTCAGAAAGCCAGAACTGAAAATATCAATATTACTGAAATTAAGATTGTATGACTTCTGAATTCGATATAATGGTGATTTTTCCCGTAGGTTTGATCTAGAAAAGGGTTTTGCGTATCTTGAGGGAATAAATAGTATCAATTCTGGAAAGCAAGTCAGGACAGTGCATATCGCCCGTCAGAATTTTATACAAAAATACACACGACGATATTCTAAATACTAGATATTGAATCGGGCTCGCATTCGGAATCGCATTATACTCTAAGGCCTCGCGCTGACTAAGAGCGTAGCCCAGCATACTGCAACGTAGCATATATTATCCAATGAAAGATTGAGCGTAAAATTTGCAGATTGAGAGCGTATCGCAGCGGAGCATAATGATAATATGCAGACCCAACACACACTTGACGACATATTAAAAGTTTGCAATCCATTTTCACTTTTCAACCAATGAATAAGGACTGTTGCTTTCTGCGAGCGTAAAAGTTCAAACCAATGGTGTGGTTCAAATTACGCTCATCTAGCTACTCTACGCTACGCTATGTTTGCAGTATACGTAATATCAAAGAAACAACGGATTTGAAAAATGCCCATTTACGCTACGCTATGCTACGCTTATAGTTTGCGCGAGGCAGGCGCGTATCCAGACCGGCAGTCTAGGGGGGTCACAACTAAAATGTTCGAGGAGGATGAAAAGTCAGAAGAAGTCGCTCCTAAAATTTTTTTTTAATCATATTTTCGTTATATCACAAAATCCAATTTTCGGTTTGATTCGGAAAACCTATCGATAATATTATGTCGATCTCAGGGTGGACATTAAGGACTCATAACCGATACGCCCTTTCGTGCAGAGATTGTAGAAATAATTGCTGGCGAAAGCAATTCTGTCACGGGTGAAGTGTTTGACTGAGAGTGAGTTTGCACCTTGAGTCACATCCAAAGGAATGGAGTGATATTTTACTGACTATTTCTTCTGATGGAAATTTAACTGATCTTGCGTTCTTCTGAAAAAAGTTGTAAATAGTCTTATCAGTCTTCCGCTTTACATTTTTGCTACTATTTCTACCTCCATCGCTAACTAATATAGCAAGTTTATCCTTCTCCTACAAATTTAAAGTAAACGTGAAGTTAAATTAAACAACACTACTTGAATTAATACGAAAGTACAAGCCAAGTAACGCCAACTATCACAGAGGAAAGCGAATGGATTTTATTTTTATAGTTTTGCCGTAAAAATTCTGACGTAAAATTGTAGAATCTATTTTGGCGGCACGCGAATCAATCCAACTGAAGGTTTTGAGCCACCAATAGTGTATAAAAATATTGTAGAAAAATTTTCAAATAAACTTCTAAGAACAAAATGTATGTGTGCAACGCTCATAAATATCTTTAGTTATCTTTGGAACCATGCTAAATGCTTGTGCCCTTGTCCGAAAGAGTGAATCACCAGAATCAATCCACCAATTCGTTTGGACCGTTGTCGGCGAATAGTTATTCATTAAAATTCCTAAGAACAATTCGCAAGTATTTTTCTAAGAAAAATTTAATGCTTGCCTACGAACGTAATAATTTTGAATGACTCAGGCTTCAATCAGTGTCGCTAAGAAAAATCAACGGTTGGCTATACGTTGATGATTGCATGGAACTAGGGTTCTACTGGAAGCACCCTAAATCAAAATTGGTTAAGTCAGTTTGTATGCTTCTGTTGCGAGCTCCCCACCAAGTTGTCCTGTCATCGATTCTATGTCGAAAAATCAGACCGCTGACCAATTTCTTAGAAACAATAACACTTTCAAATCTCGAAACTGTGTGTTTTTTCATCTATGGGAGTAATCCGCGCAAAAAAAATATAAAAGCATCATTATAATCGGTCTGCTATGCATTGCGTGCCTTTTTCTAAACAATCAAAGACTAAAATAAATATGTAGTATTCCAAAATTACTTTCCATTCTGTGATACGTATGATAGATGACTTTCGACACTATATAAAACACAAGAAAATCATAAAGAAATCGTACACGTTTCAAAGACGAAGAGCTATGAGCGATTAACAATTATTACCCGCCCACTACTACTACTCAAAAGAAGACAAACAAACGCCAAACCCAGGGCTAGCTGTCGCCGCAGATTGCAAAAGTGTGTTACAAGCACCAGCAATAATCGGCGGCGTCAGCTACACATTGTGTCCATACCATACGAAAAGCGCTCTGTTACACTTTTACAACTCACTACAGTTCAGCGTCCCATTCAATTCACCGCGTGCTTTGGGAGGGGTCATGACCCCCGTGACCCTCCCCCTGTATACGCGCCTGGCGCGAGGCCTAACTCATTATGTTCCAATTTATACAGAAGTATTCTGGTGAATTTTCTCTAAACAGATTCGAGTTTAACGAGCGTATTCTAGAGTGGTTCTCAATAATGAAATATATAGATAAACAATGGCGGCGTTTGATTTGAAAGATTTACGTTCTCGAAAAATGAAACCTAGAAGACGATAAGCTTTAGTTGTAACAAGTTTTATATGGGAAGCGAAAAGAACTTCCAAATCTTTTATATATCTTTAACATGTGATAAAGAAAAGTTATTAATTTTGTAATGAAATAAGATTGTGTCACATTTTCAAGAGAAACTTATGCTCTTACATGTGTCTATTTGAAGTTAGTATTTACACCAATTTTCGAAATTTGTAATATTATCTTGCAGGCTCTCACAATCATGAATGTCCTTAATTACTTTAAAAATGTAATCGGCGTCAGCGTACAACAAAGTGCTTGAAGTAATCTCAGTTGGTATTGATATTAGTTAGAAAAATAAACGGACCAAGTATTGTACCCAGCGGAACACCACATGTTTTTTCAAAAGAACTAGATTGAGAGCCGTTGAAGACAACCATAATTTGTATTTGTTTAAAGTATGACTGGGAAAAAAGAACAGTATCCCTTCCATATTGAAAATTTTTTTTAACATTTTTAGGAGACATTGCTTGTGGTGAATTTTATCAAAGGTCTTAATCAAGTTGGTGTGTATGGAATCGACTTGCTTATTTTCATCCAAAGCAGAAGCAAGCTTTTTTACTTGCTACTGATACCATAAGAAGTAAAAAAGCTAGAATTGGTCTATAAGGCGAATTCTTATGATACCGTAGATGAATGCTAGTTTGTAATTTCATATGGTCACCCATCCTTTCAGTACTACAAAAACCTCTAGGACTGATCATTTTCACAGTATACGTAAAAAAACCTAAATTTTTATATGACAGCACCACGGAGGGGTTGCCCGATTTAGTTCATGATTTTTGAAGTGGTTTTTCACATATATCACTAGAACGGTTCGTAGGACAGCAAAAATTATTAGAACAAATTTCATAGGATTTTATATTCTGAAGAATTCTTCAATATATCAAAAAAACTGATCGTTTTCACAGTATATGTACGAAATCAAAATTTTAATATGGCAACAGCAAGAAAGATTACCCGATTTAGCCTATTTTTAAAATTATATTTAGAATTTCTATGAAAACGCCGTGTGTAAAAGTTCAGTTGGAGTTGGCCGATTCTGCCCATTTTCGAACATAAATTTACTTTTTTTTTTTTAAAAAGCCCATGTGTAAAAAATTTCAGCCCTCTAAGTGAACGCGTTCTCGAGTTATCGTGCGGACGGACGGACAGACAGACGGACATGCAAAAATCAAAAGAACTTCTAACGAACTCGTGTTTTAATGTTGGTGGATATAACATTTTGAGTATTGATATATTAAATAAAGTACTTAACGGTTTTGCTAAGCAAGTAGAGTACTGATTGTGAAAGATGTTAGGAATACCATCAGATCCATTTTGTTTTTGTTGCAATTAAGCTTATCCACTATATCAGAAGTCACTTAAGATGTTAAATGAAGAGTAGATTGCTTGCCAGAGTATATTGACAAAAAGTATTCAGAAAAAAATTCACAGATTTGTCTAGAAGAAGACGAGGTAGATAACTTCCTTGAAGATCATCTCTTTGTTAGAAGTATTCGACTTTCTGAAAAGTTTATTATTATTATTATTTTGAGAATATAAAAGAGTGTTTAGAATTTTACCCCAACTAAATAAATGAAAATTATCCGATTCATTTAATTTAAGAAAAAGGATGAAAAGGAAGTATCAATCAGATAGATTTTCTTCACCTCGAAAGGATAAATTGTGGAGCTCTGTTAAGTGTATTTTATTATTTTGTTATTACTGATTTAATTTTAGGCTATCAAATTTAGCGTATATCGGATATTTACTCACCATTCCATGGTTCAATGGTTCAATGGTTTGCGGTATTTAGGTGTATAATAAAATGTCATTTGTTCTTCAAAATTTTCGATTAAATAAAATTATAATTTTGTGTAAATAAACATTTATTTTATTGGATCCATCTAAAACGTAAACAACATAAAAACATTTCCTTTCTGAATAGATTCAATAAAAAGATAAGTGTGCAATGGGCACATGAGCACGGCATGTGCAAGGACCGATAAATTAACTCATGAAGTAGGCCTTATCGTTCCAACAATCACATATTCGGTGTTTTTATACCCTACATCAAATCCATAGGGGTATACTAAGTTTGTCATTTCGTTTGTAACACCTCGAAATAATGATGGTAGAGCAAAATGAATTGAACACCCACGCATAATATTAAAAGTTATTTTGATTTTTGCATGTCCGTACGTCCGTCCGTCCGTCCGTCTGTCTGTGCGCACGATAACTCGAGAACGTGTTCATCTAGAAAGCTGAAATTTTGTACACGGACATTAAAAAAAAAGGTAAAATTAAGTTCGACAATGAGACAAATCGGGTAACTCCTTCGTGGGGTTGCCATACAAAAATTTCGTTTTCCGCTATATATTTGGACACTACCTGAGAACACGTCGACATAGAAAGCTGAAATTTGTTACATTCTGCTTTCATAGTGATAGCAAATAAAATTTAAAAAATGGACTAAATCGGGCAACCCCTTCTTGGTGTTGCCATATAAAAATTTTGGCTTTTTACATATACTTTGAAAACAACAAGTCCTAGACATTTTTATTGTACCAAAAACTTCTTCAGAATAAGAAATCCTATAAAATTGGTTATAATAATTTTTTCTGTCCGACGCGCCGTTCTAGAAATATATGCGAGAAACCAATGCAAAAAATCAAAATTGCTCAAATGGGTGACCATACGAAATTTCATACGTGCATTCATCTAGGGTATCATAAGAATTGGTCTTAGACTAATTCTAGCTTTTTCACTTGTTTAATATCCGATTGCTTTCAACAAAAGAAATAATTCATCAAAACTAGAAAATCTTTTTCCTTTGTCTCTTTCATAATTTACGTTTAGTAATGACTTAAACTGATCTTCGTAATTAAAATATCCGGTTGGAGAAGCAAATAACATTGATTTGATAAAACTAGCGCATTTCGAGCAAATTCACAATATAATGTAGGGCTTGTCTAGAAATACTACAAGTGACGCAAATAATAATGTAGGCACAGATAACATACAACTAGATAAGAAAATCTCTATATAAACCCGGATCACTTTTCAAAGCTCTTTAACTTTATATTCAACCAAAGAAAGCTATCAGTAATAAATGTTGAGAAAGATTCATGTAGCATAATACAGCAGAGAGAGAGAGACCGCGGTTTGGTGAGGGTTTTCACATCTAGATGTAGGTAAGTCCGGAGTTAAAATTAACACTTTTCGGAAAACTTTGATTATTACTACCTTACGGGCAAATTCGCAACATTTAAGTCACTTTCTTTTCTTTACAAGTATCTATCTGTTATTTTTCATTTATGTAAAGAACACCAGAACTCATTATTTCAATTAGTTTAGGAGCATATTCCAAAATAAAATTGCTCACATTAATTAGCTGCATATAGTATATGTAGGTGTGCTACTGAAAAGCGACTACCCTTTATCTCGGCCAAATTACAACCGAATTTTTTTTCTCTAAATTTAATAGTGCATTGAGATTTTTTGAGACTATTACGAGATTTGTACAGCTGCGGTTTACAGAGTAGTAACCCACCCAGTAACGCACCCATTGTCTCGGGGGGGGGGGGGGGGGGCAAATGTGTCCCAAGTCCTAATGAGTCGGAAAAATAGGGCTCTAAAGTCACGTCCTGCACCCATCTGAGCACTTAAGGACTGTTATTGTAGATTAAAAGATTTTATTTTATTTTATCGGACTTTGTAATAATATACAGACCACATTTTATACGTAATTTGTAAATTATGTTCAGAAAACTGACATTCCGGAAGGGGACCGGTCCCGTTCGTCCCCCTCTCGGTGCGCCCCTGAACCCACCACCATATATTAATTAAAAAAAAAATCTCGAGAAGTGGGGGTATTTATTTTATATTCTACAATATGTGTAGAATATTCCTACAAAGATGATAAATTCAATCTGAAAAGTTCATTCATATTATGTATATACCAATACGAAAAAATTTCGCATTTCCAGAATTCGGGTGTTCTGAGGTTCTGTGGGAGTTTAAATTATGCTACTTGCGAAATTCTTTTTGCTAATTTTTTAACACGATATTTTTCCTCCCCTTGCGATTAAGTTGTGAAATTTAATTTTTGACGGCCACAATTTCTGTCTGAAAAATACATTTCGAAATGTTATTCTAGGACTTATCATTAAATGCAATTTTTTATTTTTTTTAAGGTTGCACTTTTATAAAGAGATTACAGAATTGCCAATCTATATACCTCCTCTATAGTTGGAATTTTACCCGAATGAATTTGACAGTTTCGTTCAAATTCTGTTGCAATTTAACCACAACAACTCCTGCAAAAATTTGAAAATTTGAGCATTTTTCAAAGACCTACAAAACCTCGGTTTCCCCTATATTATGATGCATTATTAGGTCTGTTTGATGAAAATCCCGGGTAAACTTAGGGCTACACCGGGCTAGACTATCTTGTATTTTGAAAAACCTAGGGCTACCCCGAGCTTACACTAAAATTTGTTTGGGGTAATGGTTTGACAATTCTCACTTGAGAACTGTCACTTGCAATTTGTTACTGATTGGGGCATATAAATAAAGATAAGCAAAAATTAGAAGGAAAGAAATAGAAATATAGTTAGAGCACATTTTGTCTTCACCCATTTTATAAATAACTTTTTACAATTCATTATACTCGGGAGAACTGTCAGAGAAATGTCATTACACTAGGTTTTCCCGGTTTTCAAAAAATTGTTCTATGAACGCGAAAACCTTGGGTAAATATTGGAGGGCAAAATTTACACGGTGTTTAATACGGTGTTTTTATCGAACAAACCTATTTCGATTTCGCTTGGTCATCTGGAGCACCCACTTGCGTCACTTTAATTTCTAGTCAATCCCTACATACACTACTGTGATGAATTTCGATAAAATCGGTGATGACGACTGTGGGCCCTCCCCTTGTAAGACCAATAATATTACCTATACACTAGATGAATATAAACGTTAAATAAATGTCAATTGGCACTAAATAAGGCCTTTGCCCTACAAAAGGTTGGGTAGTTGTGGTGATTTTTATGTATATTTGTTATTTAGTTCCGGGCCCCGATGAAAAATCCAGGCTCTCACCCAAGCTAGGGGGGGGGGGTGGTCTGCGCGGTCCGCCATCTTGGATTAAAGGTACAAAAATTGATTTTTTCAAAATAATTTCTCAGTAGTTGATCCTACGACAAAAATGGCTGACACAAATTTGAAGAAGACTATTCCCAACATTTTTTGTATAAACGCTTTCTTTATAAGTCTGATATGTAACGAATTACGGCGGCGGAAACGTGAACTGAACATTCTTCCAAAAAAACTTATTCGTATAGTATAGCCTTTATGCAGGGTGGTTCGTCCATGGTGGTTCATAGGCAAGGGGGAGTTACAGGGTGATTAAGAGAAGAATGCTAGTCTTTTACAAATTACCTTGTATCTCTAAAAGTACAAGGTGTACGGTTACGTAGAGAGCATATTGTATGCAGAACTTCATGGTCTTTCCAACGACTGCTCGACTAGCCCCGCACTCCTCTTCTGTCAGGAGTTATTGTGGTCTAAACTAACAATTTCGGATTGCCTTACCTTTTTATTGACTTTGATTTCTTTTGTTTTTTACAAACAGGTGCTTAATATAACTTTTTTTTTTATAAAAACTATCAACCGTGGACTCTCCTCTTTAATTTTATCTAGTACAACTTACGCTCTAACTGTAGCCGTTAAAGAGTTATTAGCTCATAACCTATTCAAGTCATACCGAAATTGCGTGATATTTTTTTTAAATGACGTATTTTCAGTCAGTAAGGGAACAAATAATCTTTGAAAATAGGTTTAATAATAGCTATGGACTACCATAGACGAAACACCCTGTATAAGGGGTACTATACGTATAATTTTCTTTTGGAAGAATGTTCACGTTTCCTCCGCTGTAGAGAATTTAGTCTTTTTAAAAATTTTATCAGCCAATTTTTGTCGTAGGATCAACCGTTGAGGAATTATTTTGAAAAAAAAAAATGTTTAATATCTTTTAATTCAAGATGGCGGATCGCGGAGACCCCTTCCAAGGGTGAAAACTTGGATATTTCATCGGAGTCCGGAACTAAGTAACATATATATAAAAATCTCAACTACTCCACCTTTTGTAGAGCAAAAACCCCTATTGGCTGGACTAAAAATGAAAACTTAAACTTTAACTTAAACCGAGAATGAGTTGTTCGATTTAGTTCCATTTTTGAAATTTCATTTACTATTTTTATGAAAACACTGAATACAAAATTTCAGCTATCTACGTCGATGCGTTCTCAGGGTGTGTCCAAATATATAGTGATAAACCAAAGTTTTGTATGGCAAAGGTTTCCCGATTTGGTCAATTTTGAACTTGTATTTGAAGTTTTTATGAAAACGCCGTGTACAAAATTCTAGCTCTCCACCTAAATGGGTTTTCAGGCAGTGTCCAAATATATTGTGAATAACGTAAATTTTGTATGGCAGCCCCACGGAAAGAGTTACTCAATTTGTTCCATTTGCGAACTTAAATTTACTGTTTTTTTACAAGTCCGACTTTCGCACAGTAACCTATAGATTAAAGTACTAGAAGTAGAAGACATAACATAAAAAAAACAAAAATACCGAAAATTGTAACCAAAATTACGCGGTAGCAATAATTTTCTCTCTCTATGTAGAAAGTGGACAAATAGGTTGGTGGTCCATGGTGATACGTGGTCGGTAAGGCAGATTTTGTGACTACAAAGACTGCGGGGGTTTGGGCTGCTGTCTGCTCTGGTGTGCTTGGTGGGTGGGTTGGGTGATGTTGAGTGCTTTTGGCCCTGGGTGATCTTGAAATTTGAAACCACACCATCGACAATATAACAAGAACAACAACAATGGAAAAAGCTGGCTAACTGCTGAGCGCGCCGGGCATTATTTTATAAGATATGAGCTTTTCTGTGTGTATATTTTTCTATAAGCTTTCAGCCATTTCAGCCTTTCAAGACTGCTGCTGGGCTGGCTGGCTGGCTGCCTGCAAGCGCTTCAACAAGGTTCAAATTTGTTTAATACGGTTTAGTCTTTCTGAGAGAACGCTATGGTGTGGATGTCTATTAAAATTTACTCGCTATAAACGCGTCCAGCTGAGAACTTCTTGTTGTTATTATTTTTGTTGTCATTATTTAAAAGCAAAGCTATCCACACCCACAAATTGCGTTTTCTACGTAATAAATCGTTGTTATTCCACTACACCTCAAAATAGTGAATAACAAAACGAGAACGGATTGTGCAGTGTTTTATCGCAAAGCTTCCCTTTTCTGTGCTGTGTGCCCTTTATATATTATCCACCAAACCTAAGCTCGCGCGCCAATTGGATTACTGTCGTTTCGTGGGTGCATATGTTTCGTGCGTGTGGATTAAGTGATTTGTGATGAATATTTAGTGCATTTAGTGCAGTTGCAATTTTCCAAAACAATACCAGGAGAGGGTTGGTTTTTGTGTATCTAATTTGAAAAATTTGCTCTAGCCCTTAAGCAGGTGTAGTTGATAACAAAGAAAAATTAACTTTTAAAATATTTCCGTTTATTAAAATCGCACACATAATAATAACTTTCTTGTATAAATTATTTTTCCTCTTTTCGGAGTATAACGGATGATGAATAGAATATCATAAAAAAAAAGTGTGTGAATATTTAAGATCAGGATAAGACAAGACACTTATCTCCTTGTTTTTGTTCTATATATAAAAAAAAGAAAAAAAAAGAATAACTGTTCAATTACACGGTAGCCGATTGGAGTGATGCGGTTACTTTATTAAAGTAGAAGTAAGGCAGGAACCACGATTACTTTATTTACTGGTGGACAGACACACTTCAGGTGACTTTGTTTACTTTTCCGGATTATCTAATATACTTTCGCGGTGTCAAACCATATAAAGCTAAAGACATTAATTAATCATTTCCTGAAGGAGAAATAGTTTGCAACGTCATGCACCCAAAATAATCAATCAGAGAAGTGTTAAGAGGGTGCTCTAGGTGAGTTCGTTGTTCGAACAAGGAATTTCATTTCTGAAGACCACATCTGGTCTACAGCACGTCAAACTGTTTATTTATTTATTTATTTTTTGGTTATAAAAACGGTCAGTTCGCACCCGCGGAGTGAAAGAAAACGTAACACGTAACATAAACAAAGTCGGACAACTCGAACTGCCATAGTCGGAAATCAGGCACCGGGAAGTCGTCCACACTCAAGTTATCTTGGCTGGAAAATTTCTTTGGTTCAATCTCTGCAGACAGACAGAGACAGAGAGAGAGAGAGAGACGACTAGAATTTAACGTAGTCTCAGCCGTTCGACAACCTCTACTCTATGGATAGGATAGCCGATAGCCTCCCATTAGTTAACCAGTCCAGCCAAAGGCTTGTTCGTTTTGCGTTATAGTAAAACCGACCACAGCTACTGCTACTACATATGTAGGTAGTAGATCTTCGCAGTAACGTTTTTTTCGTAATCAAAACTTTGTGCTGAACTGTGAATAAATAATTATTTATCATCGGATTCTGGTTCTCTTCACCGCAGACTGGAGAGACTGGATAAATAATCTAAGTGTGTGGGGACGCTGGGGGCAGGTAATAAAGCGAAGAAACACATCACACGATCACGACAAAGGTGGCTCTGTTTGTTACGTATTACAACGGACGTGATCTATGGTATTTGTTTGCAATGTGTTAGATCATCGCATCGCGATTTGTCGGAATGTTCGCGTATGTACGCATAACTATAACGCGTGTGTGGTTGGTGTAGTTTTATACATATAGTTAGTGAATGCTACAAAAAAAAAAAATAATAATAATTTCAATTTTTTTTTTTTTGCATAATTTCTTTGATTTTTGATTTGTGCGCGCCTTTGATGATTTCATACCTATAATAATGTGTGCAATGTGTTTACCATACAACAAGTGTGAGCTGTTTTTTATGTAGATAATTAAAATTTTATTACCGGAATCTGAATGTTGTGCACCGGCAAGTAATAAAAGAGTGATTACACACGATTTTAATAAATTATTGAAATAGCAACAGTGTGTTGCGTATTTTTTCATCGCATGCCCAATATATTTTTGGGTGGCATCCCTCATTTCGTTTTAGTCGGCAAATATGTATATGCAAGTGCATTGTGAAGTGCGGCCATGTTGTTGCATGTGTTGATATGGTCAATTCAACATCATCGAAACGGGGAGAATGAAACAAATCAAAGAGAATAATTCTGCGATGGATATGCATTTTACAGTTCAAATCGATTAAAAAGAAAACAGAACAAAACAAAAAACAAAAAAGGATTTATCACACGAAAAAGGTTGGTGGTATATACTGACAAATATTGTTTATAAAATTTTTTTTTTACTTTTATTTTAGATTTTCATTTTTTATTTTTTTTTTTTTACATTTTCGGAAACGGTTCTTGTTTGAATGAAGAAAATGTTTTCGGGTTTTTCTATTTTTTTTTATGGGTAAGCTGATTAGCTCATTGTATATATTTGTATTGTTTGTATTGTATTAAATTAAGTTAAAGTCTCCAGAATTTATTATATATAATATTACCACTAACACAGCACTATAAAATTCTTCAACGAGTAAATAAAAGATAAGGGTTACTTTACCTTATTGCAACAATGAACTATGGGGATATCATTGTAGGGTCAAATATTGATTAGCATACATTTTATTAATATTGAACAAATTTTCTTTTAAAGATATAACAAAAAAATAGCCGTTCAGTAGTTCAGATAATATGTATATAGCTTGTTTAGCTTACTACTCAGGTTTGAAACAAGTATATAAATTAATTAGTATTAATATTATTTACGATATATGTTGCAAGCAAAGTCTCTTCTTTGTCATACATTAGACCGTTTTCTGTAGGTTTATGCAATCAATTTCTTGTTTTCGTTTTTATTAGATTAAAAGCCTAGTACTAAGGTCCGCGCTAAACTAACTTCACTAACTAAATACAATGCACGGTCATATAATATATCTAAAAGCAAGTAGTTAAAATTATATGGAAATATTAAAAATATTAAAATAAAATGCATAATGTATGCACTAAAAAAAAAAACAAAATTTACAATGATATTGAAAATGCGGCCACGAGAAGAAATCCAATTCATCCATACTTACAGCAAGGACGTACAAAACAGACCTGTAAAATTCCAAGTACAAGTACCAGTAACTGGACTTGAAATATTTTAAGTGCAAGTACAAGTCCCGGTACTGGTACTTAAAAAAAGTTCAAGTACAAGTCCCGGTACTGGTACTTAAAAAAAGTTCAAGTACAAGTCCCGGTACTGGTACTTAAAAAAATTTCAAGTACAAGTCCCGGTACTCTGGTACTTTAAAATTTTTCAAGTACAAGCCCCGGTACTCTGGTACTTTAAAATTTTTCAAGTCCAAGTAAAGGTACTGGGACTGATATTAATACTTAAATACCAATGTCCTTAAGTACTTTACAGGTCTGATACAAAGCTATTTTAACTACAAAAATCCAGTCAATAAATTTATCAAACCTCAGAGCTCTGGGAATAAATATTTTTAGTGCGCTAAAGAATGGCCTGGGCGGATAAATTCAAGCTAAATTTTTTTTAGACTTACTGGTGGTGCCATCTCTAATCAAAACCCAAAGGCTTTCGCTAAAATCCAGGATAAATTTTCGTCAATATACATACATACAAAATTTAGCTTAGCGCGGACCTTAGTATTAGGCTTCATTGGGAAAATACTCGGTTGCAGGTAGCACTACTATGTGGCAAGCATAGAATCGAACCTATAAATTGTTTCAAGTTTGGGAACATTTGCTTTCCAATACCGTCGAAAATATCTCATAACAAAACCTTTCCAGACATCGATCTCGGGATACTGGCGTTAAATTTATGACCAACCTCAGTTTTTCGTTCAAATTTTGGTATTTATGTATATCTTCGTGGATTATGTTCGGAATAACCGAAATATGTGGTAGCAAACATTTTCCTAAATTTTTTGGGTTGATGCATGTTGTTGGGCGTAAAAATTTCATCGGTAATTATTGAATTTATAAGGAGTTGTGACTTAGGCCTGACATAAATAAGGATACGTGGCATTCTTCTTTTTGGAAGACTACAGCAGCTAAATAATCTCTTTTGAAATTTTTTTATAAAATGACTTTGAAGTAACATTTCATTATTTTAACAAGAATATTCACGCGTGTTTGCTCTGCCTGAAACTCTGTATCTATTTGATTAGTTATTTTAAGAATACATACGAGTATGTATGTATTGTATATTACAGATACAGTATATACCGGGTATTTCCGGCTAGGTGGTCCATAGAGCAAGAGGTGATACTACTTACCTAGAGGAGCAAAAGAATTGTATGGCAGGAGGGGCGTCCACATCAACCATTTGGGAGTTACAGCGTGATTAAGAAAATAAGCTAGTTTTTCACAAAACACCCTGTATCTTGAAAACTACAGGGTCTATTGTCACAGTTAAGAGCTAATTATATGTAGAACTTCATGCCATTTCCAAAGACTCCAGCACCGTACCCTGCTAATCACAGGAGCTATTGGGTTCTAAAATAAAAATTTCGGATTTTCTTGCCTTTTTTTTTTACTTTTACCTCTATTTTTTTTTGCAAAAGGGTTGTTAACATAACTTTTTTTTATACAAACTATGAATTCTCCTCTTTAATTTGACCTATTACACTCTATGTCCTCACTGTAGCCGTTAAACAGAGATCATACCGAAATTAGACGTTTTTTTTTTAAATTACGATTTTCCCTTACTAATGGAACAAATTATCTTTAAAAATAGGTTTGAGAATAGGTTATGAGCTAATAACTTTTTAACGGCTACAGTTAGAACATAGAGTGTGAAGGTCAAATTAAAGAAGAGAGTTTACAGTTTTTAAGAAAAAAAAATTTATGTTAATGACCCTTTTGCAAAAAAATAGAGGTCAAAGTGTAAAAACACAAGTGAAAAAGCTAGAATTGGTCTAAGACCAATTGTTATGATACCCTAGAGATGAATGCCCTTATGAAATTTCGTATGGTCATCCATTTGAGCAATTTTGATTTTTTGCATTGGTTTCTCACTTATATTTCTAGAACGGCTCGTCGGACAGAAATAATTATTATAACCAATTTTATAGGATTTCTTATTCTGAAGAAGCTTTTAGTACAATAAAAATGTCTAGGACTGATCATTTTCAAAGTATATGTAAAAAACCAAAATTTTTATATGGTAACACCAAGAAGGGGTTGCCCGATTTAGTTCATTTTTAAAATTTTATTTGCTATTAGCATAAAAATACAATGTACCAAATTTCAGCTTTCTATGTCAACGTTTTCTCAGGTAGTGTCCAAATATATCGTGGAAAACGAAATTTTTGTATGGCAACCCCACGAAGGAGTTGCCCGATTTGTCTCATTTTCGAACTTAATTTTACTTTTTTTTTTTAAGTCCGTGTACAAAATTTCAGCTTTCTAAGTGAATGCGTTCTCGAGTTATCGTGCGCACGGACGGACGGACGGACGGACGGACGGACAGACGGACATGCAAAAATCAAAATAACTTTTAATTTTATGCTGGGGTGTCCAATCTATTTTGCTCTACCATCATTATTTCTGTGCGTTACAAACGGAATGACAAACTTAGTACACCCTATAGATTTCATCTAGGGTATAAAAATGGTAAGAAAATCCGAAATTTTTATTTTAGATCGCAAAACTCCTGAGAAGAGAAGGGTACGGTGCTGGTTGAACAGTCATTGGAAAGGCCATGAAGTTCTGCATATATTGAGTCCTTAACTGTGACCGTACGCTATGTATTTTTTTTAGATCGAACAAAAACAAAATAGTATTATATGGGGAACCCCTTTAATTTTTAACTTTATTTGATTTTCATTATTTGCTGCTGTAGCGGCAATAGAAATACACACTCTGTGAAAACTGTCAACTGTCTACCTATTACGGTTCATGAGATATAGTCCGTTGACAGACAGATGTCCTTATGAACCTGAAACTGATCGGAGGAGTGGACCTATACGACTATCATGACACTAGAGTGCCCCAGGAGTAAGGGTAAAAAATGAAAGTTTAGTGCCTCATTTCGAGTCGGAAACTGAATTTGATAAGAAAACTACACCGAAGATGAAAACAATTCCATTTTGATTCCCAGTCTTCGTTTCTTACTATAGACGCGTTATTATTCTCTTACTACTATAGCCCTTTCTGATTAGACGGATGTCGTAGCAGCCCTAGATACTCCTACAGTAACTAAAAGGTGTATAAATTGCTCCTGCTACTCCTGCACTGGGATTGTGATTATAGCTGAAGTTTAAAAGGATTTTCTTTTTTCTTTTAAATATAGTAATCATAAATTTATTCTAAACAAATAAATGTTAAATTAGAGTTAATTCTATAATTGAAGTATTAGGATTTAACGGTTTTATAATTAAACCGTTGTGTCCACGAATATTTTTTAAATTAAAGCAACTATTCAACTAAACTATTCAATGCAAACATATTTCAAGAGAAAAAAATTTAAAACTATATTTAGAAATAATATATTTAATATTTATGTATTCCAGTTGATTTTATGATTTGTCGTAGTTTTTTGAATATCCAGTATCCGGCCACCTAAATAATTTAGACCCGAATAGGCCGAATATCGGATAGTTACCGGATATCCGTTTCATCTTTAATTATAACATAAAATAACACAAGCAAAATTTTTAAATTAATTTTAAGTGTGCCCTAAAGGGCTGCCATCCGTCCGGGTTTCCCCGGATTTGTCCTAGTTTGTAGGGCGTCCGGGGAGAGTCCGGGCGGGGTTTTCTATACTGCCCGGGTTTTAAAAGTTTGGAAACCAAATTAAATAAAAATTTAATTTTTTGTGTATGTACGGTGTAGTTGATAATGCCGACAGTCAGACCGGCTCGACGCTCACTCAAGTTCTCTCTTCTGGTCCCGGCCAGTCTTAGCTCAGTAACGAAGCTAGCAGTATGACAATTGCTTGGGTAACTTGCCTTATGTACCTGTGTTTGTTTTATGTAAATTGTTAGAAAGAAAGTGAAAAAGCTTTAAAAAAATGTATGCAAAAATTTTACGGGATAAAGGACAACACAACAAAGTGTGATTTTTTTTCTTTTTTTCAAAAATAATCAGCTCCCTATTGACGATAAATTTTCTCTTCTTTAAATCCATTACTATCCCAACTTGAGACTTCCATCTGTTCGTCTGTCCGACCGTCCGCGAGTCCGTCCGCACGATAGCTTGGGAACACGTATATTTAAAGAGCTCAAAATTTGCACACGGGCTTTAAAAAAAACGTAAATTTAAGTTCGAAAATGGGACAAATCGGGTAACACTTTCCTAGGGTTGCCATACAAAAACTTCGTTTTTTACTGTATACTTGCACACTGCCTGAGAGCGCGTCAACGTAGAGAACTGAAATTTTGTACACAGTGTTTTCATGAAAATAGTAAATATAATTTCAAAAATGGACTAAATGGGGCAACGGATTCTTTGTGTTGCCATATAAAAATTTAAGATTTGTACGTATACTGTGAAAACGATCAGTCCTAGACGTTTTAATTGCACTGCAAAGTTCTTCAGCATATGAAATCCTATGAAAATGGTCATCATCATTTATATACTTTCCAACGAACCGTTCTAGAAATATGCGAAAAACCACTTCAAAAATCAAACTTGTGTAGATAGGTGACCATACGAAACTACGTACGGGTATTCATCCACAGCATCATAAGAATTGGTCTTATACCAATTCTAGCTTTTATTACTTGTTTTACTTATAAAAGGCATTCTTTATATAACTTTCTTTGAAATAATTTAAAGGTCGTGCCTCTGTGATAGGTTTTTGGATTCAAAATTATCATTTCTTTAATATAACTTTCAGGTAAGTGTAGTAACTACACACACAAGAATTGGAACATTTTAAGGATTTCAAACTTAGTTTAAATTTAGTATAATTGAGGCAGTATTCATCGCACGACAAAAAAACTTAACTTTCAGCAAAAGAAGAACGTTGAGAAATTGTAAATTTTGTTCGATTTTCGATGGAATTACGCTATGATAAATTAAATAAAAATTAACATAAAACCTTGCCAAACTCACTCCACAGTTTACTTAACAGCAGAGCACACAATAGTCTCCGGAAAATGAGCAAACTTCGAAGACTAGAGACCGAGCATGGAAACCCAATTGATTTGAAACACACGATGGGAGATCGGAGCCGGAGAACAAAAAAATTTATAGTAATTTGGTATCTTAAGAGATTTTTTTGCATCTCCAAAGTGTATGCATGGGTCACTGGGTGTCCAGAGATCGAGAAAGTGGTCTCTTGAAGTTAAAGTCTCTCGTCATTAAGCTTCACCTTTCCCGAGAAATGAAGCTATTTTGAAAGCTATATGGCACACTAAATGTAAATGTAAAATTGTATTTCTAATTTTTAGATGATTAATTTATGTTCCTAAATGTAAGACAGATTTAATTTAGTTCATTCACAACGTTTTATTTTACGGTTTTTTGTAAACTGACTAATTTTATAATAAATAAATAAAAAAAGGACACTATGCATAACAATTTCAACCTATTTCATTAGTAAGTAAAACAGAAAATTATTTGGCAACAATGTCCGGGTTTCAAGCTAAAATGTTCGAACTTGTTGTCCTAGTTTAATGATTTTACAGATGGCAGCCCTACAAGTCCCTAACCCTCTCTTACAGGAATAACTAAAACAAAAATTAAATTAAATTTCAATTAAATGGTTTGGTGAATACGGCTCTTAGTAACATCGATTTTCGTTGTTTACAGCCATCAGCTGATTTGCTATTAGTGAATTCAGATATTCTTCTAAAAAAATTGAAGTTAATTTACAACTTAAGATGCCGGGGTTATAGAGATCTAGAAAAAAAAGAGAAAAGTCTGGAAATAATAATTGTCACACTGTGCTCAATTAAAAGTTCGAGAAGTTCACCACGGCGATTTTGTGTTATTAAAAGTTGGCTGAGTCGAAGACGTGCAAGCTCGCACTGTGTTTTGGCCTTAAATATTAAAATATTTAGAGGTTAGAATTATGTTTTGCATTCCATTCAATTCAAAATTTATTTATTACATACCCAGGCATATGAAGCGACACGTAAATATGCGTTGGGAGGTACAGCTATAGATATTTACGTACACAACCATTTACCAGTTATTTTTTAAAAGAAAATGATTTAACCGTTTTGTTAAGATGTTTCTTTCGTAGGTATATGCACTTGACCGTCTTCTTCTTGTATTCTCTTCAGAAATTCCCGTAACCGTCTGGTGCTCATCAGATCACTTCAATTGCTGCTGCACATCTTCCATCCAATCGGTAGTCTAAATTATTTCTAATCTCTTGCCAATGTATGTACAGTATATGTATATATAGCCTTCTAGTATGCATGATAATAGTCATTGTATGTAGAAAAGTATTAAGATAATTAGAATAACGTTAAATTCACTCTCCTTAAATCATTTTCTGGATACTTTTATCGGAGCAGTCATACCTATTCTCACTTTTTTCTGTACAAACTAACTACAATTGCCACTTCGTCACTTCTTTCAATTAAAGCACAAATCTTCCATCTACCTTGAAAGCCATTCTTTTTGTAATAACTGCGATAATACCAAAAGTAATTATCACCGAACAACCAAGCTCATGCTTTACATATACACTTATGTACCTAGGCTAATTTTATCATCCTTTTACTTATCATGCATGTATGCATGTAAAATATCTAGATTAAAACAGCTGGGACAGTAAATGCACGGCTGCAATTTGGAATTTAATTCCGCCGATTGGATTGCATGATTACGTAGAGCAGCAGAAAAATGTGAAGGTAAAAGCCTGCTATTAAAATGCTTTAAGCAGGTAACATAAGCCGTCACGGTATACACGGTATAACTATTGCAATTTTGCAAAGAATTTTCAATTGTTGGGGAAGACATTTTTCTTATACAGCACACCAGAAATTGTGTGGCCAGGAGGACGCAGTGAAAGTGAACTGTTTTTTTAAAACAAAATAAAAGTTTCGTTTTTCATTTCATAGGTGTATGCTCTGAGGGCATTTCTGTTTCAAAATTTCAATTGTAGGTATAAAAAAAAAGTAAAATTGAAGTCATACAGACTCTGCAAAGTAAAAATTTGGTGGGGGAGCGGAAGTATAGATGCTGGGCTCTACATTACCATTTCAAATACTCAAACTATGTGGTGGGTGGTCATATTATAAGAAATCCAAGCTACATAATTAGAGCAGCGATATTATTACGTGGCTGTGTCTTAATTGCCATCACATTACCCTTTCATTATCATTCATATGATGTAGGTACACCGACCGATTCGCGACTATCCATCCGTCTCAGATTCAATCTTGACTTTCTTCACTGCTTCGAAGTTATTAGCTGATTGTACAACACTCACGCACACAAACACAGAATTAAGCTGGTTGATGTGCGTAATCGCGCCCGGTTTTAAATGCTTTCTTCCTTTGAGATTTTGTTTTTTCTATCTTATCTTAGCTTACATAAGACGATTGTGGGAAAGTCATAACGGTTACTCGCGCGCAAATTTCATACGATTACAGAATTTCGAATTGTCTGAATGACATAAGAAAGTGGTTATGACATCGAAATTACTATGTCTGAAATGTTAAAGATTCGGTTCAAAGAAATATGATGGACACTGGAAAAATTGTAGAAACATTTTTTATAGTTGAAATTTCTGATTAAGAAATGGTTGAAGGTTCGAGATTTGTTTCACGGCACTAATTGTGTTGAAAAAAAAAAATATATTGTGAGAAAAAATTCGCATTGAAAAAAAAAATAATTGCAAAAACTACTTAAAAGTGGATAACACTGCGTTAGTTAGAATGAGAGAGACAGAAAGACTATATTGCGTAAATTTTTAAATTATTTTGAGTTTTCTTTGTTTGTTTACAGAGGCATAGACTTAGCAATGGCAGTGCCGGATCGAGGAAAGTTTTCTGGGTGGGAGGGGGGGGGGGGTGGCAAAGACGTTAGTTGCTGCTCCCTCTTACAACAATCTTTTTTGGGGCAAATTTTATTACAGGTCCAGGGTATACATATACGCCATATACATAGAGCTAGAATTGTTAAAGACAATTTCTTTACTGGAAATATCGGCGTCTTAAAACCGAATACAGTCATAGGTTATATAAAACATTAAGGAATCGGATAACCAGCAAAATTCGTTATTCTAAACGAATATTTTTTGTGCTGATAAGTTCAGTACTAACATGCCGCCCAAAAAGCTGTGGCAGAACTTAGGTAAGGCCGGAGTTTATAGAGATTCGGTGAAGAAGTGTGACATTGACCCCTCGGTTCTTAAAGAGCACTTTGTGAATTGCCAATCATATACTCCTAGCCATACACACAATAGCAGGGATTCTCTTACTCTAGTTGGTGGTAGTTCTACCGCTTCCAGCTTTAGTTTCAGGTGTATTGAAGTGGATGAGATAATCAGAGCAATTTGCTCTATCAAATCAAATGCCGTGGGTCCAGATCTAATCACTCCGAAACTCATACTCCCTTTTATTCTGAGTCCTCTTCCCTGGATTATGGAAAACTGCTAACGTGCTTCGCATTCCAAAGAAGTCTTCTCCGGAGACCCCCCAGTGATTTCCGACCCATAAGTTTATTGTGTTTCCCAGCTAAGGTGCTTGAGAAGTTAATGTACTGGCAAATGCAGGATTATCTGAAGATTAACAACTTAATATGTGAGTGGCAATCGGGCTTTCGATCTGGTCATGGGTGTGACACAGCCTTACTCAAAGTAAGTACTGATATCCGAATAGGCTTGGACAGTGGTGAGATTTGCATCCTAACTTAACTTGATTTTTCTAAGGCGTTTGATAGTGTCGATCATAGCAAACTTTTGTGTAAGCTCTTAGATAATTTCAGTTTCTCTTCACCTGCTCTGCGGATGATTTTTAACTTCCTCTCTAATCGGTTTCAGAGGGTTGTACTTGATAATGACATATCATCTGATTTACTTCCACTAGTTTGCAGTGTACCCCAGGGATCTGCCCTTGGTCCCCTACTGTTTAGTCTCTTCATAAATGATCTTCCGAAAGGTTTACAAGATGTAGGTATACATATGTATGCAGATGATGTGCAGATCTACCTGAGTCGAACAGTTGGGCTTATGGAAGATTGTGTAGAGCGTATTAACAGAGATTTGGATAGGATTTTGTAGTGGTCCATATCGAATAAATTAAAGTTAAATGAGGGAAAGTCACAGTGCATGGCATTGGGCTTCAAAGATCAACTGTCTCTTCCCTCTGTCTGGTTAGGTGGGATTATCTTGCCATTTGTCGACAAGGTACGAAATCTTGGAATTATCCTTAATGTTCATATGAAATGTTGTGACCACATTAATGCTTGTTTGGCTAAAATTTACTTTGGCTTACGTCGCCTGTGGTTATTTGCCAGCATTCTAAGTGTTAGTATGCGTCTAAGGCTAATAAAAACTCTCCTCCTACAGTATTTCTCTAGTGGACGACTAGTCTTCAGTCGTGTGGATTCATTTATGGCCTACGCAGATATGAGCACATTACACATTTTAGAAATAAATTCGTAGGCTGCTCTCTCGAAGCTCATATGTTAAACGAATTAATTTAATATTCTTGTTTAAAATTATTCACAACGATGCAACTGGTTATCTAGCAGAACATATTAATTTTCTACAGTCTCGGAGAGGTCGCAATTTTTTGATTCAACGCTATCCCGTAAATCTATCTGGGAGGGTTGCTACTTTGTCCAGGCGTTTCGATTGTGGATCGCTCTTCCATGTAGTGTTCAGCGCGCAGGCACTCTCAGTGCATTTAAGAGGCATCTTATATGTTATTTTGTTTAACTCCTATTTCTTATTTTTTCATCGATTGAGTCCACATGAAGTTATGCTTAAGTAGTAGATTTTAATTTCACGTTTTTTGTAATTAGTTCTAAGTAATCTTCTGGATGTTGACTTAGCGTATACTCTTGCTGCTTTTTCATTTATATTAACTTTTAATTTCTCTGAACTTTCCAGAAAATTTTTTCTTAAATTATTTCTATTGGTACTAGTATAAGATATGTATCTCTTGTTGTACCTTTATATGAATTTAATAATAATAATTTGAATTTGAAACAATAATGATTGCTAAATAAAAAGAATTTGAAATTCAAACAAAAATTAAGATCAATATTGTAGGGATATTATTAATTTTGTTTTGAAAAGACAGATGTCGCTATTGATCGTAGACTGACACTTGTTATTTTTTTGTAGACTAATAAATTTTGTATCTTGGCATCTCTAATCTTAAATGGGCTGGCGTGAGGTTCAAACTTGGATGGAAGATGGAGGGTTTTTCGAGGATTTTTTAAGATTGTGTTCCGAAATATCATTTGAATTGTGTGTAATTGAATAAGCGTTTTAATAGCTTACATTATAGATTTTGATTGTCGTGTGATTCTCAAACTGTTTTAAAATTAAAGGATAGTAAAAAATCGTATCATAACAAATGCAGTTTAGTTTTATTTTATTTACACAAAAAATACCTACAAACTAAATTTTTTATTATGTTAGAGATTAGTTTTTTATTTTAGTGGCTTTTAAATATGAATCTTCCAAGCTAAAACTACTAAAAGTTTAAAAAAAAAACTCCGGGTAGGAATTCTGGCGTATTATGCCGTTTAGGTTGAAAGGATTTAGGCGATTTTTAGCCGGATTGAAAGGCCTTAACTCTGGCTAAATTGGCTTAATATACCTGGCATAAAAATAGTTTTCTGGCAAGTCTGTGCTTTTACATATTTTCTTATATTCTGTCTACATTCGAGATAGGTTGCCAGCCACCTTTGTATTTGTAAATTTGTACAATTTTTGAATTCATTTCATATATGATACAAAGCTACAATTTGAGAATTTAGCGGAATTTTTAGTTTAATTAGCTTACAAAAGGCTTACAGACTTGAATTTTATAGACAGTAAATTGGTTGGCTGTAAAAGTATAAGCACCATTCAAAGGATTTCCTAAGAAATACGAACATCAGATCAAGGAAAATGAAGACATATTTCGTGAACTTTTGAAAAAGCAAACCTCTATTGCCGAACATAC
This sequence comes from Dioctria linearis, assembly GCA_963930735.1. Classification (NCBI taxonomy): domain Eukaryota; kingdom Metazoa; phylum Arthropoda; class Insecta; order Diptera; family Asilidae; genus Dioctria; species Dioctria linearis. Next base: position 47,061,512 of record OZ005741.1, on the reverse strand, counting down.
CGTCAATGTTATTCGAACGAACAATCAGACTGCGTTTACTCTCAACTGCAAGTGATACAGGATCATATGGAATCTATTGAAAAAGCGGTGTGAACAAAATTCAATCGAGAGGTTTTATGGTGCTGATATTGCTACATTTAAATAATTTCCAATAAGTTCAAAGGGATCTCCTCTCAGCTCAGCAGTGGTAATGGATGCCAAATACGGACGATGGAATACGCTGCTTTTTACTCTTCAGTACAGCTCATTGAGCAACTGTGAAAATCATAAGGGAACACCTGTCTAGAGATCTCAAAGTTCCAGGTGACAGCAATGCAAGCTCGTTGATATCAATATACAAATCCATGCACGTTAAAATGCACATAACTAGAAAAAATGTTCTGTTCGACATTAAATTGCCACTTCAGTGTCAACAGAGAATTAATACCATAATACCTGTGTACCATGAAGGGTTACTCGTGTATATCCTTCAACTCAAATGTATCGAGATGCAAGATTGAAATGCTGCTTCACCGTAAACAACTGTCACGCGAACAAGAGACCTGGAATTTAGTGGGTCAAACTAAATCTACCTAAAGACCAAATCAACCATCTCAGATGAAGAACTCTCGCAAATGTATCTCCATGCTGTCAACAACGCGCACTACTCGAAAGACTGGGCTGTTTACGCCACCGATGCTTCGTTTAATCAACCAGACACAGGTGTGTGTGCAGTTGAATTTCCATCTATGAACACCGTCACAAAGAGATACAATGTGCAGAGATCATCTACATCAGGTGAGCTACTGGCCATTAGACTAGCCCTTAAGCTGGGAACCTTTTCCCATCATCACAGACTCAAAAGCTGCTTGTCTAGCTCTAACGAAAGAGTGCTGAAACTACTATGCTAGATCAATATTCAACCTATTAGACCAGAACCTTTCCCGCGCTTTTCGCATCCTCTGGCTTCCAGACCATAGAGGCCTAGCTCTTAACGATCTGGCAGACAATAAGGCTAAGCAAGCTGCAGTTTCAGATCAGGTCTCTGAGACCTCCATTTCCCTTGAGGATGCCCTAATAGCCATAAACAGTATCATACAGAAAGACTATGGGATGAAGAATTCACCCTCTGGCTATGCATTTCGTTCAACAACATCATGTTTCAGGGACTTAAATGATTAAATAATTTAGTAGCAAATTGTTTGACAGACCTAATGCGACGGAGACCACTAGGCAAGGAATTCCATAACTGAATAGCATGAATGTGGAAGAAGTGTTGACTAAAAGCAAGTGTGTGAGCAGGCGTAACCAAAGCAGTTGTTCGTAAGGATATGCAGAAACGTAACCTTTCAAACAAATATTCAGGCTTTTGTGTATAAATCGGCTTGTGCAGAAAAATTAAGATATTATAATTAATATATGTATGTAGGCAAGGAGCAGCCAACCAATGTATGTGCATAGGGCGATATGTGATCAAATCTTCTTAATCTAAAAATATATCTTATCATGGAGTTGAAGGCTACATTTAGTTTATTAAGTGTAGTAGAATCAAGACGACAATATACACTGTAGCTCCATACAAGATAAGTGGAATTAAAAGAGCTTTTACAAGCCTGAATCGAGCATCAGTGGGAGTGCATGCACTTGATTGCCAAAAATTACGCAGTCCTCTATATATCCTTGCAATAACTATATCAATGTGAAAGCCCCACAGGTGAGAGTTTTATTAAAAAGTATACCTAGATTACATACAGTTTTCACATAAGGAATCGTAGCTGCGTTTATGGTTACTGGAGGAAAATAAGATGTATCAAGCTCGAACCTATATATATATAACGATACTCTGCAATTTAACTGGATTTAATCTAAGACAATTAGATGCTGCCCATAGACTGATTTGAAGCAGATCATCATTAATACGTTCAACTGCATCTTCAATTAAACCAAGGCGTTCCGAAAGATACATCTGAACATCATCTGCATAAAGATGAATCTGGCAATTTGAAATTGCTGAGAAGATATCGTTAATAAATATCGCAAACAGAAGGGGACCCAATATGGAACCCTGAGGAACGCCACTGTGAACGCCAAGAAAATCCGACAGTTTACCATTACATGAAACATATTGAGTACGACTGCTAATATAGCTTTTAATGAGATTTACAGCTGAGGAACTAAAATTAAAATACCATCGCAGTTCTTGGGAGTAAAAGTCGATGATTGAGTGTATCAAATGCCTTACTAAAATCAAGTAAAGTAAGTATGGTCAATTTATCTTGATCAATGCAGCTACGAATGTCCTCGGATATTTTCAGTAAAGCTATTGTACAACTATGATACTTTCTAAAACCAGATTGCAAGGGCGAAAGGAGGCGATGAGCTGACAAAAATGAACTAATCTGCTCGGCTATGACTTTCTCGAGCACTTTTGATAAGCAGCATAGTATACTAATAGGTCCTCTGTTGGCGCAAGAAGCAATTTTATAAATTAAAAGGCAGGTGAAAAATAGCTTTTCACTTTTTTATTATAATAAAGACAGTGCAATCCAAGCTATTTTCTTAGAATAACTTTAAAGAAACAGAAATTTCCTGCTCTTAGCATTACTAAAATCCTTAATGAGTGTACCGTAATTAAGCTTAGATGCTATGTCGGCTTCTGTAGATAAAACTGCCAAAGCTGAAAGTCTTTCCTGACCGATTGTACTTCTCAAATAATTTTTTATAAATTTTAATTTTGAAAAGCTACTCTCAGCGGAGGCTGTACTTACCGGTATTGTTAGCAAAATGCGATACACAATGTAAATATTTGAGTAAATTTCTTTCAAGTTATTTTCTATATGGCGAAATAGTCGGCATGGAAAGCAGAAAACTTTATTTTTACTTTTGGAGTATATCAGCCAGCGAAGATGTTGAGTCTCGCCATTATTTATTTTCTTGCAAAATGAAAATTGCCATTGATCGGCACATCTTTCGGATAATCTTCATCACTGTTATTGAGCTGCAGTGACGGGCCGATTTCCACTATGTCATGCCGAGAGTCCGTTATGGGAAATGCCCACATTCCCCGATCCGAAATTACCAATGCTTGCTTAACTTCATCACTGACGTCGTTGCTAACTGAGCGAGAACCTAACTCAAACTTGTTCTTCATGATCAGGAATATCAGCGTATGATTCAGATTGTAGAGTTTGATCCCTGCACTTTTTCCGACTGTCGTTCTTTATCGATATCAGCATTCAGTGAAGTACTTCCCAGCATCTTTGAAGTCGAAGCAACCGATTGAGATGATTTTGTACGACCGGATTCAGTTTGGTTAAGAAACTTCATCAAATCTGAACTTAAAGCCTGGTTTGATACGGCTCTTTCAGCTTTTCTTTTTCTTTTTGTTGATCCTGATTCCGATTTCCTCCCGATATCTCTATCTCGCTTGCCTGACATGTCGTAGATTGTAATTGCAATATAAACGTTTTTCGAGAAAAACTGAGTAATTCATCATTAGGGCATTCCCCAGTCAACTTAGTGTTGCGTTGTGTATTGCCTACAATAAGTGGACACAATAATGGACACATTCTTCAATGTTCTTTTCTTTTATTCAGAATATTTACAGGATTGGTCATGAAAAGTATGGTCATGAAAACGTCCGTAAAAGTAGCTAAAACATTGTTTAAGGTCTAAATCTTAAAAATATGTCGCTAAAAACCTCAAAAATCCGCTAGATCTAGCGACAAAGTAGCTAAAACGACAACACTGTTTCTAGCCCTTGAGAAGCGACTGGAGTTTGAAAGTACCTTACATAGACAAACTCCAAACAGAAAGGGAAATGCCGCAAGATACAAGCCATGAACAAAGTCGAAAAAAAGACAGCAGCGGGCCGTTCAGCAGGTGACATCCACAGTCTTCTTGCCTTGTCTTACTGCAGGAGTTTTTTATATTTAAAGGTTCTTGTATTTTGTTCAAACGCTATAATTTCCTTAAATTTGTTCTACATGCTATATTTTTTTATAAGTATTAGAAAGAAAACATATTTGGCTGCAATTCGTTTTAATTTCATTTTGCTGTGGGAGCGACAGTTTTGGCCTTTAGGACCTGTTTAAGATGAAATTTTAGTTTTTCCTCCATTACGAGTATACAAAAAGCAGTGAAAATGAGCTCTTACTGCATGCTGTACCCGGCACGTTAAGGCCTTTTAAAGTGTCGGTGCCTTCGGCGACTTCATGGCTTGTATTATATTCCGGGTGTTACGGAAATGCCCATCAGACAGCAACACAACACCAACAAATGTTGCCAACCTAAGAAAAAATCAAACGCATAAGTTTTTACATTTCGTCTGAGTTATATATACATATTGGAGGCGCGAGGCCCCTCGGACCGCGAGGCCGTAGGCGGTGGCCCACATCGCCCACGCTTAACGCCGCCTCTGGAGCAGAGCGACTCAACTCAAAAGGATTTATATTAAAATCACCTCCCATAATAAGATGTTCATATTGAGGACATAAGTCAATTAAAAGATCCCGTAAAGCCTGAATATCGGTCACATTCGGCGATTTATAGACGACACGAATTATAAACTTATTGTTATTACTCACGAGCTCCAAAAACAAATACTGTAGATCTTCTCCTTCTGATTGACACACAAATTTAGCAGCCAAATATTGATGGAAAAATCGTAACAAGAGAAGATCGCAAGTTAAAACCGTAGCGCTATTGGAATTCCTGTGCCAGCACCTCGACAGTCAACCACCATAGAACTTCTGTGATTCAACGAGATGGGGAAGGATCTATTATTTAGTATTATTAATTTAAATTTAGTTGTCTGTGTGAATGAAGGACACGCATATCAATTTGGCTTCATGTTCATAATATTTTATTTGAAATTTAATAGGGCATATATGTATGTATCACATAAAATCACGTACGATACGGTAATAGATTAAGATATGAGTAATTTGTCATCATGATGTCATTTTTTGAAACCCTGAAATAAAAACTTAAGGTAAACAAACCTATTGCTCGCAACAACTTTATTTTTTTAGGAAGAATTAGAATTTCAACAGTCATTCATATCTCACATCAACAACTAAACTATAGTGCCCGTCTCTATATAGGAATCACACCTGTATAATTTCATTTAATTTTCACTAATTAATTAAGTAAAGTATTGTACCTTACCTTTTCTTTGTAAAAGTTTGCTTAAATCACCCGCATGTATTAAAAAAAAAAAAAAGTTTTTTTTTTATATTCAACCCGCATTTAGAGCCCTCGCCATTGTTGTTAACCCATACTTGTTTTAACAGTTAAAATACGCGCAAATTAGCTCTTATATCCGCAATTCGTCTACCGGCCAAGGAATTTTAAGGTCATTGGCTTGTTCCAATTGACACCGCATGTCAGATTTTTTAAGTGACAAAAAATTCCAACATGCTTCTGGCCGGTATAAATGATGATGACAAATACGAAGAAACTCAGTATACAGTACAGAGAAATATTTAATCGCTCATTTAAATATGTATGTACATATGTAGGTAGGTAGGTAGGTTGGAATGTAACTAGATCTAGTGAAAGCAATAAGGCTTGTTGCAGGCTCACTCTTATTTCTATTGTTTATTCATCACAACCCGTTTTTATTGGAGCACATAATTTTTGTGTCAATTTTCTATAATAAATGTGAAAGTTTTGTGAACAGTTCTCATTTCCAGAGAATTATTTGTATAACACTTAAGAATTCAGCGAAAAATGCTGATAATATTTTTCGCTCTCGTTTTTTCTTCTCGCTGAGTGTTTTTTTTACCAAGTTTTGTAAAGCAAAAAAATGCAATGAATGCTAATTACTATTTTACCTTGAAATTTAATTCAACGAAATAAGCAAGTTATTGGACTCGACCTGAAGGTTTTCATAGAGGTCAAGGTATACGAAAAATATTGACACTTTCTTAAACAAGTTCTCTCGTACTTAATCTAGCCTAGTCATGTTTATTGGGTTGCATCACATACAACGCTATTTGAATATGGTTTGTTTTACAATTGATTAAACGATGCTTTACGTTCTAAGGCACGTATACATGTGATTAAATTTAATATTAACTATGGAGGTAGAAAGTCATATGAAATTACTGAGTGTAGGCGTTACATTGATTGCTAAAACCCGCCTACAGGTAATTACTGCTAGTTGTTTTGTAATTAAGATGTATAAGACTATCAGAATGTTGATAGTCAATTAATGTTGTGTCGAGTATTATACAGAGATGGATTTACTTACATATTATATGGCAAGGAATATCTTAATTACATTATTAATGGGTTGGTTAAAGAGATTTCTATATCTGAAGATAATTTTGTTTTTAAAGGATCGAAAATGTTGGAAAAAAAAATGAAAAATTTTAGTAAGTTTTTCAAGTATTTTCGTCCATAAAAAATTTATCATTTATGCTTTTACACTGGAATGAAATAACGAGCATCTCTTCATCGACCAATTTTATATATGATTTAATCTTTCTACGAGTCGTTCATGTTAATAACAAATAAAGAGTCAGCGTCCAACAGTCTTTTTTTTGCAGCTTCATTGCAAAATATATTTTTGAAATTAGAAATTTTTTAGTATATCTTACAAGAAATTTTTGACGGAAGTAAGCTGGTGGTTGCCTAAACAAAAATTGATCATCGATATGCCATGGAAGTATACTCTGTAGAAAAAGGTAAGAGATCATTGAGATTGTAAATATTCTGAAGTGATCAGGGAGATAAGATGAAGTTATATAAGCGAAAAAAAGAATTTGGATAGTACTAAAGCAAACCAAATCGAGACTTGAATATTATGGGATACAGTGTAAAAAGAACGGAAGCTGAAGTTAAATCCCTGAACAGACCAAAATATTTCCCATTGTTTATTACAATTCAAATGATATGATCCTGAAGAAATATGGATGGTAACAAATGAAAAAGCTAGAATTGGTCTAAGACCAATTCTTATGATACCCTAGATGAATGCACGTATGAAATTTCGTATGGTCATCCATTTGAGCAATTTTGATTTTTTGCATTGGTTTCTCACTTATATTTCTAGAACGGCTCGTCGGACAGAAAAAATTATTATAACCAATTTTATAGGATTTCTTATTCTGAAGCAGTTTTTAGTACAATAAAAATGTCTAGGACTGATCGTTTTCAAAGTATATGTAAAAACCAAAATTATTATATGGCAACACCAAGAAGAAGTTGCCCGACTTAGCCCATTTTTGAAATTTTATTTGCTATTAGTATGAAAACACAGTGTACCAAATTTCAACTTTCTATATCGACGTGTTCTCAGGTAGTGTCCAAATATATCCTGGAAAACGAAATTTTTGTATGGCAACCCCACGAAGGAGTTGCACGATTTGTCTCATTTTCGAACTTAATTTTGCTTTTTTTTTTAATGTCCGTGTACAAAATTTCTGCTTTCTAGGTGATCGCGTTCTCGAGTTATCGTGCGCACAGACAGACAGACAGACGGACGGACGGACGGACGGACGGACGGACATGCAAAAATCAAAATAACTTTTAATATTATGCGTGGGTGTCCAATTCCTTTTGCTCTACCATCATTATTTCGAGGTGTTACAAACGGAATGACAAACTTAGTATACCCTATAGATTTCATCTAGGGTATAAAAAGGAATATACAGAGGGAGAGGGGGGGGGCATTTGAACAACTTTTAGTATTTTGCCTTACGGGTATTCAGATTAGCACTTTTCTCGTCCTCAGCATTTTTAATAGATAAGTTGGACGCTTGGCTTTAGTTTGTAATGAGTGTGAAAAATAAAGCTGTGAATAGATTTGTTTTGTGTAATAACAGTTATCGCCTTACCTTCATCTGTTCAAAACTACCCCATGCAGGGGTACATTTTAACAATATGTGAGGTAGATTTGAACTAAGATAATAACGGCTACAGAAATAAAAAAATTAACGAACATTAATAAAATAGTTCATTTTATTATGAAAACATAAACGAAAATCATAAAAAAACTTATTTCATTCGTAATAAAATAAGTAAAAAAACGAGTTGTCAAACAAAACTGAGGCCAAGCCGCATGAAAAAGTAGAAAATAAACTTTTCTTCACACACAGAGGTGGACTCAGATATTTTGATTGGGACATTTCTCTTGAATATTCTTTCTCTTCATGAATCAAATCACTTATTACCTCTGATTGATCATACTGAAATATATCGGTGATTGTCAGCGAATAAAATCTGAGTCCACCTCTGTGTGTGAAGAAAAGTTTATTTTCTACTTTTTCATGCGGCTTGGCCTCAGTTTTGTTTAAAAACTCGTTTTTTTACTTATTTTATTTTCTACCTTTTTCACGTTAACTAAATTGGAAAATTCTGCATTTTTCCTGAAACAGATTTATAACTAATCATATCGATGAAAATTTTTCCGATGATTTTCCCGATTTTCCGGGTTTTCCATGGAGTTTTCCACAAAAGCAACTTTATGGAACTCATTTCGCTCTACAACTTTGTCTTAGGTTGCAAAACGCTCAAACGCTCCCTTGGTTGGAAAAATTCCGGAAAAGCGTTTTACATGAATTTTCCTCGGTTTTTTCTGCAAGTTTTCAACATTGTCGGAGAGAAAGTAATGATGCCAGTGGATAGAGAACTTGATCCTGCATAATTTAGAAAACTTTTTTACCGGAAAATTTTCCGGAATTTTCCAACTTTTCCTGAAAAGTCGGAAAATTCCGTAAAATTTTTCGGAAAAATCGGAAAACTCCGCATTTTTCCTGAAACGGATTTATCACTAATCAAATTTGTACCAAATTTTCAAATGATTTTTCCCGATTTTCCGGGTTTTCCATGGAAATTTCCGGTTCAAATTTTGATAGATTCAATTGTCACGCGACATGAACCTGTGTGCCAAATTTCAGCTCGCTGTGATGATGAAAAGTGGGTCTACGAGAGTGTCGAAAATAGTAAAGAAATAGACAAATTCGTGTACGAGTTAAAGGGAATGGCTGGCCTAAAAAAAAAAACATTATTTAATTTTTTATAGATACCTTTTTAGTTCATATTTTAGTTCGAACTCTCAGTTTCTTTGTTGCCCTTTCTCTGGTCTCTGCTTCAATACTATTGCTTTCGGGTGTTGTAGTGAGAATTTTGGACTGTCCTCTCTTCCTTACACCTTTATTTGTGCTTTCCCTTCGCGGTACCTGTGGAAATGAATGGACAATTTCCGGAGACATAACCTCTTTGCTGGTACTTGGAAATTGGAATATTTCCAATTTGATACTATATCAGTTTGCGCAATTTCAGCAGAAGCAGATGTAAAGTCGTGTTAATATTATTAGTGTTTGTTGGTGCTGAATTAGAGCCTTCATTTGAAGATAAATTCGTGACAGTCGAAGATAGAAAATCATCATCAGTAAATACGGTGGTATTGAAAGGATAAATTTCTGTTTTTTTAAAGCCTGCTAGTATATTTATTCTATTGAATGCCTGTTCAAATACATCCTTTGGAATTCCTGCTAAATAGTGAATCGTAATAGTTTTTCCCGGATGATTAAGGAGCCATTCATTTTGTTTAACTGCTAACTTAGCTTTAAATGGCCCCATTACTGACACATCCAAAAGCTGTAGTCTAGGCGTGCTGAGTGGGGGAAATGTACAGAGTACAATACTATTTCCCTCGTGTACAAAACAGACATCTAATGTACAGTTGCTTTCATGGTTATCCATCAATACTAACTAATATTGGATCATCTTGGCGGCATCGAGTAAAGTTCTTAATATGTTGCAGGGTTTTAAGAAAGAGTGGAGCTGTCATCCATCCACTTGAGGGACTATTTGTTAAACCAAGAGATCCTTCAGGAGCACCTATCATCAAGGAATCAACCATCTTTGCCCGAGGAAATATAAATACAGGTGGACTTAAATTTCTGAAGAACCTTCCATTAAATTCTGCTGGAACTCAGTGAAAATTAGTAGCCCGAGCCAAGCTGGTATTTTCGGGGTTACGTAGGGACAAATTCCTGTGTCGCTTCAAGAATCCCTTCATCCTCTCTATACCAGCGATTTCGGATTTTTCCCATTTTTCTGGGCACTGGCTTAATTTTTTCGCATAACTATATGCCAATTTTCTAATAGCTATGTAGCTAAGCCCGTAATTCAGTTGTGAGCATTTAACTATGTACTTCTCCAACTCCTTTTCTTGCTCCGAAGTAAATACTTGATGAGCAGTATATTTAGATGAGTATTTTGGTTTATGACTAACGGCTTTTCTTTTTAATCTGTAGTATAATGTGGTATGCTTGACATTGTATAAATTGGCTGCCTGACGGAGTGACATTCCTTCTTCCACTGCCTTTTTAGCTCCATCAATATCGTCTTCTACAACGTCATTGAGACGCTTCTTTTTGCAAGTACGCACCATATTCTCAGCCTATAAAAAACACATTGCATGATAAAGGGCATGTTACATGTATATAAAGGGGGGGGGGGGCACGTTTGAACATGTTCATATGTGGCCCATTTTTAGTGTTCAAAGGTCCCCCCCCTTAAATAACAATCAAACACGATTTTCTCTTAATACATATATATTCAATAAATTTGCGATATTTATAATGAAAGATGATAACAAAAATACTTACAAAGCAAGTTTACACGAAGAAAACTATCCAAGTTCAAAGTCCACAACACTGCTTAGTAGCATACACAACTCGTTTCCATGAAAGCTGAACTCAGACTGATCTTGAAGTACATAAGAGTGAGGTAGCAGTGTTGCCAACTTTTATGACTGAGGTGATGCATTTCTATAGTGCTCACATCTCTCAGGAAATTCTCTGTTCAAATGAACCCCATTTTCAAATGTCCCCACATCTCCCCCTATAAAACAACATGAAATTTTGATGTATTTACACAAAACCCATTGATCAGGCACCACATACACAGACAAACTAATTATATATAAAGACTGGGCGTGCTGGGCAAGTACAACAAATATAAAATAAACGATGCCTCAACTAGAGCTGAAAATTGAATTCGAATTTGGTAATATCCGGATATTTTGATCTGGAAATTGTCCGATCCCTGAAATCCAGCTCCGAATTATACGGATGTGGATTTGAACTATCCGGATCCGGATCCGAACTATTCGGTTTCCAACTATCCGGATCTAGATCCGAACTATACGGATCTGATTCCAAGCTATCCGCAAAAGAGGCTGAAAATTTTATCCAGATTGGAGATTGCTTCATTGCAAAAATATAAACTTCATGATATTTCTATTTTCCCAATGCAATAATGGATTCAGATCCGGATAGTGTGGATCCAGATCTGGATAGTGCGGATCCAAATGTGGATAGTAAAGATTCGGATCCGTATAGTTCGGATACAGATCCGGATAATTCGGATACAGATCCGGATCCGGTATTAGGAGCCGGATTATCCGGATACCCGAATTTGAGGAACCAGATCTTTATTATTCCGGGTAATCCGGATACTTTCAGCTCTAGCCTCGACCAGATAAAGGAAAGGACTAAATTTTTTCTTAAAAATTTACTGAACATTAAAATGTAAATTTGTACATTTGTAAATTTGCGTTTATAAAAATTGTTAACGGTCCAAGCACCCATCATCGATCTCCAATAATGCATAAAACTTAAAAAAAAAATTTCAGTAAATTTTTTAGGAATCTGTAGTTGCCGTCGCCCATCGGCCTCTCACAAAGTAAAAAGAAAAAGTAAAATCCGAAATTTTAGTTTAGACCACAATAACTCCTGAAGAGAGAAGAGTATGGAGCTGATTGAGCAGTCGTTGGAAAGACCATAAAGTTTTGCATACAATCAGGTTTAAACGGTGACCATACACCCTGTACTTTTTAACATACAGGGTGTTTGTGAAAACCTAGCATAATTTTTTAATCACCCTGTAACTCCGAAATGGTTGATATGTCTCCCCCCTACCTTACAATTGTTTGTTTACCTAGGTGAGTACTATTACCTCCTGCTCATAGGCCATGGAGGAAAAACCCTGTATTTAAAAAAAATTGTTTGACTATAGGTTTATCCGCGTGCTCGGATAAAGAAATATTAATACCTTAGTGGGCGAAAATTGTCCATACCTACATACCTACATACATTTCGTAATACCTTTATACGAAGGATTAATTTTAATATTTTGACGTAGCCCATCGCGACATCTTTATTTTCTTTCAAATATGCGCAATAGTATACAGCCCTCAGGAAACTTTTCAAATCTGTCCCTGGAAAATTTCCTTATGAAATACGAAGATTTTCCACAAAGAAGCTCACCGTAGTGAAAGAAGGAATCGGATTGACTTGTTTTCCCCATCCTTTCACCCTTTATAATCAAATGTTCATCGCTTTATATTAAAATATTTCTTGGGTGGTGTCCTTTATTAGATTTTGTCACCTTCCACATGCTATTCCTTGAAGATTTCGACCAATTCATGTCATATCCTCCCATCTTACCTCTCTTCTTCTCTACTGTGTTAAATCTCAATTTGTCTCCTAAGGTAATAGAAAAAAAAGCACAGGACCTTTGGTCTTCTGTACCCGGAAGAAATTACTTTCTGACGGAAATCAGAGAGCTGAATTTAATGTCTGCACGGTAATGACCTCCGTAAATTTTTGGCTGGTTGGTAAGTTCCTCTTTGCCTGTAGGTCTTTAATATGTGGTGGATTGGATCTTGCTGATGTTGTTACATAGAATATTTGCCAAATTGGTGCGCAAAAAAATAATAATAACGCAGGCCTGTATTGAAATTAAATTGAAGAAGAAAGAAGCCATTGTCGATTTCTACGGTGGCGGGCGGCGGTGGGTGGCGCGGCGTTATATGGAACACAATTTATGGAACATAATTTTTTGCAGCACTCATTCTAATTGTGAGGTAATTGAATTGTGGGTTACTGGTGAACAGGTTTATGAGGTCCAGGTGTATCGAGGAAAAAATAATTTATGATGTGTACATATGCGCGGGTGTGTGTGCAGGGTAAAATTTTTACTGGAGTTCAATTGTTACTCCTGTGACAGCATTTAAATAGATTTGAATTTTGGAAATTGCTGCATTTACATATCTCGTTCATAAAATTACATTTAAGTGATGACAATCGATTTGAATGAGGATATAATTTGAGAGGAGCATGTTTTGGAAGATCTGTTTCTCGTTCCTATACAATGACATTGATATCATCACATAAAATGACTCATAGGTTGTTTGTTGTTTATTAATTAAACACGAAAATTAATTCTATACTAACTTAACTTGTTTCTTGGTGGATTTCCTATTCATTTCACGTTTTATTGATAAATTTTTAACTTTAGACTGATGATTGTGATGTGAGTTTTATTGCCTTTTTTTAAATTTTCTCATATACAGGGTGGTCCATTTATAACGTCAATTGAGCTAGTTCTGCTCTAGGGTATGTTCCTCAATATTGAAGAGACGTCCGGTCCGGGTGGTATTTATACCGAAAGTATAGGAAACAGAACTAGTTATCTAGCCAAATCATTCCGACCCATCAGTCTCTCCCCATTTTTACTTAAGTCAATGGAAAAAAAAATCCTAGACCTACACATTCGGAGTGAAATTTTGATTAAATCAAGCAGTTTGTTGGCAAGTCTACCAAGACCACACATTAGTCAAAAACGGCAAAAAAGGTCTCGAAGCAAAAGAGGTGGCCTTATGTGCATTTGCAGACATAGAGGGAGCTTTCGATAGCATCTCCTTGGATGCAATTAAATTAGATACTGAGAATAAGGGTTTGATCCCTCGCCGGTTAACAGATTCCATGCTCAGAAGTAGGAGGCTAACTTTAACTCTAGGAAACAGTTCAGTTACGATCACCGCACAGTTAAAGGCCACGCACAAGGAAGAGTTCACTCTTCACTTTTGTGGGCGATCGTGATTGATGATCTCCAAGAGAACTTGACCAGCTCGGGATTCAATGTACACGGCTACGCGGACGACCTAGTAGTCACAATACGCGACAAGCATGATTAAATCATATCCGACCACATGCAAAAAGCCCTTCCTTAAGTCCGTACCTGGTGTTTAAACAAAGGCCTTATCATAAACTCCAACAAAACGGTTATCGTTCCGTTCAAGAGAAATAATAAGGAATTAATATTTTCAGTTGAAGTCAAATTTCTGGGACTCACTCTAGATAAAAAACTTACCTAAAACTCGCATCTGTCCAGAATGACGGAAAGAGCGGTAGGATTTCTCTACATTGGCAGAACATTGGACTTGAAGTCAAAAATGATGTACTGGATATACACTACGGTTGTTAGATCCATGGTGACCTTATTAAATCTTCCACCTCTGCATTTACAGATGAAAATGGAAGCAATTTCCAGTGCTATTAGAGTGCGAAAAGATAAAAAGATAAAACCAGAGGATCTGGTTGCTCATTTAAGTATCTTAAAACAGATATGCTTTGATCACACCCAAGGTAGATTTTATAAGACCATTCGACATAGTCTTGGAAAATTGACAGCAATGGCGTTCCACTAAATCGCGTTTCCTACAAGGATCACTGGTGTGGTATATAGACAGCTCAAAAACAAGCAGTGAAGTCGGACTGGATGTATACGGCCCCAGATGCTATATCTAAAAGGCCATGGGGTCTACTGCTACCATATTCTAGGCCGAGGTATTAGACATAGAAGAATGACTCAATACCTGTATTAAAAGAGTCATAAAAATGTCTCAACCATTATTATTCTCTTGGACAGTCAAGCCGCTCTCAAAGGCTTAAAGTCCTAGACTATCAAGCCAGGAGGAATAGTCTGGGAGTATCTGAAAACTCTTAAAAATTTATTAAGGAGAAACAAAGTTATCCTCATATACCTACAGGTACCTGAGACATGAGGGCCATAAAGGCAATGACATTGATAGCGTCCTAGCCAAAACAGGAGCGAAAACTTCTTTTGTCGGATCAGAGCCATTTTGTGGTATACTTCAAAAAGTTCTCAGAGCTACCCTAAATAGCTGGGAAAGTAGACAAAAATCTGGAAAGGCTACAAAGATTTCGTGAGATTAAAAATCAACACCTTTGGCGGAAAACAAAAGAACTCCTATTCCTTACGAGAACAGAGCTTAGAATGATTAAAGGGCTTGGGAGAGACTACATCCTGCCTCTTCTGTCAGAATGTTCATGAAATGTCGGAGCACCTATACTCTGCAATTGCTAAGCATTGGCCAGGCGAAGATTACTTCACCTCAAACATTCTTTTCCTCTACCAAACTACGTGTGGAATCTCAATACCAAAATGGTTCTGGCCTTTATTAATAGTCTAAATCTAGAAAGTTACTCCCTTTCTAGGTATAGACTGAACGGGAGCTCACAATAGATCTTTGAGGTCTCAGTGAATGTGAGGCTAACGACTGCACACCCCTCTACACATCAAATCTAATTTAATAACGTCAATTGACAATATACCATATTTCAAAATATGCGTGAAATCAAAAATCTGTCTTATGCAAAAGTTTATATTATTTTGAAAGGGTATTTTCATGTACTTACCTAAAAATTTATCACCCTCTGACCTTTTTAAGGGTGAGGCGCAGAGTTACTTTGAATTTTTAAATTTGAATTCTCCATTTTTGTTTGCATTTTTGGTTCCGCTATTAATTTAAGCAAATAAAAATAAAAAAAAATTAATAAAGTTACGGGGAAACGGCCGAATACTTATCGGTAGAAACAATTGTAGATACAGAGCAGAGTAGAGCAGAGCAGCAGATACAAGCAGAGCAAGCACAGAGCAGTGCAGATGCAGAGTAGAGAAGAAAAGAGCAGAGCAGAGCAGGGCAGATTAAACACAGAGCTGTGTAGATGCAGAGTAGAGCAGAAAAGACCAGTACAGAGTAGAGCAGAGCAGAGTAGATCAAAGCAGAGTAAAACAGAGCAGAGAAGCAGATACAAGCGGAGCAGGGCAGAGTAAACACAGAGCAGTGCAGATGCAGAGTAGAGCAGAAAAGAGCAGTACACAGTAGAGCAGAGCAGAGTAGATCAAAGCAGAAGAGAGAAGAGTAGAGCAGAGCAGGGCAGATTAAACACAGAGCTGTGCAGATGCAGAGTAGAGCAGAAAAGACCTGTACAGAGTAGAGCAGAGCAGAGTAGATCAAAGCAGAGTAGAACAGAGCAGAGAAGCAGATACAAGCGGAGCAGGGCAGAGTAAACACAGAGCAGTGCAGATGCAGAGTAGAGCAGAAAAGAGCAGTACATAGTAGAGCAGAGCAGAGTAGATCAAAGCAGAAGAGAGAAGAGTAGAGCAGTGCAGGGCAGATTAAACACAGAGCTGTGCAGATGCAGAGTAGAGCAGAAAAGACCTGTACAGAGTAGAGCAGAGCAGAATAGATCAAAGCAGAGTAGAACAGAGCAGAGAAGCAGATACAAGCGGAGCAGGGCAGAGTAAACACAGAGCAGTGCAGATGCAGAGTAGAGCAGAAAAGAGCAGTACACAGTAGAGCAGAGCAGAGTAGATCAAAGCAGAAGAGAGAAGAGTAGAGCATAGCAGCAGATACAAGCAGAGCAGGGCAGAGCAAACACAGAGCTGTGCAGATGCAGAGTAGAGCAGAAAAGAGCAGTGCAGAGTAGAGCAGAGTAGACCAGAGCAGAGAAGCAGATACAAGCGGAACAGGGCAGAGTAAACACAGAGCAGTGCAGATGCAGAGTAGAGCAGAAAAGAGCAGTACAGACTAGAGCAGAGCAGGGCAGATTAAACAAAGAGCTGTGCAGATGCAGAGTAGAACATAAAAGACCAGTACAGAGTAGAGCAGATCAGAGTAGATCAAAGCAGAGTAGAGCAGAGCAGAGCAGCAGATACAAGCAGAGCAGGGCAGAGTAAACACAGAGCAGTGCAGATGCAGAGTAAAGCAGAAAAGAGCAGTACAGAGTAGAGCAGAGCAGAGTAGATCAAAGCAGAGCCGAGCAGAGCCTATCAGAGGCCCTTCCTATCCAGTATAGTTTGCGATAACTATAAATTAGGAGAGACTGTTCTTCTCTCACGATCAGCTCTATACTTACCTGCTCGCTGGTTTCCAACGAATGAAGTCTCCACATACTAGCTCCAAATGGGGAGACTACAATATAGTAGGTATACATAATAATGGTAATTCCATTAATTCTAATTAATTCTAACGAATTGATTGATGGTCTATGTAGTAGTCAAACGTCATCAAATAATTCAATTAAAAAATTTGTAAACAAAACTATTCTTCCTTCAAACAAAAATGTTTTTATTTAAAGTTTATTTTGCATGATCAATGTCCATTTTTGAATTTCAAAAAATCAAAACCTTTATAAATTAAAATCTAACTTCAAAATTTGATCAGTTAAAAAATTGTGCATTAAATATGAATCCAAAAACGAGAATAAAATAATAATTAATGTAAAAATTCCGGACATAAACTGATGTCATCACATAAATTTTTCACCATTTTTTTTATCTCATTCCATTCTGTCTGTTTTCATTGTGGAACTTGTGGATGTGAATAATGTGGAGACCAACGTTATTTAATTAATTAATGTGTGTGCGCAAAAAGTGAGATAAGATGAAAAATTATTTTCACTTGATGAATGACGAGTTTCTCTCGCCTAATTCGGTGGCTGTATATAAAATTTGTAGATTCTGTGGGGCTAGAGCTATTATACAAAAGTATTTCGCGGCAGAAAAAGAGAGGAGTAAAAATTTTACACAGAAGAAAAAAAAACACACATAAAAAAAATGTTTTTACTTAAAAAGGCAAAAAGAAATTCACTGCTTTTGGGTAAATGATGATGGTCTGGTCGTAGGCTATTTTAAGAATTCTCCTTCACTTTGCTGTGTGTGACATAATCTCATGTTGGATGGATACTTACGACGACGCGTACTACCGGGGGGAGATATGAAATGAATTATGTTGAGAATAAACGCGTAACGATTATTTTTGGTTTTTCTCACATCGTTTTATACCAAACTAACCATCAACGGTGCGACGCCTGCCGTTGTCGTCCCCCACCACGGTGATAGTATACTTGATTTATAAAGCTGCTAAGCTTCGTTAATTATGCTGCTATTTTTTTAGCCTTCTTTTTTTGTTTATGGAAATTCAATTATTTCCGTTCAATTTTTTTTTTAATTACATAATATGTATTATTATACTATTGTTATTATTATTATTATTACACACACACACTGTTTTTTCTTCTAGTGTAATTACTTCATTGTACTTTTTTTATCAGGGCATAATAGAAGCGATTTTTTTACTTAAATCGCTTACCTGTGACGATTGAATAAATAACTAATAAGGAAACGGCATATCGGGTAAAAACGTAAGCATCTCGGCGAAATGCATTAGTGTGCTGTGTTTGTATTTGTTTCGTCATTGCAGTAATGAAATCTAGAGATTTTGAACGGGGACATTTTTTATAATCCAAATTGCTATGTAAAATAAACAAATTTTTAGCGCCCCCTTATTTTCAGATGATATTTCTTGGCGTTGCCTTTGTATGACTGACATAATTTAGGCAGCAATTACAAATCAATTGTAAACAAACAAACCGGCATTGGAAAATTGTTAAATTTTTTGCCATGGCTCGTTATTTTCATAGATATTTCACTTTTATTTTGTTTAAAACAATATAAATGATAAGTAAAGCTATTAAGCTTACTTGAAGAATTCTTTCCCACGACAATAACGCCGTTTGTTCCTGCAGCACAGCACAGCGCACTTCATTACTGTTTTTTAAGACTCCGGAGTCTCTATTACACAAAATGTCTTTCACAAAAGAAATATTCCGCACTTATTTCACACTACTATTCATAAAAATCACGTTAAATTATTTATTTATCACAATATCGCAAATTCAAATCCGAACTTATTTTCAAATTATATGAAATGTCAGAAATGTTGAATTGCCGCAAAATAGGCAGCATGCCCTCTTGTCATTTCTCCCTCCGACCGTAGATCACACTCTCATTGAATTGCTTAAACACGTACACTGTATTCGCACGATACCCCGTTTCCTTATTAGTCATTTATTCAATGCCTGTGACCTGTAATCGAAATATTTTACAACTGTCCTGCTCAAAATCGAAATGTCATATAAGCATTGCTAAAGTTTTCGAAAACGAAATTCTTACAGAACCAGTATTTTTACTGAAAAGGCTACCAAAGTAACCATCCCCCAATTAGATTTTTAAGTAAAGTGTTTGATGGCTAAGAATCAAAAAATTAAATTTTTCAGTTTTCGAATAACATAAAAATATTAAAAACTTTTCAGAGGAGGCAAATATTGAGGTAATTATTTTTTTTTTCATTTTAAATCGGGTCACTTTTAAGAAGAAGAAGAAGTATTATGTCCTTGAGCAATAGCGAGGCGTCAAAGGGTTCAGGGTGTTCAATGAACACCCAACCCGCAAATGTATATTTCTCCAGATAAAATAAAATATAAAAAAAAAATCATTCTATCTAAATTCGTAAGTTCCTCAGCCCTCATCCCTGTGACTGTAAAGTGGGAAATACAATTGCACCGTTTCGATCCGATACGTACAAATGTCAAATTTGCTTATATGAGACGTACGTGTAATTGGACACATTCGCCGAAATGGATCGAAACGGATCGACTCGAAACGGAGAAGTTGACCAAATTTCAACTTTTACGGATGACATAACCTAGAAAAATTACCTGTACAATGTTTGTGTATAACTCAAGATGGATGAAGAGGTTTTTATTGAAGAAATCAAAAAATATGAAGAGCTTTATGACAAAGGCAACAAATTTTACATGGATGTGAAAAGAAAAGACAAAATCTGGAAAAATTTCAATGAGAAATTTAAAACTGATGGTAAGTTTGAACGGAACAATTGTGCTCATGCACGTAACGGATCGAATTGAATCGAATCTAATTGAATCGGAACGGCGGAATTGTGTTTGGCACTTAAGCAATAGTCTTGCGGCCAAGCACTGTATACAGGGTGTTCCGGAAGTCGACATCAAGGCGGAACCCGGTGACCAAATCATAATCTGTAGTTATCAGAAAAATATAAAAAAATCTAAGTCATGTATTTTTTAAATTTTAGGCATTTCTTTTTTTTTCGAGAAAATGTACATGTGTTGCTACATTTTTTTTTCCAATTTTATTTTTCTTATGTAATCCCGAATAAAGCTTATGTAACCTGTTGCTTTAAATTCTAAGCCAACTGCTCCAGCTTGGAAGAAAATGTCATATTTTGCCGAACCAAGAATAGAAAATTAATACTTCGCCCAACTTTAATTGACCGTACTAAAAAAAAAAAAATGTACTACGCCAGTTTGGCAAGTGACTTTAACGAACCCTTGTGTTGCCACCCGGGTACCCGGGTACTCATCGTCGTACGTTTTGCTGAATAATTTTTTTTCCAAAAAAGATTGGCAAAAACCTTCTCGAATCTCCATGATTTGACCGATTCTACATCGAAATTTGCATTCTACATATTTTAAAAAAATGTTAACTTAAAAAATTTTGCATTTAAAAAAAAAACACGTATGAGCCACCCGGGTACTCCGACAGAAAAAGCATGATTTTCGTACAGTATATCGTAAAGAAAAAGTTTGTTGTAAAAATATAATAGTAAATATGGATTTATATATAAATAAGAACAATATATGTTTATATCAAATTGTTTATTTATGGAATTTTCTGTAAATAAATGATTACAATTAAAACATTTTGTGATTTATGCTGTGTGGTGATCACAAACGTGCTTATTACAGTCAAGGCAAAACTTCCTTGTCTTTCTTCTCTTTCGAATAGGCTGCTCGTTGCAAATGTAGCATTATCCAACTACAACTTTTCTACCACTAGCGTCTCGTTGATCGTTGTTATCAGTTACCATTTCTGTTACTGGCCTTTCACAGTATCTTTCGATTGCGATTTTCGTTGCATGATTATCATTGGCTGCTCGTTCCTGGCGTGTAGTGTAATCGTCAAAACGTATAAAACGTAAGAGCGACTGAAATCGCCTTCGTCCCATCGTTGCACGATATAGAGGATGTCAGTTTTTCTTCCACATTTCATCTATGTGGTCTGTGTTTGAGTTATTTGCACCAGCATCTACCAAGATTCCAAAAAAGAGTACATTTCAGTTACCGTAACTTTCTTCCATACACGCGGCTCCTTATGTGGATGCTTGCTATTGTAATCGTGGTACTCGGTTTCCGCTTTTTTATTTGTGCACCGAACGATAATGTCAACCATTTCTAACGTGATGACTTTTTTGAATGTGCCAGAGATCGATAGCATTTCCGTACTTCTATGCGGTCCAGCTCTCTGCTTAACAATACTTCTAGCCGGAGTTTGATGGCTTTGAGGTGGAGTTTTATTCCAAACCGTTTTGTCTGTTGCCACAAAAGTTGTACTAGTGTTGTCTGAAACATCTGAAGCTACATCGTTGTCACTCTCCTCTTCGGCGTCTCTTTCGTCGTCACCGTCTTTTTCTTCTTCTTCTTGAGTTCTGCCATCAATTTCGGCTTCGTCATCAACGCAATCTTCATTATCCGATGCTTCAGCACTGGCAGAATTCGGAGCGTTATCGTTAGGAAACCAATCCTCGTCTTCACTGTCAGAAGGGTCATCACTTTTTTCATCTTCTTTGCCGAGTAATCTATTCAAGTACTTATCTTTTTCAGCGTAACCCAATCTTAAAAATAATAAAAAAATTCATGTTTAACAATAATATTACACTTATAATAATATTAAATGTATAATGCAAATATTGTATTTATTATATTTACGTTACCTCAAAAACTCAGCTCTCGACAATTACTCCATCTTTCTGCTTCTGTTTTTCATAAATATTATGCACAAGTTCTATGCAGGTATAAAAGAACAAAAATATCGTCCCTTCTTGTTCCCTCTCATGTTCAACATACCTGGCAGTCCCAGAAACGAGAAATTTACGGTTTACATGCTTTTTTACATGCTTTAGGACTCACAAGGTGACTCTACTTCATTGAATTGTAATATTCAGGTAGGAATACCTTCTTAAATATGAATATTTAAATATTGATCGAATGCATATAATTTTGTTTAGTTACAATGGACTCTTACCAAGAATTTCGTAGGCGGGGTACCCGGGTACCCGGGTGGCAGATACTGTGAGTTCTTTTGGGTGGCAACACAAGGGTTAAAAGCTGACACATTTAATAAGGATTCTAAAATGGTATAGCACTTGCTACATTATTTCTTAGATTACTGGAAACCCAAGAAACCCACTTTCGAAAAATTTCCTTTTACGTACTAAAAATGATTCTAGTGTACTAAGAGCTTGCCTTAAGACCGTAACTTTAAGATTCTAGTTTGAGTGAGACGGAGAGTCTTTCCATGAAGTGTGAGTGAGACAGATAGTGATGCTAATGATTCAGATACGGAGAAAATCATTTTATGAAGTGTGAGCGAGGCAGATAGTGACGATTCTTTTTGAGTATTGACACACGCAATACAGATCAGTTCGTTACGCTCTTTCTTTTACTACGCATCTTTTCGCATTTGTTCGTGTTATTTTTTTACTGGGGTTTTACGGTCTTAAGGCAAGCTTTGGGTACACACTAGAATCATTTTTAGTAGGTAAAAGGAAATTTTTCGAAACTGGGTTTCTTGAAGAAAAAAAATTTTTTTTTTCCGTAATCTAAGAAATTTTGTAGCAAGTGTTATACCATTTTAGAATCCTTATTAAATGTGTCAACCTTTAAAGTTACTTGCCAAACTGGCGTAGTATATTTTTTTTAGTACAGCCAGTTAAAGTTCAGTTCTTCTTTTTCTGTCCTATTTCTTATTTTTTTACGTCTGCATTGTAATACCTCCTTTTTTACTTGCAATCAACTTTTAATTTTTGCTTGCTTGTGTTTCTTTTTCCTCTTCGCACGCCCATCTTCCCAAGACTCTCTTTGACATCCCCCTCGCATCTTCTTCGTCTTTATCTCTTCGCACACGTTTTGGGGATCGTTAAGAACTGCATGGAGTGAATTCAGCTGCGATCACTTGACAACTGATCTAAATATGGAGACAGTATAAAACGAATTTAATATTCTTTTTATTTATTTTCATCAAGTATTGATTTATTCATTATTTATTAAGTATTAGGTATTATTTATTTAATTAATTTGATATTTGTATTTAGTAGCTATTATTAAGTTAGACTATTCTGGTATTTGTGATTATAAATTTTCTTACTCTAAATAAGATCCCAATCTTTTATTTACTTATGTTTCTACTAAAAAAAAAAGGTTTAGTTCATATAAGAAATATTGAATGCGATTGACAGCATACCTTACAGCAGAGGTTCCCAACCTTTCTTTAGTACCGTACCTGTACGTTGTAAGCAGGATGATGACGTACCGGTAAACCAAAAATTTTGAAATAAGGAATAAAATACAATAAAAAGAAAATTAATAATATAGACAACTTACCTAAGATACACTTTTATTGCTTAACATATAATTAAAATATGATTATCATCAAAATAATACATAAAATCAGTGAAATGGTTGGGCCTGTTTATAATTAACTAAAAGAATAATATCGGGCTCAATGTTTGTCAGCTTAAGGCGAAGATCCGATTCAATGTCCAGCAAAGCTCTATATTTGGTTTTCATCGCAGTCATTTCAGAAAATCCTTTTTCGCATAAATATGTGGTTGCAAATGGCATTACAAATTTGACTGCTTGGCAAGACACTTCTGGGTATTCATTACGAACAGATAGCCAAAGGGTGATTATGTTGGTGCTCTGAAAGTTCAATTTCAAACTACCGTCACTGATAAGGTCTACAAAAGACTCTTTTTCAATCACATTGTCTGGAACTTCCGCTGTGAATACGAAAGGATTACGAATCCAATTTAGAGCTGTGAAATCTTCCGGAAAATAATTTTGAAATCATTCAAAAGTTGATGTTAGATGTTTTCTAATGTCGCTCATTACGTCGTCTTCAATTGACAAATTATTTTCTTCGATAAAGTTGCACAGGGAAGGAAACATGCCTATATTTTCATTTTCAACTTGCTGTTGCATTAATAGCAATTTCCTCTTGAACGCATCTACTTTGTCATGCAAATCAAATACTGTGTAGTTAACTCCTTGCAAACTCAGATTTAGTTCATTTAACCTAGAAAAAAAGTCTGAAAAGTATGCTAGTTTACATAACCATTGCTCATCAATCAAACTATCTCCGATCAAATTCTTTGAATGGGTCAAAAACATATAAATTTCATCGCGCAACTCAAACAATCGACTGAGGACTTTACCACGTGACAACCACCGTACTTCAGTGTGAAGTAAAAGTGTGGAATGAGCACTTCCCATTTCACCATATAAAATAGAAAATAAACGCGAATTAAGCGCTCGAGATTTGATAAAATTAACTATCTTTACCGACTCATCTAAAACCTTTTTCAAATGCATATTTTTGGTGGCCAAAGCTTTACGGTGAATGACGCAGTGTATTGACTTGCATTTTGGTGCCACTTCTTTAATTTTGGTCACCACGCCCGATAATTTTCCAATCATCGAACGAGCATCATCGGTACCAACTCCAACACATTTGACCCAACTTATGTGATTTTTGATGAAATAATAATTAATTATTTTAAATATATCTTGCGAAGTTGTTCTTGCGGTTAATGGTTTGCAGAATAAAATATCTTCTTGTATTTCATTGTTGAAATCAAACCGAATATATACAAGTAATTGTGCCAAATTTGAAATATCCTACTTTCATCTAGCTGGAGGGAATAATATTGACTTGCTTTTAATCTTTGGATTAAAATAGTTTCAACCTGTGATGCCATCTCATCTATTCGCTGCTTGACAGTATTGTTAGGCAACGATACTTTGTCAATTTCTTTAGCCGGCTTTTCTCCAAGGACAGATGCAACTATGTATATCCTTTGTTCCAGGCAGCAATAAAGTTTCATCAATTGTATGTGGTTTCCCGCACTTAGCTATACGTAAACTAGCTAAATATGATGCTGTAACACAATTAGCGTTTACACTACTAAAAGTCTTAACAATTGATTTTTGAGAGCATAATTCTGCATGTTTTCTTTTGAAAAAATCAAGAGTTTTGTCTTTTACACTCGTATGTTTGCTATATAAATGTCTTCGACGACTTCGACTCACTGGCGTTTGATAACTTCGGCGTAGTGAACTTTCGCTTAACACAGTGCGAGCATTTACAACTTTTATTTCCTGACTTTTATCTTTGTTTTTTGTTAGATTTCTATAATCCTAGCATTTTAAGTTATTAATTAACTCCACATCTCGCACCAAACTAATCAACTTTACTTGGAACATTTTTATTTTATTTTTTTTTTTATTTAGTTATTATTAATTAATCAGTTCACGTAAAGTGTTAAAATTTCCTTAGTTTCTTAATTTCACTAAAACCAAATCAGCTGTTGGCTGTAAACAACGAAAAACATGTTACCAAATGTTAAAAGTTGCGCTGGAGTAGCCGACTTTGATTAGAACTTACCCAACTTCTTCTCGTGTATTCTACAGGAACTGTCAAACGTCGGCTGCGCTCACGCCCGCACTATGTTTTAGCCTTTAAGCTCTTCAAAAACTTTTTGATTTTAGATCTATTCGTTATGTATATTGCTACTTTTCGTGAAGCAATTTTGAAATTCGGGAGAAACTACAAAGTACAATATTAAAATCTGTATTGGTTATTATAGTCATTTGCTTTCTGTTTGGTAATATCGATTTTTAATAGATTTTTGTTTTAAAATGAAAAGTCTTTCGGGTACCGGTAGCTGGTTGTCCGCGTGCCGGTACCGGTACGCGTACCCAAGTTTGGGAACCTGTGCCTTACAGCGTAACGTCGGATGTCTACCTCTCTTTTATTGCTACTTCTATTGCAATTACTCTGATAAAATATCTAGTCTGATCCCTTGTAGAATGCTTCCTATGCATACCTACCACCACCACCACACAAACTGTAACCCGACTCAACTCAATAATCCTCAATTCCCAATTTCTTCTTTCTTTCCCGCCAAGGCTGTGTTATGTTATCATATGCTATCCCATGAGTTTTGGAAACATTATAAAAAAAAAAATAGTATATCGAAAGAGTTCAAAGATCTGAACATGGTTGATCCTTGGTTCATTTCATTAGAGATTGGAGGCATAAGTTTCAAACAAATTCGACATGCCTACATAAAAGTTGACAAAAAGGCCTCAATAAAATGTCCAGGGAATTATCCATAGATACACCAGCGATGAGCACACACAATTAAAACAAACCAACATAAAAATGTTAAACACAAAATGGTTATGTCCTGCCCTAATTAGAATGCGAAAAAAAAAACAAATTTCATGATGTCATGCCCACAAAATAACTACCTCTATGTAACCTACATATATTTAGTGGTAATGAAATAATTTATATTCAGACTTTTGCTGAATGAAGGGCTGTGAAATGAAAACAAACTTCTGGAAAACTATATAAAATTAAGTTCGTGCTCAGTTTGACATAAAATCTAATCATGATAAAAGCAAACGTCGCCTGGGTGACATTGACATGTTTTTGATGAGTGCCAGCCACTAGCCAACCAACAGACACAAATTGACTTTATTAATGCGTTCTGTGGGATGTGATGATGATGATGATGATGATGACGGAAAAACAAATGGAATTCGGCCAACTTTTGGAAAATTGTGATATTTTTATGAACTGAGTTTTCCGTATGATCCACCTTAATTGCAGATCGGGAGAGAGAGAGAGAGAGAGAAAGAGAGAGAGACACACAGGAGAAACAATTGTAAAACTTGTAATAAATTTTCTCACCCACATAATATTCAAATTACATGCTTGCGTCTAGATTAAGTATGCTCGCAGTCCAACGTTTTGTGACCAGTTGAGCTGTTTACTTCCAATTTGTTCTAGTTAAAGCCCCCACAAGCATCCGCCCATTTACGAATTAGCATCGTTACCTAAAATTTGTCGTTGGCAATTTCTAGACAACATTCATTATGGTGGTGGGGTTTGTTTAGGAATTCCATAGCTATATCTATATATTTGGATTTGTATACATGTATTTGTATGTACATGCGCTGGTTCCGCATATTTTCACAGTCAAGAGAAATAAAATATTACCTTCATCTCTATATACGATACATGCACGGTCCTACATCTGACCAAAATCGGTTATCCAAAAGAGACAGACTCCTATATAGTAGTGATCCCACACTGTCAACGTAATTATAATTACCGCCTTCAGGTTGAGTTATAGTGTATCGCGTAAGACCGATTGCGTATAAGAATTTCGTTGGGAGTGACATCTTGTGGTTTCCGGTGTTTCTTCATCAATCCTCCTGTGAAATATTGCCCTCCCGCTCAGTTCAGGTGTAATAAAATGCCCTGGATGGCTGGCAACATAATAACTGGGCTGTGGTTATTGTAATCAATTCAAAAAAAATATTTTTATTTTTTTTTATTTGGATTACACTGTTTCATAATTTTTCATGCAATTAAATGGAATCGCGGATAGGAATCGAGTTACATACATTAAAATTTAATGTAATTGGCGGGAACGACCCGCCCTGTTTGAACGCCAGAATATTTTCGTAACAACTAAATTTGAATGGTTTTTTCTTTCGAAATTTTTTTTCAGGTGAATACACTTCAGGGAATAATTATAAAGTTGTCCATAAAAAAAAAATAAAAAAAAAAAATTAAATATTTCACATTATATTCAAGGTGTGCAAAAATGTTGTGTGCTTTGATGTGTTCCTGGAAATTGAGTTTTCATTTTTTTTGTTTTTTTTTCTTTTTTTTTTTTAATTTGTCAGTCACACACGAATTTCATGTCGTCATTTGAGAGGAAAAAGAAACACTTAAGTGAAGTGTAAATTGCTAGTAATTTCGAGAAAATATTTTGGTGTTGTTGGAAGTAATTTATTTTGATCTATTTTAAGGTATATACTCGTACGAGTATAATAAATTCATCCATATTTTGTGCTTTTTCCGAGTATTTTATTATGGCTGAGCGATGTTAATTAAATTCAATTAAATTTAATCAAATATAAAAGATAGAAAGAAATTATGTATAAATTTATTGAAATTTTATCATCCATAAATATGATTGCTGCCAGGGCCAGATAGAGGGAAGACCATGAGGGCCATATGGCATAGGTCTCAAAGCCCGCGGAGCCGCTCCTAAATCTATGGTAACTGTAACTGAAATGAAAATATTTTTTTTCATAAATTTTAGAATAACTAAAATTTTTGCAGAAAAATTTTGCATAGCAAAGTACCATAATAATTTTGTATAGCATTGTACCATTCTTCTTTGTGCATTCTACTTTATAGGTGTGTACCTATATATTGTATTATTTATTTATTTATTTATTTATTTAAGTCTACAGAGAAAAGCTCCTACAGACTAAGCATTAAAACTAAGTTAACATTAAGTCAAAAAAGGATAACATATTAAATCCATCGCTGCCTTCTAAGAAACTATGGTCTAATTTGAAGCCGTTCGGTGTTTGCGGAAAGGGTTTGCCACCATGTGACTTGAATACTGATGATCTTAATATCTATTTTGATTGATTGATTGATTTAAGAGGTTTGGGACCCCTTTCAGGTCCCCCGAACGAAGGCCAAGTCAAGGCAAGACCCATTGTTCACCCTCCAGACCCATGAGCGATCGCTCATAAGTCCCAACCGGACGCTCTTATAAATTCGAGTTTTGGCTCCCAGCCATCCTTGCCGGCATCATGTAACTCTTCCAGGAGGTGGGAACCAAGAATTCTGTAACGTATTCCTGAGAGTGCCGGGCAGTGACATAGAAAGTGGGTCACTGTTTCGGACTCCTCTCCGCAACCCCTGCATATAGGATCATCAACAAATCTCATCCTGTGAAGGTGGCCCCTGAGAGAGGAATGCCCAGTGATAATGGACACCAGAGTTCTCATGGTTGGCTTGTTGAGTTTTAGGAGCTTATTCGTTTGATTTGAGTTTGGTGTACCCCACAGTTCCTTTGCTGTCCTACCCGTGGGATCTTCTAACCAAAGGCGACTGTGTTGGCGGTCAGCCCAGCTTGAAATGATTGAGACAAGGTGTTTTGGTGCAATCCAATCCCAATCTGTAGAGGCAGGTTCCTCTGAGGCTGCTCCAAGACAAGCAAGTTCGTCTGCCCTTTCATTCCCGCTGAAGTTGCTGTGCCCCGGCACCTACTGCACTATCACCCTGTTATTCCGAGAAAGGGAATTCAGGGTAGTTTTGCACTCCATTAATAATTTGGAGGTTATAAAGGGTTTAGACAAAGCTTTGACAGCAGCTTGGCTGTCTGAGCAGATGGCTATCTCCTTATTCTCAGTGTCTGAGTTAAGGAGGTGTCTTCCCGCTTCAAGGATAGCCTTGAATTCTGCCTGGAAAACCGTGGAGTGGTTTTCAAGGTGCATGGAGAACTTAATTTCAGGCTCCTCACAGAAAACTCCCGCTCCAGTGCCTTCATCGGACTTAGAACCATCAGTATATATTATAATTGGGTTTGTCAATGGTTGAAACACGGAAAGTGATTCCCATTCTGCCCTGGATGGAATTCTATATTCAAAATCGCTGTCCAGCATGGTCTCGAGGAGGTGGTCACTATGTCTGTCAATGCCAGGTGCGATAGATTATTTTACTACACCCTGTAATATTTCCTTAACGCGGCCCGTTCCCAATACCAGTGTGAACTTGGCAGATCACAGCAGTTTCAGTTTCCGATGCCTCAAATATGGAAAAATGCAGTTGTTATACCTTTGGCTAAGTCCTCTGCACCAAAATCAGTCTCTGATTATCGGCCACTAAGCCTACTATGTTACCTTAGTAAAATCCTAGAGAAATTAATGAGCACGCAAATTCTCCAATACGTGTCGGATAATAAGCTCATTTCGAAATGGCAGTCCGGTTATCTTTCTGGCCACAGCAGTGAAACTGCTTTGTTGAAAGTATCTACTGATATCCGCAATTCACTTGACAGTGATTTGTTAACAGCTTTGGTACTCCTCGACTTAACTAAAGCATTTGATTCCGTCAATCACAGTTTACTTTTATCAAAACTTCAAAAATGTATAATTTTTCTCATTCTTCTTCTAGAATGATTTCAGACTTCCTTTCAAATCGCTCTCAGCATGTTAAAGTCGGGGATGCTAAATCGAAGTAGATTAAGGTGCAAATGTGGTGTTCCGCAAGGCTCAATTCTTGGACCGCTTCTTTTTAGCTTATTCATAAATGATCTCCCTGATATTATTGAAGACGTGAACATTCACAGTATATGCTGACGATGTTCAGATATATCTATCTCGTCCAATTGGGTTAATTGAGGACTGCATATACCGAGTAAACCGTGATTTAATAAATATCTCTGATTGGGCCACCAGCAATCCACTCTTGTTGAATCCCCTGAAATCATCTTGTATGTTTTTTTACAGGAGAGACTTGGAGTTTTCAGATCTTCCCTCTATACATCTTAATGGAGTACTTTTGCCATATGCCAACAAGGCTAAGAATCTTGGTGTTTATTTCAATAGTAAATTTCAGTGTTGTGACAATGTGAGAGCAATGAGTGATGGGTTCATACTGACCGTAACAAGTTCTATGAGAAGGAATATATATATAATAAATCTCTAGATCGAATAGAAAAGCCCGGCACATAAATTTTGTATAAGGCAATCAATTCGGGTGAACAAATTTTGTAGCAGAAAATATTTTTGACAAACATAATACTGAAAGCCTTTCTACGAGACTCTAAAGTTTGGAGCCCAACTAACTGTCACCTGGCCTCGTATGAGGGAAGACCAACTTCCCAGTTAAGCTCGTGAAAAGCATAGCGAGTAAATGATCTTTGTATAGATTCAATGCGTTTCATATGTAAAGCAGTATAAGGGCACCAAGGAACAGAGGAGTACTCCAATATGCAGCGAACTAGTGAAACATATAAAGCCTTTAAAGTATGAGGGTCTTGAAAAATAGTGCAATTACGCTCAATGAAACCGAGCAATTTAAATGCCTTGCAGGTGACATAGTCAACATGCAAAGAACACTTCAACTTGTTATCAAAAATGATACCAAGATCCTTAATCTCAGTAGGTCTGTCTACAGTAATGTCTTTAATCACGTAATCAAACAAAATAGGCATAATGCAACGATAAATGCTGAAGCTCTTATACTTGCTAGGATTGAGGTCCAAACAATTTTAACGAGCACCAAACTAGAAGTTTATCTAGGTCATTTTGAAGATGTAGACAATCTGCTAGATGTCGAATTGGCAAGAAAATTTTTAGGTCATCAGCGTACAAAAGGCATTTAGCGAAAGAGAATAGTTAACCCACATCATTAATATAAATAATAAACAACACTGGGCCAAGATGACTGCCTTGAGGCATCCCTGATTTAATTATAAATTTACGAGATTTAACAAAATCCATTTTTACACACTGCGAGCGATTACTTAAGTACGAATTAATCCACTTAAAAAAGGAGGAGTGAAACCCGAAGGCATGCAGTTTCCTTACAAGCAGATCAATATTTACCCGGTGAAAAGCCTTAACAAAGTCAGTATAGATAACGTCGACTTGCGCACCATTTTCAATTTCGTTAATACAAAAATGTTTAAATAATACCAAATTGGTTGTTGAGGACTTACCTACCCTTCACGAAGCCATGTTGCTGGGAACAAATCATTTCTTTTACGTAAAAATACATTCTGTTCGTTATTATGCTGTCAAAACACTTGGGAATAGGTAAAAGTTTGGCAATTCCTATGTAGTTTTTAATGGGAGTAGGTAATAAAAGAAAATTTCCACTGGTCAAGAAAAAGTCCTAGTCTAAGTGAAACATTGAAAATTATTGTTAAAGCTGATGCGAGAGTAGCATTGCAGTTTCTTGGTAAAATGTTAGGAACTAAATCATGTCCGTAAAAAACATCATTGTTTGAAGAGCTGAGCGTGTTTTCAATTTCATTAAGATCCAAAGGCATGGAATCAAGATCAATAGCAGCATCAGAGGTCTCCCAAATAGAGTAGAGGGAAAGAGAGGGATTTGAAACATAAACAGATTCGAACCACTCAGCAAATAAGTCGCAGCTTTCTTGTAAATTATTTGAGATCACATTATCAAGTTCCATTTGAATAGGACATCCAGAAGAAGATCTCTTATTTTTAATAAATGTCCAAAAAGCTTTACTATTAGTTTTGATATTTCTTTCAGCAAACCAAATGTATTTCTTGAAAAGGTACCTAAGTATGTAAAAATTCATATTCCCGCTTTAGAGGTTTTAAATTAGATGCATTTTCTGAAGTATTGTTTGCTTTAAACAATTTATATGCCTTATTCTTTATATTTTTTAACCTTAGAAGTCTCCGATTAAACCATGGGGGATGTTTGTTCTCTGATCTTTTAGAGATAGGTACAAAACTGTTCATGCCTGTATGAACCATATTCAAAAGTTTTATGTACAAAGCATTCAAATCGTATACTTGCTCAAAATCTAACAATTCATTCCATTGAATTGACAAAATCAGCTTTAAGAAAACCATAAACAAAAATGTTAGTAATACTTGAATATGCAAAATTATAGAGACATTATGTAGACATTACTATCTTAATTGAAAGTTGGCCAGTAAATCTGCATCATCAAAGAGCTCCTTGGGATCTTTTCTCTTCAGCTATCAGAAGCCAGTAATTGAAAAAGACTTTTCGAGCAAATTCTAGAAATAATGTTTTTTGTTTTTTTTTTTTTTGAATAGCGAAGGGTTAGCTTTTCTTGACTCCTATGAAAATATTTGTGATTGCCAAAATGGAAAATCCCTCGGAATTATAAAATTGCTAAGCAAAGAATATGTTCCAATTTTATACGATTATGTTAAAAGAGTGCGAGAAGCACAAGTGAATCTATCTATAAGCGACTGCATGTACATTATCTTTCCTCATTTATTCAAAATTAGTTTATCGATATTTGTGGATAATTAGTTCAAAAGAGAATTCTTGAAGAAACTCAAAATTCTAGATATTTTTCAATTATCGCAGATTCAACCCCAGATTGTTCACATAAAGAACAAAATAGTCTGATTTTTCGTTATATAATTAATTGGTAATTAATTGTGTAATTGATAACACTTTTCTACAACGAAAATATACTTTTAACGAGACATAGTGAAGGTTGTAGGTCTAGTGGAACTAAAAGTAGTCGCATACTACAAATTTCTCATACACCCTCAAAATCTCATTTTAGAAAAAAAAAAAAAATGTTATTCGGTAGGTCCATGTATATAATAATTTATAACTCCGCCATTTTTTATTCGATGTTTTATATTTCGTTGCGATGAAATACAGTCGAAAACATTTCGAAATTTACCATTTTTTACGCATTTGTTAAACTTTGACAACAATTTGATGGCTTATTTTGCTCTACAATATTATTTTTTTGTTCATATCATTAATAGCGAATTTGATTTCGCATCTAATGAGCATTTGTTAACTAAAGTTGACTAAGTTATCGAATTTTTGCTCATTAAGCAGCTTTATTTCCGTATAATATTGAACTACAGAGAAAGTTGAAGAAGCACTGGGTTTTAACCGCGAAAACTGTAAAACCGTGAAAAATGCAACAAATAACAACAACTAAAACAGCAACAACTGCAAAAAATACAACAACAACAACTATAACAACTAAGGCAACAACAGCTGCAACAAATACAAGAACAACGACCACAACAATAACGACACCAACAACAACAAACTCAAAAGCCGTTGTCAGCAACACCAAGTTAGAATTAAATTTCATGACGCATGCCCAAACGTGTATAGTTTTAATGTTAATTTTGTTTGGAATGTAAGGCGATAATACTAAGTATCCTTGTCACTTTTGTGAGTGGGATAGTCCTAAAGAAAGTTAAGTGTAAGTGCAAAAAGTGAATGTTGATGGACATGTTGTAGCCCATTTCACCGCAAGCACTAAAAAATTTGTGTACAACGTTTATGTAGTCGGAACTTTCTTGCTGCCAAGAAAATTATTCCACAATGAAACAAAACTATTCCTGGCTCGTCTTTCTACGATACTCAGTTGGGTTCCAAAATCGTTGTCCAGCATAATTTTCTGAAATTGTTACTCAACGAATAGTCCTGAAAACTAACCGAAATCAGTTGAAATATTAAAGTACTTATTGCCAACAAATGAAGATGTTGGTCACCTTCTTTGATTTTAGCTTCATTCAATCCAGGAAACTTTGTTTTGAGTTGATGAAATGCTTCGCTGTTGATGTTCAAATTATCACCAACTGCTTCATGTAGACGATCTGCAAATGCAGTGAATGTAGGATGACATCTTCATGCCGCACCAATGAAATGTTCAAAACATTTTACTTTCCAATGTGAAACGATGTACGTGGTAGCTACTCAGTCAGGTATCTATTTCGCACGCGACTATCTTACTCACAAAAGTAACAAGGATACTTGGTATTACCGCCTTACATTCGAAACAAAATTGTCAATAAAACTATTGTATCATACCCTTGGGGAAGCATCATGAAACTTAATTCTAAATTGGCGTTGCTGACAACGGCTTGTCAAAATTTCCAACACTGGATTTTAAATGATGCAACACAAAATGCAAGTCAGCAGCTACCCTCAAAGTCTAGCCGTAAGGCGCGCTTTGCTCAATGTTGGAAGTTTTTCTCTCTCAGGCCTACTTTTGTCAACACATGTACTATCAAAATTACAATGACAGCACCGAGTCTGGTGTTTTCAATTCTCTGAGGCAAGCCTTGAAACGAGCTGTGAGGAAGCCTGAGAAAGGCCAGGCCTGAGGCTTGCTTGGATGTGTTTCTCCCCTTAAGATTTTGCGAGAGCGCCAAAAATTTTGTTAGGTGCTACGGTTAACATTTCAGTGTTATCGGCTGAAGTGCACGAACGTGGCTGGTTATGAGAGTGAAAAATTAATAGAAAGTGTGAGGAGAAATAATTTTTTTTTATAATTTGAGCCATGGGGACTATGATAATATTAAAAATAAAGCAGGAATTTCTAAGAATATATCAGAGGAATGTTGAATAAGTGGTACCACAGATGGCACAAGAACTAGATGTTGCATACAGTACCAAAAAAGTATACAAAATTTATATGGCTGGGTAGTCCATTCCGGAATGGTCCACAACATTTGAAATGATGTTACGTCGAATGATTCATATTTTTTCGTATCTGAAGTGTTGAGGAAGTCGATCAAATGTATGCAAAACTGCTATTATAATAGCTTTTGCTTACGGCACGCTCTAAAACATGTTATGATCCATTCCAGAATGCACTATCCATTTCACAATCTGTATATTCTGCCCTAATATGCCATACGACATCTAGTTTTTGTGCCATCTATGGAGGTACAGATAAAATTTCCACCATCTTCTCCTATTTTTTTGTTTTTAAATTCGTATGGCTAAAGTAGAAAATATTCAATACGCACATGAGTGCTTCTTTCGCTTTGTCCATTTCAACACACAAATTTGTAAAATTCTTCAAAAATATCAAACAGTCGAACAGTTCCTTATATGATATAAGAGAGTAAGGTGCACAATTGTGTTTACCCTTGGCTACAAGGTGAGTGCCTTTGCAAGAATCAGCGCTAGCTACAAGAGTTAGTGACAGCTATAAGAGCTCCCGCCAGCTACAAGAGCCAGTATCAGCTACAAGAGCCAGCGCCAGCTACAAGAGCCAGCGCCAGCTACAAGAGCCAGCGCCAGCTACAAGAGCCAGCGCCAGCTACAAGAGCCAGCGCCAGCTACAAGAGCCAGCGCCAGCACCTAGAGATAGTGGCAGTTACAACAGCCAGTGCCATCTATAAGAGCCAGCGCCAGTTACAAGAGCCAGTGCCAGCTATAAGAGCCAACGCCAGCTACAATAGCCACCGCCCCATCCTTAAAGCCTAGTTGACATTATGCTGATTGACCAGCGTTGAAGTAAAAGTTAGACTCGTTTGACTTTCTCGATGCTGGTAAAATCAGTACGTGTGAAGAACTGATACTATCGGCACAGCATTGGTGTTAACATTGTGCTTATGGCGCGCTGATTCTAGCTGCTGATACATCAGCGCTGGTAAATCAGAGCATAATATCAACTAGGCTTAAGCGACAGATGGCAGCCTTATCATAGCTACTGCAAGCTAATTACCTCACGTTCGAACAAAAACGAATAAAGAAACTGAACTTCGGTTAACAGAACCAGTTGAAAGGGCTATGTGGAAACCCTATGCTCCCAAGAATGGTGCAGCTAAAAAGCATGTTTTATTGTTCTCCTTCTCTAGTAGGCATTCATAAATTTTCAAAAGACAAAAAGACGTAGATACTATTTTATTTGGTTCTTCTAATTTGAAGACGTCCGGCCCAGTTATATCCATAGGAATCTAATGGTGATATGGACGAAGACACTGCACGTTTGATACACACAGAAGTGTACTTGACTTGTACTCCCTAAGCACCGTTTTTGGGCGATTATTTCCTGACTGAATACAAGCAACTTCATCTTGTGTTGAGAGGGAGATTTCGAGACAAGTCTGTTTTTTTTTTTAATTTATTATGTATATTATGATATTTCGACACAGGTGCTTGTGCTTTAAGCGATTTACCTGCAAAAGGCGCGCTTATATAATGGAATTAGCATTGGTATCAAAGAGAGCTCGTTAACTGGTTGTTTTAAGCCTCAAACTTCCATTTTTCGCTATAGTTTCTGTAAATTGTACAGTTCAAACCATCACTGTAATTGAGTTCCTCTAAACCAATCGATAGAAGCATTTTTACTGAAACAATATTGAAAAGATAAGGGGGGGGGGGTAGTATGGTTCCTAGCCGTAAATGATTCCTTTCTTCTGCAGAAGATACAGTGGAGATTCATTACCAACAGACACCCAAGTGGAGACTTAGCTGTAGGATTTTATCTGTCTGAATTTCGTGCGTATAAGTACCTATTTAAATTAAAATACATAAATACAGAAGACATATGTACATACATATCTACATGCAAAATTTACAAGAACCAAGAGAAATCGCAAAAGAATTGGTTCGATGAACTCTCGTCAGTTTATGTTTGAGTTTTCATAACGCTCAACCCCTCATCATTTTGAATCTTCCTTCGGGATTTTACTTTTGCTCTTGGAAATGGTAATTGATGAATAAAAATTGAAAAGCAAATTAATATGAAAAATAAAGTAAAAAGTTAAGTGGCGATGAAATGGGAATTATTAAACATGTTAAATTATGCTCTACTAGACTTTCCCCTTTCCCTTGATTAATATTTTTCTACCAAGCATGAGGTCATTTTGGAACTTCTTTTTTCCATCTCCGAAGTTGCTTCTGTGAAAATCAATTGTGCCAGTAATAAAAGGTACAAAAAAAAAGTTGGGAAGGAATAATGACAATTTTGTTTTTTTAGTGGATGCCGAGAATTATAGGGGTAAGGTAGGGGTAGTGGGTGAACACCGTACTAAAAACTGGTTTTCTTAGTCCGCTGACACACGATGATACACACTCGATACACGGTACTAAAAACTGGTTTTCTTAGACTATTTTAGAACATTTTCGTGTATAGCCCAATTTATAGCAGAGGGTTAGTCCGCTGGCACAGGATGATACACACTTGATACACGGTACTAAAAACTTGTTTTCTTAGACTATTTTAGAACATTTTTGTGTATTGCCCAATGTATAGCATAGGGTTAGACTCGGATGATACACGAGTCTTTTATTACATATGTATGCGTGCACTTAGTTTGTGTGCGTATAGATCGTATGGAAATGATGAATTTTCGTTGCTGCCTCAAGAACGTGTATCAGTCGTGTACCATGGGCCTGATACATACTCGATAGATACAAAAACCGGTTTTTACGTGGTGTACCTTGCACGTCAACAATAATAAAATAGAATGGATTATGCGTTCATAAATTCGCAAGCTTTGCAACATTATTTCATTGTTTTAAGGAAGAAATGTGAAAAAAGCTTTATCCATAAAAAAAAAAATTCTTAATTAATTGGTTTCTAAAATTTTAAATCCCGGACGGTATAGAAAACCCCGTCCGGACGCTCCACAGACGCCATCCAAACTAGTACAAATCTGGGGAAACCCGGACGGATGGCAGCCCTAGCCTAAGAAGATAAC
This sequence comes from Dioctria linearis, assembly GCA_963930735.1. Lineage (NCBI taxonomy): Eukaryota > Metazoa > Arthropoda > Insecta > Diptera > Asilidae > Dioctria > Dioctria linearis. The sequence goes on along the minus strand of OZ005741.1, from coordinate 47,023,386 downwards.
GGGTTTTCCAATAAGAGGTGTTATTTTGATATTCAAAGAAAAATGTTATTTTTTGAGATAAATGATCGGATCTTTATTTCATTATAAAGACAAAAGGTATGCCGTTAATAATAGAAAATAACATCAGGCAAATGACCACCACGATCACGCCTACAGTCTCACCACGCCACGTCCTCGATAGCCTCACGAATTCCATCTTTGAGGTCTTTAATCGACGCTGGGCTGTTGGCGTAGACCTTCTCTTTCACGTGGCCCCAAAGGAAGAAGTCGCAAGGAGTTAAGTCACAAGATCTTGGTGGCCAATTGTGATCACCTCTTCGAGAGATAACACGGTCCGGAAACTTTTCCCGTAAAAGATCAATGGTTTCGTTGCTTGTATGGCACGTAGCGTCGTCTTGTTGAAAGTAAACGTTATCCAGATCAATACCATCCAATTCCGGCCATAAAAAATCATTAATCATCTGTCGATAGCGCAATCCATCCACCGTAACTGTTGCTCCAGCCTCATTTTCGAAAAAGTAAGGTCCAATGACCCCGCGGGACCATAAACCGCACCAAACAGTCACACGTTGAGGATAGAGAGGCTTTTCAACAATAACTCTTGGGTTTTCCGAGCCCCAGATGCGACAATTTTGCTTGTTGACGAAGCCATCGAGGTGGAAATTGGCCTCATCACTCAAGATGAGTTTTCGATGGAATTCCGGATCATTTTCATGCATTTCAAGGACCCAATCAGCAAAGACTCGACGTTGTTGATGTTCGGCCGGCTTGAGTTCTTGTGTTAACTGAACTTTATTAGCCTTAAGACCCAAATCTTTATGCAAAATACGGTGTAATGACGTTTGTGGAATGCCTAATTCCAAAGAACGACGAGGAATGGACAAACCTGGGTTTTCTTCAACACTTTCGGCTACAGCAGCAATATTCTCGGCTGTTCTTGAGCGACGTGCACGGGTTTTATTCTTCACATAACTAACTTGTCCCGACAGCTCGAATGTTTCTACCAATTTCTGTATTGCGGTCCCACAAGGTGCTTTACGACGACCCAAAAATGTTCGAGTTTTACGAACCGTCTCTGCCACATTTTCACCACTTTTTTAGTGAATTTTAATAATTTCAATGCGTTGTTGAATCGTATATCGTTTTTATTTTTTATTAATGGCGTAGTTTCTACTTGTCAAATGTCAAAAAATGACAGCTCCAAAAGTGACATCTACCGAAATAGCGGGCTAATTAAAATAACACCGGTTATTGGAAAACCCTTTATAAGCGGGAATTGTGAGAATAAGAGCGATCAAGAAGAAACTGTAGAAATGCAATGAAAATATATTCCTTCAAAACCAAAGTGATACTAATGATGCTGACTCTGCAATTTACAAGTAGTTATTTTCGTAGTAGTTAAGTTCTGTTGTTCAAAAACCAAAGCTAATAAATACTATGTGGGTTGTGTTACCGAGATTATGTCACAAAAAAATAATAATACATTTTTAGTAAATTTCTTAACAAAACAAAATTCAGAAAAAGTGGGAAAATATTTTACATATTTATTTATTTAAGAAATTCATGCGATAGTAAACAGATAAATCCACTTACTTACTACCGTTAAACAAATGCAAACTATAAGTAAAAAATAAAAAAAGGAAGAAGAACTACAAAATTTATACAAAAAAGAAAGAAAAAAAGAAAAAAAAAATTCAAATTAAAAACGAAAAAGCAGAAATTCAGTAGGGAGGAAGTCCATTAATTGCTAAAAAACGAAAAACGAAAAAACATCTGATATTAATCAAAAATAGTTAATAGAAACAAAAAATAAGAAATAAGATAACAAAGAGAAATAATTAGGATAACTTAAAAAGTATAATAATAAAAAAAGAAAGGGGAAAAAAAGTAAAACAAGATAAAATAAATAACAAAATAACAAATAAGGCAAATGAAGGCAAGGAGGAAGAAAGCAGAAAAATAAGGATGAACTAGATCTAGCTAATGTAAAATAGAAAAATTATTCAAATGTTTTATTACGACCAAAAGGTTGCGTTTAAAAATCGTAAAGGGGATTTGAAACGCAAGTAAGTGGCTGGCGGGTGGGGCGACTAGGATAGCTGATTTTTAAGACAGATAATAGGTGAGATGAGTCAATAGAACCATGTAAAATTTTAAACAGGAACAGGAACATTTCGTCAAGATAGGAACGACGTGCTTCTAATGATAACATAATCCACATATGAGCCTGTAAGTTTAAAAAGCAAGTACGTAGTAAATCTACGTTGAATACCCTCTATTTTGTTTCTGTACGTCTTATAGAAAGGGTTCCAGATTGGGGAAGCGTATAGATCTAACCAAGGTATTATATATAGTAATATGCGAAGAAAGCTGTTTAAATGGCCTAGCGCCCTTAACAGAAACTCCAAGGTTCTAAAAGCCTTGTTGATAATATGATTAATATGCTAGTCGAATAGAGACGGTGTCCAGTTTATAGTCCCAGTATAATGTGGTTTGCTTTCTTGAGAAGGACATGCATTTGCATTTATCCACATTTAAGGATAGTTGATTTTTTTTACACCAAAAGAGCAGTTTCTGGATATCATTTTGTAGGTATTGGCAATCGGATGGATCATTTATAACTCGATAAATTTTGTAGGTATTGGCAATCGGATGGATCATTTATAACTCGATAAATTTTGGTGTCATCAGCATATATTAAGGAAGCAGAGGATAACTCATTTGGGTCATCAGTAATATATAATAAAAAGAGAAGTGGGCCAAGAATCGAGCCTTGAGGTACGACCGAGGTTTGCGTGTATGAATTTGACGAAAATCCGTAAATTACAACCGTCAGATGATGATTCGAGAGATATGACTCAAACCAGAGGGTACTGTTAGAATCAAAGCCCAATCCCCTTATCTCATCTATGACTACTTTCTGATTTTTTCTATCAAATGCCTTAGATATATCCGCATAGAAAACATCCAGCTGTTTAGCTTCATCAAGAGCCAGAGCAACAGAGTCGGTGAATATCGAGAGATTAGTTACCGTAGATCGGTCTGGTAGCCATGTTGTTGAGGGCTGATGTAGGGTTTAAGTTGCTGTATTAGAGCGCTATAAACCGACAGTTAAGGATGAAAGGATTATAGAGGAAGATCAAATCATGAAAATATTTAAAAAGTTTCAGGATTTAAGACGCCAAAGATTACATTTCCCGCTTTTGTTTTCATTGAAAAATATTAAGATAGAGTAAAATTATTTTTTAAGATATTTTTTTACATTATAATGTTATATTATCAGTTATTAATTGTTTTCATATTATCACCAGAATTCTTGTTTATGTTACCTATTAGTCGATAAGAGATAACGTTATATGTTTTTTAATATAAATTTACTTAAATTTTAATAATGCCACTTTGTTTTTTTTCTTGTACCTAACATTTATCAATAAAAATATATTTTTTTAATTTTTTTTTGTCCGACTTTTCCCCGTACCAGGATCCGCCTTTACCCCACACATAAGGGTGGAAGCGGATACTCTTTATAAAAAAAAAAAAAGTGATCGGAGGAATAAAAATTTATTTGATTTTGACAATTGAGACATGCAAGATTCTAAATATTTTTTTGCATATTTTCTTCTGAAAAGTGTAATTTTTATTAACAAAAAAGAGCAAAAATCGTCCGACTTCAATGATACAGCTTTCTTTAAAAGTGCGGCAACGATCCAGCTTTTACCCTATATTAAGTACTAATTACCTCGGAGATTGTAGGAGTATATATAGATAATCTTTTCTGTAACATCTGCTTTATAAAGGCGATCTAATTCGGAATCAGTTTTTCTTATTAGCACGTATGGAATAGGGTGAAGTCAAATAAATATAGGCTCGCATTTTATTCCTTAAATTAAGCATATACTTGACGTTAGGAATCTCAACAATTTCTTGAGAGAAAATATGATTTTCAGGTCCGAGAAAGTGAGTTAGCTAGGTCTCAACTTAAAAAAAAAACATATGTGGTAATAGGGGTGTAGTATAGGTATATAGTATTGGAGGTAATATAGGTGAATTAATCTATCATTTTCCGATGTGAGAAAATCATTTAGGTCTAGATCTAATTTACTGGTAATATGGGGTAATTGGGGATGTAAACTAGGTTGAATCTATTAATTTCGTATGCAAGAAAGCGATTTAGATATGCATCTACTTTGAAAAAACTTATTTGAGGGGTATTTCTGGGTGAATTGGGAAAAAAACTTAACTGGAGGAGATATACTGGATTTTGATCGGGTTAATCTACCGTTTTCAGTACCAGAAAACAATTTAGTTAGATCAAAACTGAAGGAAGTTCATTTAGGGAATATTTACCGAATAATTAACAGGTAACAAATTTATTTTAGAGATTCCTTAAGGATTATGAGGAAATAGCATGAATCTATCATTTACCTACACAGTAAAAATTTGCACAAATTGTTTCAACAAAGCTTAGGTAATTTTCGATAAGATTAGGGAATATTCCCTAAAATGTAAGGAATATTGCCTAAAATGTAGGGACTATTCCCTACATTTTAGGGAATATACTCTAAAATGTAGGTTTTTTCCCCTGAACTTTAGAGAGTATTCCCTACATTTTATGGAATAGTCCTAATATTTTTTACAGTGTAGATCTCCACTGTGAGAAATCTTATTCAGTGGTAATTAAAATATATTTATCGCTAAACGAGTAATTATTGTAAATTTGTTAATATTAGTCTGAAATCATGCTAAAGGATTTTGATTAATTCGGGTGAGTTATCGTTTTTGGGTCCGAGAAAGTGAGTTATGTAGATAGGCTTGGACTTTGGAAAAATTCATTTATGCTGTAATGCTGGGCAGAAGGGGGGATATATGGGGTAATTTTTATGAAATGGGAGAATATATTATTTTCACGTATACAGAAAACCAATTTAGATATAAGGGTGGACTTTGAGAAAAAGCACATTTAGGGGATATTTATGGGTTAATTATGGGGATAAATAACTCATTTAGGGGGTAATTAGTGAATAAAACTAGATTTTAATTAAATGGGGTGAATTGACCATTTTCAGGTGTAAAAACACGATTTAGCTAGATTTCATTTTTGACATAATTCATTTAGGGTAATACGGGTTAACATGGACGATATAGTAGGTAATTTGGTTGAAATTTACCGTTTCCAAGTGCGAGAAAAGTGAATTAACTAGGTCTTAACTTTGAGAAAATTAATTTAGGAGATATAATGGGGTAATAGACACTAGTTTGAGAAAACTGATTTAAAATATGTTCATGGGGTAATTAAAGGGTAAGAAATACATTTTTTGTGTATTTAAGGGGAAGCATAACATTTTAATTGAACATCATGATAATTTTCGGTTGCGTCGATACAGCGATTTTGTTGATATCGAGAATGAAAAAAAAATACTCCTTTAAAACATATTCAGGGGCAAACCATCAAATGAGCAAATCTTGTCTTGAAAATGAATCTAAAAGTTTAATATTGAAATGAAATAAATCTTTACACCATTTTCCGGTACGACATAGCAATATAATTAGGTCTCGATTTAAATAAAAAACTTTCATTATCAGTAAAAATTTGAAAACATTTGAGATTAAATTTTTTTAAATTTATTATGACAAGGGAAGGCTGGCTTGATGCGAACGGATTCATTTAGCTATCAAAATTATAGTAAGACCTAATTTTTCCCGAGGAAAATACAATGGTGCCTCTCTTTTCTCAACATACGCAATATATATTCGGAATGATTTGGTCTTAATTATCCTTAAAGATTTTCCTTCCGCAAATCCAGAGTTTAATTACATCTGGATTAAGGCGGTCCTCTAGTTTCTCGGGTCGAAATTTTTTTTTTTTTCATAAATCACATTTGCAACATGTGTAGAAAATGTGTGCCAAAGGATTTTTCGATATTCGAAGTGGTTCACAAGCTACGGCCATGGAACGGAGCAGGTATACGGAGCGCGAATTAGGCCCGATTAAAGGGGAGCCGAGTAGGGGTGAGGCGTATTTATCGTAACAGATAAAAACAACAAGTATTTACACATGGAAGATAACAACTGTTACTCACTACTTAAATACCTGTTATAAGAAATACTAGGAATACAGCTGTTACGGATAATACGAAATCGTAACCTGTTATAAGACGGTGAGATGAAATTTTTAGTATAAATCACATCGCGAACTTTCAAACGCGTTTTGCTCCAAACACCATTTTTCGAAACGGTGACCACGATATTTCAGAAACTACTGCACCGATCTTGTTCAAATTTATACAGCATCTTTAAAATGTTATAAGCCAGCGATTGAACTAGGATTATCATGATTGCTTGGATAGTTTTTTTTCTACGAGCGAAAAAACTTAAGAAAAAATGAGTAAAAAATAGAATGTAATTTTCAAAAGTGTATAAAAAAATCAATTTTTGTAATTTAGAATTCACTCTAGTTCAATCGCTAGTCTTAAATATGAAGATTAAAATGCCGTTTGGTTTTTTGATATCAGATAAGCAGAACAGCCGCAATCTTGGTCACCGTCAAGCACCTCTTTTACTTGATGTCTTCCTGTCGGCCACTATAACTTTTATTCTATTATATATTTTGACTTCAAAAAATTTGTAAAGCTTATTTAAATGTTAATAAAGATTATGCAAATACAATGAGATTGATTATTTCGATGATTTGCCCGTAAAAAATTATTGAAAAAGCCGTAAAAAAACAGCCGAGAAACTAGAGGACCCCCTTAAGTTCAAACTCCACAGAGCACAACATTTACTTCTGTTTTCTTTATCGTAGCCCAAATATGTCTGATGATGACACGGTATCCGAATTTGATCAATATTGATCACTTCCTTTCCGAAATCGTCCTAGAAGGCGATTTTAATATCCATAACATATCGCGTGGCGTCGCTCAGACATTCTTCTACCACAAGCCCTGCGGGTCGATTTGTTGAACTCTTGATTGTGAATCGTTTGATTTGCAACATCTAGTGGATGTTTCTCGCCTCTGTTAATTAAAAGCTGCGCCTCATTCTTAACCAAGCCTATGCACAAACTATTGCACTTGTCTTATTCGATAGGAACATTTCCAACTGATTGGAGACTAGCTCACGTTCAGCCTATTCTTAAGTAAGGTGAGGGAAGCGATCCCTCAAATTATCGACCAATTGCAATCACTTCGATTCTTTTAAAGGTTTTTGAATCGATCATTAACTCAAAATTAATGAAGTATCTAGAAACTAATCATCTCGTTAACGATCGCCAATATGGCTTCCGAGATGGACGCTCATCTGGAGACTTGACGACTTTTCTTATGGAACGTTGGGATTGTAGTCCTCATAATTTTGGTGAGTCCAAAATCGTTGCCCTAGATATTTCAAAGGCCTTTGATAGAATCTGTTATCCAGCCCTTTTAGCTAAACTTAAAGGATTTGGTCTCTCCCCTCTTCTGCTATTATGGATTGAAAGTTTCCCATCTAGTTGCCAAACACGTGTTGTATTGGATGGCGTTACATCTAAACCTCATCCCATAAATGCCGGTGTGCCTCAAGGCTCTGTTATCTCTCCAACTCTGTTTTTAATTTTTATTAATTATCTGTTTTCCCTTACTTTTAATCCCATCCATAGTTTCGGTGATGACAGAACCCTTGATTTTGCTTACTTCCTTGACACTCTTGCAGACTCCAGAGCGAACGTATAATGTAAGGCGTTGGTGTTTTTTTTTAAACAATTAGATCTTTCCTGATTTTTTTTTATCCAGATCCATTTCTTTTTTGATACAGTTCCATCCCATCGTTAACAATAAGTATTTCTTGAAAGAAATACGGCAGTCTATTAAAATTTGAAAAATTAATTTTAGGTAAAATTTGATGCAACGGATTATAACAGATGCTCTATCGATGCGAACGTATTCAGAATATGTGGTGGACAATTTATTTGAAAAACACCGTCTGGTTCTTGAAAAAAAAATCAATAAGGTGTTCCGAACTTACATTCCGGAGTGTTTTGATATTATTTCATATTTATTCGACAAATGTACACAATATATTCATCTTATAATGTACCTTCTTATAAACTATTTAACCAAAAAATAAAGACAATCAAAACTGAGGCCAAGCCGCATGAAAAAGTAGAAAATAAACTTTTCTTTACACACAGAGGTGGACTCAGATTTTTTGATTGGGACATTTCTCTTGAATATTCTTTCTCTTCATGAATCAAATCACTTATTACCTCTGATTGATCATACTGAAATATATCGGTGATTGTCAGCGAATAAAATCTGAGTCCACCTCTGTGTGTGAAGAAAAGTTTATTTTCTACTTTTTCATGCGGCTTGTCCTCAGTTTTGTTTGAAAACTCGTTTTTTTACTTATTTTATTTTCTGCCTTTTTCACTAAATTGTTATTACGTGCTGCATGAAGATATTTTAAAACAATTTTTAAGTCATGTTTGGTGCCGATCCGAAAACAAAAATTTTTCGACTATCAAATCGTTGAAGTACTGCAACGGTTTTTTGAAATTCAAATTATGTTTTAAACAGTGCTGTTTAGCTGTATTCCAACTTGATTCCATATAACATGAATTTTCACGATTTTCCATGTTTTCCACAGACTTTTCTTATTACTAAGATTTTTTTTTAAAAATTTACATGAATTTTCCTCGATTTTTCATGCAAGTTTTTATGATTGTTGAAGAGCAAATATTGATGCCAGTAGGACGGAAAAAAAATGATTCCGCATACCTTATAGAACTTTTTTGTCTAACAATTTTCCGGAAAAGTCGGAAAATTCCGGAAATTTTCGAAAAAATTTCCAGAAAAATTGGAAAATTCTGCACTTTTCCTGAAACAGATTTATCATCAATCATATCGATGAAAATTTGTCCGTTGATTTTCCCGCTTTTCCGTGTTTTCCACGGAGTTTTCCAAAAAAGCCACTTTATGCAACTTATTCCGCTCTACAACTTTGTCTTAGGTTGCAAAACGCTCAAACGCTTCCTTGGTCGGAAAAACTCCGGAAAAGCGTTTTACATGAATTTTCCTCGATTCTTTCTGCAAGTTGTCACCATTGTCGGAGAGAAAGTAATAATGCCAGTTGATAGGGAACTTGATCCTGCATAATTTAGAAAACTTTCTTACCGGAAAATTGTCCGGAAAAGTCGGAAAATTCCGGAAATTTTTTTCGGAAAAATCGGAAAACTCTGCATTTTTCCTGAAACGGATTTATCACTAATCAAATTTGTACCAAATTTTCAAATGATTTCTCCCGATTTTCCGGGTTTTCCATGGAAATTTCCGGTTCAAATTTTGTGGGTCTACGAGAGTGTCGAAAATAGTAAAAAAGAAAGATCTAAATGAATATGCAGACAAATTCGTGTACGAATTAAAGGGAATGGCCTCAACAATACTGAAAAATTATGTGACTGGAGTAACTTTTTAAAAATATGCATGTTTTCCGTCCGGGTAAATTATTCCAAAGGCGTATTAATCGAACAAGGAAAGAACCCTCCATGACTCGTTTACATAATCTGGGAATCACAATTTTTCGGTGTCTTGCTGAATGCAGAAATTGTAGGCAATTATAAAGATAGCTTTAGGTTTACGTGAGATGATATAAGGCCTAAGAGGAATATCAACGTTCTGCGATGCAAATATGTCATCAATGTGTAACAAGGATGTTCTATAGGGTGTGATGTAATCATAACGTCACCGCAGTCCATGGATAACCCTAAGACAGTCATTTAAAGCTACATCCATTTTATGTTCACTTATAGTATTTAGTTTAGGGTAAATAAAGTATCCAATGCAGAAGTGAGGCAAGAAAAGAATTTTGACAAGACTTTCATGAGTGCGGAGTGTCAGTATATCAGCTGACAATCAGTAACCACCGCAGACCAGAATAAATTTTCCTCAATTGTGCTCTAATATAATCTATGCATTTTAAATTGGAATTTATCATAACTTCAACTTTATCTACATACGGTAGAATTACAGAGTCGATACAAACTTGTGCAAGCTGAGCGGGGTCAAAGCCTGGGTTATGTATTTGGATTGTTGCTGAGCATTTCACAAGGTTTAACCTTATAACATTATTACGAGACCACTCAGAACCTCGTTAATGTAATCCAAACAGTTATAAATAAGGCCGATAATACTACCAAGGAGGTAAATTTGCACGTCATCCGCATACAAGTGAACTTAAGGGGGTATTCTAGTCTAGAAATTCGAAAAAATCGATTTTTTTTGTTTTCATATTTTCAAAGTTTAACTATTAAAGAATATGCCTACAAGAGGATTTTTCAAATTTGTATCTTTTATATTTAGTGTTCACTTGCATCCAGCTGCTAACAGTTGAATTCTAACTTCCAAACCACGTCGACGTATGGACTTTAAAAGTTAACGCCACTGTTTATTGCTAAATTTTTGACAGCGAAAAAAAAACAAAATGGCGGCTCCACAGCCATCTTCCCGGGACATGTTTCGGAGCAAGTTTGACGCGCTTGGTGGCGACCTCCATTTTCAAAGGAAAATTGTTTTTTTCTCGCACGGGACTTTTTTTTTCTTATTCTAGAGGGTTTAAACTATTTTTTTAAGCCAATAAAAAAAAAACGATTTTTCAAAAAATTTACAGTTACCCCTTAAACGCGTTTTTCTCGAAACTGCCTTTTTCAAGACGATGCCCATGATTTCTCAAGTTCTACTGGACCGATTTACTTGAAATTTTCTTGAGAGTCTTCTTTATAGACTTGTCTATGTCCGGAATTAGCCGCATCCGCAAATTTCAATTTTTACTATTTTTAAAAAATTCGAATAGTCAAAAAAAGTGGTAGAAAAATTGCTTTTTTTTAGGCAGCGGCCATTTTGTGAAAATTTGTTTTTTCAACTTTTCCCTAGTTCCGGACATAGCGACATTAATCTAGACTAATAATCTTTTTTTATTTTTTTTTTTCGGATTGCTAGGCGGGTTGGAATCGTGGGCATGATCATGCGCTAATTTTTTGAGGCCCCCCACTTCAATTTTCAACTTTTTTAATTTTTTAATTTTTTTCTGTATTCTTGTAATGTTAGTAAATAACTCATAAAAAAATGGATAGAAAAATATTGATTGCCTTTTTTGTACGGCACTTCAAAAATCACCTAAAATTCGGGCTTCTAGACTAGAATACCCCCTTAAGCGAATTGGATTTTCTATGGCAGATCATTTATAAATAGATAGAAAAGTAAAGGTCCGAGAATAGAACCTTGTGGGACACCTCTACACAGGGATAATAGACTAGAAAACTGACCATCCACTTTTACTCGTTACTTTCGAGATTAGTCTTTTGAACATTTAGACAACAAACATTAAAAGAAACAAATGTGTGGATAAAAAAATGTCAAAAGACCTTTGACCGATAGACTTATCTCCAAAAAATTTGAAGAAAATCGAAATGCAATAAAATGATTCGAAATGTGTCATCGTGTCACATTTCGAGTTTGTTGAACTTTTATCATGAATGGCAGGGCAGGAGATTTAATGTTGTAATTTTTTGTACAGATAATTTTTTTTCCTACTTTTTAAGGTTATGTACGTTATTTTTTTGAATGTGGTTTTTGAATTTTAATTTTTTCGTGATTGTTTTTCTTTATTTTTTAACGTAATGTATAAATTGATTGGATAATTAATTAAATATTTATCCACTATAATTAGTAAAAACTGTAAGGCAGGCTGCTCGCTAAAGAAGCAAATGCTTCATGCATGCACTATGCACTTGTATCATGCTCTTAAAAAAAGCATCATATATACTTTTAAGTGATACGCCGCTCACCAATGTTGTAATTGCTTGATGCACGGGCACTTGTTCTACTTATGCTGCAAGCATTTTTGTTTGAGCATTGCATGGAAGCACTTTGCCCGGGCAGATGCAGTGCAATTGCTCTTTATGGTGAGCGGCTTACTTATACAGGGTGTCCCGTATGTGGTCCGACACCCGAAAGCTACGGAAAGGTCATACTTAGCCAAACAAAAAATTATATCGGTGGGGGGAGGTAATCGTAACCGTTTCCGAGATAACAGGACTTTAAGATATTTGGGTATGTTTTTATAGATAACCCTGTAATTTCTGAACGTTACACCCTATGACGACGAATTAAACTTTGATAGATAGATAATCGTTGAACCTTTCGAACGGTCTATACATTTTTTTACTGCACCCTTTCCATTTTGAAGTTATGACTCAACAAAATTACAATTTCGGAACTTTTACTCGTTATTTATTTATTTAGCTATTATTTTTATCAAAAAACACGTCATCAATATCAAATTTTCATATTGAATTTAAAAAGCTCAAAAGCTTAGCTTTAAAATAGCATACCGCACTCTGTACCCAAAATGTAACCCCTTCTGCGTTTTTTGTACTTTTTCATAAGCATCTCCAGCGAAAATGGCTGAAAAAGCTCATTTCCAAAAGATAATTGCCTACTTTCTGGCACTTATTGAACTTTCTCAGCTATTTTCGCTGGAGATGCTTAAGAGAGTGTTACATTTTGGGTACGGAGTGTCATAGCGCATTTTATAGCTAAGCTTTTTTCTTTTTAAATTCAATATGAAAAATTGATATTGGTGACGTATTTTTGGACAAAAATAGTAGTTAAATAAAAAAAACGAGTAAAAATTCCGAAATTTTAAATTTGTTGAGCCATAACTTCAAAATGGAAAGGTTGGGGGAAAACTTTATAGACCATTCGAAAGGTCGAACGACTATTTATCTATCAAAGCTTAAATCATCGTCATAGGGTGTAACGTTCAGAGCTTACAGGGTGATCTATAAAAACATAACATACCCAAATAACTTAAAGTCCCGTTATCTCGGAAACCATTTCGATTACATCCCCCCACCCATACAATTCTTTGTGTGCCTAAGCATAACCTATCCGTAGCCTTCGGGTGCCAGACCACATATGGGACACCCTGTATAGCATATGAGAAGTGCATATGCATGATGCATTTGCATTTTTGGTTGGTGGCCTACTTAAACTTAAACGCTAGTCTCAGTCTTTTTGAAATCATTTTTGATATAAGCGTATAAGCACTTTTGCAGTCCTATATAGAAAATATATTGTTCGGTTACTTTCTTTTTATTTGTTCCCCCACTCCAAAATCTTCTTCTATGATTGAATACGTCAAACCTATGAGTATTGCATTAATAACATATGAATGACATTTAGAAAATTGTAACGGCAGCATGAAATATATCCAACCGGAAGAAGTGCATATTCAAGACATTATTCGACTATTCCTCTACCTACATAGTCCTGAAAATTCTTAGTGAGCATATCTTCTTAGCGCATCTTCCTATAGAGTAATAAGAGTACAAAAATTAATGAAAATCTTTCCCTTCCAAACTTCTGTCTAGACTGCAGTGTAAGCGTTTCAGAACGTGGAGTATAACTCCTCCATGCATACAGCAAATGAATATATGTATGGATTTGTGTAGGTTTGTGTGTGTGTGTGTGTGCCTTACTGTTCTGCAAAGACAATATTGACTTTGTTCTCGAAAACATCTCTATTCGGTCGAAAGACTGACTATTCTTAAAGAATCTGTGAATGAAGAGGAGTAATCAATAGAGACTCTCGGTGTTTATAATTTTTTATTTCTTTACTCTTCTTTAAGTTGTCGTATTGTAAGTGTTATACACGGTCGACTTAACACAAAAAAAGAAAAAAAGAAAAAAAAAAGGAATTCATGAGTATTCAACACCTACCTTTCTAGGGGTAAATGCTATCATCTGGTGGAGGTGGATGCTGCCGCCAGCCAACCGACCCAAAACGGTGGCAGCAGCATTTTCTCTCAATCAAGAAAATTCCTTCTGATATCTGTAGTAGGGATATCCGAATACTCACTATATACCCCTCCCTCACGTGAACTCAATCCAGCCTAATGTGCGAATTTCGAATGCCAGTCATTTATCAAGCAGGACAGGAAAATCAACCTTGTGCAGGCAGATAACTTAGGGATAACAAATTTTAAACCAAGGAGGTAAACGGGAAGCGATCAGTTATTTTTTCATGGTAGTATCAACAGCTGACGACAGAGCTTTTAATTGAATTTGAAAGGATTTTTATTGCTGGTTTTATTGTCAGAGAGAATTCCTTGAATTCACATATCTGGGAATATCTGGAAGCTCTTAATTCAATTGGAATTTTGACTTGTAAATTGTCAGCTGGTTTTTATGAAGGGTTCGCTGTCGTATATTTTTATTGTTGTAATTGAAAGGAATTTCGTAGTAAGTAGTTAAATGCGAATTTTACGTCTGTGTTTACAGTAATTTTAGTTGACACAGTGGGTTTCGATTCAGATTTTAGCGAAAGGTAAATAAGGTTATGGATCAATTTAGATAATGAAATATTAATTATTGTCAGATTGGTATACCCGCCCCGTGTGTTGTAGTTATATGTACGTACATATATCAAGGCAAAGCATACTAAAACATATAATTGGCATTTGGGTAGAAATTCGATATTCTTCATTTAATTAGTTATGTTGTTATTGCTGTTTATTTGTTACTGAGTTGATATCAAATACTATCCAGAAAAATCACTTGTAATATTTCCCAAGATTCTGTTGATTTTTAAGCTGCTCGAATTTGTTGTTGTCAAGCTAGCAGTAATGGTTCGCAGCGTGCTGCTATGCTATGCATAAGTATACCTATTACTACGACTATATAAATACTAAAACTTTGATACTTTTCCCGTCATATATGGCACGAGTGACGATAACGATTAGGTTGAGATTGAAAATGAATGGCCCATGATTTAATCGCTCTATTCACAGTCTGTTAAAATAACGTGACTATAGGCTTACCACAAATATAAGGTTTTTTTTTTATATCAGTCATAATCAATCTGCTTTATTGCTGCAATGGACATACGGCAACGCAACATTAACTTTTCATCGGATCCGGTTTCGTATGATAACTCTGCTCACTCTACAATTTCCTAGTTAATACGATCGAACTTATTCTCTTCAAAGTATACTTCTCAGTGTTCTTGATTGTTGGATCTCTTCTCTTGTTGTAAGTTTAAGTTGATGAGAGTCTTCTTCGCAATGCAGTTGTTATCTTATAATTGTAGAATGTTGGCAATCTAATCGTATTTATTTCGTCGCCACGATAGGATCGGCGAAAACGTATCAACAATTCTTCGTTTGAGACTTGGTCTTGCTAGCGATATTTTAAAATACGACACAAACACCTAATTCAAAACTCAATGAATAGATGGCGTGCTATCAATTCGATAAGTTTTCTTGCCTCGTACCGATAGAGCAACACCTTGGAGTTCAATAGTTTTGATTTTATTGAGATTTTACTGAAGTGCCATAGCGGGAATGCCGAAAAAATCAAGTTTTTCGACCCAGAGATCAGAAAGTTCTCATCAGTATGGTTATATCTGATCGTCTACAATAGAAATTCGATGCCTATACAAAAATACCGTATTGCGACAAGGGGGATAATCACCCAATTTGAACATTGCAATGAGAAATTTTGCTACCATATGATTCACATTTGCTTTTAATAAAAAGTATTTGTATGAGCAATTGAATGATCCTATCATCGAACATCTATGGTTGGTGACCAGTGATAATCATACTGATGAGACCTCTCTGATTGCTGGGTCGAAAAGTTCGACAGCCCCGTGTTAGAATTAGGAAGCGATAATCACAATTGGAGCTATCTAGAGCATAATGCGATGCAATTTGAAATTTAAGCCCTACAAAATTCAGATTGTGCTGGTTTTGAACGAAAATGTTTATGTTTCAAGACTTAATTACTTGAACATAATGTTAGAGAGATTCGACGATTCTTACAATATTTTCTTCAGCGACGAGGCTCATTTTCATTTGAATGGTTATGTGATACGTCAGAATTATTACCGATTTTGGGCAGAGATAAACCCAACAACGTTACATCAAGGCCCTTGTAAATGTCAGCAAAATGAATTATAGGACCTTACTTTTTTGAAGACCATAGAGGTAGATGATATGGTATTTTTTTGGTCCTAAACTTCAAGAATATGAGCATTATAATCGACTCTCATCGTTCGAGCAAAATCGAGTCATTTTTAATTTTATCCCCTTAGATTTTATCTTAAGAGTATTGTTTGCGACAATAACTCACGAAGTTTGGTAGATTTAAGATAAAATATTGAAGAACAGATAAGGTTGATTCCTCAACAACTTCTTCTAATAGTTTTCGATAATGTCCGCAAACTCTTTGAACAGTTTCGCCAAAAAAACGGCCGTTATTCAACCAATGTAATATTTATTTAAAAAGTAAAACTTCGTTCACTGTGTTCATTTGGAATAGGTTCCTTTTGTCTTTTTTATAATAGTTTGAAATAGTTGGATCATTCTGAGATACCCTGTACTATACCTACTTCATTCAACAATTCTATTATTATATTATATTATATTATATCACCCAACGAAAACCGTTCAATGTAAACAACGCAAGTAAAGCGTTTTTCTTATTTCAGGATAATTTAAAGAAAATCAAATCCTCAGAGAAATTGTAAACAGAAAGCGATGTATGCAGTGGTGTTGTTAAAGGCTGAGAAGAGGTCGCAGGAAGCAATTTCCTGGTAAAACCCAAGCATGGTCATGTGTGATATCCTTATGTTATATTATTTTTGGTAAAATTCTGGAATTCTTTGAAAATTTTCGATATCAGACTGAGGCATCCAGACGACCTTCAAATTGTTTTAAAGTTTATCTAAGAAAAGTGAGCAAAACAAAAAAGTGATAGTCTTATGCCGCTTCAAAAAAAAAAAAAGGATCTATTCAAGCTTCTGCTAGCACCTCTTAAAGCTGCAAAAATAAAGCATTTATATGACTTACCTACAGTAATTCAATATTTAGTTTCATTCCACGATAAGTCATCTACGATACTAAGTTTGATAAAGAAAAATAAATATAATTTGTCCTCCAATTTTTATTGAAAATAATTTAAAAATGAATATTAAATGATTTTTTTTTTAATTTCTCTGGTTTGCGGAGCGTGGCTGCCACAAATTTTAACTAAATTAAATAAATTTTTAACATAAGCTTTTTGAAGTTAGTAAGCAGAAAATAACGGTTTCCGATTTTTAAAGTTCTATTCATTTTTATGAAAATTTGATGCAATAATTTGTTTTACCTGCATTTTACCCATTAAGCAAGCAATCTATTGCATCAAATTTTCTCAAAAATAAGTAGAACTTTAAAAATCAGAAACCATTATTTTCTGCTTACTAACTTCAAAAAGCTTATGTTAAAAATTTATTTAATTTAGTTCAAATTTGTGGCAGCCCCGCTCCGCAAACCAGAGAAATTAAAAAAAAAATCATTGAATTTTCATTTTTAAATTATTTTCAATAAAAATTGGGGGACAAATTTAAAAATTATAAAACGTTAATTTGTTGCCTTAGGTGTTTAAATAAATATTCCATTAATGAACTTGCGATTTAATCAAAAATCTTAACGCTCCCCCATCTTGCTAACTGTGCACCGAGTTGTCCCAATTATGACATAGACCCACAGCCTTAACACTCCACAATCGGCGGAAGTAGTCACTTTTAAATTTTTATTCTTTAACTCGTACACGAATTTGTCTGTCTAGAGATATTTCTTTTTTACTATTTATGACACTCTCGTAGACCCACTTTTCGCCATCACAGCGAGCTGAAATTTGGCACACAAGTTCATGTCGCATGACAATTGAATCTATCAAAATTTGAACCGGAAATTTCCATGGCAAACCCGGAAAATCGGGAAAAATCATTTGAAAATCTGGTACAAACTTGATTAGTGATAAATCCGTTTCAGGAAAAATGCAGAGTTTTCCGATTTTTCCGAAATTTTTTTTCCGGAATTTTTCGACTTTTCCGGAAAATTTTCCAGTAAAAAAGTTTTCTAAATTATGCAGGATCAAGTTCCCTATCAACTGGCATCATTACTTTCTCTCCGACAATGGTGAAAACTTGCAGGAAGAATCGAGGAAAATTCATGTAAAACGCTTTTCCGGAGTTTTTCCGACCAAGGAAGCGTTTGAGCGTTTTGCAACCTAAGACAAAGTTGTAGAGCGGAATGAGTTGCATAAAGTTGCTTTTGTGGAAAATTCCATGGAAAACCCGGAAAAGCGGAAAATCATCGGAAAAATTTTCATCGATATGATTAGTGATAAATCTGTTTCAGGAAAAATGCAGAATTTTCCAATTTTTCTGGAAATTTTTTCGAAAATTTCCGGAATTTTCCGACTTTTCCTTAAAATTTTCCGACAAAAAAGTTTTATAAGGTATGCGGAATCATTTTTTCCGTCCTACTGGCATCAATACTTTCTCTTCAACAATCATGAAAACTTGCATGAAAAATCGAGGAAAATTCATGTAAATTTTTAAAAAATGTTCATAGTAATAGGAAAAGTCTATGGTAAACATGGAAAATCGGGAAAATTCATGTTATATGGGATCAAGAATACAGCTAAAAAGCGCTGTTTAAAACATAATTTGAATTTCCGAAAACCGTTGCAGTACCTACTTCAACGATTTGATACTCCAAAAATTTTTGTTTTCGGATCAGCACCAAACATGACTTAAAAATTGTTTTAAAATATCTCCATGCAGCACGTAATAACAATTTAGTTAACGTGAAAAAGGCAGAAAATAAAATAAGTAAAAAACGAGTTTTCAAACAAAACTGAGGCCAAGCCGCATGAAAAATTAAAAAATAAGCTTTTCTTCACACACAGAGGTGGACTCAGATTTTTTGATTGGGACATTTCTCTTGAATATTCTTTCAAATCACTTATTATCTCTGATTAATCATACTGAAATATATCGGTGATTGTCAGCGAATAAGATCTGAATCCACCTCTGTGTGTGAAGAAAAGCTTATTTTTTAATTTTTCATGCGGCTTGGCCTCAGTTTTGTTTGAAAACTCGTTTTTTACTTATTTTATTTTCTGCCTTTTTCACGTTAACTAAATTGTTATTACGTGCTGCATGGAGATATTTTAAAACAATTTTTAAGTAATGTTTGGTGCCAATCCAAAAATAAAAATTTTTCGAGTATCAAATCGTTGAAGTAGGTACTGCAACGGTTTTTTGAAATTCAAATTATGTTTTAAAAAGCGCTTTTTAGCTGTATTCCAACTTGATCCCATATAACATGAATTTTCCCGATTTTCCATGTTTTCCACAGACTTTTCCTATTACTCTGAATTTTTTTTAAAAATTTACATGAATTTTCCTCGATTTTTCATGCAAGTTTTCATGATTGTTGAAGAGAAAGAATTGATGCCAGTAGGACGGAAAAAAATGATTCCGCATAGCTTATAAAACTTTTTTGTCGGAAATTTTTCCGGAAAAGTCGGAAAATTTTCCAGAAAAATTGGAAAATTCTGCATTTTTCCTGAAACAAATTTATCACTAATCATATCGATGAAAATTTGTCCGATGATTTTCCCGCTTTTCCGGATTTTCCACGGAGTTTTCCACAAAAGCAACTTTATGCAACTCATTTCGCTCTACAACTTTGTCTTATGTTGCAAAACGCTCAAACGCTTCCTTGCTCTGAAAAAGTCCGGAAAAGCGTTTTACATGAATTTTCCTCGATTTTTTCGGCAAGCTTTCACCATTGTCGGAGAGAAAGAAATGATGCCAGTTGATAGGGAACTTGATCCTGCATAATTTAGAAAACTTTTTTACCGGATAATTTACCGGAACAGCCGGAAAATTTTCCGCAAAAGTCGGAAAATTCCGGAAATTTTTTCGGAAAAATCGGAAAATTTTTCGGAAAAATCGGAAAATTTTTCGGAAAAATCGGAAAACTCTGCATTTTTCCTGAAACGGATTTATCACTCATCAAATTTGTACCAAATTTTCAAATGATTTTTCCCGATTTTCTGGGTTTTCCATGGAAATTTCCGGTTCAAATTTTGATAGATTCAATTGTCACGCGACATGAACCTGTGTGTGAAATTCTTCGTTTGAGACTTGGTCTTGCTAGCGATATTTTAAAATACGACACAAACACCTAATTCAAAACTCAATGAATAGATGGCGTGCTATCAATTCGATAAGTTTTCTTGCCTCGTACCGATAGAGCAACACCTTGGAGTTCAATAGTTTTGATTTTATTGAGATTTTACTGAAGTGCCATAGCGGGAATGCCGAAAAAATCAAGTTTTTCGACCCAGAGATCAGAAAGTTCTCATCAGTATGGTTATATCTGATCGTCTACAATAGAAATTCGATGCCTATACAAAAATACCGTATTGCGACAAGGGGGATAATCACCCAATTTGAACATTGCAATGAGAAATTTTGCTACCATATGATTCACATTTGCTTTTAATAAAAAGTATTTGTATGAGCAATTGAATGATCCTATCATCGAACATCTATGGTTGGTGACCAGTGATAATCATACTGATGAGACCTCTCTGATTGCTGGGTCGAAAAGTTCGACAGCCCCGTGTTAGAATTAGGAAGCGATAATCACAATTGGAGCTATCTAGAGCATAATGCGATGCAATTTGAAATTTAAGCCCTACAAAATTCAGATTGTGCTGGTTTTGAACGAAAATGTTTATGTTTCAAGACTTAATTACTTGAACATAATGTTAGAGAGATTCGACGATTCTTACAATATTTTCTTCAGCGACGAGGCTCATTTTCATTTGAATGGTTATGTGATACGTCAGAATTATTACCGATTTTGGGCAGAGATAAACCCAACAACGTTACATCAAGGCCCTTGTAAATGTCAGCAAAATGAATTATAGGACCTTACTTTTTTGAAGACCATAGAGGTAGATGATATGGTATTTTTTTGGTCCTAAACTTCAAGAATATGAGCATTATAATCGACTCTCATCGTTCGAGCAAAATCGAGTCATTTTTAATTTTATCCCCTTAGATTTTATCTTAAGAGTATTGTTTGCGACAATAACTCACGAAGTTTGGTAGATTTAAGATAAAATATTGAAGAACAGATAAGGTTGATTCCTCAACAACTTCTTCTAATAGTTTTCGATAATGTCCGCAAACTCTTTGAACAGTTTCGCCAAAAAAACGGCCGTTATTCAACCAATGTAATATTTATTTAAAAAGTAAAACTTCGTTCACTGTGTTCATTTGGAATAGGTTCCTTTTGTCTTTTTTATAATAGTTTGAAATAGTTGGATCATTCTGAGATACCCTGTACTATACCTACTTCATTCAACAATTCTATTATTATATTATATTATATTATATCACCCAACGAAAACCGTTCAATGTAAACAACGCAAGTAAAGCGTTTTTCTTATTTCAGGATAATTTAAAGAAAATCAAATCCTCAGAGAAATTGTAAACAGAAAGCGATGTATGCAGTGGTGTTGTTAAAGGCTGAGAAGAGGTCGCAGGAAGCAATTTCCTGGTAAAACCCAAGCATGGTCATGTGTGATATCCTTATGTTATATTATTTTTGGTAAAATTCTGGAATTCTTTGAAAATTTTCGATATCAGACTGAGGCATCCAGACGACCTTCAAATTGTTTTAAAGTTTATCTAAGAAAAGTGAGCAAAACAAAAAAGTGATAGTCTTATGCCGCTTCAAAAAAAAAAAAAGGATCTATTCAAGCTTCTGCTAGCACCTCTTAAAGCTGCAAAAATAAAGCATTTATATGACTTACCTACAGTAATTCAATATTTAGTTTCATTCCACGATAAGTCATCTACGATACTAAGTTTGATAAAGAAAAATAAATATAATTTGTCCTCCAATTTTTATTGAAAATAATTTAAAAATGAATATTAAATGATTTTTTTTTTAATTTCTCTGGTTTGCGGAGCGTGGCTGCCACAAATTTTAACTAAATTAAATAAATTTTTAACATAAGCTTTTTGAAGTTAGTAAGCAGAAAATAACGGTTTCCGATTTTTAAAGTTCTATTCATTTTTATGAAAATTTGATGCAATAATTTGTTTTACCTGCATTTTACCCATTAAGCAAGCAATCTATTGCATCAAATTTTCTCAAAAATAAGTAGAACTTTAAAAATCAGAAACCATTATTTTCTGCTTACTAACTTCAAAAAGCTTATGTTAAAAATTTATTTAATTTAGTTCAAATTTGTGGCAGCCCCGCTCCGCAAACCAGAGAAATTAAAAAAAAAATCATTGAATTTTCATTTTTAAATTATTTTCAATAAAAATTGGGGGACAAATTTAAAAATTATAAAACGTTAATTTGTTGCCTTAGGTGTTTAAATAAATATTCCATTAATGAACTTGCGATTTAATCAAAAATCTTAACGCTCCCCCATCTTGCTAACTGTGCACCGAGTTGTCCCAATTATGACATAGACCCACAGCCTTAACACTCCACAATCGGCGGAAGTAGTCACTTTTAAATTTTTATTCTTTAACTCGTACACGAATTTGTCTGTCTAGAGATATTTCTTTTTTACTATTTATGACACTCTCGTAGACCCACTTTTCGCCATCACAGCGAGCTGAAATTTGGCACACAAGTTCATGTCGCATGACAATTGAATCTATCAAAATTTGAACCGGAAATTTCCATGGCAAACCCGGAAAATCGGGAAAAATCATTTGAAAATCTGGTACAAACTTGATTAGTGATAAATCCGTTTCAGGAAAAATGCAGAGTTTTCCGATTTTTCCGAAATTTTTTTTCCGGAATTTTTCGACTTTTCCGGAAAATTTTCCAGTAAAAAAGTTTTCTAAATTATGCAGGATCAAGTTCCCTATCAACTGGCATCATTACTTTCTCTCCGACAATGGTGAAAACTTGCAGGAAGAATCGAGGAAAATTCATGTAAAACGCTTTTCCGGAGTTTTTCCGACCAAGGAAGCGTTTGAGCGTTTTGCAACCTAAGACAAAGTTGTAGAGCGGAATGAGTTGCATAAAGTTGCTTTTGTGGAAAATTCCATGGAAAACCCGGAAAAGCGGAAAATCATCGGAAAAATTTTCATCGATATGATTAGTGATAAATCTGTTTCAGGAAAAATGCAGAATTTTCCAATTTTTCTGGAAATTTTTTCGAAAATTTCCGGAATTTTCCGACTTTTCCTTAAAATTTTCCGACAAAAAAGTTTTATAAGGTATGCGGAATCATTTTTTCCGTCCTACTGGCATCAATACTTTCTCTTCAACAATCATGAAAACTTGCATGAAAAATCGAGGAAAATTCATGTAAATTTTTAAAAAATGTTCATAGTAATAGGAAAAGTCTATGGTAAACATGGAAAATCGGGAAAATTCATGTTATATGGGATCAAGAATACAGCTAAAAAGCGCTGTTTAAAACATAATTTGAATTTCCGAAAACCGTTGCAGTACCTACTTCAACGATTTGATACTCCAAAAATTTTTGTTTTCGGATCAGCACCAAACATGACTTAAAAATTGTTTTAAAATATCTCCATGCAGCACGTAATAACAATTTAGTTAACGTGAAAAAGGCAGAAAATAAAATAAGTAAAAAACGAGTTTTCAAACAAAACTGAGGCCAAGCCGCATGAAAAATTAAAAAATAAGCTTTTCTTCACACACAGAGGTGGACTCAGATTTTTTGATTGGGACATTTCTCTTGAATATTCTTTCAAATCACTTATTATCTCTGATTAATCATACTGAAATATATCGGTGATTGTCAGCGAATAAGATCTGAATCCACCTCTGTGTGTGAAGAAAAGCTTATTTTTTAATTTTTCATGCGGCTTGGCCTCAGTTTTGTTTGAAAACTCGTTTTTTACTTATTTTATTTTCTGCCTTTTTCACGTTAACTAAATTGTTATTACGTGCTGCATGGAGATATTTTAAAACAATTTTTAAGTAATGTTTGGTGCCAATCCAAAAATAAAAATTTTTCGAGTATCAAATCGTTGAAGTAGGTACTGCAACGGTTTTTTGAAATTCAAATTATGTTTTAAAAAGCGCTTTTTAGCTGTATTCCAACTTGATCCCATATAACATGAATTTTCCCGATTTTCCATGTTTTCCACAGACTTTTCCTATTACTCTGAATTTTTTTTAAAAATTTACATGAATTTTCCTCGATTTTTCATGCAAGTTTTCATGATTGTTGAAGAGAAAGAATTGATGCCAGTAGGACGGAAAAAAATGATTCCGCATAGCTTATAAAACTTTTTTGTCGGAAATTTTTCCGGAAAAGTCGGAAAATTTTCCAGAAAAATTGGAAAATTCTGCATTTTTCCTGAAACAAATTTATCACTAATCATATCGATGAAAATTTGTCCGATGATTTTCCCGCTTTTCCGGATTTTCCACGGAGTTTTCCACAAAAGCAACTTTATGCAACTCATTTCGCTCTACAACTTTGTCTTATGTTGCAAAACGCTCAAACGCTTCCTTGCTCTGAAAAAGTCCGGAAAAGCGTTTTACATGAATTTTCCTCGATTTTTTCGGCAAGCTTTCACCATTGTCGGAGAGAAAGAAATGATGCCAGTTGATAGGGAACTTGATCCTGCATAATTTAGAAAACTTTTTTACCGGATAATTTACCGGAACAGCCGGAAAATTTTCCGCAAAAGTCGGAAAATTCCGGAAATTTTTTCGGAAAAATCGGAAAATTTTTCGGAAAAATCGGAAAATTTTTCGGAAAAATCGGAAAACTCTGCATTTTTCCTGAAACGGATTTATCACTCATCAAATTTGTACCAAATTTTCAAATGATTTTTCCCGATTTTCTGGGTTTTCCATGGAAATTTCCGGTTCAAATTTTGATAGATTCAATTGTCACGCGACATGAACCTGTGTGTGAAATTTCAGCTCGCTGTGATGACGAAAAGTGGGTCTACGAGAGTGTCGAAAATAGAAAAGAAATATATAAATAGACAAATTCGTGTACGAGTTAAAGGGAATAGCCTCAAAAAAATAAAGAAAGAGAAAAATAGTTATTATGGGCAAAGTGGCAGCATAATGAGTATGCAACTAAAATTTGGTACAAAATGAGCACACATGAGCACATTCCTCATTGTTGTCTTCTTCTCCAGCACAAGAACAATGTGCCTATTTCCCACATGTTCTACAGGATTGTGGATTGGGAATACGAGTCTCCACAATACAGGCATTCTTCGTCATCTTCGCTTTCGGTGGACTCAATTTCTTTTGTCTTGGGTTTCTTTATGTTTTTAGTTTTCCTAGCCTTTCGGTTATTTCGTTTTTTGGTTCGAGATGACTGGTGTTTTAGCTTCATTCCGTATGGAGAGCTCGTTATAATTGTAGTCTTTCCACGGCGCTTAGAAGCTCTTTTCTTGGTAAGTGCTTTAGGGATATAGGTAAGAGCTGGAATGGAAAATTTTTTTGGAAAAATGTCGATAGTGAGCACGGAACTAGTGTTGGCTTAGATGGAACTGGAATTGGTATGGATGGACTTGGCGATAACGTGTATGGACCAGGCTATGGCCACGTTTGATACAGCAATAATGTGGATGCATTCGTGATATAGAGTCTTTTTCGTGAGTGTAGCTGAGCAATCTGGATTCAAAAGCATAAGTTCGTGCTCTTGAAATAAGTTTGGATCTACCGGTCATGTTCCATTCCAGTTTTACGGAAACCGTTTATTGCAACCGACATTGTAGCCGGTCGGAAGGAGGTGTTTACAAGCAATGCTCCTACTTGGTAATGCGTTACCTTTCTTCCAGGATAAGATCTGAGACATTTCTTCACTTCATCGCCGTAATATGAGCTCAGTTGCCTCATGAATACGACATCCAGGTCGATGAGTGCAGTGTGGTGAGAAGCATAGCATGACTACTCCATTTTCTCTTACTGTATCGATGAGTTTAATTCTCTTTACGTGGCTTGCGTGTCTATTTAAAAGCAATAAAACGTGCTCTTCTTTTGTCGCTTGCGACCATTCCAAAAACAGCTTGAACCATTTTAAGAACAGTTTCTTAGTTATTCACCCGCTTTTATTACATTGAGCACACGAATTGGACAGGCACTGACAAAGTACTGGACATGATGGGAATGCTCTTTTAAACATGGCGACATGCTCTAACAGCTAAAAAGGGGGGGGGCGTTATGCCCCGGTTTCCCCTAACCATTTATTTATTGTTTTTTTTTTCAAATAAAATAATTACAAATGACTAACATTTTCGTATTTGCCAAGTTTAACTACATTTTACTTATGCAAAATTTCATAAAAATCGGATTAAAAAAAGCTCTTCGGAGCTCCAGTCAATTTAACTTTTTCAATAAAAGAGGAAACAAAATAAACTAACGTGAAAGCGCGTAATCAGAGCTTCCCCCTCCTACTTTCACATACACATTACTCCTAGAATTACCACCTATGAAAAAATGGTTTTTATTTTGCACCATTGTTTTCGCATAGCACAGCAA
Source organism: Dioctria linearis (assembly GCA_963930735.1). NCBI lineage: Eukaryota > Metazoa > Arthropoda > Insecta > Diptera > Asilidae > Dioctria > Dioctria linearis. The sequence goes on along the minus strand of OZ005741.1, from coordinate 46,996,988 downwards.
CTAAAGCCGGATTTTCTTTTACTTATTGAATTCAAAAAAAAAAAAAAAAAGGTGGGGCGGGATGGGTATATACAGAATAGAGAATAAAGGCTTTAAATAACCCCGGATTAACAGTAAACGTGATACCTTCTGTCTTCTGGAATTTTGTTGTATTTTCTCTTGGCTTTTACTATAAATACATTCCCCAAAACCTTCTCGAATGGTATTTCAGTATATTTTTCTATTCATTCCTCTGCACAGCTTTTATCTTTTTCTGACTAAAAATAAAAATAAAAAAAGAAGAAAAAAAAATTAATTAATCTCAGCTAGACATGAAATAAAGCCATTGGGCCGACTGTCGACTGAGCCCTGCTTCACCTTCGCCAGAGAGACACATTATTTGTTAGTTGGGAGGATGTGCCCCCGGTTATACATTTATATTTATGCATCGCGTTCTATCTATTACTGCAGAAAATTCTTAAGAGCACACAGAGCTTGCCTCTTACAAAGTGCAGTAGGGCGCATTCTTAGCGCGAACTAGTTCACAATAAGTAATAAAAAATAAAAAAAAATAATAAAAATAAAGAAAAAGTGAAGAAAACGACGATGAAGCAGGAAAAAGTGTTCTCAAGTATTATTTTTGCTTGCTTACTCGTGTCAATGTCTATGTCGGGATCTGACGCAGCATGACTTAATTTTGGGTCCTGCAGGGGGGCTAGAAGGGGAACAATGGCATTCTCAGATTTAATTAAATTTTCTGCAACACAAGTGCCCTCATCCAATGAACCTGTATGAAGTTGCATAGACTTCTGAGGAATTTTTTACCCCATAATAAAGAGACAGATAAAAGCAGCTGCAACAACACACTATCCGACCACTACCCCTGAGCGTTTTTTGCTTTTATCTAGTTTTTTTTTTACTGCCCAGAAGAAGAACATTTTACTCATCGTAAGAACTTTGTTTCTTTTTGAAATGTGTTTTCCTTTTCCTTTTTATGTAAGGCGACACAGATTTTCTAACGTTTGTATCCTGAAAAGCAATGGAGATAATTTTCTCTAGACGAATAGCACTGGTAACATAAATATGTGGTTATGGGTTTAGATTTCGATTATTAATTTTTATTTGTAAGTAAAGCTTATATCTAGTGTTGAAGGATCAAGAAGCCTTGAAATTTCTGACTATCCTCAGTGAAGGATTCGGTATGCGGATAGGCCTAAAAGTGATATAGGTGTCGAGGTCAGGATGTGGAGCTCTGTATCTAGGTTTTACACATCACTGTGCATTAGGACCCATATTATAGTAGTGTTCCAGGTCGAGGTTTATACTATACTGACCTGTGCCTACAAGAATCTAAATAAAGGTTTTAGGTAGCAATAAAAGCATCTAGGTATCTTTTCCGATAGTCTGACAGAAATTAGGACTATATCCGCGATGAAATCAGCGCTTCTATGGGAATTCCAAAACGGCCTTGTTAAGCCGAGTAGATTCAATCGTGTTAGCCTTGCTGGCTTTGCTGGCAATCATCATGTTTCAATTCACAATTTTGTATGAAACGAAGAAAAGTGGTGGTCGAAGGTTTGTTTAAATATAACAAAATCGTACTGGAATGGAAAGATTGCTATCATAGTTTCTCCAAACTTCAATAATTATAGGCATAGTTTCAGCGGAGTTTAATATTTTCGTTTTTTGTCGTTTATTTTCCCGGGTAGTAAATATTTTTCTCCTTTTAGCTTAATGGGTGCGTTCAAAGACAGTAAAATAGCGTGCATGCACAAAGTGACTAGAGGAGTGTCTTTTCAAAAGCGGACATCTATGTCCTAACCGTTTTTTCAAGAAATCGAAAAAATTGATTGTAGCAATACCAAGAGCTTTACAGCAGGTGCATATCCAGACCTGCAGTCAGGGGGGGGAGGGGGTTACAACTAAAATGTCGACGGGAAGTCGGAAGAAGTTGCTTTTATAATTTTGTAAAATATATGCTTGCCATTTGCCAACGCTCATAAATATTTTTAGCGCCCCAGATCAGACCAGCCAAGGCACCTGAATCAATATAACCCTTTTAAGCCAATAGTGCATGAAAAATCTAAAAAAAAATTGTCAAATAATTCGAAAAAAAACTGAATGCTTGTGACTTTGTGGCCGAAAGAGTGAACCACAAGAATCAATTCATCAATTCGTTTGAAACATTGTCGGTGAATAGTTACTCATTCAACATCTTACGATCAATTTGCAAGTAAATTTCTAAGAAAACTTTAATGCTTCCCTACAATCGTAAAAATTTTGAAAAAATCAGATTTGAATCAATATCGCTATGAAAAATCAACGGCTGGCTATTTGTCTATTACATGGAATCAGGGTTTTACTGGAAGAACAAAATTTGTTAAGTCAGTTTGTTTGCTCCTGTTGTGAGATCGATTTTATGTCGAAAAAGCTGTCTTTTTGTCGCATTATGGGTCCGGGCATTGATTTTATATATATAGATATGCCACCAAATCTGTTACATCTTCTCGACAGATGGCCTTACTTGTACCAAATTAGAAAGCAGAGGCGAAATTTTTACCGAATGACTGAAATCTTGTTTACAGATGGAGCCACCTATTAGAAAAAATTTTAAAATATGAGGATATTGTTATTTTCGATAACAATGGTTTTTTCTTCTTCCCTATCTAACAATGTCTAGGAATGTGGAAAAAATGTAATAAGGGAATTCAAAGGTATTTCAGATTTTTTCCCAATATATTTGCTTTTTATGAGATACATGTATATATAGAGAAGTACTTCGTAAGAGATTTTTTTGTTGAATTTTGTATTCCTTCTGTTCTACAAGAAATTATTATTTAAATTAATGCTTATGTAATTTAATACATATTTTATTTGACGCATTATTTCAGTAACTTATATATATTATAGGTACCTTAGCTAAATAAATAAATTATTTTCAAATTAGGAATGGTTTATTGTAATTTCAAAATCGCGTCAATTTTGCAATGCTTCCTTTCAGCCAGCGTGCCAACAGCTTCGTTTCGCAGCAGTCAGTTGCAGATCATTAAAAATTCTTAGATATAGTACGAGTGCCAGCAGCGTCACCATCTCAATAGGTATGTGGCGGGGCGGCCCATCTGTTTGGTGAGAGGGGTTGCGTTTACCTGTGTCCATTCCGTTCCACAGGTAAACAAAGCAGTTTTCAAAATGATTTTAGTTCGATTTTTTTCTTTCTTTTTTATTAGTTTTTATAAACATATAAACATTGAATAATATAATTTCATTATTATCAGACAGTTTTTTTGCTGCTAGTATGTACCAGACGCATTTTTTTGAAAAAAAAAATAAATAAAATGAATTTATTATGGCTGTAATTTTTATACAAGCTGGTTTAGTTATCGAAGGAACAACATGAAATTAATTTGTCAGGCAGAAATTCGGCTGATTGTCAATAGCCAAATCGATTGGAGTGCGATAGGGAATAAATTTGTGAGAGTACGGCCGACAATACGTTGGTTTTTAACGAAAAAAAAGTCTAGCACGGTGCTAGCAACGAGGAAGCTGTCTGCAACACTATTGAGATACTGTAAGGAAAGGCATATCAAAAAACTTACCGAACTAAACTAATGTCTCGAAAACGATGCTAGACTCTTCGACATTCGGCTGATTGTCAATAGCCAAATCGATTGGAGTGCGATAGGGAATAAATTTGTGAGAGTACGGCCGACAATACGTTGGTTTTTAACGAAAAAAAAGTCTAGCACGGTGCTAGCAACGAGGAAGCTGTCTGCAACACTATTGAGATACTGTAAGGAAAGGCATATCAAAAAACTTACCGAACTAAACTAATGTCTCGAAAACGATGCTAGACTCTTCGACAGTAGGGATCCAAACAGGATGATGGATAATAATAAAATGATAATTTCATAGCAGTCGTAAATAACACCCTGCTTTAGGAAGAGAGGCTTTTAAATTTTAAATTGTTTTTCTACTAGTCCTCTATCAGCTCACGGCTGTTGGGCCATGAGTTTTGGATCACTCTCTATATTCCATATCATAATATTACCTTTTACAAAAGTTGGTTCTTAAAATCAAAATTGAAAAATTTTTTTATGAAAATTCAGGTAATATTGGTAAACTCGTCCATCAACTATATTCTAATTTTACTCTTCTTAATTAAAATCCAATTTTATATGTATTTGATACTTTTACTAAACTGTTGTAGTAAATGTATGAATTGTCTAAATGTGTGCATTTGCTAGGAATAGTAAACACTTTTTAACGAGTTGATACCATTTTTATGTGGTTCCTGAAACAGAAAGAGCCTGCAGAATAAGCAGCTCAAAATAATTTTAAATACGGGCATATAACAAGGAGGCAATACAACGCGGAGAGAAATCCTGGAGAAGTTGCATTTAGAGCACTTACCTGCTCTATGGGAAACAAACACTTTATTCCAATCCTTTCAATATATTTATACGCTTAGAGTAGTCTTTATTTTTGAGGCCAGCCCGTCCCTTTAACTCGTACACGAATTTGTCTGTCTGCATATTTCTTTTTTACTATTTTCGGCACTCTCGCAGACCCACTGTTCGTCATCACAGCGAGCTGAAATTTGGCACACAGGTTCATGTCGCGTGACAATTGAATATCAAAAATTGAACCGGAAATTTTCATAGAAGACCCGGAAAATCGGGAAAAGTCATTTGAAAATTTGGTACAAATTTGATTAGTGATAAATCCGTTTCAGGAAAAATGCAGAGTTTTCCGATTTTCCGAAAAAAAATTTCCGGAATTTTCCGACTTTTCCGGAAAATTTTCCGGTAAAAAAGTTTTCTAAATTATGCAGGATCAAGTTCCCTATCAACTGGCATTATTACTTTCTCTCCGACAATGGTGAAAACTTGCAGAAAAAATCGAGGAAAATTCATGTAAATTTTTAAATAAAATTCATAGTAATAGGAAAAGTCTGTGGAAAACATGGAAAATCGGCAAAATTCATGTTATATGGAATCAAGTTGGAATACAGCTAAAAAGCGCTGTTTAAAACATAATTTATAAGAAAAAAATTTTTTGTTACGCTCATAAGTATTGCTTTCTGTATACCGCGATCCGAATCAAAAATTCTAAGAAATTTCATCAAGCTAAACAAATTGCTTGGCAGAAAATATTTCAAATTATTAACGTAAAATCAATGCACCAGCCAACAACCAGATGTGAAAAGGTAGATCGCAGAAATTCTATCGAAAATCCGATCGAAAAATTTCTTGGAAACCTCCAGTGCCTGATAAGAATTTTGTATGTTCTGCAACTTTCTGCTGAGAAAGCGAAGTATGAGACTCTTTTCACTTAAATCCCGTATTATACACATCTGCCAAATTGTTTAAATCATATTGATACTAATCAAGATATGCCTTTAAATTTCTTTATTACAGATTTTTTCCACATTTCTACACATCATTAGATAAAGAAACACGGAAAAAACAAAATTAGATTAGATTCTTTCCTGTGATATGGCGCTATTTATAACCGAAGACAACTTATTATCCTAATATTCGCCAAACTTTGCTAACAGATGGCGGACCTTTTGGTGAGCAGATGATAAAGTACTACACTGGCGACTCAGTGAGAAGATGTAACAACATCTTGTGCTCGGCGGTGGCATATCTATATGTATAAAATCAATGGTCCGGGCCAGGATTATGTTTATACATTATGGTACGCTATCACTACGCTACAAGACGCTATTGTGTCGGTGAACGCATCCAATGTTGACAAAAAATTTTTGATTCTCCTCTCGAGAAAGCATAGACATATTTTTGCTTAATTTGACATATTATAATTTTATTATTAACATCTAGATGGCGCTGCTCCAAGTAAGAAGCACCGATGATCAGACTATATCCAGTAATTTTTGAGGGTATTGTCATCTAGTCTGGGTATATTGGGAGTATTTGATGACACACATAGTGTATAAACGGGGTATTCCGAATATCTAGATATCGCTTACCCATGTCTGGCATAAGCATTAGACTCAGCTACACCACTGATCGGCCTAGAACCGATCTGTGAATTGTCCTAAACCTACTCAAGGAGACTCAAGGATCTGTAGCCGTAGTGCTTTTTAACTTTTCATTTCTTTCTTTAAAACCAACCAACCAAGGATTTGTTTATCTTTTTTTAGTTTTTTAGATACAGTAGGTACATCTACAGAAGCTAGAATATTTTCTTCAATTCATGTTACTTGTTGCGCATATTTATTTTTAATTCCACGTTTTGGCTCGTAGTTTAAGTCGTTATCAAGAGCAATGTATAAATATACTATAATTACTGCTATTTAAGTGTAAGCTATTTTGTATGTCAGTAGTAATAATAATTAATTTTGTTTTTTTCGAATCAACGATCTAATAGGACTTTTCCACTCACTGATAATTATCAGTCACCAATTTAATTTTCAAAATTCCCTCAAATATTTTGAATTTTCATTGAAAATCTCAAGGACTTGCTAAGTATTTATTTTAATGTTTGTACGTGATTCGACCATCCATTTATTCCAGTTTATGGTTCATTTAATTTTCTTTTATTAACACCCCCTCCCCCTCCACCGGTAGTTTTAGAGGTGAAGCACGACACCAAATATAAAGCAAAGGACGAGCATATTGAATGATATCACGCCTGTGTGAATTCTGTGTACAATATCTGAACGTCTTAATTGAAAAGTTCGTCCAATTAAGACGTCATTAATCTTCTTCGTGGGGATCAAAGTCTTAAGTCATCGACTTGAATCTATACACACATATACACCTGAACCCTGATCCTTGCTTGGATATTCATAGGTCTGTGCGGGCTCGTCTATTTCGTCTATCTTTTCTTTTCGGGCTTAAGACTGAAAATTAATTATCTATTTCCTTCCGTGTAGCGCTTTTGTGTATCTTTCAATTCTCAACGTGAATCAATATAAAACTTTTGAACATTTTGGTAAAATTATCCAATCTTAACGTAAAAGCTTTAAAACATAGGGCGGGAGGCGATTTGCTGTGGTTGAGATTTTGAGCTGCTATTATATCCAAATCTCAGCTAAAGAGGTTTCTCTTGAATCGGTGCATAATATAAGTGTGTATACAAGATATATGTATAAGAGGTTAGTGGGATAGAAATTAAATTTCAAGTTTCTTTTTGTTTTGTTATTTTTGTATATGGAACAGGAGAGACTGGAAAAATATTTTGTTTGAAATTCTTAAGTTAAAACAGAATAAATTATGTATGTTTTTTTTTTATTATTTTTAGACTCTAGATAAAATCACAGGGGTACTATGTACAGTGTAATCTTTGTATTTAATGTTGTGTCTTGTTTTTAGATGGTTAATATAATAAGGAAGAGGGGTATATTCGGAGCGGGCAATGAAAGAGGCCATTCTATGTAGGTGTTTGAAAAATATATTGGGTTTATTAAAGTCGTCTACTAAGGCATTAAAAAAAAACATTTATAAAAAAGTTGTATACCAGTTGATTGTGCTATAAATATGAAACTAACAATTGAATTACATTTTAGTTATGATTAGTACATGAGCGTCAAGCTGGGTTTTGTACTGGGCAAAATGTAATCTGATTAACGATTAACAATTACAATTAACCATGTAATCTGTAATCAGATTACTTTGTAACAGATTACTAATGTAATAAATTTCCATAATTACATAATGTAATCGATTAACGTGTAGTGTGATTACAAGTTAATTTGATTACACATAACTCGATTACATGTTAATTCCACTACATGCTAATCTTATTATTGTGATTGTATTCTAATTCTTCATAAAACTCCCTAAAACTAATTTCGTACGAGAACAATACTATGTTTTTTTCAATCAATTCATTTTATTATATTAATAATTACTTTTAAGTAATCTGCAAAGTAATCTGTTACATTGTAATTAGATTACAAAATAATCGAATTACAGAATAACAGATTACACATTTGTTAGATTACATATTCTCTCATAAGTAATCTGACTAAACTGTAATGGAATTATTAATTAAATTACACTCGAATTAGATTACGCCCAACACTGGCTGGGTTATCTTGTAAAAAAAGGAAGGAAGGTCTATACATTCGTTTTAAGGGTCCACTTTTGATATAAATAATGGGGAAGTACTTTTGTTTTTTATAAACTTTACTAAATTGGAGTGTCCACTAATGTTCTTCAACAATTTTGTAAAAATACTAGTTTCCAAATATATGTAGAACAAAGACAAATTTCGAACCAATCGAGACTATGGTTGCAGAAAATGTTATCTAATATCGAAAAAATATAACAACTCCAATTATTATACACTCTATACCCAGCAAACATTTTAGTGACCAAATCTATCTATAGAACGTCAATTAATGATTTCAAATTGACCCAAAAATTAAATGTATTTTTGACGTCCTATGTATACGACATTTTAAGATCTCAAGCTATGTTTTTGTGTTCTTATTTACTTTAATCAATTTGTTATCATTGGACTGTCTCTCGGTAGATTTATTGGACATTTTGTTTAAATAGTTAGGACATGTTGAGACTATAGCTTCAAATTGACCGCAAAAGGAAACATCTCTATCTCACTCTACCATTGTGGTAAAAATGTAGTAAATTTCAGACGAACTACAGATTTGTCGTCATATTCATGTTGTTATTTTTGTCGTGATTTATATAAACACACAGAGAGACTTCTAACAATTTGACGTTATCGTTGGAATGTCTTTCTTAAAGTTTTATGGACGTTGGGACATAAAATAAAATAGTTGCATTTCGTCGAATCAGAGAATTTCGTGCATTGTGCCCATAAGCATAGTCGTACTTGGAATTTTATTTTGTGTAGTTGCACTATCAAACACTATTTATTTTTTTATATAGTTTTAAATAAAAGTGTGTTAAGAGTTAAGGAGGAATATAATTGAACAAAAAAAAAAATGTCAAAAGTCTCTAAGAAACCGTACAAAAAATTAGGGGGTATTCTAGTCTAGAGGCCCGAATTTTAGGTGATTTTTGAAGAGCCGTAAAAAAAAAGGCAATAAATATTTTTCTATCAATTTTTTTATGAGTTATTTACTAATATTACAAGAATACAGAAAAAAAATTAAAAAATTGAAAAAGTTGAAAATTCAAAAAATTAGCAGCTGATGTAGTGGGGGTCTCAAAAAATTGGCGCGTAATCATGCCAACGATTCCAACCCGCCTAGCAATTCGAAAAAAAAATAAAAATAAAATTTTTGTACCACTTTTTTTGACTTTTCGAATTTTTTAAAAATATTAAAAATTGAAATTTGGAGATGCGGCTAGTTCCGGACATAGACAAATCTATAAAGAAGACTCTCAAAAAAATTACGAGTAATTCGGTCCAGTAGAACTTGAGAAATCATGGGCATCGTCTTGAAAAAAGCAGTTTCGAGAAAAACGCGTTTAAGGGGTAACGCCACTGTAAATTTTTTTAAAAATCGTTTTTTTTTTATTGGCTTTAAAAAATAGTTTAAACCCTCTAGAATAAGAAAAAAAAGGTCCCGTGCGAGAAATTTTTTTTTTTCCTTTGAAAATGCAGGTCGCCACCAAGCGCGTCAAACTTGCTCCGAAACATGTCCCGGGAAGATGGCTGTGGAGCCGCCATTTTGTTTTTTTCGCTGTCAAAAATTTATCAATAAAGTTCAATGTATGCCCGATAATACCCTTAAAAGGTTTTTTTCAAACAACTTTAATTTAGCGAGAAAAAAATTCGTGAAAAAACCCTTTTTTTTAGCCATTACAGTGGTGTTACCCCTTAAAGTCCATACGTCCACGTGGTCTGGAAGTTAGAATTCAAAAAAATATAAAAGATATAAATTTGAAAAATCCTCTTGTAGGCATATTCTTGAATAGTTAAACTTTGAAAATAGTAAAAAAAAAAAAATAGAACAATGTTAAAAGAAAATAATTTCGAAAGTATCAAACGTGAACAAACCCAAGAAAATAGGTTTCTTAATCGTAGGTCAATTGCTCCAAAAAGATGAGAGAGTGATGAAATAGGTGAAAAAGACCTTCATGATATAGGTAGAATATAGTAATCATGATGAATGAGGCCTTTATATTGAATATTCAAATGCAACTACGTTATTTACGTTTTTTTAATGTAATGAGATAAAATATTTTTATCGTCAGTTCAACAATAAGAAGCAGTTTTCTTTTGATTTGCTGCCATCGTTGCCTTTAATGTTGCCAGATGACTTAATAAACTTGAAAAATATTTAGCTGAAAATGCATTGCTTAAACAATAAAATTATAATTTAAAATCAATTCGAAAGTAAATTGGACGGGGAAAGGTGTACAATCATCACTTAGAAAAAGCTTGAAAACCCTTAGGTACTGACAAAGTTTTTGAACATTTTCCTTGAGTCGGAATCAAAAGCAAATCGAAAGCTTCTGAGTTTGTTAATATATTGAATACAAAATTATCAATTCACTAAAAAAGATAATCCGGAAGCTATACCCACTTGTTCGGTCTACCACCGAACTATAAATCCCTCGATGCTTCCAGCCTTATTATTCCGAAACATAAACATAAAATAACACAAAGAATCAATTCAAAAAGGAACAAAATTCAACACTTATATAATAACTAAAAATCTCCTCTGCCCTCTGATTTCCTCCTATAAACATCACAAAAGTCTCTCGATGATATCCACAAGCTAAAAAGAACAAAAGATTATTAGAAACTAATCAAAATCAAATAAATAACCAGGGCAACACCATGAGGAGTACAGTACACAATCGCACTTGACAGCTATAAAAAGGCGGCGAGCCATAGTAAAATCACCCATTTCCAAATCAGAGTTTATCTGATTAAGTCCTAAGCCTTGGAGTCTGTTCTGAGCAAAATCGTAATACAAATCAGAAGATAATTCTAAATCCACAACTTGAGGTTAACTCAATCCTAAAACAGAAGTTAATTCTGGCTATCCAAATATTTGAGGTTAACACAATCCTTATACAGAAGTTGTTTCTGGACATATTAGAATTGAGGTTGACTCAAATTATCTCGACTAAGAGTTAATCCTAAATATTGCACAAGTGAGGTTAACACAAGCAATTTTACACAGGAGTTGATGCTGAACATTTTAAAATCTAGATTAACCTTATATAAAGGTTAGACCTGGCCTTATACCAGAGGTTAACTCTGCAGCACACAAATACAGAAGTTAATTCTGACAAAATTTGAAATTATCCAATCAATCTCACACGTAGCAGAGCAACCCAATTTACTGCAACTGGAAGAACGCACCCGACCAACGTCACAAGTGCTACAATATCCACTCCCACACGTAGTCGGACTCCAATTTGCTGCACCCATAAGAGTACACGACAAAACTTCACAAGTACTACAATATCCACTCCCACACGTAGCAGCATTCCAATTCGCTGTACTTATAAAAGCGCAAAAGACAAAACGTCACAAGTGCCATTATTGCAGTCTCACACGTACACGACAAACGTCACAAGTGCTGCTATCGCATGATAGTATCAGGACAGATTTTTTAAACCTTCTCAAATTCATACATAGCAGCAATACAAGTTGCTATCCCTGTCAACCACATAAATTCTATGTGAACAAAATACTGCCCACACGTAGCAGTATACTTCAATTTAGCCAATTTTGTTTTATTCCAACTACCATTGAAGATCATTTCTTTGGCAAGTTAGATTTACATACTCTCTTCAAAAGGGGAAGCAAGGGACCCGCAGCTACACTGTTATTTGTGAATTTTAAAATGAAGTTTTAATTATTTATACGTTGAATTTTATTGAATTTTAAACCCCTCTTCACGTACACGAGTACACAGAAATTTTACCCATGTACAAGTTAATAATTACATTAAAAGCTAGGTTAAGAGCTCCAAAGTACGAATTATAACTAGAAGCAGAAGTGACTCATAAAAATTAATTTTTACTAAGTATATTAGGCTTTTCATACTATTAAATTTTGTATTATAATAATAAAAAACTATTGACTTTTTATGGATAACTACTCTTTTTCTTTTTGATGATTTTTATTTTTTTATTGGCGTCATTAAATCGACAAACTGTCTACTCTTTTGGATGCCTTCTTGACTTTGACGTCTCTTCACCCGCTGTACGAATGACGGTTTGTTGATCATCCTTTTGACCTTAAAAAAGACGTTTCATGTAAGTCATAAAAGTCCATACATAGGACGTCTCACCGTCTAACATAACGACGACTCTTTTGATGGCATTTCAATGGTTTCTAAGTGGAACATTGTCATCATCAGAACGACCGACTTTTGCACACCTTGTTGACTCCGTCGTATTTTCGGTCGATGTACGAATGACGGCTTATGGATCATCCTTTTAATCATAAAATGTTTTCTGGGATATTAAAGTATCTAACACTTTTAGTAATTAAAAATTTGAAAATTTTCTTTTTTGGATAACCCACTAATTTCCGGATAAAGTTTTCCTAACTCGCTTTCTAGCAGCCGGAAATAAGAGATTTGTAGTTGTTTGATCACTACTATGCTGCCAGCCTAAGTTAGAACTTAATTGATGCAGCAACCATTGAATAAATAAGTAATAAGGAAACGGCATATCGGGTGAAAACCTAAGCCACTCGGCGAGATGTATTAGTGTGATGTATTTGCACTCGTTTCGTCATGGCAGTAGTGAAACCCTGAAATTTTGAAGAGGGACATGTTTTATAATCTAAATTGCGCCCCCTTATCTTCAGATAATATTCCTAGGCGTTGCCTGTGATAATTTAAGTGACTTGTCAAGCAGAATTATTTTCATATAAGTGACCAGCCCTCTTGTCATTTTTCCACCCGCTCCATGGGTTTGACTGTCATTGAATTGCCTACTCACGTACACTGTATTCGCACGAAACCTCCTCTTCCTTATTAGTTATTTATTCAATGGCAGGAACAGGAGCAGATATGGTTGTGTTGACAGTTGACAGAGGAGGAGACAATGCTTTAAATAAATTCTGTGGAATGTACTACCTGAGCGGTACGGTAGTACAGCGGTCTAGCACCAGTCCTGGAAGACCAGATACTTGACTTAGTTTCCACGTTAGGCTTCCACTTCATTCGATCTCCTTTTGGGAATCTATGTACCTACGGCGGAAGAAATAAATCGTGTAATTCTGTTTTTCATAATTATTTCTTAAAAGGTGTGTCTAGGGTTTGAAGAAAGCTCAAATCGATTTTTAAACAATTTAGTATAATTCTCGCGTCACAAAAGAATAGATATCACGGTCTCGAATTGTTAAGACTTAAATATTAACAAGTAAAAAAGCTAGAATTGTTCTAAAACCAATTCTTATGATAATTTAGATGAATGCGCATGTGAAATTTCAACCATCTGTGCAATATTGATTTTTGAAGTGGTTTTTCGCATATATTTTAGAACGTTTCGTCGGGCAAAAAAAAATGATTATAGGATTTCAAATTCTAAACAAGTCTTTAGTACAATAAAAATGCCTAGAACTGATCGTTTTCACAGTATACGTAAAAAATCAAAATTTTTATATGGCAACACCAAGAAGGGGTTGCCCGATTTATTCCATTTTTGAAATTTTTTGCTATTACTATAAAAACACCATGTACCAAATTTCAGCTCTCTATATCGACGCGATCTCAGGCCAGTGTACAAATATATAGTGGAAAATGAAATTTGTGTATGGCAACCCCACGAAGGAACTTAATTTTACTTTTTTTTTTAAAGTCCGTGTACAAGATTTCAGCTTTCTAAGGGAACGTGTTCTCGAGTTGTCGTGCGCACAAACGAACGGACAGACGGACAGACATCCAAAAATCAAAATAACTTTTAATGTTAGGCGTGGGTGTCTAATCCATTTTGCTCTACCATAATTATTTCGATGTGTTACAAACGGAATGACAAACTTAGTATCTATACCCCTTAGATTTCATCTAGCGTTAAAAAAGTGACCATTCTAATTTATAAATCTATCTCGACTGACAATAAGTAAAACTTAAAAATAAAAACAGTTGTTAATTGGGTTGCTAGATTTAGTCAAACTATCTTAGCCACAACTCGCAAAGTGCCCGTTCATTCGACTCCACAAAACTTATAAATGTTTTAGTTTTTGTTTTCCGCGTCGACGTTTCGTTCAATGTATCTGACCAGCGAAAGCGACGCTGCCACAGATTCACCTCATATCATCAAAAACGAGTTTCATCCGCTAATTATCCTCTAAATACCTCCAATTACCCCATAAATACCCCTGAAGTGAGTTTTCTAAAATTCGAGATCTATCAAAAATGTTTTCTCGCAGCAGCCGAAAATGATGGATTATTCACTATTTATTGTCTATAAATATACCCCAAATGGGGGGACCCATATAAGTCCCTGTTTTACTTTCGGATGTGGTAGATTCATGCCCTCGAATTTGAGCAAAAATTAGTTGATCATTTTCTACAAAATATTGTTGAATAGGCTTTCCGTTTCCAGTAAGACAATATATGTACATAGGTCAACATAAGGTGGTCTATAAAAATCGAACCAAAAACCAAAAAGAAAATTTCATTAACAAATTCTCTCCGATATTAATATTAATCAATTAATCAACCATCAAAACAGAATCGTCTTAAAATATTATCTGGGGTGAGGATGGTGAAATCCTACCCCCCCCTTCCCCCCGCCCAAGCCGAAAAATAAAAGATTAATGGTCGTATCCCGTGTAATATTTTTGTACCAATCGTGTACGTAGATTACTCTAGATGAGTTGGGAGTGCAAACTTATAATTTTATATATTTGTAAAATGTCATCTTTAGAAGATAAACCATGTTGACAGATTGGAAGACAAGTATTCCCATTAAAATTTTGGCACATTGCAGCTGATAGCCTGTGACGTAATTCTGTGACTAATGTATATACATTATTATAGGAAAGACAGAGAGAGGAGAGAGACTATTATGTTCTCTGTACCGTACTTTCCTATACATTTTCACAATATTTCGTCACTAATGGCGGAACGTGGTTCGTAGTGGGAATAGCTTGTATTCTATTTACCTTGGAAGAAATTGGTTGTTGTTTAAAGAAATTGATTTTAGTGCAAAAAAAAATGGACATAAAACGGAAGAATTTCTTGGAGGTTTTGCCTTTTTTTTCAATTTAAAACTATTGTGTTTAGTACATGAAGCGAACAAATATCTTTCAGCAGACATTTGGGAATGAAGCTTCAAACGTAAGCTCTGTTCACTATTGGCTTGTAGAATCTTGGCTTAGAGGTATTTCTCTTAGTAATGTGAAGGTCCATTTCACATTGATGCTGTGAGTAATCTGATAACAGATAACAATCTAGTGATTTATCGTTACAATGTAGCTTCTTTGAGCATAGGGCTGAGTAAACCAAAAAACCATTTAACATAATCCTTCCTAGTTCGATTTCTGCAGGAGCTGTAAGGACTTGGATGAAATCGAATCCATCCAACACATGCTTTGCGAATGCCCCCGCTCTGATGAATGAAAGAAGTAGGCAGGCTATTGGGTAGCTACTTCTTTTCAAGTCTGGGGGATCTGCAAAACAAAGAATTTAGATATATCCTGAGTTTTCTGAGAGAAGCAGGATGGATCTAGGTAAAGAGACTTGGAGACATCTTCAGTTCCCTAAGAGAAGCAAGATGGACCTGGGGCGGCTTGAAAAGGTTATCCCATGGGGCCTGTGAGAAAATTTTGTTGTCCATGAATACCGTATACTTTGACGGCTAGCTAAAAAGGCTTCTGTGGATTGGATAAAGAAAATGCACAAAAAATTTAAACGTAGTCGGTCTAATATGGTTTACAATATCATAACCAGGTGACGAAGTTTGGATTCGTTGTTTTGAGACAAAAATATAAACGACGGTCACCTCAATGGATTTTTACTGGTGAAGCAAATTCAACTAAAGTGCAAATCACGAAGAGTTGGTAAGAAAATGATCGCTTCTGTTTTTTTTTGTCGATCTGGTTGCAAATGCACGGTTGCATTTACAAATCGTCTTAGAATCACTGTTACATAGTACAGAATTATTTGTTTGTTGACTGTATTTAAAAACTAATCAACCTTATTCAGGGATAATTTTACACCATAACAACATCTTTTCTCATATAGCATCGGAAACAGACCGCTTTATATGTAGAATTAATTAATGTCTCATTGGGCCATCCCATACGAGTATTCTTGATGCAGTATGCATACCGATTTTCTAAGGAAGAGGTGAGAAGAACCGAAGAGATATTTCTATACTTTGGAGAGATATCTCTTTGCTTCTTCTCACCTCTTCCCAAGAAAACCTGTTTGCATACTGCATCAGGAATATTCGTGTGGGATATCCCATTTGCTGTGTCGGTCGGCGTGATAGCGTACAATGCAATTTATATTAGTTGTAGATATGTGCGTTTTGACAGAACCCATGAACTTGTTATAGAATATGAACAGATAATTTCTGAGTTGCCTAGAGATTAGTGGATTCAGTGCTTCTAGGACAGATTCCACATAATTTTTTCCAATCTCCATTATTTGAAAAGAATTAAATGCAAATCTAACATTTCCACCTGACAGTTTTGGGCCATACTTTTATCAGCCTATACAGGGTGTTTCCCCTTAGGAGCTCAATAGAGCGAGAGGTGATAGTACTCACCGAGACAAAAAATAATTGTATTGGAGAGGGGGGGAGGGGGCGGATATCAACCGTTTAGGAGTTCCAGGGTGATTAGGAAAAAAGCTAGTTTTTCACAAAACACCCTGTATTTTGAAAAGTACTGGGCGTACGGTCACAGTTAAGAGCTCATTGTATGCAGAGCTTCATGCCCTTTCCAACGACTGCTCAACCATCCCCACACCCCGCTATTCATGTCATACCGAAATTAGCCGATAGTTTTTTTAAAATGACGTGTTTTCCGTCAGTAAGGGAACAAATTTAGGTTTGAGAATAGCTTTCAGAATAGGTTTTGAGCTAATAACTCTTTAACAGCTGCAGGTAGCACACAAGGTGTCATAGGTAAAATTAAAGAGGAAAGTTTACAGTTTATAGTTTTTATAAAAAATGTTATGTTAAGGACCGTTTTGCAAAAAAAATACAGGGGTCAAAGTAAAAAAAAGTAAAAAAATCCAAAATATTTTGTTTGGACCCCCCCCCCCCCCCCGCAACTCCTTAGATGAGGGGTGTGGGGGTCGTTGAGCAGTAGTTGAAAAGGCCATGAAGTTCTGCATACAATGATCTCTTAACTGTGACCGCGCGCCCAGTATCTTTTAAAATATTGGGTGTTTTGTGAAAAAGCAGCTGTTTTTCTTAAAAACCCTGTAACTCCTAAACGGTACAGACCCCCCCCCCCCCCCCCCGCCAAGGTGAGTATTATCACGTCCTGCTCTATTGACTTCCTAAGGAGAAACACCCTATATAGCTCTCCTCCAATTTCCTGAAATCGTATTTTTTTCACTGTGCTAGGTGATTTAGTATTGACTATTTATAGATGTGCCCAGAATCATTGACATCTTAGAAAGGAGATGTCGCTACTTGTCCTTCACTTGTTATTTCCAGCTTTAAAAGTTATAATAAAATATTTTTCAATGACTGGATATTATATTTTATTTGGTTTTCAATCATTTTGTTTTTATATGCTGGAAAAAAGTTATTTTGGTTACCCTTAAATGAAAGTTTCTATCATATTTTTTGTAATTAGCGACATCTTCTTTCTAAAACGTCAATGATTCTGGGCACATCTAATATAAATAATAATCAATATTGATTAATTAGCGTACTGTAGTTGTTCCATTGATTGGACTGGTTGTACAGGTTGTTTCTAGTAGAATTTTCTTTTATGTTGATCCTGGTGGATGATGGTGGAAGCCTTATAAATGTTCATATTAAAACTACGTAAATGTTTAATTTCAATTTGTTTTACACGCCCAGGTTATACATAAGCACCATTCTATCGCAATACAAAAAAAAACAAAATTTTTTTATTCTAATGGTGATGACAACAGAAGTATTTCTTTTTACCCCTGACTTTGATAAAACATAGAAAGATATCATTTCTGCACGTCCACCATTTTAAATTGCAAAAAAAAAAAACAAAAGACATACCACCAACATCCACAAATTGTTTGGTTGCTGCTGATGATGATACAAAGAATTCCTTTGCAATATTAGCAAAATTACATTTGTAAGGAGAACATACATGGAACTTTTTCGTCCTAATTTCGATAAAACAAGTCATGCAGAAGCTATCATCCTCCTTAAATACACCCATCCAGCCATATTCCCAGACTCACATACACACACGTATCCATTCTTCGAAATTATTTCTCTCAAAAGACAAATTGGTTTCCTCTGTAGATCTCCATAGGTGATTTGGGGATGAACGAGCATCAGGAAATGAATGTTAAAAATAAAATTTGCATCAATCCTTGTTAGGCTGAAATACTGGAAGAAATGGTGTGGAGGGGGGGGGGGCTGTGAAGCGTGCGGTGAGTGGGTATGGATTTCTTTTATTAAAATTCTTGTTTGATCCTTTGATAAATTTACATCCGGATACGCAATACTATCCTGCATATATATGTATATATGTACAATGTACATACACAGCCGATATCAATCAAAGCCAGAGATTTTAAGGGCGCAAATCCTTGGAGATGTTCCATTAATCTCTATATCTACCTGACTGTTCCGTTATCGGCCCCCGCCGTTCGACTACGTCACTGAATCAAGCAAATAAATCTAGGAGGACATGAAAAAATTTAAAAGAATAAAAGAATCGAACGACGAATATAGATGATGGCTTTTGAGTAGGAAGTTTGATTTGTTTTTGATATATTGGAACTTGACAAGAGCCGCTTTAAATCAGCATCCCACCACCTTCGTATTATAATTTCCTTCCAATTTATGTATACCGGGCCGGAGGATCTAGGATTATAATACCGTATAGCAGCCCTGAGCTTTTCTAATGGAAGCTCTCAACACAACATGAATTATGTGGGAGGAAATAGTATTTTATGTGCTATTCTCATATGTATGGATGTATGTAGTATATTGGGAGCATATGTGAACGGGAGTTAAGTATAAATTTCATGCAAGCAATAGTTAAGGCCAAGTTAAGTTGGATTATAAGGCGTAATCTAATGTGGAAAAAGTGGCAAGTTTATTTTATATATTTTTTATGACATATATACATAATGGGTATGCATACATACATAGACGTACTACATATGCATCCTTTTCGTTAAAATCCATAGTCTGGTTGGTCTTCTCATATATCCGATGAATTTCTCTAGCCAGTCGAAATTTTTCTTAATTGAAAATTTAATTAACTGCGTAATGTAGTTTACATACATCCATACATACACACACATATACTTACTCCTCAACCTGTTTTGCTGTTCCAGATCCTTGATGTTTCTTACATATCTACACACACACACAGAAACACACACAGCGCCCACAGCACACAATACACATACACTTTTACAAGAATTGTTTTACAGACAGCATGTTTGGCGAGAATAAAATGAAATTTCAATGGAAACGGGTTCTAAAAACTAGGACAAGAGCAATTTTAAATATTGCTCAAGTCATTTTCCCTCGGAAAATACAGCTATATAGAAAGGTTTCCTTGAAAATTCTATTTACCTAGCAAAAATAATTCCACAGAGAATTTTTCTGGTAAAGAGAGAATTTTCCTTTATCCTGGCCTGGGTAGAATTATGTTTGCACTTATGTATATACGCTGTCCGTTGACCGTCTTATAAGTGAAAGAGGTTTTGTTGTTGTTGTTGGGGTTTGTTTTTTCGTTGGTAAATAATTTTTATTTTAAACGAGTTAAACTTTTGGAAAATTACACAAAATAAGGACGAAGTTGGTTTTTGCCTGAGTCAGTTGTGTATGTGTGTGTGTGTGTGTGTGTGCTGCAGCTGAAAAAAAGCTATAGTCAATGTTTCCACCTGAAAAGTATCGCATACTTCGGTGCACTCAAACTGTATCCTGTAGTTTGACTATGGTAAGTCCTTGCAATTTGCATTAGTAAACACCTAATGAAATTCGAGGTATATAGTAGTCACAGAGCTGCTAACCAAATAAATTGTGAATAATTTACCCAAGAGTTTAGCTATGTGTTCCCAAGGAGATTTTAAACAAATTTGAATGTCTGTAACCTCGAGTTGGAAGGTTAAATGGTGAAAGGGTGTTTTTTGTTTTTTGTTTGTTGTGGGTGTGGTGCAACAAGAAAGGTTAATGAATATAAAATAACAATTTTGTATCTCTCTGGACGGAGTAAGTAAGAATATAATATTGCAACCTCTTTTGTATGCAGTCCCATGGGCATGATTTTTTTGTCAGCAGCAAACAATGGGAATTTTTTTAGTTGAAAGGGTATTTATTGCTATTTTAATTGAAAAATAACAGAGTACACCCCAGACTTAAGATGTTTCTGTATCATCAAATTAATTCAATAAAGCTGTCATAAAATGCATATATTTTATTAGTGATATGACAATTATTATCACCAATATTACCGGTAAGGTGATCACTTGTGTATTACGGCTAAGACATGTTTGGCGCCTTTGCTTCCAGAGTCTACTCACCACCCAGCTGTTCATGTTGTATTCTGTTTTGATCCTATATGTTTGAATGTATCTTGTTTTGATGATTACTACTTCAATTTTGTTAAGGCTGACTATTCCAGAATTAACTATTGGCTCTCTAACCATGACTGGAGTAATTTACTCAATGAACAAGATATCGATAATGCCGTTAAGTTATTTTATGACTATATTTTTCTCTGTTTTTTTTTCAGAACGTACGAATTTCTAGATCTCGGACTTAAAGTCTTAATCAGCCATACCTTAATGCTTCAATATACCATTTTATGGATTTGAAAACTAAAGCATGGAAGAGATTTTTTTTTTCAAGGAGTGACGAGGACTACCTGGTTTACTCATATCATCGCGGGCGATTTATGGCTGCTTCTGAGGTTTCTTATAAGTTGTACATATCTAAATTAAAGACTTCTTTACTCGATAGGCCTAAACAATTCTGGTCTTTTGTAAATTCTAAACGTAAGTCTGATGGATTCCCCTCATCCTTATCCTTGATGAGGAGAGTGCCGACTATACATCATTGTCAATTTGTTTGCTGATTTTTTTAATTTGCTTTTAGAGATTCCAACTGTGATATTAGTTTTAGCGATTTTACTCACTTGACGATGCTTCCTTCTACCTCTATTGAATTGAAGGATCTCGCTTTTGACGATGCCATCAATCTCGAAATATATTTCGAAATTGGCGGATAGCTTTTTGCCTGGTCAAGATGGCATTCTATCTTCTTTATTGAAGAAATGCGGTATTCCACTTATCCCCATCTTATGTCACTTGCTTAAATTGTCCTATCAATGTGGCGTCTTTCCTAAGTTATGGAAACACTCTCTAATTTTCCTACATCATAAAAAAGGGGACCGAAATGACTTAACTAATTATAGACCTGTTGCTAATCTGTCAGCTATTCCTAAAATATTTGAGCCTATTGCTTGTGATACACTCTATTTCAATTCTAAGCCGTTTTATAGGTAGTTTCCAGCATAGTTTTACTATTGGTAAGTCTACAACTACTAACTTGTTAGAGTTCTCTAAACACTGTATAACTGCCTTCGGGGAAGGAAAACAAGTTGACTGTATCTATACTGACTTTAGTAAGGCATTCGACAGTGTTAGTCATAAGTTACTTGTGCATAAGCTTACTCTGCTAGGTTTTCCCCATCGGTTGCTACTTTGGTTAACCTCTTATCTGTGGTAGGGGAAAACAATAAAAAATATGAGTGAGCTATTTTGGTATTCCCTACAAACTGTGAAAGTTTCATCTAAATCGGTGATGGTCGGCTCCAAAACTAGCACTTTTTGATCGTTTTCGTGTGGAATGGTTGAAAATCTAGATTTTAATTTCGTAATGTCTGTGATTTTTTGGCGGAATATAAAGGCTTTGTGAAGAAATGGGAATATATTTGACGAAAAATCTGTCTGAAAAAACTGCTGTTGTACTTATGACGAGATTTATGGGACGGAACCGGAAATATTGAGTGAGAATGTAATCGATGCAGGAATTGCTTAATATGTTGTTTTGAGGTATTGCATGAATATTATTTGTGTAGCGAAACTTTTCAAAAATGTTTTTAACATGATTAAAATTGTGCTTAAATTGTCAGTGAAAAAAGTACAATGCGTGAGGTGAGCATACATTTAATATTCTAAAATGTATTAAAAATCACTTAAGAAAAAATAAATAAAATAGATTAAGTGATGATCATGTATGTAGATGCGGTGAATTTAATAAACGGAAATACAAATTTGTTAATGGTTATTGATGATAAAGTAGTGTAATTATAGAAATATCTAAGGATGGTCCTGAATTTTCTAAATATTTAATAATTCAAATAGTAATCTTAATAAAGATGTGATTTTGAATTTTTTTTTCAGAGAAAATGGGCTATTCCAAAACATCCCGGTGCAATTTGCATATCCAGTCCAATTCTGCACAAACTTTAGCTTATGTGATGGGCCTAAAAGACTTTTATATACATATTTTATAAGCTGCAATAAATCGAAATTGAATTGAATTGAATTGAATTGAAATAGTAGGTAACTATATAAATATGCTACTGACTGATAAACTGCATCAAAACACCCAAGTTGTATATGGGTATTGTTGGTTGATCATACTTAAATCATAACCTATTTCCAGCATCAACACCATTAACAAATGTGTGTTGGTGTGTAATGAACTTCGCGGACATTTTGAAGTTCATACAAATAAAAATCATTAGTTAAAAAAAATTTTTCTTTCTTTTGTGCCTAGTGCCGTACTATTTTTTGGGAACGGATATGAATTTAAAATCAAAGCTGGACGGGTATGATATCTCCATTTAGTGAATTCTCATTTTCTAAATATACTTTCCATAAATTTGATTATTTAAAAAAATCCGATATTTATTCAAAAATGTCAATAGGTATGCCAAAATCTAAAGTACAATTTCCTTTTTTTACAAAATTTCCTGTGACGAAACACGATGCCAAATTAAAAATTTTATTTTTTCTTATTTGAGAACTATTAACTGTTATCAATTTTTTTCACTATAGTCATGTAGAATTTGTATGTTTGCTTATTAGTTTAGTAACGAATATAAAAGTAACTTATTTTTTCTTTATTTTTTGTTGACGATTTCATGTTGATGACGCTGTGACTTCTCAAAAATTCGTGCGATTTTTTAAAATAGAATTTTCTATGGCTCCCGAAGATTTTGTTTCGAATTACAGTAAAAGTTGCTTAGTTACAAAACAAACAAAAAATATTAATTTATGCATATTTAACATATTTAATGCTCCAAGGCAGGGTAGTAGTTCGAAGTTATAATTTACTTGCAAAATGGATATAACATCGAAAATGAACTTATAGGTTTCATTCATTCATTCATATATATGTATGTACACATCTAAATACCAACAATACTAGTACAAATAGTAGAAATAAATAGTAGATGCTTGTCTGTATATATTTTATGTACATACTCATCCTAAATTTTGTGTCTAAGTTATAAATGATGGTTGTCTGAAAAGTATCCGACCTCAACATGAATATGGCAGCACTCGTAAACAAAAGTTGGGCAATATTTTTGCGCATCCTTTGAAAGGTACTCATAACAATTTCAGCAATTTTGGACGTTTTTGTTTGATAATATTTTGAGTGAGTCGATGTGAGTGTTTTTATGAAAATGGAAAAATCGAGTATCGAGCTGATATTAAATATTTGTTTTTGAAAGGCAATACGCCAATACAAATCAAAGACGAGTTGGACGCTGTATACAGAGACTCTATACAATCATTTACCACCGTCAAATTTTGGGGCAGCTGAATTTAAACTGACCGTACCAGATTGGATGACAATGAACGTTCGGGACATCCAAAAACTACTGCAATCACTGACGATAACATCGCTCAAGTTCACCAAAATGTGCTAGACAACCGTCAAATTAAAATTAGAGAAACAGGAGAGGCTATGAATATATCCAAAGAACATATTTGTCAGATATTGCATAAAGATTTAGGCATGAGAAAGTTGTCCGCACATTGGGTGCTGCGTTTGCTCACTTTTACCAAAAACGGCGTCTTACACCTCACCGGTTGCCATGGCGAAGATCCACGAATTACGGTTTGAACTGCTTGACCACTATCCTTACTCACCGGATCTAGCACCAATCGACTTTTTTTTTGTGTTCCCTTAGCTAAAAGCTGAGCTCAGAGGATAGAGATTTTTGTCGAATGAGGAGGTCATCACCTTCGTAAACCACTATTTTGCATAGAAAGATATCGTGTACTATTTGAATGGGTTGAAGAGATGGGAATATCACTGGGAGAAGTGTATGGACTTCCAACGAGAGACTACGTATAGAAAAATAAAAATTAATTTGAAGAAAAAATGTCTTGTATATTTGTTAGGTCGGAAATTTTCCAGACAACTGTCGTACATTCAACCAAACCACATAGAAATCATTTCAATTCAATACTCTTCTTCACAAGCATATACAGTCTTAATCTAAAAACATCTAATCAAAATTTCACACAAATATCTTTGTGAACCAGAATTCCTCCCTAAGCTAAATAAATCTGAAAGACCCTTTTCTATATTATATGTATAGTCTCCACAAAAGTGATCCATTAAAAGCCCTTCGGTATATTGCTTTGATCAAAAACTACCAAGACGCGTCAGGACGATTGCAAACTTTCCAAATGGTGCCATCACATATCGCATAAAGCACACAAAATGTTGTTGCAAGAGAAGGAACATATAATTTTGCCGCTTCACCTCTTAACAATGATCTGACACAATTCGAATGTGTTCGCTCCCTCCTCCCCTAACCTAAATTCTTTTCTTTTCCGTCCTAAAATTTGGTTTCCAAGTCATTTCTATGGTAATTCCTGATGGAATTTGAATTTCTTATCTGGAGTTGAGTCAGACGTTTCCTTTCAAAGTTCAAATAGATAGCGAGTCCCTCGAGATGAACCCTTTCGCCCTTATGCAAATAACGAACCGATGTTTACCAAATATCAACTCACTGTTTGGAAACACTCCTACATTACATGAGTTTCCAATATTTATGTCAGACCACCTAGCCTTTTAGTATATCAATGATGGGTCGGAAAGGGATTACAGAACAATCATCCACCCAGCTCTCTTAAACTCTGCATCATCCTTTACCATATATTGGCCAAAACGCAAAGTGCGATGAGGATATTTTGTGTGGAATCTTTCATACTATATATGAAAAGCTTATGATGAGGTTGTTTTGTTTAAAGCCATCCCCCTTCACCAGTTAGTGTTTGGGCGTAAAATATAATATACATAAAATGGTGTGAGGCTATTATGCTACCCTCCTCCAACACTTGTCTATTCATGTACATACATAGATAACGAGGAGACTAAAGCCAGATTGTGTGTTGGCTATGGTTTGTGTTCTGCCCTATGAACGCCTCCTGTAGAAAAGTGAAAGATCCAAAATAACCTGCAGGACCCATCGTTTCATTAGGACAATAGCTTAGTTATATTTTCCCCCATAGTATTTCAGTTTTCTAAAGGCATATCTACATTGCCTATCAATTTGACAAGCTTCGGTCAGCTTTACACAAAGAAAATGATCAGCTGGGATAAATTTGATTGGATTCCGGTTAATGAGAAGGTAGGTTCATGTTTGCAGTTTTCCTGATAATACTTTAATTTTGACGAAGTATATTTAATGAAGTTCAACTTAAATATGCACTTACCGAAATATGGCAGTAATTAAATTTTTATTCAATAATGGTTGTGTCTCCTTGGTTTGCTGGGCTTGAGAACATCAAATAGATAACCTAGACGTAGTTAGCACAAATCACAAATGTTTTACGACACTTATGCCCAGAAGTTTTAGCAAATCACAATATGTTAACCTGCTGTGGCTTGTGTATGATTTGATTACTATTTCCCATTGTGTATTCAGATATTAAATTTTTTGTAGAATCTTGTTTCGTAACCTAAAATGGAAGTGTCCGAATTGTTTAATTTTACCAATGACAGCGATTAAGTTGTAAATAAATTTTTAAGTTTACAAGAAAATGATTTGACATTTTGAATGCGAAAACCAAAATGGCCGATATTATCATCCTGTAAATGTATTTGTATGCTGCCCGCGCTGCAGCTTGGATAAGTTTAGTATGAAATTTGTCTTCTGTCATATTGCTTGCTAACAGGGTTTGCGCTCTAACAAAAGAGCAATATGCATTCAACGGGAACTTCTGCTTAGGCAAACTAGGCAGTTGCCTAGGTCCCCAATCTTGTAGGGGGCCCCTCCAGGGTCAAAATGGTATACATGGAGGACACATATGACACCGGGCATTAAAAATTTAATTCACTTTATTTTTCCTGCATACAGGGGCGGATTTACCAATAGGCAAAGCAGGGCGACAAATTCTCAATTGATGAAGTAAAAGTAAAGGCGAGATCGAAGTCACACTATCCGGTAGAGACGGATTCAGAGCTACCATTTTCAACGTCATTATCGACTGGTTGATTTCAGAACTACAAAAGCATGGTTCTGCTTACGAGAACTTGAGTAAAAACGTTGACTTTCTCATGAAGCTACATACATATGTAGCTTGAAATCTTAAGATATCCGCAACGGTTCACGGAACTTGAGGGAACGTCTATCCAGGAGACTTAGACGGGACTTTGGAAAGCGATTATCTACACCTATCGTCTGCTGAGGATATACGGAGAAAACAATTATCTTCCCTGGAGTTATACAAGTATATGGTGGAAAAATGTTTTTTGGACATTTATCCAAATATGGAAATAGCTCTGTTGATGTTGTTGTGTATGTACACCGGGGTCAAACTTCTCGTCAGAACGGTCGTTTTCAGAGCTAAAACGAGTCACAAACTATTTAAGATCCACCAAAGAGGTGATCAGACTCAATTCACTCTCCGTGCTGTACATATAGTCAGAAATAATGCAGTGTGTAGACTATAGTGAGGTAATCCTTTCATTCGTTTATTGCGTGGCAATCTATCGACCGAAACACAGTGTGAGTGTCAGTGTAATCGACGTTTGACAGTTCTTGTAGAATTTATGAGAAGAATTCGGGAAAGTTCTTATTGTGAAGTCGGCTGCGCTCACTGCAGTGAGCAAACGCTCTGGTGTAGCTCTAGTTTCTACTCTAAAGTCCGCACGTGGTGTCTAAACAAAGGCCTTAGCATAAACCCCAACAGAACGGTTATCGCTCCGTTCACAAGAAGATCGAAGCTTTCACTAACGGCTCCTCTTCTTGATAATACGGAATTGATATTTTCAGACGAAGCGATCCATTTGGTATGGTATACAGACGGCTCAAAAACAAACAGTGGGGTCGGATTGGGGGTATACGGCCCCAAATGCCATATATCAAAGGCTCTAGGCTCTACCCCTACCGTATTCCAAGCCGAGGTATTGGCCATAGAAGAATGTGCCAATACCTGCATCAAAAGAGCCATAAATGGCTCAACCATTAATATCCTCTCGGACAGTCAAGCTGCCCTCAAGGCCTTAAAGTCCTGCACTGCCAAGTCAGAGATAGTCTGGGAATGTCTACAAACCCTAAAAAATCTATCAAGGAGAAACAAAGTTATCCTCATGTGGGTATCTGGACATGAGGGCCACAAAGGCAATGAAATTGCGGATGGCCTAGCCAAAAGAGGAGCGGAAACTCAGTTTGTCGGACCAGAGCCATTTTGTGGGACTTCAAAGTGTTACCTCAGAGCTACCCTAAATAACTGGGAGAATAAACAAAAATCCCTGTATTGGGAAAGGCTACAAGGACTTCGTCAGGCAAAAAAGTTTATCGACTCCTCTGGCGGAAAGACAAAAGAACTCCTACTCCTTAGAAGAACAGAGCTCAAAATGATCACTGAGCTCTTCTCAGGCCATTGCCCCTTGAGGTATCACCTAAACAACCTGGGTTTGGCTGAGACTTCATCCTGCCGCTTCTGTCAGGATGCTCACGAAACCTCGGAGCATTTGCTGTGCAACTGCGAAGCATTGGCCAGGCGAAGATTATTCCACCTTGAACATGCTTTTCCTCCACCAAGTTACGTATGGAACCTTAACCCCAGAATGGTTCTAGACTTTATTAACAGTCTAGACCTATAAATGGAGCAAATTCAACGGGGACTCACAATAGATCCTTCAGGTCGCAGTGATTGCGAAGCTAACGCCTATACACCCCTTCACAGATCTAATCTAATCTACCCCAGAGCAACTTTTGACATTTGGTACTACATATGATATTTTTTTTTTCGGAAGTGTCTTTTCAAGAAAAATTGATAGAAATCTAGAAAAAAATTATAAAAATTGTTAACGCTCACACTGTGTTAAACTAAAGTTTACTACGCCGAAGTTATTAAACGTCGGCACTGGGTCTTCATGTATGGACTGACATTTTAGCTAATAAAGAACAAGAGACTTTAAACGTTTTTTCTAAATTAATCCCATTTAAATTAAATTGAAAACTGTTGAAAATACTTAACCAAAAATATTTTAAATTGGTGTTTGGGTCTCGTGGTAGTATATTGAGGTAAAATAGATTTTGGTGAAATTTCTTGCAGACGTAAATACATTGATTTTTTCTCTATGGCACATGCTTTTTTAACAGTTCTTTTACTTAAAATGGTGTCGTCTAGTGATTTCGAGAAAGAGATAAAATGAAAGAAAACTACTAACTACTATCTGTTTTTGTTTATTTAACTCTTTCAAGGCCGCACGAAAGTTTTCTTCTCTACGCGCCGATATCTCGCACTTAGATTATATCATTTGTCGTCGGCACTTCACTTTCTGCGGTGCCTTTCTTAATGGAATTAAAATGTGAATGTGGAAATATGGAAATCAAACTTGTTTACTTTTAGCATAATATAAAAATTATTATTACTTCTGAAAGGAACCAGATATTGGGTTAATGTTTTTTTTTTATTTAAAGGACTGTTAACGGGCCATATTTGAAAAGAAAAAAATTATATCCTTGGTGTAAAAATTTTACGTGATCAAAATCAAGATAATAGGAAAAATTTGAGTGATTTTTTTTTGCAAGAACTCAATTTTAAGACTCGATAACTGAAGCGTTTGACCACAAATCGTAACCATGTTGAATAGCGTTATAAGGGCGAAAGGTCGTCCTTGGTATATCTGCTTAAGTTTGATTCTGCGATGTCCTTTAAGTGACTACACTTCCTAAAAATAACGAAACATTTTCAAACGTAAACTTTTGGGAGTGATTTGAAGGGGGGGGGGGGGGGGGAGTCTCGAGCAAAAGTGTGATCAGGGGCCGGATTCACAAACTCCGAGAGTTGTGGAGATGAGAGTGTTTTTGACATTTAACTCTTCATTCGGAATTCTGTAACTCGGGGAATTTGTATTAAGAATTACCAAATTCTCTATTCCATTCGACAAAACTCTCGGCTATATTAGTTGTGAAGAGGTAAAGAAGAATATTTCTCAACTGACAGTATTGTCTGTTTTTGTTGTGTTTTATGAAGGTATCTAGGTAGGTACCTAGGATTTTCAAATTAATTTATGAACTCTCCGCATATCCTGGCTATGTTTGCAAAAACAAATTATGGAAATTCTTGCAATACTTACAGAGAAATATGGATCTTTGTGTCTCAAGGTACCAGCTAAAAATTTTAAATCACGCAAAAATGGTCAATTTGGTCGTCTTCCAGTATACAGAAGAGATGCTATAACATTTTTAGATATGCACGTTAGACTTTGTATATAGGATTATATCGCATCTAAATTTTATCCCCCAATTAGAAATGTAATTAGTTTTTGAGTCCGATAAATGTTTTTGGAGATAACTGCAAAATAAATGAATCAGTCAGTTCTTAAGAGGAAAAAATGGCCGCTTTTTGGTACAAAAATGGACATATTGTCGGCTATCATTATGAACAACTGGTAAGTCATGGAAATTAACTTTCTATGAGAAAAATGTTCACAATAGAGTAGGTACTAAGGAATGTGAAACAAGGAACGGAAGAAATACATGCAAAATATACGAACTAGGGTGTATATGGTCCAAGTGCAAAAAGTCCGTCTTTCGGCGGTTAAAAGTCAGTTAGGAAGTTAAAATGATGAACAAAAAAAAAAAAAAATTCAACCCCTATATTACCGGCTTCTCCCTCTTTAATTTAATACCAAACATGACGTATTTTGGGGTTGCACGACCCCCCATCCCCAGAAGCCCCTACCCCAAAAATTGTTCATTTATATTTTTGTACTCTAGATACTAAATCCGTAGGAAAAAATCACAATGCTCTACGACCCTCCCACACAGAGTTAGCCGTCCTTCAATATTGCCACGCACTTCTCATGTTTTCCCTAACTCCCCAAGTATGTTAGAGGATCGCGAATGGAGAGTTAAGGAGTTTAAGTCGGGGGAAAACGAAAATTCTCATCTCTCAAACTCCCAAACTCTCCGTGTTACACAATCCGGCCCCTGCTGAACACTTTAAAGAGGCATGCTTCGTCATACTCCATCGTACTTATTTGCCGCTTGTTTGTTATTTTCTTTTGCAAGAACATTGTGCGCTGGAAGTGAGTGAAAATAGGTAGAAACCTGACATTGTAATTGAAATTCGCATTTCCGAAATCTTCACGAATTCGTACCGAAAGTTCGTATGACATTGTTGCGTGAATGTTACGAATATTCGCACTTCCTACATCATCACGAACTCGTAAAGAACCATCAGAAGTGAAGTTTTGTTTCTTTCTTCAGTTTCCCGAAAACTTTCAGATTTGTCTGAAGTTCGGAAAGTTGTGTTTGGTGGGTTTGTATCAGCGCCAGTTGAGTGAGTAGTACTTTGTGTTGTGTGTGCAGTGTTGCCATATTTTTTTTAAAGAAAACTGTAACAAACAGAAAAAAAACCTGTTTTTTCGAGCAAAAAACTGTCATTGAAAAAAGATAGCCTTCTTCTTAGTTTAAGTATCATTTTTATTATATACGTACGCAGACCATAATAGATATTACAAAAATCACACTTCGTGTAAGAAAAATCACAAAAATTATTAAAATAATAGGTTCATTTCTATTGCCACAAAAAGCCTCCTTGGCATAGCATATTTCTAACTAAAACTTGAATACGTAATAGAATATAATTATTAATTATTTTGCATAAATCTTGTCGAATTTTTAAAATTTCGTTAGAATTTTTAAAATTTGTGCAATCAGAATTTTGCTTTTTTAAATAATCTTTCGTCCTTAAAATTCCACACAATGTGGGGACCTGTAGCCTGTTCCGAATTTTCGTTTTATTATTGTTGATTTGCGAGAGAATTCTCTCTACATTTGCTGTGGCTACAGGGATTGACAAAACTGCTGACACCAGTTTTTTCAACAAAGGAAAACACATAGATCCATCGATGCGCTTTAAATTAAAATTGCTTCCCAAAACTTTTCTATTTTGGTTTCTTCAAACAAATCAACTTGAACACGCCACCCAATGGAAGACGATATTAACAGTTTATAGATGAGATGACAGATGGCACTCTATGGGAGTCAGAAAAAAATGACATTCCACGATTGGACGTTTGAACTAATTTTGAAAAGAGCGGAATTGAAGCAGAATATCTGAGCTTTAAAAGTTATACAATAGGTCTGTTTTTGTAAAATTATTAAGCAATTATAAAAAATTATTTTTTGTCTACAAAAACTGTAAAAAACTGTTAAATTTGGCGGATAACTGGGGAAAATTGGAAAACTGCACAGTTACCAAAAAAACTGTCATTACAGGAATAACTGTCAATATGGCAACGATGTGTGTGTATGAGTAGAATAGACGTATATATAACACAAAGTGGCTTTCTGCAGATGAAAGAGAAAGAAAGTGGCTTAAGTGATGCCAAATGTACTCACAAGGTGGCGTTGAATGTAATGTATTTCAGATTTGAGGCAGTATTTTACGGAAATCTGCACATATTCGGCAATTATAATCGAAACTAGATCTGATGGAAACAAAAAAGAGTTGAAATTAACCGGACCCACTTAGCCCTTCTTGTTAATTTCGGTATTAATTAGATTGGTAAAAAAAATCCGAAATTATGCCCATTTCATTAAAAAAATGAGCATGAGGATCAAAAGATTTCAGAAAATAAATAATGTTAGTAGTTTGTTTTTTAATTACAATATATACTGCGCCCCCAAGAGGGGGGAAGTTGGATTTAGTACATTTTTGTAAATCTAGTACAGAATCAAATTTCTCAGTCGGGCGAAGAAGTTTGAGTACTCACAGCTGGAAATCTCAAAAAACCTTTCCCCTCCCTTAAGAAAAATACAAAATTTTAAACGTTATAAACTACCCTTACCGTTAATTTCTAGAAAGTGTTATTTTTCTGAAAACACAAACAAACTGCCCGGTGGTTTAGGCTAAGAAACATGGACAACCATTTTTCTATGTATGGGACGAAAAATTGACATTTGAAATTCACGCCATATAGCTTAGCGCCTGCAAAATTATCAATAAAAATATATGAAAATCTGGACTATCTTATTATTTTATCAGGCGAAGAATTTAGTAGGCTATAATTTATGCTCATAATGAACCTATTCACTGGGAATTACTGGCTGTGATGCCATATTAAAGGCTAAAGCGTTATTGATTTATGCTAAAATGCAAGAACATATAGAAAAAGTTTTATCAAAGACGTTATATTCGAGTTCGAGTTTGATCGATTGAGGATTTATTTCACAAAAGATCCGTTACTGAGTGACATAAAAATGAGAAACAGAGAAAGAAAATCCAATTTAAAATAAAATTATTTGCTTGAGATTGATATTAACAGTGTGAGCCAAAATTCATGGTAGTCTGAAACTAAACCATATTTAATTTAGATACAAACCAACTTAATGCAATTAAACTCAAGTTATCTGATGGATTCTGCTATTATTTATCAAACTCACCACAAACAATTCACTAGTTGCATTTAAACATCTACACAAAAACATCACCAGCACCAATATTGAGCGAAAAACATCGCAACAATTTGGATTTTGGCTTATGGTGGGGATACATCAGAGTACTATAAAAAAGCGAGCAGATCACGCAGATTCCTCTTTCATGATCGAGACATAGACTTAGACTTAAGATCAAGCTCACTATTAATACCTTGCTGAAAGTTTCCTGCCTTGCGTTGAAAGGCATTCTTGGCTG